>CM045771.1:13924066-14524066 GCA_025200525.1 Camellia lanceoleosa | reverse complement strand
CTCTTCAACTTTGTTGAAGGGATCTTAGCTATTTAGGTCCAGAAGATGCTACTTGCTTCATTATCTCTCTTACGGGGCCATTTTTGCATGCTAGCTTAGTCCTATTTATGTTCACTGTTTGGCCTTACTTAAAACTATAAATATGCTTGTTTTGGGACTTTATTGATTCTGTCTTCACACTTCATGTTCAAATAACGCATGCTTTGCATAGCCATAGGTCATTCTATGTACCTAATTTCATGTTTCGGGTCTCATTCCATGTATCGGGTGCTATGTTTCCATGATTCGGGGCTGTTTTCCATCATATTTTCACACTGAAATTTTCATGCTAGTATGCCATATTCCATGCCTTGCCATGCTTTGTTAGAGTGGCATTTGGTGCCTTAGGGTCGGTCCTCGGTTTGCGTGCACATGTGCACGCATCTCGAGTGTCTCATTTTCATCTAATGGCCTCCTATGTGGGTGTGGTTGAGGTCCACTTGTGTTGGTGTAAGTCCATTATGCATTGTGTATGCCATTCCATTTCATAGCATTGCGTATGCTAGGTTGTATGTTAGCGCATTGTGTATGCCATGTTACCTCGTGCATCGTGTATGCCATTTCATAGAATGTTGCATGTTAGGTTATATCTTAGTTTGCATTCATGCATGTCATGCATATTGCATTGTGTTTGGGATAGGAGTTAGCCCGGGCATAGGAAACGAAGGACGTTTCGTACTCCGAGTGACGGAACGTGTCTCAATTCCCAGTCACCTGCACTCCGGATTATCCATGATGGGGTTTAGGTATTGTTATGTTTATATGTGCATTTAGTTGATATTGAGTTGTGCAATTCGACTCCTCGGCCATCATGCATCGATATGCGTAATTGGTGGCACGAGAATCGAGGCATGCATACATTTGTGAAAATACATTGCCATGCCCCTTTCCTGCTCTCTGTTGCAGCAAATCAAGAATCAACAGTCTTCCGGGGCTTGGCGCGCTTTCCAAAAATTATTGCAAAACAGAGGCTAATTGGGGCATCACAGTGGATTTTTAGCAAAACAACTTGTTATGCATCATTCATTATCTGAAGAAGAGTCAAGGCGATCCGGGCTTGCATGCGGTTATTGTTTTCTTAGTTAATTTGGTAATTAATTAGGATTTTTGTACATATTGGATTTATTATTTATTCGAATTTGTATATTATGTTTTTTCGAATCCTGCGAGGGCTTGGCGAGTGCAATGTTGTAATAAGTGTGTGTGAGTGTGATGTATTTCTTCCAACTTTACTTCTTTCTTCTCTTTTATTTACCGACTTATGATGGTTAGATTAGGGCATGTTTGATTAGTATACAATATGATAGCATGTTTGCATTCATTCATCATCTTGCATGCCTTGGGCTCGGCATCATACCTCCTTTGCATTGTACTTCAATTCTAAGTTGAATACTTGTTAGGCATGTAGCATTGCATATGCCATGTTTAGGATAGCCGAGCCTGCTATAGTTGCATTATTGCATGTGTTGCATTAGGCATTTCTGTATAATTAGGGTCATGCATGGATTTCTAATTAGCTTCTGTTTTGGCTTGGAGTACTCGGTAAGTTTTTATGCTTTAACATCCTTGCATGCGTATGAGTGACTGCCATGAATAGCATGCTTACCATGAGGCTATGTGCTTATGTGATATAACTGCTTGAATGCCTGTGGGTGGAGGTTGGGTTGTTTGGATTGGGACAAATCATCAACTGTAAGTTTTAAGCCCACTAAATAGTGGCAAAAATCCCCCGAGGTGGCATGTTTTTAAGCCCCCGAGGGTGGCAAATCCACGTCTTAGCCTACCCGTGAGTAGCACCATCAAACCATTTTCAAACAAACAAACATGAAATGTTTTGTTCTAATCCGACGATCTAGTCTATACTTGTATCTTGTCATCACATAGTAAATCTAGGCTAATAAAGGAATAAGAGCACACAAAGTTTTCAAAACTAGATATCATGGTTAGTAGAGGCCGATGATCTTTGATCGAGCGAAGTGCTCACAGTGACCTTCCCCAATCGAACCCAAGTTCTCGAGCCAAGGCAACTTTGGTGATAGCGGACGACGTGGCCTTAGGCAAGCGAGTCGGTTTCCTAAATTCCCCCAAAATAAAATATTTACGTGGCGACTCTGTATCTGGCAAAGCACGCCATGATTCGCACTTCTTTCAAAAATCATTTTTCTCACAACGATTTGCCGGATTTGGAGTCTTTGGTTCAAGATTAAGAAACACAACACAAAATCGAGTCGAACTATAGCGAGGTCCCCATGATTCATGGGCGACTCACAGGGGAATTAGAAAACTTGACTCGAACTCATGATATCTGGTTTTGCACTTGTGTGTTTCTTTGCATTGCATTTGCATTGGTCGCGTAGGACATCGTGTTTGCCATCTACTATTCTGAGCGGTTTGAGGCTTGTCTTGTCAAGGCATGACCATAAGGTGGGTTATGGGCTCTGCCAAGATGTAGAACACAAAACCGGTTTCTTAAGGGCACCCTTTGACCATTCGACCTAGTGCATATCGAAATCCGTAGTGACCATTCCAACCTAGGACAGGTTGTTTACCCGATATAGGTTTTTTGAAGCCGCTGCGTGCGTAGTGAAACCCTAGTTCCTGACAAAATAGGACAGGGAAACCCTACGCCAACATAGGGGTGTTTGGCTCTCACTTATCTGTTATGCTTTTAGAGTCGTCTCTGAGGAATGCATGTCGGTTTATGAGTTTGGGCATCGAACTGCGGGCATCGGTCGGTGTTTGAGAATCGATTATCTGCGGGTATCCGATTGATCTTTGGGAACGATGATTGAGGGGCGGTGATCGATATTTGAGGGCAGTGTGTATTGACTTATTAGTAGTGTGTTGTATGCCCATTGTGTGTTGTGTATTTATTTTAACTGTCATCTTTGTTCATTTATCTGGTTATTTATTTCCTTTTCGCTTTATTTATCTTTTTGCTAGGGGCAGTTTTAGCATAATTGCTTCCGACCCAGTAGATATTCCCCAAGCACTTTGGAGAAGAGGTCGTCGGCTCAATCAATCTGAGGATCTGGTTGACGGACATCCAGTGTTCCACTCTCTACCCCCCATTGTCAGGAGAAGGCTAAGGAAACGCAGTGTGTCTGAACAGATTCTGCAGGCGATGGTCTACCCTAGCAAATGGTCGGGTTGAGGTTCTAGTTTCCACCATAGAAATACACATACGTCGGTCGGCAAGACCAGCGAGAATATGGTCGGGATAGAAGAAATGATCGCCAAATGCATGAGAGCATGAAACAAATGTAGGAGGACGCCGCCCAAGCGAGTTCTCTAAACAATGAGCCACAATCATGGCCCAAAGAAAGCTAATCACTAGGCTGCAGCAAAGAAATCGGCATCTGCTTCACATCAAGTTCCTTCTCCACCAGGGGCCCCATTACCCGAGTAGGCACCTACTGTCCAGAATGCCCTGCCAAACACCCAGAACACCTTACCCAATGTTCAGAACATCCAAGAGGACACAGATTTTCCAACGGGGCCAGTTCCGCTCCCGCTTCCGCCTCATCTGTCCAAGACCCATACACCCAACCACCTGGACTCTCCCTTCTAGTTCGAAATAGACCATACAGCTCTGAAACTAAGTAAGCTCGAGAAGCTTTTCAAGAAATCACAAGGAGTAAAGGCTATTCCGGATATCGAGGACGGATATACCGATGTGGCCGTAACATTGCGAGATAGATTCAAGATGTCGCCAAATTGATCGTTTAACGGATTCGGGGATCCCATGGTCCACCTCCGGTTATTCTCAGATATACTGTGGCCAATGGGCCTAACCACGACCACAAAAGCTTTCACTATTCGGCGAACCACGCGGGTGTGGCATTATCTGTCTGTAAAGTTGGAGGATGAACTAAAAAGAAGTTGGGATGAAATGGCCGAGGCCTTTGTCGCCTGATACTTACAATACCGGATCGAGATTACAACTCGTGATCTCGAAACAACAAGCGAGAGCCCAAGAGACTTTCTCGGTTAGTAACTTCGATGGAGGCGAAGGCATCGATGATGACTTTGAGGCCTTGATAAATACCAAATTAGGATGATTGTGCGCAATCTCCAGCAGCCAATCACGAAGATGATTGTACTCCTTTTCCCATTTTTCAGATCACGAGATTGGGGTTTCGTCGAGGATGCAATGAAGCAGGTTGATTGACGGGATAGGGAGTAACCTAGGAGGACTTTCAATAGTAACAACAATGCGAGGCCCAAATGGTATTTGCAAGCTGCCTTCAGAGGTGAGCATGGTCGCCACCATTCCCCCTCCCCTTCCGAGACCTATGGCAGCCACGCCTTTCTCCGGTGCATCCGGAAGCAATACCCAAACCACCAAATATCAACCCAGGGGCCAAAGAACCTTCACACCCCTATATATGCCCCTGTCCAAAGCTCTGGAGGTATTAATCAGGAAGAAGCATTTGACGCCCCTAGAGCCGAGGCCACTACCAAATCCATTCCCTCCCTCTCATAACCCGGCAAAATACTGCGCGTATCACCAACAGCACGGTCATGACACCGACTGTTGTTTTAGATTGTGCCACGAGATCTAGGATCTTATTGACAAGCAGGTGATTGTGCCTCTCGACAAACCCAACGTCACAACAAATCCTCTCCCACCACATAACCAAGCTGCCCCTCCTAACAGAATCAACTTCATCCAAACTGGGGTCGCGTCTTATGATCCTAGTATCTATATCACCCCATCCCACCTACCTAGCGGAGGTGATCCTTCTGTTTACCTTGACTTGTGCATGATGGACATCTCCACAACCAATCTGAACCAATGGTGGTGACTACAGAAGATGGGACAGGCGGGTTTGAGGAAAGTAGAGTTGTTGAGTTTGGGATTGAGCGATGGGAATCTCATTTGGAGGAGCCTCGATCGATGAATACATCGGTCGATGGGCGGTCGGAGCTGAGTGTAGAACTGCTAGAAAGAGCAAAATTATGTGTATTGAGGGAATGATTTGAGCAGAACGGATGATCTAACAGCTGTAGGAGAGGGCCTTGCCAACCTCCAATTCTTTAGTGACCAAGAATCAGGGGA
This sequence comes from Camellia lanceoleosa, assembly GCA_025200525.1. NCBI lineage: Eukaryota > Viridiplantae > Streptophyta > Magnoliopsida > Ericales > Theaceae > Camellia > Camellia lanceoleosa. The sequence goes on along the minus strand of CM045771.1, from coordinate 14,518,965 downwards.
TGCGGCAATCAACTAGTTCGAGTATGAGGAGTCGGCAGAAGCTACCGGATGGTTAGATGATCAACCAGACGTTGTAGAATTTCAACGAGCGAGGCGGCACGAGGTATCGATGGTGGCGGAAGGGTTGAAAGTCAGAATACATCGCCGGAGAACGCCGGCACTAAGAATTTCGCTCAGAACTTGGGCATTGTAAATGTAGGGAATATTGAACAACCAGCTGTACTGACGCAGTTGGAACAACAAAGATTTGAGGATTCCGAGAGAATCAGGAAAGCTAAGGTCCATGTGGGGGTCGAAAGTGCTGTGTGCATGGGAACACAAAATTCTGCGGGCATGTGGATTGAGGGTACTGCGAGTACGATCATACCAGAGTCGGACAAGTGTGCATCTTGCTTGACGGAATGTAGTGGGAAGACGATGATTTATGTCTTGCCCACCAGGTGAGGATTGGGGTAATGTCGGCCGGATGATACAGTATATCGGCGAGGTCGCTCATATGACAAGGGTGGCGGTATTTCAAGCCCCGCGACTTAGACCAACTTTGATGCATCTGGGAAAGACAAGGCCGAGAAACAGAGAGAGAAGCAGATTGAAGAAGAAGCCGTGCTCAAACAGCTGAAGAAAATACAAGCAGACATCTCCATCTGGGGACTGCTTATGGCATCAAGGGTGCATAGACAGGCCGTCCTATCTGCCATGGACAAGGCCAAACTCTCCATAGATACTACACGGAAGCATTTGGTTGGTTGGTCTTCCGGAGGAGGTTTCTGACGTTAACCTTTTAGAGACAAGAGCGCCACGAGGGTGCAAATCATGACAAACCCCTCTACATTTCTGTGGAATGTAGAGATAAGTGGATCCCGGTGGTACTTGTTGATACCGGATCCACCATCAACATCTGCTTGACGAGCAGTATGCAATCGGGTTGAAGCAGTGGACTTCTTCCGACTACTCAAGTGATCGAGCATATGATAATACTAGCGAGGAAGTGATGGGGCTGTCAAGATTGAGACCAGGGTTGGTCGAGACAACACAACATCGAATTCCATGTCTTGGGCGTTCCAGAACCTTCAATCTACTCTTGGGTAGTGGTTGCACCAAGTGAAAGCGATCTCTTCCACTTTACATCGGATGTTGAAGTACCCTCACGGGAAGGGGTGGCTATTGTCTTGAGAATTCATCAATCCATCCGCCTTGAAGTGTCCACCGATCTTGGAAATCGAGCATGGCGAGAGGATGTGTTCTTATCGGGGTTCACTTTGGTGAGGCAGGTGGTGCGAATATCATGGGCTGTGAATGAGGGTGTACATCGATGCTCAATCCGTCTATCTCATGAACAAGCTACAACACATCCTGGGATGGGATTAGGAAGGAAGCGGCGAAAAGGTGTCGAAAGATTGGCGAAGTGCCACACAACCCTCATACCTTTGGCTTGGGTTATCGCCTACCAAAGAATTTGGGTGAGAAGGGAAAGAAGCAATGGGAAGAGCGAGAGCAAAAGTGGGAAACCTTTGAATTAATGCATAGGCCCATCTAGGGTACCTGAGCAGACGCTTCGTCAGGGAGGAAGGACTTTCCATTTTGCGGCTTCAGGGTAGTGGCTAAATGCGGAGAAAAAGCCGTGCAGTTTGAGATCTTCTTGACTGCAACTATCCGGGATAGCGTTCCGAAGAGCAAGCAGACCCATCGGTGAGGTTGAGCGATAATCGCGGGGATCCGAGGGTGCTAAAATTGAAATGGGGGTAGCATTGGCATGTCTACTTTCAGATCCTCCGATCAACCATAAGTGCTTGGGGGATAACTTATAGGTTTCCATGATTGGGGATGAAATGGTTGCAGGCCTGCCAGCAACTACTTTGAATGCATCTATCACGCCCTCTCTCACTTGGCAATAAGAGGAGGAATTTTTGTCCAGTAGCACCGGGTCAGGTAGTGAGCCAGAATTTGATTCTACCGAATCTTGTGAGTCGGAATCAGGTTCCAGCTCGACTGAGTCTGAGTTTGGTAATCCTGGGGATGATAACCCGGATACCACAGTTTTGTCCAGGTTGTCTTTTTCTTTCTCATTTGAGTCTGTTGTAACCAAGAATTCGGACGATTTGGATGTGCTTAATGGGAATCAAGTGTTTCTGAGTACTTTTCTGTGCCCTTGATTTATTGCATTAATTCAGACTTTCAAAACTTTGATGAAAACGACGAGGACAAAGTTCCTCCGGTTTTGCAACGTTTAATTGAGCAAGAGCAGGAAAGATTCGTTAAACCGTTAGTTGATGAAATCACAACCGTGAACATTAGTCTTGAGGAGGACCCATGGTGGTCGATCGGGTCCACGTTGTCTTTGGAGGAAACGCGGCGCTTAGTCGCTATTAAAAGATTTCAAAGATGTTTTCGCGTGGTCCCACGAAGACATGCAGAATCGATCTGAGATTATCTGACGCCGGATCCCCTTGACCCGAGGCAGGCACATCAGTAGAAACTTCAGGAGGATCATGGGTGGCTCTCAAGATTAAGAAAGAGGTCACCAAGCAAATCGATGAGCTTCTTTGGTATCCGAATACCGACTTGGTTGGCCAACATTGTTCGATCTTAGAAGAAAGATGGCGGGATCTGGGTATGTGTGGATTTGAGGATTTGAGCGAGTTAGTCAAGGGCGACTTTCCTTCTTTGCATATCGATGAGTTGATGGATTTCACAGCGGGGCATGCTTTGCTCTCATTCATGGATGGCTTCTCGGGGCTACAACGGATAGTGATGGCACTGAAGACCGGGAAAAATCGCATTCACCACCCCGTGGGACATCTTGCTATAGAGTCATGCCATTTGGGTTGAAGAATCTTGGAGCTACTTATCAGCAGACATAACCACAATATTACGACATGATCCACAAAGAGGTTGAGGTGTGCGTGGGCGACATGATTGTCAAGTCCAAAGAAAGAAGGCCACTATATTGCCTTGCACAAGTTTTTCAAAGGATCGGGAATTAGTTGCGGTTGAACCCTCGAAGTGTACATTTGGTGTTCTGATGGAAAAATGATGGGGTTTCGATTACACAAAAGGGCATCGAGGTCGAACCCTTCAAAATTAAGGCCATCTTAGAAATGCCACCACCAAGGGTGAAAAGGAGGTGCGAGGCTTTACGGGTAAGTGCAATTCATAAGCGGTTTATCTCAAAATTAACCTTGACTTGTGAACCACTTTTGGTCTCTGAAGAAAGGAAAGAAATTCAATGGGACGGTCGATGCCAAGGTTGCTTTTGAGCAGTTAAAGAATATTCTGAGAACCCACCGTGCTATCCTTTGCGAGCAGAAACCGTTGATTTTGTATCTGTCAGTGACTGAGACTACAATGGGCTGCATGCTGGCGCAAGAATCAGAGGACAAGGTGGAGAGAGCCATCTACTATCTGAACAAGAAGATGCTAGAGTATGAGACTCGTTATACACCGCTGGAGAAGGCTTGCCTAGCTTTGGTATGGGCTACCAGGAAGCTGCGGCACTACCTGTTAGCTCACTCCGTAATGTTGGTTTCACGACTCGACCCCATCAAATATCTTTTCGAGAAACCAGCACTTACGGGTAGGCTAGCTCGTTGGTTGCTGTTGCTATCCGAATTTGATCTAAAATATGTGACACGCAAGTCAGTCAAAGGAAGAAGCGATAGCGAGTTCGCTAACGACCATCCAGTGGAAGGGGGTGAAGCAGTTGAGTATTTATTCCCAGATGAGGCCATTTTGCATATCAACGACGAAACTTGGACGATGTACTTCGACGGAGCATCAAATCAGCACGGGTATGGGATAGAAGTGCTGCTGATAGCACCCGACAATTCCCGTATCCCTCTAGCCTTCAAACTCCGGTTCAAAGTCTCGAACAACGAAGTAGAATATGAGGCGTGCATCGCCGGTCTAGAAGCAGCCCTGGAACTAGGAGCAAGACGGTTGGACGTCATCGGGGACTGGAACCTTGTTGTGTCTCAAGCAAAAGGAGACTGGAAAGTAAAAGAGGAAAAGATGATGTATCACCAAACCCTGGACTTACTAATTCCTCGGTTTGAGAAGCTAAACTTTGCTCATCTACTAAGAGAGAACAACAGGTTCGCAGATTGTTTAGCAACTCTATCTTCCATGATAGACATCCCGTGTGGAGTCCGGATCGTCCGGTCATCATTGACCGAAATTTGCACCTCTGAGTCGATTCTTGCTATAGATGAAGTTCGGACGAAAACCCTGGTATTACGACATTTGGAATTTCTTGGAGAAGAAGCATACGCCAGGTAAATGCCAAAGACAAAAGGGCAATCAGAAGAATGGCCGTTCAGTTCATCATCTGTGAGGGTAAGCTGTATAAGAGAGGTCATCTAGGAATGCATAAGCTGTGTGTTGATGCCGAAAAGTCAAAGCGTCTGATGGAAGCCATCCATGGAGGGGAAGGTGGTGCACATATGAATGGAGTAATGCTGGCAGGGAAGATCCTCAGACAGGGTTATTACTAGTCCACCATGGAGGAGGATTGTATCGGTTTCGTCCGGCGATGCCACAAATGTCAAATTCATGCAAATCGCATGAACATTCCGCCGTCAAAACTATACAACATGTCTTCGCCATGCCCATTCTTAGTTTGGACAGTTGATGTGATCGGGGCTGTCACTCCGAAGGGGTCGAATGGGCATGAGTTCATCTTGGTTGCGATAGATGATTTTACAAAGTGGGTTGAGGCCCAATCTTATGCGGTGTTGAAAGCTTTGGAGATCACAAAATTTATCAGAAACAACACCATCTGTCGCTACGGAGTCCCAAATGAGGTTATTTCAGATAACGGTTCCCACTTTAAGAAAGAGGTGATTGATTTGTTGGAAAAAATACAACGTGGCTTTTCATAAGTCCTCTACCTATCATTTGCAGACCAATGGGCGGTTGAGGCCGCCAACAAGAATATCAAGCACATCTGCGAAGATGGTGGAAACCTCTGGATGGCAGATAAGCTACGTTTGCTCTGTGGGGCTCTGGGACTTCAATCGAACTTCTCTGGGCGACTCGTACTTTTTGGTTTATGGGATGGAGGCCGTTCTACCTATCGAGATTGAGGTTCCGTCATTCTGGTCTTGGTGAGTGTCAAGTGGAAGCGGATTAGCGTGAGCGGATTTGAGGAACTCATGCACTTTGATGAGAAGAGAAAAGCCTTGCACCATGTTCGGGGTTATCAACATGAGAATCGGGGCTTTCAACAAGAAAGTTAAGTCCAGAATCTAAAGAAGGAGATTTGGTGCTCAAGGATAACCAAGCTCCCATGCATGACAAGGGGCAAGTTCGGACCAATTGAATTGGTCTCTACATTATTAAGTCAATCTAGTCGGTGGAGTTGTAGTTGATGGATCTAGATGGCACAGGTTCTCACAACCAATCAACATGGACAAGTTGAAGAAATATTACCCTGAGAGGCTCGCTAAATTTGAAAACCGAAAAGGGTGACCTAGGCAAAAGTTAGAGCACAAAAATTGGAAAATATAAAAGCTGAGCTCATAAGGTTGAAAACCATAAAGAGCGGCATTGGCAAAAGTTAGGCGTAAAAGGAGAGTGAAAATACGGCGAACCCTGCTTTGAACTACGTAAGGCTTGATTCCCATCTTTGGGATACGTAGGCAACTTCATCCTGGAGTTCAGCCATAAACTTTTCCCCGATCAACTTTGTCCATTTGATCATCTCGGCCATCTTTGTCCATCAGCATTTATCGCAATCTCCGGTACAGTGCTATTCAGACTAGGGGCAACTTTCCGTTGCCACATAGTGTCGCGGTGCTATTCAGCCTAGGGGCAACTTTCCCATTGCTAGGATCCGGGGTTGTGCATCTTGGTGACAGATCTCAAGCGTGTCCAGTTCTGATCCATATCGAAAATAGTTTTGAAAAGTTTTAATAAAAGTTGACTATGTTCAAATTAATCTTTTTACAACTAAGACCATTTTTGGACCAAAGCGGAAAATTTTCAGTACCACAACCTTCAATTTCATTGATTTCAACACAGAGTTCGCTTGCTCTTGCATACAATTGAAGTTGCTTTTTTATTACACTCATAATGTCACGCCCAATCCGCCCTAAAAGATTTGGACATGACCTATTAGACAGACACTTAACTTTGTTATATATATCATATGGGGCACGAGCGGAAGCATTAAATATTAAAATTTGACAATAGAAACAAACTCCATTGAGCTACCACTATCATGCCATGATCATAAACTCTTAAGAGACAAATAAAATTTAAAACATACACACGAACATTGGTTATATACAAACATATATCTGAGATCCGGCCGGTAATTGGGCATATATCAAAAACATTAGAGAATGAAGTGTTGCACACATGTCAACTTTAAGCCAACAACTAGGCGTAAAACCAAAGTTCGTCAAAACTTCATGAAAATAAGACTGACTTCTCTTAGGCTTGGACATGGAAAGATTGACCCAAGAGGACAAGCGTCATGGCTTAGGGCCCACCACTTGGTTGGTTACCTCTGAAGCAGACATAATAGAGAGTGAGCTCGGTGAATAGTAATACATAAATAAAATGATGCTTAACGTGAAACATAATACATGTCAATGCAATAGTCCGATTACATGCTAAGTACATAACGGCCTTAGGCCCAATCTTGCAACACAAACTTGATGGCTATAAGCCCTTGAAACTTGTTTGACCTTGTAGCATATTCAAACTTGTAACATGCACTTGAAGCATACCTGAGCATACTTGAACTTGTAACATACTAGAAACGTGCCTGAAACATACTTGACCATCATTCATTAATTCAAACGGAACATATTATAGCTAGAGCGTTTCTTGATGTATCATGTCATTATCGTACACTTAACAATGAGAGACTAATTCACATTCTCATGAGGGTCACATAATAATGTTAAACTTTGCACTTATATCATAGTTTCTGAATAACTTCCAATTCATAAGCAACATAGCAAAATAACTTCAAATTCATATGGATACATATAGCTACTCTTATATTTACTTAGAATCTATTCTTTAAGAATGAACAGAAATTCTTTTGGGTAAACGACTTAATTCACGTACTCTGTTAATCAATAGTATACATCATTGTTTAATTGTTCTTATATGTTAACATAGTTGCCTTGCCTTGTAATTAACAGAGTCCTATTGGTAACCGTTACAGCATTCCCATGAGTTGACAAAATAAGCACATTTTCATTAGATTACAGATGACTTTATCAGTTTCACATAGCCTTTAGGTTTCATAGATTCACAACTTATTACATCGGCCTTCGGCCCTTTGGATTCATAAGTTCACAATTTTGGCCCTTGGCCACATAGCTTCATAATTTCACAAATGGCCCTTGGCCACATAGATTCATAGCTCACAAATGGCTCCTGGCCACATAAGTTCATAGTTCACAAATGGCTCCTAGTTCATAGTTCACAAATGGCTCCTAGCCACATAAATTCATAGTTCACAAATGGCTCCTAGCCACATAAATTCATAGTTCACAAATGGTTCTTAGCCACATAAATTCATGAGTCGGCCCTCGGCCTCATGAATTCACATATGCCTAAATTAGCTTTTGGGTTTCATAGGTTCACAACTCGGCTCTTGGCTTCATAGTTTCACAATTCACAATTCGGGAATTCATACGTCTAAATGGCCCTCGGCCACATCATTTCATATTTCACAAGTTGGTGATCCATACTTCACAAATTGAGATGCATATTTCACAAATCCTTTTTGATGTTTCCATAATTTCATAATGTTCTTCATATAGCTTATACCATAATTTCACAATGTTCTTCATATAGCCTACACCTTTGATGTTTCCATAATTTCACAATATTTCTTACATAGCATACATAACATATATGTCAACATAATTCTTACGACGAAGATCATAACGTCAATAACAATAATCATTAACGGTTAAAGATATATCGAAGTACTACTACTCACAGTGCTACAACGGAGTGTTTGTCCCTCCTGAAGTGTGCCCTGTACACATATATAACTTGATCATTAGTTTTTTTTTTCTTTCCTTCGTTATTCTTCACAAGCCTACCATTAAGCATCCATCGATTATACCACGATTTCCTCCATCTCAATATATCTATATATAGAAATAGAAGATTACCATTCTTGTAAACATAGTATGAAATTTATAATCAATCACTTTGATTTCAAGATAGGAAGGAATTGTATGAACATCTTCCACATTTTTCCAAAAATAAATCATTCTCTTGATTTCAAAATCAAGCCCACAAGTTAATTTGGGAGTAACCCATTCAACATAGTCAATACCATCCTACATAAGCACCACAATTCAACATAAATAACATGAATCAACTCAACATCATTAAATAATTCAACATAATGCAAGAGGAATCCTTAAATCCCATTTCCACATTCCAAAACCAAGTTCATATCATGCATATCATTATTAGATTATTTTCCCAATTTTTCCTTCACATTATAGCATGAATTCCAATGTTCAAATCAAAGTTCATTCGCAAATTTTAAACATAATTTTCAAACATCTCCAAATTCTAATTAAACTTGACCACATATACTTCAATATCTCAATTTCATTATTCTACTTCCAATTTGGGCCAAATCATTGGTTATCTTCATTAATCAACCTAGGGTTTCAAGAAAAACCTAGGAATTTCAAGAAAAATCCAAATTCCTTAACCCATTATTTTTGTTCAAATTTCCTCATTGATTACAAGTCTAAAGTTCATAATCCATCACCTTAACCCCACAATTACATCTCCAACATTATAAACCGAAATCCCCCAATCTCAAGTTAGACATAATATGTTCAAAACTATAGATTTGTATTTATATACACAAAATACCATAAATCCATACTCAAAATACCATAAATCCATCCATGAATGCAATATTGAAAGGGAATAAGGTCTCCTACCTCAAGATTCGAACAAGAAAAGCAAGCTTTGAGAAGAATCCTCCACAAATTCAAATTTCAGTCGGTTGAAAATGTTGCCCTCTTCTTGTTCTCCATCCTTGATGCAAGATCTATGGTGGATTTGTTGATAAAAGTGAAGGAAATCAAGGTTTGGGGAGCTAGGGTTTCGGACATGAAAGAGGGGAGAAGAAGAGAGGAAAAGAAAATGCAAGAAATGAGCTCAAAATCACGTTTTTGAGCTGCTGCCCCGCACATCGCCGCCCGTGCGCCGCATTTCCCACACGTGTGGTTCTGCTTCCAGCACAGATATGAAAACTTCAAACATGCATAACTCTCTCATCCGGACTCCGTTTTAGGTCATTCTTGTGCCCAAATTGAAGCCCCGAAAATAATCTTTCCAATGGTTCTAACCTCACATCCAAATTCAAAGTGTGGAAAAAGAAAAGGGCAAAAGAGTGATGGCTGATCGTAGGCGAATTATTCGAATTAAAGTTTTTGGTCCAATCTTACTTTACCATCACCCCACTACCTCAATCAATACCCCAAAATAGATAAAAACATTCTCAATTCCAATGGATGTAGTTGAATTAAAACACATTAACCCCCAATTAAATAAGAATGACTTTTAGGGTCATTACACATGAAGAAAACTTGAAAGTACTAATAAAGCAATAAATCCGGGACATAGTCAAGTCAGGTGTCCCTGCGCCCCCTTCCAGAGCTAGTCGAAGCCTCTGATGCCAAGCTAGGCCCAATCTGTGGCTCTTCATTGAGCCAATCCCAGCACTCGTCAGACAAAGTGCAACTGAAAGTGGGAGCAGGGGCCAGGAGCTCTCTAGTCCTCCATGCTGTAGCATATCGCGTGCAAGCCTCGGACCGGCAAAGTAGATGGGTACTCAATCCCCTCTGGCAGTAAGTCGATCATGGCTGGTATTTGGGCCGAACGGAAAATAGAACACATAGTGGGTCAGACTAATCAGCTGGACCCCAGCCTGCCGGGAGATGCTATAGCTCATTGCTGGAAGATTAAGCCAAGGACAGCGCCAAGCAATGCGGTCAGCAAACAAATTGCACATCTAGTTGAACCACCATTTCTCATCAAGCGCATCAACCAGGCATTGTCGAAAGAAGTAGCCGCGGGCTGAGTAGGCAGGGCAAGAGTCCAGAACTTGCAATTTATCCATCAAGCATACCTGGGGAGGGATGAAAAATGAGAGAATAAAGAATAGAGAGACGTGTGATGAGAGAACAGTGAAACAAGGGTTTTGTGAGAAAAACTAAGCCTGAGGGCCGAGTGATGTGAGCAAATACATATGTGAGATTGGGTGGGAAACATTACCTGCAGCAGTAGTGGACTCCCTTAAATCTGTGCGTCTCGACGCGGTGGAAGCGTCCAAGCCCATCAATGTTTACGCCAATGCCATAGTCTGACTCTTCCCTTCCTTCAAGCCTGAGCAACTTCAATCAAGCGGATGTCGGGTCCACCAGCCGGGCAAGCAGGAAGTGAGATAGCATGCACAAGCAGAGGGCATGTTGTCGGAAACCTTGCCAATGATGGTCGCCGCGGTCACCGGCACCAGAAAAGCGATGAATCAAACCGAGGATATCCAATTCCCCATTACAGATCAGAGACCGAGCATCATGCGCGGTAAGTCCACACATCCGCCCTAAAGCTTGGGCGTGGCCAAAACGAAACTAAGGCAAAATCTCTTCATAACGTTCAGATTCCATCAAAACCTGAAAATCTTCGAAAGTTGGACATACCTCTTGCCCGCCGAAGCTAAAGACATGCGTTACCGGGTTCCAAAACCTCGCCGCGGCATGGAGGAAAGGAAGGTGCAGTGGAGTACGGCTCAGCGTGAATAGTGCATTCAACCCGAAACCCCGGAAGTTTAACTTTTCCAAGCCATCTAGAGAAGCAATCCAAGATGTGAGATTTTCAACAAGAAACGCTACCATTTTTGTGCGAAACTAAGATGAATTGAATGAACTACGGAGCTAAGGCTTTTAAAGAGGAGAAGACACTATTCGGGGGACACGTGTCAAAAATTTGACGGTTGCTGAGTTAAGTGGCCGGCTGGCCACCTTTTCTAGCAGGCCGGCCATTTCCTTTTCAAAAATTGGCCGGTGGTCTCCTCTTTGCAATAAAGTTGGCCGGCCGGCTCCTAAAAGTGGCCGGCCATGCTCCAATGTGTGTCTTTGGCCCTGTTTTACCCTCCAGGAGGAAGTTTCAAGCATTTCCATGCAACGGGTATGTCGAAGGCCTCCATTTCCCTCTATTTCAGATGCGTTCCGTTGCCCAGATCGTCCGAAGTACACTTTGTTTTGTTGAGTTTTTGTTTATCGAGTTGTTGTTTTGCTTATCGAGTTGTCGTTTTGCTTATCGAGTTGTTTGTCGAGCTGTCGTGTTTCGTGTTTTTGAGTTGTTACTCTTTGTTTAAGCAATTTTTGTTGAGTCTTGTTTATTAAATTGTCAACACTGTCATATTTGCCTATCGAGTCGTAAGCTTGCTAAGGTTTTGTTATATCTTAGTAAGTTAAGTTGTTGCGTCGGTTCACTACCTGACTGGGCAAATGCACAATGCACATTTCCATTCAATCTCATTATGGTGCAAAATGATGCGATATGATGCTAAGAGTTTAAAATACAACACTTTTTAAAAAAGCTGTTTCATTCCATCATGCTTCGTTTGTTACAACATTTTACAAACAAGGGCACAAGTTTTACAAAAAGAATAAAACTACCTAATAATGTACAATGTGCTATAACTACTAGCAAAAAGGTAAATAAAACAGGGAACCGCAACATCAATGCTCTCAAGAGCAGGAATAAGATGCCCTCTTCGTCCTTTTCTGCGAAGTAGCCTCTGCACCACCATCACCATCCGAGTCGGAGCTGTCATCCTCAAGATCCCCCTCAGCCTCGCGTCCACTCCTGGAGCCAAGACCGGAGCCCTCCTCTCTGTCAGCAGATGTCTCCGACTGACGATTTGCAGCCTCCTCCTCCTCCTCATCCTCACTAGGCTCCTCCTCTATAATGTGTGCTCTGCGTCTGCGAGACGAGCCCCCTCCTCGGGCTCCTCGAAAAGGCCTGGATGGCCCAGCTCCTCAAAAAAGGCCAGATGGCCCAGCTCCTCGAAAAGGCCCAGATGGCCCACCTCCCCGAGAAGGCCCAGGTGGCCCAGCCTGTGGCTGAGCATATACCGGAGGCATCTGAAAATAAAGAGTCCAATTTGAATGCATTAGCTCAAAAAGGTACATCAGATGCAGATACAAGAAAACTACATGAAGCGGGTACATGTAAATACAGTGTGTAAGTGGGGTGTGTGTCAGGTGCGCTCTACACAAGTAGCCTATCAATGCAGTGGAATGTTCAAAATCAGCATGTCATCGGAAATATGATAAATGCAAGAAAACTGGACAATACCTGGACACCCATAATGGACAACTGTGCCTCTCTCCGCAGGACCATGCCCTCGAGCGCGGCCATCATCCCGAGCATTTCATCCACATACTCGATAGGAGGCTGTAGACACAAATGCAAAACTATCAGTAAGAGAATGAATGTCCAAGTGCTTGACTGATAAATCGAAGCTGTAAAAGCATACCGGTGGTGAATCAGGATCTCTGACGTATCTGTGATCAGGAAGGGGAGGCTCTATCGGGATCGAGTAGGGAGTCCCGAATCACCATCCCGTTAACTCGGTCGGCATGTCTGGCCACCCAGCATGGTGATGAGTCGGAGGAATCGGGGGAACCAATCCACCCCCACCTCTAGATGTACCAGCCCTGCTAGTGGAAAGGGCATCTGTAGCCCGAGCTTGGGCCTGACTCGAAGATGGCATACCAGCAGACCTCATCGTCAGAGTACGGACTCCCGTCAATGGAGGCATCAGGTATATGTGACGATAAGTAGCATAATCCCCCTCCTTAAGATGAAGTAAGGCATCAGTACCCAGCATAGCACTAACAACATCCCGGGAAGAGAGCCTATCAGCGATCTGCATACCAACTGGGGGTGCTGAGGGAGGGTCCTGAGAAGTATAGCCCCATACCTGACGCAAGAAGTGCTCCCCCAGAAACCAGGCCCTACCAACTGGCCCTTCGAATAGGATCCTGTACTGGGAGGCACCCCGCTCTCCAGCAAACTGGAATCGGAGACCCTCACCTAAGGGCGACCAGGGCTGCCATGTGATCTGTGGATAACCAATGCATAAATCAATCAGAAATCGGGAAGGTACAAGACAAATCAAAGATGAAAACACAAAGAACTGAGAGTTCTGAAATACCTCTGTCGACCGCACCGTGTCGAAATACTACCGTAGATAAAGGAGAGACTTCCGAGGTCTTGGCCGGTGCTGGCCTTCAAATACAAGTGAGTACGGGGTCACGAGGGGCCCCTCCACCACCAACTCTGGGGCTAATGTCGGGAAATACACATAGGCCCATAACTGTGGAAAACAGTGCAGAATGTAAATGCAAAGTGCGCCGTGTGTGCAATATACAAGTAATGAGGGGCAGAAATGTGAATCAAGAGGGCAGAAAGTACCTCCCAAGCTCTCCAATAGCCGCCAAGTAAGTCCCCCCGTCCGCGGGAGGTTGCACTCATGTAGCAGTAAAGAGTAGCCAAGCCGGCGCCACCCCAATCATACTGTCTGACCTGTGATAGGTCTACCAAAGCACTCAACATATATAGCCCAACAGTGTTCCCCCTATCGGCAAACAAAGTAGTCCCGAAGAGGAACATCAGAAAACAACGGGCATACTGTGCTGCCTCCTCAGGAGTCCCGGGCTCAATCTCCACCCTCCGAAAATGGGAAGAGAACCAGGTGTATCAAACTCTGCCCGAAGATCTATCAACAGACGGGCGAGCCCCCAATAAATATATCCAAGCGGCCTCCCACTGGCCTATGTTCTCGTCGTAAGGGATGGGCCGACCTCCCACGTCAAGGCCAGTCAATACGGCAAAGTCAAGCGGGGTCATAGTCAAGTCCCCTGTGGTAGAAAAGTGGAAGGAGTTGGTGTTGTCCCACCATCTCTCCAGCAAGGCGGCCATCAACGTCCTCCTGGCAGAACAACGAGATAGCCCAGTACAAAAGGGCCCAAACCTCGCCAAGTCAACTAAATCCCGGACAGCCTCCGGGAGCTCGGCATACCAATCTCTCGCCACGGTAGAGCCATATCCCCGCACGGTGCGAGAAGACACCTGCATTCAGAATGAATACATATTTCAGCATAAAATGAATAAGCTGTATGCAAATAGAAGGAATGAGCTGCATGCAAATAAAATGAATAGGCTGCGTGCAAAATAAAGTAAGCGAGGTATATGTTCAGAAAATCAGTGTTTGGGCTGCGTGTTCAACTCTCAATCAGTGTGTGCTGCATGTTCACCTTCAATTCGGACTGTGTGTTCAGGAAATCAATGTTTGGGTTGCGTGTTCAACTCTCAATCAGTGTGTGATGCGTGTTCATCTTCAATTCGAATTGTGTGTTCAGAAAATCAGTGTTTGGGCTGCGTGTTCAACTCTCAATCAGTGTGTGTTGCGTGTTCACCTTCAATTCGAACTGTGTGTTCAGAAAATCAGTGTTTGGGCTGCGTGTTCAACTCTCAATCAGTGTGTGCTGCGTGTTCACCTTCAATTCGAACTGTGTGTTCAGAAAATCAGTGTTTGGACTGCGTGTTCAACTCTCAATCAGTGTGTGCTACGTGTTCACCTTCAATTCGGGCTGTGTGTTCAGGGAATCAGTGTTTGGGCTGTGTGTTCAACTCTCAATCAGTGTGTGCTGCGTGTTCACCTTCAATTCGGGTTGTGTGTTTAGGGAATTAGTGTTTGGGCTACGTGTTCAACTCTAAATCAGTGTGTGCTGCGTGTTCATCTCTAGTTCGGGCTGTGTGCTCAGAAAATCAGTGCTTGGGCCGTGTGTTCAATTCTCAACCAGTGTGTGCCGTGTGTTCACAATCAATTTATGGGCTGAGTGTTCAGAAATTCAAGTGATTGAACCGTGTGTTCAGAATGCAAACAGAATACATGAAAAATTCATAATATGTTGCAGAAAAGGTAAGAACGAAGTAAATACCTCTCGTGCCTCATGGGAGAGGTGATACTCTGGCTCCCGTAGAAGGAGATCCCCGGGTGCTCGCTCGTCGAAATTGGTGAAGTGATAGAAAACAGCCCGCGAAAGAATATGTGCCGGTGGGTCGTACCTCTTGGGTATGAAGGGTCAAACCCTCGGAGGCAGAGCCATGATATCGGGATCACCTCCGGCGCCCGGAGGACCTCCACCGTGGGGGAAATGACCAGCCATTTCAGAAAATCTGCAAAAGGGGCAAAAATGAGCCAAAATTGGAAAAAGTCAACAAAAGTCAACCCTCGGGAAATGAAAAAGTCAGCAAAAGTCAACTCCCGAGAAAATCTTCCAAATATTGAGACAAACTCACCTCAAGTGGCGAAAATGAGAAAAGAAGCCCCGAAATCAAAATTTAATCGGTTCAAAGTGCTTAAAACTGAAAGATTTCGCGAAAATAACTTGCGCGGGACGTTGGAAAACGCGTATAGAGCACAGATCTGAGGGAGAAAATGGTTTGGGAAGCTAGAGGAGATGATTTCGGAGCTGCACTTGTGAGCACAAAGTGTTTGGATGAGTGGATTTAAAGAAAAGAGGGTGAAAGTACAAAATTGCCCCGAATTTGGCAAAGTGGCCGGCCGGCCACTTTTTCTGGCAGGCCGGCCATTCCCTTTTCAAAAACTGGCCGGTGGCCTCCCTCTCCCAATAAAGATGGCCGATGGTGTTCCCCACATGCCCCCCAAGGTCCCTACAAATTTTGGGGAGGATTGGAGTCCTCGGGACCTGAAAAGGTACAAGAGAAGTGCACTTTCTGTCGCGAAATCGCTCCGCCGGAACCTCAGCTTCAACTTCCAATGCGTGTCTCATCATTACTCATCAAAAATGAGATATATCCTTTTGAACATATTGTAGCCTCTCCGGTAGGTGAACCGGAGGCCGCGATCGAGTCGCTCTCGCCGAAACGTGCATTTCTTTGCTCGTTGTTTTGTGACAAACATACATCCTGGTTTACACTTGTTCTGCATTATCATGCACATAACTGGCATTCTCATGCACATACTTGCATTGTTATGCACGTCTCTTTGATATTACCAAGCCTCCGCGCTTAAACTTGCGTTGCCACGCGCATTTTTCCTCGTTTTGTGATGCACCTTTCCATCGACACTGCGATTGTCTGTATTCGATATCACATTGAACATATGTTGTTAGATATGTTGTGCTTGTTGAGTTTCTTTCTTTTGCAGGCACGATATTGTATGTACGGTTCATTTGAAACTAGTGTGACCAGACGAATCACGCAGGTATCGTATCTTCTCCGTGTGAGACGCGACGAGAATTAAACAATTCTTTGCATTCCTAACTGCATGAAATGTAGTTGTTGCTTTGCATTCTTGCTTAAAACTGTTGCATCTATTTGCGAATACTTGCTTCATTACAGCTTGCTGTATTTGCATGATCATCAAGTCACATCTAGCCTTGTGCATACCATTTTGCATTTTGCCCCCTGCCTGCGGGCACATCTCTGTTTATCTCACCTATTTGTCTAAGTCTTCGGCCTTGTCAAAAATAAGTCGTCTCTGGGCTTTGACATTCACTCCTTTCACTTATGACTTTCGAGTTCTGTCAAAGAGTGGCAACTGTAGACACCCCATTTTTGACCGGCCTTAAGACTCAGACGTCACCGATTGAGCACTTGGTGATGTTGCATATCGTGCTCGTTCAGAGGTTTCAGAGTCTCGGCTGCGAGCCTTGCCTCCGGACCTCCGGACTCTTTCATGCTTTGCCTCGGTTTGCGAACCAGGCTCGGTTTTCTCTATTTCTCTTCCAGAAGGGAGGGAGAGGTCTCGTAGATCATCTCTCAGTGGCCGTAGGCTACGTTTCGTGGTCGTAGGCCATTTTGCCCATTTGGAGTCCGGTTTTCGGTTTTTCAGAGCCGTTGGCCGTGTGCCTCGGTTCGGGACCGCTTAACCACCTTCGTTTGCTCTGGTTTTTGGCATGCATCTTATTTACTCCCTTTTGAGGGACACTGCGGTCCGAGAGACCAACTTCATGGTCGAACACCACTTCCGGTGCCTAACAGTCAGTTTTTGGGGCCTCGGGCTGCGCGTTTCGGCCCCCGAACCTTCATTTTACATCGGTCTCATTTTTGGTGGAGACCTTATTTTCACTGTTAGGAAGGTCGTAGAAGGGTGGGAGGCCAGTAATTGTTCTGACAACCAGTTTTGTTCCTCTATTGCCCTCCGTCGCCCGTTTTTCTCACTCGAAAGCCAATGTTGACCACCCTAAGGCCACTTTTTCTAGCCCTAAACCATATATTTGTGTTGTACACACCTGGGAGGCCACCAATATCACATGGCCGGCCAGTAATTGTGTGTGACCCTTTTGAACCCCTCCTAAAAGTGGCATTTTCTCTCTCCTGGTTCACTTTCTCCAGTTTTTGACCACATGGTTGTGTTGTGCACACATGGGAGGCCCTCTTTTTGGCATGGCCGGCCATTAATCTTCATTGACCCTTTTGATCCTTGGTCGGCCGGCCATGGAGAATGCCGGCCGGCCACCTAAACCCTAGAAAACCAGCCGGCTATGATCCTCTCTCCAGGTACTTTACAAAAATGCCTTCTGTTTCCCCCCAGATTTTGTATTTGGGGGGCCAACTTTTTGGGGGGAAATTTGAATTCCATTTCCCCCCTTTTCTCCCCCCTCTTTTGCCTATATAACCACCCCCCCAGCCCTTGTTTTAGAGGTTACAAAAAATTGTTTTAGGCTCTTGCATTACATCTCTCTCCCTCCCTACTCCAAGCACCAAAACCCTTCAAATCCCACACCATTTTTCACTACACCTCATAGCACAAGGCCTCCATACTCCATACCAGTAACTTGAGGCTATTTTTTAGAGCTTAGGAGCACCCAAACTTGGTCCAAAGGCTGTCAAAGATTTGGTCTTCAAGGGTAAGTCTTCTCCTCCCTCTTTCTTGCCTTATTTTGCTCAGTATATTAGCCATACTTGCTTGCATATTTTGGCTCTGACCCTAACTGAAAATAGCATTATTTTGAGCTCCTTTTCATGTTTGTTTAAGGACCTCCCCCTGTTTGAGGCTTCCTTTTTACACTTGCTTCTTTACCTCTCTTGTATGCCTCTTTCTTGCATAGTATTTTAGGCTCATTTTTAAATTGTTTTGAGCTTGGTTATAAACTGAAAAGTGGCTTATTTTGAGCCCTTATTCAACATTTTTGAAGGGCTCTTCACTGTTTGAGGCTTCCTTTTGTCACTTGCCTCTTTATCCCTCTTTTGGCCTTATTTTTGCATGTTTTGTTAGCCCCTTGTGCTTGTATTTTTGGGCTCTGGTCCGAACTGTAAATGGCCTTATTTTAATCCCCTCTTCATGTTTGACTAAGGGACTTTTTCTGTTTCAAGCTCCTTTTTTGCTCTTTGTGTTTAAACCTCTTTTTAGGCCTTATTTTGCATAGTATTTTAAGCTTGCATGTGCACTGTTTTGGGTTTGGTCACTAACTGTAAAATACCATGTTTTGGGCCCTTCTTAAACTTTTTTGAAGGGTCCTCCTCTGTTTAAGGCCAGAAATCATCACTTGCTTCTTTGTCTCCCTTTTGGCCCATTTCTTGCATAATAATTTAGCCATACTTGTGTTTGTTTTCGTGGTTTGTTGTAAACTGTAAAGTGCTTCATTTTGAGCCCCTCTTCAACTTTGTTGAAGGGCTCTTGACCATTTAGAGCCAGAAGCTGCTACTTGCTTCATTATCTCTCTTACGGGGCCATTTTTGCATGCTAGCTTAGTCCTATTAGTGCTCACTGTTTGGCCTTACTTAAAACTGTAAATATGCTTTTTTGGGACTTTCTTGATTCTGTCTTCACACTTCATGTTCAAATAACGCATGCTTTGCATAGCCATAGGTCATTCCATGTACTTAATTTCATGTTTCGGGTCTCATTCCATGTATCGGGTGCCATGTTTCTATGATTCAGGGTTGTTTTCCATCATATTTTAGTGCTGAAATTTGCATGCTAGTATGCCATATTCCATGCCTTGCCATGCTTTGTTAGAGTGGCATTTGGTGCCTTAGGGTCGGTCCTCAGTTTGTGTGCACGTGTGCACGCATCTCGAGTGTCTCATTTTCATCTAATGGCCTCCTATGTGGGTGTGGCTGAGGTCCACTTGTGTTGGTGTAAGTCCATTATGTATTGTGTATACCATTCCATTTCATAGCATTGCGTATGCTAGGTTGTATGTTAGCGCATTGTGTATGCCATGTTACCTCGTGCATCGTGTATGCCATTTCATAGCATGTTGCATGTTAGGTTATATCTTAGTTTGCATTCATGCATGTCATGCATATTGCATTGTGTTTGGGATAGGAGCTAGCTCGGCACGGGAAACGAGGGACGTTTCGTACTTCGAGTGACGGAACGTGTCTCAATTCCGAGTCACCTGCACTCCGGATTATCCATGATGGGGTTTAGGTATTGTTATGTTTATATGTGCATTCATTTCATATTGAGTTGTGCAATTCGACTCCTCGGCCATCATGCATCGATATGCGTGATTGGTGGCACGAGAATCGAGGCATGCATACATTTGTGAAAATACATTGCCATGCCCCTTTCCTGCTCTCTGTTACAGCAAATCAAGAATCAGTAGTCTTCCGGGGCTTGGCGCGCTTTCCAAAAATTATTGCAAAACAAAGGGTAATTGGGGCATCGCAGTGGATTTCCGCGCAAAGGCAACCCGGTTATGCATCATTCATTATCTGAAGAAGAGTCAAGGTAGTCCCTGGCTTGCTTGCCAGTTTATTGTTTTTCTTAGTTAATTTGGTAATTAATTAGGATTTTTTTTTGTACATATTGGGACTGTATTATTTATTCGGGACTGTATATTATTTTTTTTTCGGACCCTCTGCGCGAGGGCAATGTTGTAATAAGTGTGCGTGAGTGTGATGTATGTCTTCCAACCCCGCGTCTTTCTTCCCTTTTATTTACCAGCTTATGATGGTTAGATTAGGGCATGTTTCGATTAGTATACAGTATGATAGCATGTTTGCATTCATTCATCTGTCTTGCATGCACCGGGCTCGACGCATCATACCTCACTGCATTGTACTTCAATTCTAAGTTGAATACTTGTTAGCTGTAGCATTCCATATGCCATGTTTAGGATAGCCGAGCCTGCTATAGTTGCATTATTGCATGTGTTGCATTAGGCATTTCTGTATAATTAGGGTCATGCATAGATTTCTAATTAGCTTCTGTTTTGGCTTGGAGTACTCGGTAAGTTTTTATGCTTTAGCATCCTTGCATGCGTGTGAATGACTGCCACGAATAGCATGCTTACCATGAGGCTATGTGCTTATGTGATATAACTGCTTGAATGCCTGTGGGTGGAGGTTGGGTTGTTTGGATTGGGACAAATCATCAACTGTGAGTTTTAAGCCCACTAGATAGTGGCAAAAACATGTTTTCTAAGCCCACCCGAGGGTGGCAAATCCACGTCTTAGCCTATCTGCGGGTAGCACCATCAAACCATTTTCAAACAAACAATCATAAAATGTTTTGTTCTAATCCAGGCGATCCAGTCTATACTTGTATGCTGTGCGCATCACATAGTAAATCTAGGCTAATAACCGGAATAAGAGCACACAAAGTTTTCAAAACTAGATATCATGGTTAGTAGAGGCCGATCTTTGATCGGGCGAGCAGGGGTGCTCACGAAGTGACCTTCCCCAATCGTACCCAAGTTCTCGAGCTGAGGCAACTTTGGTGATGACGGCCACGTGGCCTTAGGCAAACGAGTCAGGGTTTCCTAAATTTCCCAAAAATAAAATATTTAGGTGGCGACTCTGTATCTGGCAAAGCAGTCCATGTTTGGCACTTCTTTCAAAAAAATCTGTTTTCTCAAAATGATTTGCCGAATTTGGACTCTTTGGTTCAAGATTAAGAACCGTAACACAAAATCGAGTCCGAACTGTAGCGAGGTCCCCCGCGGGCTTGTTACACTAACCCCTCCACTTTTTGGACCTTTAAATCACATGTTTAGCTATTGATAACTCTGAAAATTAGTGGCTAAAAGTTGAGAAACAAGTGAAAGAACACAAGGATTCAAGCTATGGAATAATGTTCAAGAATGGGTGGTTAACCACTCCACCTTTGGTACCTTTTTAATCACAAGTTTCAAAACTTAAAAACAACCCAAAACATAGTGAAAAGGAGAAGAAAAGAGTAATGTAAACAAAGGGAGAGATGGCAAAAATTATACATCTTGAAGAGCGGATGTTCTTTAGTTCATAAACCAACAAGTGATCACCCTCAAGAACTGAGATTTTGACTCAATAACCTCAGCAAGCAACCTCAAAATATTAGTTTAGGAAGTGTTTTATAGTGTATGTATATTGCAAGATAGAGAGGGAGAGTGTTTGGCAAGTTTTTGACTCTTGAAGAAATTTTCTAACCTGAAACCATGAGGGATGGTCAAGTATTTATGGGAAAACAGGTTCCCCTATCGAAAATATCTCTATTGAGCCTGCTAGTGTAGTGCATGTACATGGAGGAACGGCTGGCTGAAAATATCTATTTGCTGGAACACCTGGCCGGCTAGCCATGGACCTGTATGGCCGGCCACAAAAAGTGGTTTGCCAGTGCAATTTTGGTTCTGTTGCTTTTTGAGTGGTTAGGCTAGAAAAATAGGGTTTGGGCCAAATGGGGTGCAAGGTTTGGTTTTGAAGTTGAAAACTAAAGCTTTTTGCTAAAGAAATTGAGCAGTTATATAGCATAGTATTTCATCATGAGCATTCAACCTGAGGTGTCCCAAGTCTTAAGGGCGGTCAAAAATAGGGTGTCTACAGTTGCCCCTCTTTGACAAAGCTCAAAGTCATGAAATGACGTGAGTGAATGTCAAAGCCTGAAGACGACCCATTTGACAAGGCCATAAAACTTGGGTAAACAAATAAAATACAAATGTAGTTGGTTGAACTCGACAGTTGCCTACGCATCCCTTTGCAAGGAATCAAACTAGTGTAGCTCAAGGGCATGATGCAAATGATACACAATGCAACGAAATAATGCAAGTGATGTACAATGTAATGAAATAATCAAACCACGAGCAGTACCTACTATACAAATATCATAAAGGAATGGAGATGCAAATCAAACTATGTTTAACACAGAAAAGGTGCTGAGACCCTCATACCACAATTCTTGCAGAATAGGTGCGTACACATGTAGAGCTCATTTTTTTTTTTTTTTGCAGAAAGAGTACAAGTGATTGGGTGGTATGATATAAGTGAGGAATGTTCTGTTGGGGAAAGATGATGACCTTAAATGTTAAATGCAACAGGACAAAGTATGATGCAATGGATGTAATAAATGAAGTGAATAAGGGGTGCAGGCCGAGCTACGTCTTACTTAGAAAAGGCATGGACACAAAACAAACCACGTCTAACACAGAAAAGGGTCGACACATTCAATACTGGCCTCAACGTTGCATGGGTACTTTTTTTTTTTTTTTGCATGGGTACTTACACATAACAGAACCATGTTTCAACGAGGGAAAGGTATGAGCACATGCCAAACTAAGCTTAACATGGAAATGATGTAGGCAATAAAATGGAATGATGTAACGGATGCAATGGATAAAATAGACAAGATAGATAGGGTAACATACTCTTGCCATGCTAAAATCATGAGAGGATGAATGACAAATTCCAAACACGCTAAAATCGTGGGAGGAAGAGAACACTCTAATCACACTGAAATCGTGAGAAGAGGTCCCACTGCTCAGGGTTATGTTCCTACATGCCCCGAGATAAAAAAAACTTCTCGTGAACACTCTAACCACCCTGAAATTGTGAGAATAGGTCCTAAGAACACCACTTAGGGTCGCATTCCTACACACCCTGAGATACTCTAACTATGCTGAAACCATGAGAAGAGGAAGAGAAAACTGCTCAAGGTTGCATTCCTATACACCCTGAGATACTCCAACCATGCTGAAATCATGAGAAAAGGAAGAGAAAGTACTGCTCTAGGTCTCATTCCTGCACACCTTGAGATAAAGAACACTCAACGCTGAAATCGTGAGAAGAGAAAGAGAAAGGGTCGCGTTCCTACACTCTCTGAGATAAATTCGATACATGCTGAAATCATGTGAGGAAGAAAGAACACTCTAAGCACGCTGAAATCGTGAGAAGATGAAGAGAAAATATCGCTCCAAGCCGCGGTCCTACAAGCCCTGAGATAAATTTGAAACACACTGAAATCGTGTGAGAAAGAAAAAACACTCTAACCACGCTGAAATTGTAAGAAGAGATCTTGAGATGATGCGATAAATGCACAGAGTATGATGAGATAGTGCGATTGATGCAAAGAGTATGATGATCGTGCGATAGATGCACGATGTGGTATGATCGTGCAATAGATGCACAATGTTGTATGTGTGACAATCAATGTAGTGGATAATGTTTAGGAAATATAACAAACAAACAAAGTGGCGTTTTAGAAAGCACTTCACGGGGCGAGTAGCAATGAACTGCTCTACTCTAATGGAGATCTCCCCTCTTGTGTTTTTCAAACTTCTACCTTCAATTCAAAGTTCAAAAGTCTGCAAATGCTGACAAGGGGTACAATTTGCATGCGGAAACCATGAATGTTGCTTTTCTCCTTGATTCAGTATCCATAATTGTGTTCTAGGCATCGCCATTCGAACTCTACTTTCCACCGTCGCAGTTGGTCTCCTGGGAACTCATTGCAAACACAGTAAAGATGCCTCTGGTAGGGAATGGTGTTCAGGGAGAGCATTTTGATCGCCTTTCTAACTAGTAGGCTTGAGCTCGAGGTCAATGTACACTCATATTCTAGAGCAATGACGAGGCCTACGAACGTGCATCCGAAATGCAATCTTGAAATTTTCTGAAGTTGAAACAAACTCAAATGCTCTAATTTCCCCTCTTCTCTTTTGCTTTATAGTCCAGAACCTATGCAGCTTCAAATAGGTCCTTGTTCTGTTGCTATCTATCTTGATTGGGGTCAGACCCTACAGTTCATGAAATAAAGAATTCTATTTTGCACACCATGTTGAGAATGGCACGACATTCTGAGCACCAAAAAATTTATTGTTGAAATTGAAACCGAGAATGAGTTTTGAACTAGATATTAAGCCTACGACTGACTAAAGTATGAAATGCAACTTAACAAAGGAAAAACAAAGTAAAAACAACCTAAACACAACTATTTGCACTCAGAACAACTCAATAATAAGAATCCAGACAAACAAAAACAACAAACACAACACTTGGATGTTTTCCACTGGTGGAGACCTCTCGATTTATGGGGAGCCCATTACTTCTCCAGGTATTGCTCTCCACCCTTTCTTCTTTATGGCTCTCACATCACTTTGGCCCTCAATATCTTTTTTTCTGAAAAGCCTTTTCCTTACTTTTTCTCTTAGCACACATCTCTCTATTCTTACATCTCTCTTGTTTTTTTATCCTTTCTCAGGTGCAGTTGATAGATAAGCTGAAAGTTATGGGTTCCTTTCGCTCACGACTAGTGATTTTCTCCCGGTTGTGGTGCGGCTGGATGTGTAGCAGATCTATAACTAACATCACTTGGTAATGCCCCTAGCTTAACTTGGCCAAGATGAGTTACAGCATGTCTCACCAGTCAGGTATACAGTTGATTGGTACTTCCCATTCTGATTCAGATGCCAGTTCAGGCATAAGCAAACCCGTCCAGATGAAAGGGTGGAATACCCTGCTCCATTTCTAGCTCATGCTTTACACTTGGCCCGATACCTTATTGTTTGGAGGATGAGAGAGCTTTTGGCCCTTGCTGCTAGCTTCAGTTGTGCCCTTTTTGGTGAGTGCACTGACAATAGGGAAAAGATAGAAAATTTGACTCGACAATGCTCCTAGTTCATAATTTTGACCATATTTTTGTTTTCGGCTTTCTACTAAAACAATTTTGACCAATATGAGAGTTAAATTAACATGCTTGTTCTACTTTCTGATTTGAAATCATGTAAGTCAGGCTGTGAACACTGAAAATTTTCTTTTTTTTGGGTCAAATAAATGGTCCGATGTTGGAGAAATGGAATAATTTTCGAAGAAAGTCAACTTCATTAAAAATCCTCAAAAACTATTTTTGCAAATGGCCATTACTCGACCAAAGTAGAATTAGCTCCTGAGATGCACAACCTTGAATCCAAACTTGATTTGTCTTGTAGCTGAATCTCTTAATGGAATAGGACAGCCGAATTTGAACAAAGATGAGCTAATTGTACATGGATAGGATAGCCGAGTTTGAATAAGGATAAGTCAATCAACGTGAATGAGACAAAAAGGTTGAAAATGGTTAGGGCCGATATTTAGGATGAAGTTGCCTACATATCCCAAAGAGGGGAATCATGCCTTACATAGTTCCTGGGTTAAGGTGCACTCGAGTATTCACTATCTCCATTCACGCTCTAACGTTTGCTAAGGCCGCCCTTTCATGTTTTCAACCTTGCGAGCTCTATTTTTTCTCTTTTCATTTTTCTTTCTTTTTTCTTCTTTTCTTTTCTTTTCATTTTTTCATTTTTGTTCTTTTTCTTTTTTTTTTCTTGCTCTAACTTTTGCCTGGGTCGCTCTTCCAGGTTCCCGGCCCAGTGAGCCTCTCAAGGATAGAAAATTTTAACTTGCCCATGTTGAATGGTTATGAGATCTCTAAGTCATCTAAATCCACGAGAATGGATGATGTTCCTGACTTGCTATTCCTAACCAAATAGTCTTGATGATGTAAGGGCCCATCCAATTGGGTCCGAATTTGCCCCTAGTGTCATGGATAGGAACTCAAGTGTCCTTCAGCAATAAATTTTCTTCTCTCCAATTTTGGGATTTGGCTTTCTTACCGATCTCCATTGGCTTGAGAAATGATCCAGTTTTGAATCTTTGAGCACATGTGACATTTTTTGCCCCTAGTTCAAGAGTCGTTCTAATCCAGCTATGCAAGCTTCCTTCAATCACATCTGACCTTCTTGCCCCTAGTTCAAGGGTTGCTTCCAATCCGGCCATGCAAGCCTCATATTTTGTGATCGTTTGAACATTCTGAATCAAGGTTCGAAAGCAAAGCGGTAGGGTCTCGAGAGTGATCCCATGCTGTACAATCTTAAGATCAATTCCAGGCATATCTTCATGGGACCATGCAAAAATATTTTTAAAATCTTTTAATAAGATGACTCGTCGCTCGTGCTCCTTTGAAGATAATCTAGAACCAATCTGGACCAAGCCAGGATCCCTCACAATACCCACATTTACAGTAATGATCTCATTCATTAAGGGCTTAGCATGCCTCTCTTTCTCTCAGTCGGTCAAATTTTGCAAATCCCAAGGAATTCCTTCCTTTTTGTTTTCACCACAGTTTTGGAAAAAGTTTTCAAAAACTTTGGTCAATGCAATGATTTCCTTTTTGTTTTCACCACAGTTTTGGAAAAAGTTTTCAAAAACTTTGGTCAATGCAATGATTTAAAGGCCTAGAGAAGTAGGTAAAACTTACTGCAATTCCATTAAGACCTTTTGGCTCAACTAGCTCAATGATAGAAATAGACTCAAAAGAAAAAGTGAAAAGACAAACAAAGACAAACATAAACAAACAAGCAAGGAAGTGATGTTCGAGTTAACACGCCCAAAATCACCTAACCCTAACACAACAAGATTGACTCAATACAACAAGACTAACTCAATACCCAAATCAGAAAGTACAATAAATAGCACTTTCAAAGTGCTAAAACTGTGCATGCCATCCACTACATCTGGAGGAAAATGAGCTCCATCAGCAAGTGGTTCATCCCCGATCACATAGTCACATTATCCCCCAAGTTCATCGATCCAGTGCTGATAGACTTTGTAGCACCTGGTGAAGTGATGACCTTATTGTCAATCAGATCTTAAACTTCATGGCAAAGACGAAAACAACAGTCAATGTCACGACCAAGTTGTTGGTAGAAGGCGCAATACTTGGCAGCATCATGCCTGGCTAGAAATTGATCAGGGAGAAGCCAAGAGCGAGATAGCCTTGTCTTAGGAGGATTTGGAGAGCCTTGGACAAGGTCATGTAAAGGGGATTAAAGGTGCGACTACTAGTCTTTGAAGTATTGACAGAGGGGTCGGCAGGTGTGGACTGGTTTTGGAGATCTCCTACAAGTATAGGATTGGAACTGAAAACGGTGTTTCAAGTAAGGAATCCCTCTTCATGGCCTATCTCCAGATTCAAAATGCCCCTGACCGAAGTGACAAAAGTGTCATCCACAGCCTTTGCAACAATTGCAAGCACTTGCTGCATGTTCAGCACTTTGACCTTCAAAGCCTCTACAGCCCATAGAAAATGTACATAAGGATTAATACTTGCCTCGGCCTTGCTCTTGTCACTTGCTTTGGCTTTGCTAAGGGATTGGGTCATATATCGGAGTGAAGCCCATTTGTTGTTGACATGTCATCACCCAGACTTGAGATAGCTTTGGGTTGGCCCTTTCTAATTGTAGCTCGCCCTAAGATTGTGGTGCTTTTTGGCATGAAATTTCTGGCGTGTGATGTGGTCGATGATGGAGTCAAGATCCCAAAGGTTAAATCTGCCGCAGTTCTCTGAAGATCTTCAATCATGTTAATCAACTCAGAAGTAGTGAGTTTGGCCATTAGTGCCCATAGTGTATTCGATGGGGTTTGAGATGATAGGGGTTCAAGTATATCCATCATACACAAGTCCATGCTTTCTGGAATGAACACCTCAGGCTTGGGTAAATGGGTTGGGGTGATGTATATACTAGGGTTATAGATGGATGGCAGTGTATGGATTAGGTTGAGGTGTGGAGGTAATGGGTTAGTGGTGACATCAAGTCCTTTTGGTGGAGCTATGATTTTTTCGTCAATAAGGTCTTGAATCTTATGACGGAGGCGGATGCAGTAGTTTGTATCATGACCCAGTTATTGATGATAAGTACGGTGTTTAGCAGGGTCATATTTTGATGGAAAAGGATTTGGGAGGGGTTGGGGTTCTAGGAGCTCTAGGTGCCCATTTTCTAGTAGAATTTTCAAGGCTTGAGAGAGATCCATGTAAAGAGGATGGAAACTTCAGGCTTGGGGCCAAGTTGAAGTGGTTGGCCTTAGGCTATTATCAGCAAAAGGGTTTTTGATGGAACTGGTGACAATATTTACTTCTGAGCATTTCGCAGCTGTGCTACCGCTGTTAGTAGTATTGGAACTGCGAACAACATTCTTCCTCATAGGCTCATTGCCTTCTACAATGATCCCTTGTCTGATGACATCCTCGATTTGATCCCCAATTTCATGGAGATCCCTAAAGTTGTATAGTGGGAGGACTATCATTTTCTACAATAGCCTTTCGTGCATATTTCTAATAATTATACGGACTTGCTCTTTCTCTGGAGGCATGTTTACCATCATAGCTGTCTTTTCCCTCCATCTAGTCACAAACTCTACAAAGCCCTCCTTTGGTTCCTAATGCATTGTCTCGAGATCACAAGTTGTGATATCGATTTGCATGTTGTGGGAATATTGGGCAATGAAAGATTCGGCCAACTCCTTCCAGCTCTGTTTTATAGAGTCCTCCGATTTTGCATACCAGATGACAGCTATACTAGACATGGTTCGGCCAAATAATAATAGCTTCTAAAGTCTAGCCAAACCCATTGGTCACAAAATATCAGAGAAAAGGCATAGATGCACCATTGGATCTCTAGAGCCATCGAAGCGGTCAATATGTAGCATTTTGAACCACTCTGGTAGAGTAACAGCAGACTCCGTATATCCGTACTCAATATCTAGAACAGAGTTAACCTCATGTGCCTTCTTAAACAGCTTCTCAAGTTTGTTGACTTTAAGCAGGGTTAGGTCAAACTCGAACTCAAAAGGTGCCTTAGGTTCATGAGCTAGAGCTCTAGACATCTCGACCGGGATTGGATCTACATGGACAGGAAGAATTTAAACACCCTCAGTTGGTGGATCCTAGGCTGTAACAGCATTGGCAGTGGTACCAGGCATAGGAGTAGCCACGTTAGGTCTGTGTGAAGCAGAGGTCGCAACCAACTGCTGTTTTTGTTGTTGCAACCTATTTGTGACCTCAATTTGATAGACTAGGTCATGCTGAACTAAGTCTACTGATTGTTGAAGACGACTTAGTAATTCCTCTAGATCTGATGGATATTGCGCCATCCTAAGAATAGGTGATTGTACTTGAAGTGAACTGGGTACAGGTGATCTGAGGGGTGATTGTCGAAACAACAGAACTGGTGAACCCCGTCTGACCTTTCTTCGCCTTGCAATTGGTAATAGGGAAGCAAACACCGGTTGTCCCTAAACTAAGTCTCAAACCTTACAAAGTCTATCGACCTGAGTCCAGAGTACCTGGGGGATATCAGAGCCTTCTGAAGCTATGGTTCTAAGATTTCCTAGCAAAAGAGAAAACAAACAGCACCTCAGCATTATTTTATCAGAACAGATATGATCATAGCTAGAGGACTGTACTCCCCATTGAATTATGCCCCATAAACTGTTGTCAACTACACCACTGATATGAAGCACCCTTGTACAGTTTCATTGTAGAGCATATACCAGGTAGAAAGAGCTATAACACCCCTATGAGGGGGTAGGGTTATCCTGTCCTAGCTTTGGCATGATCTAGGGTTTCACTACTTCAAGCAAGTAGTTTCACAAAATCCTGCATACGGGTGAGCATCATGTCCTATGTTCGGAACAGTCACTATGGCTTTACTACATGTAGTAAGCCGATTGGTCAAAAGGGTACCTCAGTAAGATTACCTAATATACCTCTCACACCTAACACCGAGAAATGAAAGGAGAATCAAGCGATATGGCTGTAATCCAAATCCGAGGGTTCAGTTTCCAGCATGGCAGAGCCCACGATAGTCAACCTTTTGGAAAACTTTTAGGCAAGCCCTCGGCAAGTTGTCCAGAATAGCAGACGAATACCACAGTGACTTAGAAGCACCTATGGAAATGCAATGCATTGAACATGTATTTGTAAATAAAATGACACATCATGAAGCACAAGTCAAGTACTCTAAGTCCCCAAAGAAAGTTGCGAACACAGTAGCTTGCTTTTTCGTGCTCCTCGGAGGGGTTTAGTCTTTTCGGATACGATAGCCCTACAATTCGGACTCCTGTAATTCTGAATCTATTTTCACAAGTGCAATGTGACATAGATAAACACAAAAGAGTCCAAATTCGGCAAATCTTTGGAAAATTGATTTACAACCAACAATGCCAAAAGTGGACTGAATTGCTAGATTTTAGAGTCACCACCTAAATATTTTTAGAAAATTTAGGAAACGCGTGACTCGTTCCAAAGGTCACTTGTCTATCATAGCCAAAGTGTCTCGGCTTGGGAACCTAGATATGAGAGGGGAAGGTCATGAATTGAGCACCCCACTCACCCAATCAAAGATTGGCCTCTACTAATCATGATGTGACTCTTATGTACAATATATGCTCACGTTCTGATTTCTTAACTCTAACATTACTATGTATGGCATACAAGTATAGACTATTTCACTCACTTTGGAATTCTTTGATTTCATGTTTGTTTGAAAAGTGTTTTGACTATGAGCCACTTAAAAAAGCTAGCTCATAAGTACATTAATCGAAACCATCCCAATGTAACTGAAATAACCTTCATCCACCAGCATTCAAAGAGGTATATCTCATGGTAGTATGCTTAACATGGCAACACAAACATACATGCAATATGCTAAAGCAAGAAATGCTCACCTAGTACTCAACTGAGGCAAGCCAATATAAAAGAAAAATAGTTAGAAAAATTGCATGATCCTAACGGTGCAAGTAACTAATGCAACACATACAAAAATGCAACTATCAGGTTCGAATTCTTAGCATGTCATACGAATCAACTCAAAGCATGTGGCAAAGCATATTCAAGCAAGTAGGAAATAAAAACAATGTTAGAATGATGAACCGAACCCAATGTATGCAAACATGGATATGAAGCATAGTAATGGAACTAAAACATGACACTACCACGGTAAGCACGTAAATAAAAGGGAGAAAGAATGGGGGTTGGAAGACATACACAATATTACAAGTGTGTACAAATTTGCCTTCGCACAAGAGGGTCTGAATGAATGTCCTACTTAGACTAATTATTACAACATTAAATCAATGGAGTAAACTAATTAACTAATTACAAATTCAAATGAATCTAAGAAATTACCTGCAACATACTAATTATTAAATCTAATTTAAAGGACTCACATGTGAAGTGAGAGCCCAAGCACACGCAACCGAGAACATCCTCTCGGAAACCCTTCTATTTGTTGCCAGATTCTGTTTTGTTTTGCAGTCAAAATATTGTTTTGTTTTTGTCTCAGTTTCTGCTCTGCTCTGCAAGAAAAATACCACAGCCTGATAACAAAAGGTGGCCGGCCAGCCTTGGAAAGTGGTCAGTCGGATGGAAAGGTGGTCGGTCGACTGCCATTGTTTTTAGTCTTGCCCTACTACCACAAAAATAAAACAGAGCAAAAACAAAGCGCTTCCAATGGATGTTTATCCTTTTTACCTCTCCCTATCATGGAACTGATCAAGGAGGAGTAGAATCGATTCGTAAACCATCAATTGTCACAAAGTTGTTGCGTGATGATCTATGAATCGATAGGACAAAAGGTCAGTAACAGAAAATAAAAGACCGACACCACCTCTTCCTTATCATGGAGTTACCTCAAAGAAAGGAGTGGACATTGCTTCTTGAACCATTCAACGTCACTAGAGAGTATGTAACGAGTCAAGACGCAATAGGTTCAATTAACGTCCGATTGAACCCAACTTGATATTATTATCTTTTTTTACCACTTTAAGTCAATTTATTACCCTTATTTACATTACCTTTCCATTACTTAATCATTTTTGTCCAAGAGGTGAGTTACGTCCACTAAGTGCAAAAAGGCGATAATGAGAAGCGTCAAATGAGAAGTTGTGTTTAACAAGACAGAGATATAATGCCTTGGTAATGAACCTCCGAAGAGATTAAACCATTAAGCATGGAAGGTCACTTTCTCATGCCTTGAGCAACAAACTAGTCTTTAAGACGACTCTTAACCAAAGAAAGCAAAGAAATGAGGGAGGATGCAGAGTTGATTATGCAAAGATGATTATTGAAGTGTGACTATTTACATGGAAATTATGTAAAGAAAGCTATCAATTCGAATAGATTGGTGTCTATGACCTAAACCACCAAATCTATGAGGCCTTACAACAATACAATCATAGTATTCAAAGCATAAACTAAATGAACACACTAAATAGCCCCTAAAAAGCACAAAAATAGTGTTGAAACTAGCTAGAAAAGAGTGGGAAATACTAAACAAAAAGGATGAGAATGAAGCTAGTAAGGAAACCTAAGAAAAGGTGGCTAACCCCTCCACTTTTTGGACCTTTAAATCACATGATTAGCCTTTGAAAACTCTAAAAATCAGTGGCTAAAATTTGAGAAACAAGTGAAAGAAAACAAGGATTCAAGCTATGGAATAATGTTCAAGAATGGGTGGTTAACCCCTCCACCTTTGGTAGCCTTTTAATCACAAGTTTCAACACTTGAAAATAGCCTAAAATAATGTGACAAAGAGAAGAAAAGAGTAATGTAAACAAAGGGAGAGATGGCAAAAATTATACCTCTTGAAGAGAGGATGTTCTTTGGTTCATAAACCAACAAGTGATCACCCTCAAGAGCTGAGATTTTGACTCAATAACCTCAGCAAGAACCCTCAAAATATTGGGTTAGGAAGTGTATGTATAGTGTATGTATATTGCAAGATAGAGAGGGAGAGTGTTTGGTAAGTTTTTGACTCTTCACAAAATTTTCTAACCTAAAACCTTGAGGGATGGTCAAGTATTTATAGAAAAACATGTTCATTTATTGGGAATATCTGTATTGAGCCAGCTGGTGCAGTGCATGCACATTAGGGGGATAGCTGGTTGAAAATATCTATCTGCTGGAACACCTGGCCAGCCAGCTATGGACCTGTTCGGCCGGCCACAAAAAGTAGCCTACCAATCCAATTTTGGTTCTACTGCTTTTTGAGTGGTCAGGCTAGAAAAATAGGGTTTGGTCCAAATGGGGTGCAAGGTTTGGTTTTGACTCAAAATTGAAGATTTTTTTGAAGAAATTGAGCGATTATACAACGTATTATTTCATCATCGAGTGTTCAACCCGATGTGCGAAGTCTTAAAGATGGTCTAAAATAAGATGTCTACACATGCATACCTCTTGCCTTGGTACATGTGTCATCCATGCATCCACAAGTATAGGGTCGAATACCCTTCGTTTGCTTGTGGGAAAATTGCTTTCCAATCAATGTTTTTAATAAAACCTACCTCGAATTTTGGAAAATGTCTTTGATCAAAGTGAAACCGGGCTTCCCTCTCTTTCTTGGAGTTAGAAAGTTGATTTTTGGATAAAATGAGTCTAGGGGTAAAATGGTCAGTTTAACAAAAAGTTAATTTTTGGCCAAAATAGGTTTAAACAACTCCTCCAAACAACCTCAAACATTCTAAAGATGAAATAATAAATGTTTCATCATCGTGAGGCTTGCAAGCGCTCGAAGTCTTAAGGTCAGTCAAAATGGGATGTTTGCAGCTCTTCTTCAATTTCTTTGATAGCTCTCATCTCTTCAGTTTCATCAGGTTTGTCAAATCAGTTAGGTTCTGTGGTGGCTATATGCCTCTCAAAGACCAGTATTGTGATTCTTAGAGAGTTGGTTTCTTTATTGAACCTTTCTTCCTCATTTTTAGTGTCTTCCTTATCAAACTCATCACTTCCTCTATCAAGGGATTTCTTATTCTTTTTTTTGGCCTTGTATAATAACTCCAATCTATAATCTGTCTTAATTAGTAATTAAGGATGTTAATTTAGAGGTTAAAATAAAATTATGTGTTCATTATGTGTTTTGCATGCTATTTGACTTTCTATCTATTACTCATAGAAATATCTATCTAGAATTCTGCTTTGATCTGAAAATTGAAAGCCTTATTGGCACCCACAACTAAAATTGTTACATCAATATGTTATTGGGAATTTTTGGAACACTTTGGTAAGTTTAATTAAAAATTGATTCAGTTTGATAAATTAAGTTGTATTTAATTGACCTAATGTTCTAATTATTGTATTATGCCACTCATATGTGAGCTCAACGTCACTATCTAAGTGCAAAAATCTAAAAATCAAGTTAGAGAGTGAGTGAGCTCAATTGTAGAGTGAGAAAGTGTGTATTGAAAGTGAACTTGAAGGTATAGCTTGAATTCATCAAGATAGATTGTACAAGAACTAGTGTGTTTGAAGCCTCTAGGTGAGCATTTACCTTTCAATTCTTGAAGATGATGTGTTTTAGATTTGTATTCATGGATGATACTTGATCATTTGCATGTATTTTGATAATTAAGCTAGGATTGTGAGAATTAAGGTCAATTCCATACATGCATGCATGAATTTATCATGAACTCTCATTTTTTAACATCATTTGTGTCATTAGAGATGAAATTAGAAGCTATAAGTTACATGTATGCATGAGTCTTGAAGTTTTGGAAGTGATTTCTATATTTTCGAAGTTTAACAAGAATTTTGGAAAAAATTTCCACTTGCATGCAAGTTTTGAGTTTATTTTCTAAGAATTCACACATGCAAGTGTTTATATCTACTAAGACTTGAGAGCTCACCATGATTTCATACTTAAACATCTCATTTGTCCATGTTTTGGAAGTTTGGATTTCATGATCATTTCATGCATGTGTTTTAAAGTTTGGTTTTGAGGAATTGACATGCTTTTGGGCTTTGATTTTGCAAAGTGACCTTAAATTCATGATTTTATACAAGTTTCTAAGTGTTTTCTCAAGTTTTGGCCCAAAAGAATGTGTTTTGGTGCATTGAAATTGAGTTTTGAGCTTTGAATGCAAACTTGGAAATTCCAGAATTTTGTCTCACCGCTCGAGCGTACTTTGCAAACTCTCAGTACTTTTGCAAAGTTGGTGGTTGACTCAGGTGACCAAAAGACCGCTCGAGTGACCACCCTTTATTTTCAGTCTTGGCCTGAGCAATTGAGAAGTTGGCGCGAGCCTAAAATGTGAGCTCTTAGAAGTTTTTCAAACCAAGGGATCCCGCTCGAGTGACCAAAGCTTCACTCAAGCGAACTGCCCTCTTTTCTGAAATTTGTCAAATGTTTCAAAGTGTATAATTGCATCCTCATTGCATCCTAGGCATTCTTAAGCCATGATTAAGCTATAATAATGAGGATAAGAATTAGAAACACACCTAAAAATGAAATGTGATAAGTCAAGTGTATTCAGAGAGTCTGCTTCAATGTGTACAAGCATTGTGATATGAAAGAATAAGAAGCTAATGTAAGGTAAGCAAAGCCATGATGGCCATATGAATGTGTAATGATAAGACATGTTTTGTGCTATGTACGTTTGTGATTGTAGGTCAAGATCTAAAGACTGATCAATCGTTTCTGGAAGTCCATTGTGAGTAACATTATTGTAAAGATATGTTCTTGTGAATTATGTTCGAAATGTTATTTGATAAGTTTTGATTTCTAAAAAGTTATTTTGTTAACATGAATGAATGTCCTATTTGAATCTATTATGGCATCCAAAGGAAGTCCCAAGTCATGGGGGACAACATGTTAATGTGGGTCCATGACATATATGTGAATACGAGATCTCGCTAGTCACTTGACAAAGTGGTGTTATGTTTGATAATCAGTGTCCGGGACCGATTACTCTAGTCGGAAGACGATATGTTATGTTTTGTTAGATGTATTATTATTATGTTCAGATATGAGAATGATTAGGTTATGATCTATTTTATGATTATGAAATGTTCAGAATTCATTCACTAACCTCTTTACCCTAATGTTATTTACTAGGCTTTAGCTCACTGTTTGTATATATATGTAGGTGAGCAAGTGCAAGACCAAGCCTAATGGCACCTGTTTGGACTTTTGTTTTGTCAGCCAACCTAAGTTCCTCACATGGAGGTTCGTGAAAGTCTTTTGTGGATGAGTTCCATAACCATTGTGTTGTGAACAAGTTTTAAGCTTTTATTTCTTTTTGTTCACTAGACGAGTCTCCGTTTTACTTTGTAAATAGGACTAAGTCCTTTTTGTTTCATTTGTATGTAGTTGGCGTAAGCATGATGTGTATGTGACATTTATTATATATAAAGTTTAAAATTTATGTCTCTTATAAGTCAACACAGCTCTATGGACATTGTATATTTGTTATTTGCTTCTGCTAGCCCCTTATTTTGCTAATTTGTCTCAGAGGCCTTCGGTGGTCTTAGGATTACTAGCTAGTTACAACTCTAATTCTATAGGTGTGGGTTTGGGTCTTGACACCTTGTTCTTTCTAGACTCGGGTTTCTCCTCGGGTTCATCACTGTTACCTCTTTCTTGGTTCCCATCACTATTTAGTTGCTCCTTTTCTTTTCCAATGTTCCCCTCTTCAGATTGTTCTTTCTCTTTCTCATTTTATATTTCTTTCCCAGTGTAAATCTCTTCATTGGTTACAACTTCTTTCTCATCTTCATCTTACTGATGTTGTTCTTCTAACTTGGGATTGCAATCGTCATTTGTTTCTAAACCATACGGATCCCACCACCAGAATTGTACATCTCCCAAATAATGCTCTTCAAAGAAATGGACAATATCCATTTGTTCCACTAAATCTATCAACATACTAATATCCTGCTCCTCAACATCCTCACTAGTAGCATTGACATTGAAAAACTTGGGTACCATCACTTCTAGCTTAGGCTCCCTTATTGGCACAATAAACGTGCTTGGGTCATACTCTTCTGTGTGCAACTTCTTCCCGTCACTAAACAAGCTCCCTATGAACCAATCATCATCTATTTCCCGCAAAAACACTCTGTTCTTCTCTTGACATCTCAATGCTGTGAGTAACAAGGTGTAATAAATTTCAGCATCTATTTATTCTTCTCATTAATTCATTACTACATCATTCCATACATATAGTTTCTGAAACTTTCTCATCCACGTGATTTTGATCTTGGCAGTAATGCTTGCTACTTCCATTGTGTTCAATTCAAGGTGCTTCTTTAGATAAATCCTCTTCCTCATCTTTCTTAGTTTGGTCGCCCTTCTCTACTTTGATAGTCACTGGCATATTGTTGAGTTCCATATGTTTTTTTTCAGTATTCTCCTTAGTCTCACACAAAGTCCCACTAATCTTTTCATGCAACGCTCTCTACTGTTCTGCCCTACAATGCAATAGTGCCAGGGGCTACAACTCTTGGTACAAATGCCATTACAAGGCTTAATTGAGGTACATCCAAAACACACAGGTCAGTGCTCTCGAGAATATATACTTTCAGCTTAGATAAGTGGGATGGAATGCTATATGGGCTAGGGTCAAAGGCAGTAGAAAGTGTATAGGTAAGGTTAACATTTGGAAGTAGGGGAATTCAGGCATAGTTTGAAAATGGATTGTTTATGGCATTTAGCTTTTGGGGAGAAACAATAGTTTTGTTGTCTACAAGGCCTTGGATATAATGGTGGAGGCAAAAGCATCAGTCAGTACCATGATCGTATTGCTGGTGAAAGGCACATAAATGAGTTAGGTCATGTTTTGCTAGGAGTGGGTTAGGAAGTGGTCATGGATCAAGGAGTTTGAGATGCCCCTTGTACAAAAGGATTTTCATGGCTCGAGTTAGACTCATTTACAAGGGATGGAAGACTCAATTTTGGGCTCGAGTTGACTAATGTTTGGTTAAGTGATGTTGGCGAATGGATTGGCAGTTTGGGTTGGCAATTTCATGTTGGGTAGTCATAGAATTGACCTCGATAGCTTTGGTGGTACCACAAACACAAGGCTTCTTCACAAAATATGTTTCTTCTACTATCAATCCCTAGTCCTCAATCTGAACTTTGATCTCATGTAAGTCCTTGAATTTGAATAGTGGTAAAACTATCATCTGTTGCGTGAGTCGACCTTGCAAATTTCTAACCACTGTGCGAACTTGGTCTTTCTCCGTGGGCCGGTTAGTCATCCTAGCAGCATTGCTTCTTTAGTAAGTGACAAAGTCTCTAAATTTCTCCTTGGGTTGCTATTGTGTTGCCTCTAATTCCCGGGTGGTAACCTTCCTTTCTGTGTTATAAGAATACTGGGCCATAAAAGACTCAACCAACTCTCTCCAATATCTCTATACCTTGTCTTCTAGCCTTGCTTACCAGGTGTTTGCGGCCCTTGATAGGGTTTTACCAAATAGATAGAGCTTTGCTTACTAGGTGGTGCACTCGATAGTTCAAAACCCCCTATCTAGTTTCACGAGTACAATGTGAAACAAAATGAGAGTCCAAATCTAACGAATCCATAGAAAACCACTAATCACAAGAAATACCTAAAATAGACTACATCACCAGACTCAGAGTCACCACCTAATCTTTTTGGGAAAACCAGGAAACCCTGAGTCGTGCCAAAGGCCACATAGTCTGTTGTAATCCAAGTGTCTCAGCTCAGAGTTTAGGTATGAGGGGAAAGGTTATGAATTGAGCACTCTCACTCACCCAATCAAAGATCGACGTCTACTAATTCTTGATATGAGACTTATTAACACAATATGATCATATAACCCAATTATTAATGTTAACCTTACTACGTATAGCATACAAGTATAGACCAACTCACCTATATTGGAATGTGCTAATCTCTTGTTATTTGAAAAGGTTTGAAAGAAGAAATCTAATGAAAAATTGAGGTAACTGGAGCGTGAAGAGATCAGAAGCATTCCCACTTAGGCAATGAGACCTCTATTCAAGAGCAATCTGAGAGTTATAGGAAATAAGATTTGAATTGTGATGTAATTCCTCATTTTCTCTCTCCCAAACACTATTAATTGCAATAAATTTTTACTTTCTTAGTTGATTAAAGGGCTTATATAGTTGATTCTAGCCCAATCCTTTCATTGTTTGTATTATCTGCTTTATTTGTTTTTTTACTTTCTCGCACTTTCCCACTTATTTCCCACTTTCCAAACATTAATTGTTGATGCAATTTTATGTTTCCCTAGTGGAGTATTAGGATTGTGTAGTTGTTAGTTGGCTAATTAGTTGATTAATGTTGTGTTTGCTTCGTTTTCTCTCACTTTCTCTCTCATTTTCTTAGAAGCCAAACAAGTGCTTTCTTTTCAGAAAGGGTTGGAAGCTCTTCTCTTAATCCATTTGAACATGGAATTAGACATTTATGTCAATTTTCCAAGATGTTGAGAATGAGCCTTCACTTAATTTTGATGAGTTCCATTAGTTGTAGTGATTAGTATATCTTCTCTTTATTTTTTAGCATTTTCTTTCACTTTTCTTAATTATTCTCTCTTATTTTCTTAGAAGCCAAACAAATGATTCCTCTTTGAAAAGAGTTAGAAACTCTTCTCTTAATCCACTTGAACATGGGTGTAGACATTCATGTCTACTTTCCATGATGTAGAGAATGAACTTTTACTTGTTTTCATAGAGTTTTAATTAATTGTGATGATTAGATTACTTTTCTTTTACTTTCTAGCATTTTCCTTCATTTTCTCATTACTTTCTCTTTCATTTTCCTAGAAGCCAAACGTGACTTCCTCTTAGAAACGGTGTGTAATCTACCCTCTCCATCTACTTTGACATGGATTTGAGCATTTACATGTTCATTTCCATGAGTAAGGTGTAGATTCATTCGCATTTCTTTAATTTTCTTTCATTACTTTACCTTCTTGTTTTATTTAGCTTGTATGTTTATCTTGTGACTAATGGGAAGGGTTCATTCTCTCATGTTTCTTGTTTATGATGAGGAGAGCGAATCCATTTCATTATTTTGGTTATTTTGATGATTAAAAGAGTCCATCCTCTTATGTTTGCTTCTATGATGAGAAAGACAGTTCCATTTTATTTTCTTTTATCATTAGATGATTGATGAACTCATTCTCTAATGTTAGTTTCCATGATGAAGAGGGTGAGTTCATCTTCTATCTCTTATTTATTTATGTTTGGTTCTACACCTTCTTTCATCTTTACTCTTATGATGACGAGAGGGAGTTTATTCATTGATATTATTGGATGGCTTATATGATTTTGGTGAGTTTCATTCTCTCAATCATTTCTTATGACGAAGGGGATAGATTCATCTTGTCCTGCTTCCATATGGCTTCTTGTAATTCTTAGCTTCCATTATTATTGATTTAGCTTCTTTTAATTCTTAGCTTCCATTATTATTGTTTCTTTTTTAGCTTCTTTTATTTTAGCTTCCATTATTATATTAGTTGTTGCTTCCATTACTTTGTGAGGGTTGTTTCTTTCCTTAATAGCTTTAACGTTTGTTCTTCTCTCACTCTTATATCATTCTTCTCTCTATATCCATTTTATGTATTTTATGCTTTCCATATTATTCTTAGCATGTTTTCTTTCTCATCATTACTCATGTTTTGCATTCATTTTTCATGCATATTGGGCTCTGTTCATTATGCTTTATGCTTCCATCATTTCTATGTGGTTTGTGCACACTCCATGTTTGGAATGATTCACATGACATATGGTAGTAACCGAGCTCATAAGTTCGTTTTTATGAGTGTTGTTGCATTAGTTCTTTTACATCAAGGATCATGCATGTTTTCTAACCTTTTTGTGTTTGGTTGGTGCTAATGAGTACTAGGTGAGCTTCTTTTATCTTTGTATCCCGTTTATGTATTCTTTCTTTACTATGTCTAGCATGTTACCATAAGGCCATGGGCTTACTTGAGATATCTCTATATTTGCTCACTGATTGGATGTTGTCTTACCTAAGTTGGAGTTGCCTTGATCTCTTTGTACATGTTCTTCTTCTTTTGAATTGCTTATCTCAAAACCTTTTCAAAATACAAGAGATCAAAGCGTTCCAAAGTAGGTGATTCAGTTCATACTTGTTTGCTTCACCTAGTAAAGTTAGCATTAATAATCGAAATATGATTTTGGTAATAAATCTCATATCAAGAATTAGAAGAGGCTGATCTGTGATTGGGTGAGCAGGGGTGCTCAATTCATGACCTTCACCCTAATTCTTGAACCAAGACATTCTGGTTATGATGGACATTGGCCTTTATTTAGCACGAGTAAAGGTTTCCTAGTTTTTCCAAAAAGATTAGGTGACAACTCTGAATTTGGTGATGTGGTCCTTATTTGGTATTTCTTGTGATTAGTGAATATTTTCTTTAGATTTGCCAGATTTGAATTCTTACTTTCTTAACATTGCACATATTGTGAATGAGACGCTGAGGGTGAACTGTCGAGCCGGCCAGATTTCCTCTGGAGATCCCACACTAGGTCTTATATAAATTTATATCTTCCTAAGGGTTTGAGATGTAAAAAAAAAAAAAAAAAAAAAAAAAGATGAGGTGAAACGTTAAATATGAAAGATGAAATATCTTGAGAGAAAAGAGTTCTCTATGTTGTTATATATATTTATATATGTAGTTTACCTATTGTTTTGGACAATTATGTTTTGTGACTTGGTTCAAACCTCCTAGTGGTCGTAAACACTAGATGAGGGATGCTGTAAGCAACTTGGGTTTTATTTTGAAACTGCTTCACTTCAATTGCATCTTTGTAAGGGGAGGAAAAACAGTTTTAGAACAATAACAACGCGATTCCTAAATCTCATAGCTATGTTTCTCTACTCTTATTTTTTAGTCTATATATATTATTTACTATCATTGTTATTATAATATTCATGATAAATGTTGTACTAATTATATTGCTAAACTAACAAATATCCCAAATCAATAATCTCGAAGACAACAAACAGCTTCCAACGAGTATTAATAGCTTACAGAGTTTCCTTTGATGACTCAAAGTAACCTCAAAATAAGAAAAAGACAACCACTACCGTTGTTGCTATCAATTTCGTTTATCACCTATGATGAAAAAGTTTCGCTCAGCACTGAACAAGATAATAAACCCCCGAATCAACACCCACCACCAAATTAGCAACTTTATTCAACATAATAAGTAAAAATAAACTTGCAAGCACAAGCTTATACAAGACTATAGATAACTTTATCAACACTCAAGAGTATGAAAAAACATGTGCCTCTATGTATTTAGCAAGTTGGCTTCTGTAGTGTGAGTTGAGATGAAGAAAGACTGTGGAGCATAAGAATGCCACAGCATACGATGCTCCAAAGCTCCAGTAAAACATGAGTTTGAAAGAGTCATCTACTACCAGTTCTGAGGACGGTGGAGCATGATGGTCAGTGTTGGTACAACTTTTCTTTAATGGCTCTCCACAAAGAAAAATGTTTCCTTCATAACTGTTTATATCAAATGTTGCAAATTGAGCCCGTCTCTCTGGTGTTCTACCAGATAAGTTGTTATAACCGACTTTGAAGAATGACAAAAAGGTTAACTCTATCAATTGTGAAGGAATCTGACCACTCAACTTATTGTGAGATAGGTCCAAGCTTTGTATTTGCTTTAGGTGGGAAAATGTCTCTGGGATTGCACCGGTCAATCGGTTGTATGAGAGGTTCAATGAAATAATCCAACTTAGGTTTCCAATTTCAGAAGGAACTTGACCAGTTAGATTGTTACAAGAAAGATCTATTCCAGACATAAAGTACAAAACATTTCCCATGTAGGTTTCATACCTGCTCTTTGTTAGAAACTCCACTCCTTCAGTCTCATCGAATGTATAATATCCTAAATAATAATCCAACGCCTTTATAGGAAGTTGAGTTTTGTATGAGCTTACAAACGAAGACATATTTTGGTCTTTGATAGAAAATGTACCATCCAATGTTCTTCCCCATCCAAAAGTGATATCTTTCAAGCAAGGTGGAATGGATCCAGAAAAATGATTATGAGAGAGATCCAATATGCTTATGTTTTTGAGTTGACACAAATCGATAGGAATGAGACCATCAAGATTGTTACTTTTCAGGAGCAGGATCCTCAAATTTGATAGTGAAGTGATCCACTTAGGAATTTCACCTGATAATTTGTTGTCGCTCATATCTAATGTTACTAGGGAAGAAGCTTTAGATAGAACAATTGGTATAGTTCCCCTAAAATCATTTCTTTGCAAATGTAGGTAATTCAAGGACAACATATTTGCACAAGGTGGTATGGTTGGGCCAATATTGTTATGAGAAAGGTCAACATAGCGAAGTTCATTCAACTTGCAAAATTCTATTGGTAACGGACCTTCTAAAGAATTTTTGGACATTATGAGAAAAGTTAAAGAGGGAATGTCTTTTATCCAACTAGGAATTTTCCCAAACACCCTGTTATTGCTAATATCTAGCAATTCCAATTTGGAGCTATTTAAAAGTCTAGGTGAGAGCTCCCCTGTGAAGTTATTGTTGTTCAAATATAAAAACTGTAGATTTGCAAGGTTTGCATTGATAGGAAGTATTTGGCCATGCAAATTATTGTTTGAAAGCCTTAAAATTGTCAATGATTTGCAACCACTGGCTAGATGCTCTGGGACTTGTCCATATAACTTATTGTTGGACAAGTCTAATGAAAATAACCCTCTCATATCACCCAATGACGAAGGGATATTACCTTGCAATCCATTTTTGGATATTTTTAAGAAATACAAATTTGGAAGCACGGAACCAATATAAGATGGAAGTTGTCCATCCAGAACATTGTTGGAGGCATCAAGCACAGTCATGTTGACATTGTATGAATTAGGATGAAAATCAAGAGACCCACTGAAGAGATTTTCTGTAAGGCATAGGAATTCCAATCTTGTATTATTTGCTAACAACCAACCTGGGAACTTTCCTATCATTTTGTTGTAGCCAAGGTCAACAGCTTTCAAGTCATATTGATTTAAGAGAAAGCTCGGTATAGTTCCATGTGGCTCGTTGAGAGTACAATTTGATAAGTGGAGGACTTTCAATTGAAATGGAAGGAACATATGTGGGATCTCTGTCTCCACCCTTAAAAGATTGTTATAATTTGCGAGTTTAAAGACCACAAGTTTGGAGTTGTTAGCAAGCGAACTGAATGAGAACAAGCCTTCAAAAAGATTTTCAGAAAGAGAAACATACTCCAGTGACTTGAGACTAAAGAAGAGGGTTGAAGGAATAGTTCCTCTGAAATTGTTTTTCGAAAGTTCAAGCGAACGGATGGATGTCAAATTGGATAGACATGGAGGAAGCTTT
This sequence comes from Camellia lanceoleosa, assembly GCA_025200525.1. Classification (NCBI taxonomy): domain Eukaryota; kingdom Viridiplantae; phylum Streptophyta; class Magnoliopsida; order Ericales; family Theaceae; genus Camellia; species Camellia lanceoleosa. Next base: position 14,474,741 of record CM045771.1, on the reverse strand, counting down.
CCCTCTAGACCACACGAAGACAGATCCAACTCTTCAAGGTTCTTCAATTTGCACATGCCTGCAAAAACGAACAATGCAAGTTGTGTGATTATTGTTGCAAAGTTATTAGATCCATTTCCCTCTAGACGTATTTAATTTTCACTAAGAGCATCACATAAATATGGGGAAAAATTACCAAATGCTAAGAGCTAGTAGCCAAAACGAGAACACATGATTTTTTTTTTCTTTTCTTGGACATAAATTGGAATTTTTAATTGATCCAATATTTAGTAGATCCCATGCTAAAGATACAAAATAATAATAATAATAATAATAATAATAATAATAATAATAATAATAATAATAATAATAATAATGACTTTTAAATCCAAATGCAAACATGTTCATGATCTTATAAGCCCATAAAACATGAGAATTCATTCACATCATTGAACACTTAAGATAATTGTTTTGAATTACCTTCAACTGGCCACAAGCCATTTAGTTTATTGTCTGCTAAAGATAAGGTCTTAAGAGACGTGAGGCTTGCAATAGAGGTTGCAAAAGAGGTTGCAATCTCACTGGTAATCGAATTATTGCCCAGCTTCAACACTTCCAAATTGCTCAAAGTAGTTAACTCTATCAAACATAGAACATAGTAAGTGTTGGGACATTAAATCTCCTCAACTACAAGTCAAGATATTCTTTAATGAAATGAAAATCTATACCTTCAAAATTGTTTGAGTTCCCCAAAAAATTGGATACAAGATCTAGGGATGTAAGGGATGGTAGCCCACCCAAGGATGGGAGTTCTGTGAATTCATTTTGATGTAAATTCAAATCTTGTAATTTATTCAATCTAAGCACTCCTTGGAAACCTGCATCAAAGCATCATCAAGTAATGTTCCTTTCTTTTGTTACGGCATAAAATATTTTCTTTTCATAACGCTTTTTTGTCGAAAATAATTTCAGAAAGGGCAAATTACGCCTGTAATTCCTGTATTTGATCATTGTGTTATTTTGGTCCATATAATTTCAATTGGCTAGATTTTGATCCTAAAATTATGACTATCTCAATTTAGTCCGATTGAATACAACTGTTAACATTTTTTAATGAAAAATACACACATAAGTAGCATTTGTCATTATTTTAGGAGCAAAATTATAAGTTTGCTCAACTCAGTGAGTTAACCTCAACTAATTCAATAATTATTTTCTCTCAAAAATACCAACAACATTATCAATTGGATCAAATTGATACAAAATTTAAAATCAATTGTCAAAATTGAACCAATTGAAATTGAATAACTGAAATGACACAATGGGCCAAATATAAGGAATACCAGTGTAATTTGCCCTTTCAAAAATGTTTTCCATAATTTTTTTTTTTTCTATATTTGATGGCGACCTCAAAATTAATGTACTAGTGGTTGCATTAGTAGTGGTGTTGGTGCTGGTGATAATGTGGTGGTGTTGACATGACTTTAGACCTCCAAAAAAATTCCAATATACAAAAGTGAAAAATATTTTGCATCTCAATAAACTTGTTTTTTTGTTCAATTTCATTTTTCATCATATAAAACTCCAGAAAATAATAAAGAAAATGTTTTTCTCTGAAAAATAGGGGTAATACCAAAATGTGTTCTTGATATTACTTTTGGGTAGAGAGAGAGAGAGAGAGAGAGAGACCTTTCAAGCCGTTCCAAGATAATGTTAAGACCTGCAATTCTGTGAAGGGAAGAAATAATGAAGCATCCAAGGACGAATTAAGCTGCTGGGGTTGTAGTTTGCTACTTAGAGAAAGTTTGATCACTCTTTTTGTGGTATTATCACACTTGACCTTCCTCCACCTACAGCAATCACTCTCTTCACCACCCCATGAACTTAAAAATGACCTATTCTTGAGTGCATCTTTAAGTTTCAGGAGCCCAATCCTCTCTTCTTCCATGCATCCTAAACTTCCATAACTTTGAAACACAAGCACAACTAGAAATAGTGTTATGAATGTCCCCAAATACAATTTTGAACTACACTCCATGATCAAACTTAGTTGTCAATATTAATTGGGCATTGTATTGACATTTATAGACGTTCTTCCACACTAGTTTATATTTTCAATATTGGGTGTAATTGTTCCTGTGGTCTTAATTCATCACACATGTTGTGTCATAACATATGTACAAAAAGTCCATGAGCCCATAATCTTAGACTGGAAAATTGGTGTGTGATTGAAATCCATTCATGTATATGGGACTCACACATGAAATTAATTTTAACCATCTCCTGTATTTTCTTGATATTTTTCTAAGTTAATTTTAATCGTTAATATAGCATTTTTTTAAAAATAAATAAATTATGGTAATAGAAACGTCTAAAATATTTTGATTCTTTCGTTTTAGCTATTGATATGCATGATAAGAGTTTATTTATTATTATTTTAACTTGATAAGAAATTTATAAATAAAATATTTAAGTTATGTTTGGTAATGTTTATAGTTTTTTGGTTTTTGTTCAAAAAAAACATTAAACTTATTTATATATTTTTTTTGGAAAAATTACCCATAAATCCTATCCTGAAAAAAGTTAAATCATTTAATCCCATAAATTTTTTTGTACACCATTTAGTCCTAATGTATTGCCAGATTTTAAGGGTGTGATTTGATTCCATTTATTTTTACATCAATACCCTTTTACATCAATAACTGGTCAGATCTTAAACTAGATGAGTTCTTCAAAGGCTTCCATGGCGATGACCAGAAGGGCTACGGCTTCATCTCTTCAATAGCGATGACCGAGAAATGCGGCTTCATCTTTGTGAAAGACACCACAAGCCAGGACTTAGAAGGCTTAGTCCTGATCTTCTTCACTGCAAGTTGGATCTTCATGGCCTTCCTGGGATGAGTTGCCCTTTGAATTTTCTCGGTGAGGATATTCTCATGATGAAGGTCCAGCATTCAATGTATCACATTGATAATAACTCTGGGAGTGTTTTGGACTGCTCTCTCTTCATCACAGTTTTGAGTCTGCTCAACATCAACGAAGTGAAAATTAGCCCCAAAAAATATTTAAGTCAAAATTCTGGTTTCTATATAATCTTTTAATGAAGTGTAATCCTTACATGGCAATATTTGAGGCTTCATCTCGCCCGACCTCGACGGCGGAGATCTCTTCGTTCATCAATCTTCCATCAAACTCGACGGTTTTCACTTTCGTTCCCTCGGTCTTCGCCTTTTTCGATCAACTGCCGATCACTCTATCTCCGGCATTCGGTGCCCCGGTGGAGTCCTAGGGCTCAGATCAGAGCTTCCGCTCCTGTGATCGAAAATGGGTGTGGATTTGAAAATGGGTGTGGATTTGATTCTTCTATTGTAAATTAGTTGTTCAAATGGATAAACTTGCTTTATGTTTGTGTTTTCTGATTAGGATTTTCAAGATATGTAAAGGGTTTGTTTATTTATTTATTTTTTATTTTTTTTGCAGGGTGTAATTGAACCAGTTACTATGTTTATGTTTTAATACAATGATAAATTTTAAAAATACAATGATTTTTGGTGTTTATGTTTAAATGAATCCGATGTGTAATTTTTCACGATGTTTGTTCCTGATGTTCTGATGTTGATGTTCAATGTTGATGACGTTGTGATATTTGATGTTGTTGATGTATTTGATGATGTTTGATGTTTATTGATGTTTTAATGTTTGATGTTGTTGATGTTTTAATGTTTGATGTTGTTGATGTTTACAGAGTTTTGGGTATTTCAGTCAATACCATGTTGGAGTTTTCCTCATTTACCCTTACTAAAAAACATAAAACATAGTGTAACACTGGTTATTTTGTCATTAACATTAGCTTAGGACTAATTGGATCATAAGATAAAGATTTGGGATTTAGTGGTGCATCGCCCATTTTTTTTTTATAAAAATAAATTAAAAAAATATATTTGATATACACATGTTTTAAAAATTTATTTAAAAAATATGTAATATATCTGAAAGTGTTTATTCGCTGAAGGTGGTGGTTGAAAGTGATTTTAGGGCCAAATGCAGTTTCAATAGAAGTTGGTATTGGAAGGGTTGGTAGCAATGGCCATTGGTGGCCCTGCCAATAGAATGGTTGCCAGTAGTGCAAAGTGTTAGTGAGGTGGCTGTCAGATTAGGTCTCTGGCAACAATAGCAAGAGAAGGTTGTCCACAATGGTGTCAAATGTAGTAATGAGCGATATATGGTAGCCGGAGAAGGTTAGAGCGAGAGGAAGGAATGAAAAATTAGTCTAAACAAGTGAAATTATTATTTGTGTTTCGGGAGAAAAAATAAATAAATAAATAAATGACTCAAAGTTTCACCCTTGTAACAAAACAAACATTGTGTTTTTTATTTTATCAATTTAAATTCGAATTTGTTAATTTGTTTTCAATCGAAATCACTAGCCTATTTTCATTACATAAAATTGATGAAAAAATATATATTTTATATTAAATTGATGGAGATGTATATAAAATATTCAAAATATCTTTTTTTATAAAATTTAATAACTAAAATTTTTTTTATAATTAATCTTACTTAATAAAAATAGACAGATGATTTACATTCAAAGCAATAAGAGATTCTACAATCGCTAATAAGGGACAGTACCTTTCAGTCAGCCCAAATCCAACGATCAATTCTCAATATACAACTTGGCCACTATGATAGTATGACCATCCGATAAGAGATTCTCTGGCCCACAACAGATACAACTTGGCTAGTAACAAAAGTGACCTCTGACAAGAGGTTAGTCGTCCTATCAAAAGAAGATCAACAATTTACGATAATACCTTAATCAACTACAAAAAAAGAAGAACCATGTAAAGAAGAAATTCCAAAATTACTCATTTCATTTATATTATAAAGAATGTCCAACCAAATCATTGACTTGATTGTTAAAAGGTCATCCTGACTTATCTAGGTCAAGAGTGATTATTAACTTTGATTTCTCTTGTAGATAAAAGAGTAGGCGAATCATCTCACTAATCCCGATGAAGATAATTTCACCATCCAAACATACTTTAGCCTTTAAACATTAGATTTTCATTTATATTGTGTTTGGTTGAGAAATTTGGAGAGAGATTTAGAAATAGAAAGGAAAAAAATATATAAAATTAGGTGAAATGTAGGTATATTTTATTCTCATTTCACCTATTTTTTCTCTTTCCCTTTCTAAATCTCTCTCAAATCCTCCAAGCAAACACAGCGTTAGAAAATATAGAGAATCAAAATTCGTCAAATATTTAGAGAATGTATATCATTTTGTTGGGTCCATGGTCTATGTATCTTTTGTCTTTTTATTTTATTTATTATTATTACTTTTTATTTTTTGTTTTGTCTTTTTATTTTTTTTGTTTTTTTTGGTTCGACTGCACTATCAAATTGATGTATGATTAATTCATAAAAATAGAGAATAGCAAAGTAGGAGGGAGGTTACCATGTGCAGTTGCACATTGTGGAAAAAATTATATGTTTTGTAAGAGAAGTTATACATTTTGTGAGATGAAAATTACAATTTTTATGATAAATGTTATGAATTTCGAAGTTATGATATACATCTAAAAGTCATATATAACTAAAATAATACTTTTTTGTGAGAGAAGTTATGCATATTGTGAGAAGTAAAATTTTATATTTATTGTAATAAAATTTATGTATTTTGTGAGATAAGGTTAAAAAAAAAAAAAATTAAAAATTAAAAAAAAATTGTCAAAAGTCTTTGCAAAACAGACTCAGCGCACATAATTTCATTTCGCTAGTTTTTCCATTACAATCCTTTTTGTCAAGGCAGATACATTTGACCGTTCCGTCTATTTCGGCAAAATAATATTTTTTTGTATATGGAAAATACTTTTCTAAAAATGAATGGTTTCTATCCAATTAGTTCACATTTGTTTTGGAAGGTCCAATTTAGATTCATGTTTGGTAATTCAACAATAATGATAGAGACTCCTACAAAACACAATCTCTAAAATGATTTAAATCATTTATGTCACTGTCAGGCACAAGTTTCCAAAGAAATTTAAACACATCAATCATCAATATATTATAGTAGGAGTCATGGAGGTCCTCCTTTGTGAGGTCCTAAACATTTTCCGTAATTCAAATAGTTTATTTATTGGATGGGAGGTTGTTGCCATGCCATAAGGCACAACAACCCTATTGTGAGAGCTTTTGAGAGTTTGTCTCAAACCTACTTTGATAATCTGAATTATTCATATTATAGAATTCGTCAAACATATGCAAAAAAATTGGTTAATCAAACATATGTAACTCTATAATCAAGTCTTAATTATTTTAAAAAAAACTATCAAAATCATGCTAATTATTTATTAAAAAAAAACAAATATAGTCTTGTTATGGGACTATAAATGTTCAGTAACTCATTTTTTTTATGAATGATCTATTCAATCAATCCTGCAATAGGAATGATTCGAATCATCAAAATAAATTCGTGAATAAATAATTCATGCAAAAAATGATCCTTCCAAAAATCAAGTTATCGAATAGAAAAATGATATACCTACATAATTTTCATTCAAAATTTAAGACAAAAATGATATAGCAATGATTTTTTTGCAATTATGAATGGCATTTTAACCTTTAATAAATGACTATAAATGGGACACATATTAAATATCAATCTTTTATACACAAATTCTATTTGTATGTCATTGCACTATTGAATATTATTAATAACGTGATTAGATCACATTTATCTTAGACATAGATTCTTCATTGTTTTTAAGGCATGAGAATAGAAATTGCATTTCTTTATAAGATAAATGGAAATAAATTGTTGATTTTTTTAAGACAAATAAAATTTGATCATGAGACTACCAATGTCTGATCAGTCTGATACTTTAAATCAATTATCTTCTTAGCGGGTCCTTAAAAAAATGAAGATTCGTATTACTGGGTAGACCCATGGTGGACCCACCAAATGGAGAGAATCATAAGCGTTTTTGGAAAACATTTTTCATAGAAAACTCCTCTGTTTGATTGTGGTTTCAAAATGGATATACTAGTGGTTGTGATACTAGTAGTTCCAGTGTTCATGTGCTAGTAGTAATAGAATGTGGGTGCACGACAACAACAGTGATGGTGGTGTGGTGACAATAGTGACATGAGAGGGTCATATTGTGATATTGTTAAAACTTTAATTCAATAATATTTTTACTTTTTGTATCTATTTGGTATATTTATTAGTGTTATAATATTATTGATTCTCCAGTCATGCTTGACATTTTCTTTCCATTTGTAATGTTTTAGGGTGAGTTTGGGTTTTGGGTATGGTTTATTTGCTTATTATAAAAAAAGGTCTAGAAAAGTAAAGATGTTATGTGACTCAAATAAGTTAATAAGCTGTTTATTTATGATTTTACGAAAAAAAAAATGTACAAAAAAATAGAGAGGTGATGTGACAGAAATAAGCAAATAAGGAACTTGATTGTTGTCAAACTCACTCTTATAAAAAAGAAAAATTGTCCACAAAAAAAATATAAATAAAAAAAAGATTCTATTTCACTAATTTTTCTTTTCCATTTACTTATTATTCTATAAATTTTTAGCAAAATTTAAAATTTAAATACAACCTAAAATTGAATTTGGAAGTCAATTTTTGTTTTGATGTGAATCAAGAGATGGAGGGTCCATATCCATAAATTTTCCAATTACACAATATTCCCCATTTGGTAAGGGAGGAAAGAAAAAAAAAAATCACTAATATATTTCCATTTTTCATACGCCATTTGTATTTTTTTTTTATTGGTAAGCAATCAATTATTATACTTATAAGACTGGAGCGGTAACTTAGGTGGCTTTGAAAACGCAATTAAGTATTAGTGTGAAAATAATTAAATTTAAAATTTAATACAACTTAAAATTGAAGTTTTAAGTCAATTTTCATTTTGATGTGGATCAAAAGATGGAAAGTCCCATATCCATAAATTTCCCAATCACACAATATTCCCTATTTGGTATGGGAGGAAAGAAAGAAAAAAAAAATCACTAATATATTTTCATTTTTCATAGGCCATTCTTATTTATTTTTTATTGGTAAGCAATCAATTATTATGCAGGTTAGTTTTCAGGGGATCGTTTATCTATGGGATATTTTTGGGGCTTAGTTTGGCGCTTGAAAATTCCTGCGCGACGTCTGTGATTTTTGTCTTGAAGGTTCGAAGATGGTTAGACATTGTTTGTGTTGGAAATTGTGTCAGGTTTAGAACTCATATCTGATCGGGTCACCCATGGTCGCATAACTCAAAACCATAAGGCGAGACCTAGTCAAAATAGACTTGAATTAACTTATTCTAGGGATAAGCATAAATGACTTACTATTTCATCTCTTTAAGAGATAGAGTTGTGAGTGGTTATAAAACTTCCATTATAATTGTGTGAGTGATTTTCTAATCACACTGCCCGTTTAGTAATCAGCTAGAGAGCACCTGGCAGAATAGATGACACCTGGCTAACCTGCAACAGAAAGAGAAGATTTCGGCGGTGGTTCGTCCACCCGGGGGCACTCCGACAATCAAGTTAGTATATTTCTCAAAGATAATCAAGTGCTAAATTCACTGCTCAAAGCATAAATTGCGTACCTTAGACCCACGAGGGTGCCTCTCTTTTATAGTTTTCTCAATCCTAGTCCCACTAGAAGCCTGACTTCTATGGACTCCCATTCAGTGCTTACTTTGGACTCTAGAAAAAATAAGGATAGACTCCCTAAGAATACTATCCTTATCCATTTTGAAGTCTTTCTTCATTCTAGGACTCTTGTCCCTTATCTGCTCATCTCAGATTCCAATATCTTTGGAGGTAACCTCGGCCTCGCCGAGATAACCTCGGCGTCAAGAACGGGACACGTGGCACCTCAGCTGACACGTCGGCGTCACCTTGCCACGTGTTGGTACTCAGAAAATATATCCCCACAACTGTCCCCTAGGTTCTATTACCTCGGCATTCTGAGGTGATGGAACCTACATCAGTACTTCCTGCTAGTACATCGGCTTAAAATTTCTTCTGCCGAGATCATTTATTTCAGGCCAACATGCCCCCATTAAGGACTCCAAGAGTTCTCTCTAACATATGAGCTGTCACGCATCACTTATTCAACTATTTCATCCACGTGTTCCATCCTTACGGGATCGTGCCTGTGACGCGCCTGTAAAGTCGTCTTGCGTCTGTGTGCGCTGTCTAACGTATACGATCTTCTAGGTTTTCATTAATGATTTCTTTTGCCACCGTTTCGAGTTTTATCAAAACTTTTCCCTCTTTTTCATCTCTTCACTTTGCACTATCAAGTTCTTTCTCTCTCTTGCCTTTCCTCCTGAATCCGCCATTGTTCCAGCTTCGAGCTCTGCAACTGCCTGCATCCCTTCATTCTAGTGAAGCTCTCGCCGCTTTATTACTTCTGTAACCGTCGCCTGACTTCGGCGATCCTCTCACCGACTTCACGTTTTTTGGTAAGCCATTGTTCCTCTTGTTTTTTAATTTCTTGATGCTCTCCATCATTTCGTTGCCATTACTGCTCTGTTCAACATTTGATTTTGTGAATCATATATCTGAATGCATTTATTCAATAGCTTTGTTCTTGCCCATGTTTTGAATGTGTACTGTTCACCTCTTTCTTGCATTTTTCCACTGTTCTTGACCTTGCACCCCTTGTACTTTCTATGCTTTTGATAGCCCACCTTTGTTCTTGATTCTGAAACTCCTTCTTGTTTTCTACTTTTTGTGTCTTTTCCAGATTTGTGCTTTCAATCTTTGTTTCCATAGACTTAGGTTTGGGATTTGTCTGTAGAACCCACAATTTAGGAAAAAACTGAAATCTGTACTTACCTAAGCGTTTGCCGAGGTCCCTATAACCCTTTCAAAACATCTTCTGAAACCCAACCTCCTTGATTAAGCCGATATCATGGGTATGTGGAAACATAGAGTAAACAGCCCATCCAAACTAGAATACTTTAGACAGGAGTTTGAAATCCCAACCGACGTCCATCTGAGGTTGGCTGGGGATGATGACTCCATCATGCCTACTGACGACTCCATGCCCTTCCCTGTAGTTGCCTTTGTTGAGTGTGGACTTCGGCTTCCACTCAACATCCTTTTTCGCGAGATTCTCCATGCAACTTGCCATCAATTCTTATTGAGTGATCAATGGTATCATAGCCTTAGCTAAACAGGAAAACGCTAGGATCACCTTAGCCGATATCCAATACTGTTATACCATGTGCAGCCTTAACTTGAAAGAAAAAGGCTACATTTATTACCTTAAGCCGAGGTCCACAGAGTTCAAAATCGTAGCTGGTCTCCCAGAAGGGGGCTGGCGACGATTACTTCATTACCTTCGGAAATTGGGAGTTTGCTCCAGACGAAGATCTCCATCTCTACCCTCTTCCTTGATCAATTTTAGAGGACAAGGGTAAGAGCCCAACGTTAATACTTGGTTGTTTCTTTTCAAGTCCTTAATACTTTACCTGTTTCTAATGTCTATTTTCCCTTGCAGTTCTCCCCCAGCCACCAAAGAACTTTCGCCAATCCTTTATTCCCAGCAAGGATTTGAAGAAACTTTTAGACCTGCCAGTCCATAAACGGAAGGTGGCCCTGCTTCTCAATTTTATCCCAACGTACAAATCAGCTCTCTCCAACGTCCCTAAGAAAAAGAAGAAGAAAAGCCTTTCTCCACCTTCTGCCACAACTCCACAGACTGTGTCCACATCTCGAGCAGATCAAGGATCAACATCTGATCCAGCTAATCAGCCATCAACCTCGGCTCCATACTTGATTCCAATATCCCAACGCCGCCGTCGACGCCGAACAACTTCTTCTGCCAAGATGGGTCGCCCAAAACCAGTTGCAAAAGACCTTTTGGCCAGCATACCTTCTAATGTTGATGCACAACCAACACGAACCCAGCTTCTACCAAAACAAAAACGAATCAAAAAGGCCCAGCCCAAGGCAAAGGTAACTCAAGTTGATTCTGAGGATTCCTTACCAATTTCCAAATTGGCTCCAAGTGAGAAGACTGCCTCTGTCCCTGCGAAGAGGTCCACTAAAACCCTTCCCTTCGAATCCACCAAGTCCAAAAGACCGAGGTCATCCTCTGGAACGACCTCGGGATCTAAAAAACCTGATGCCCTTGGGCCCCCGAAATCACTTTGGAAGATAAGCCTGTTATGGCTAGTGATAGTGCCGACGACATCAATGTCGGCGTTGCACTCAGTATTGTACTGCTTCTTTCAGGCGATCTAGAGCGAAACGCCGAGTTCAGTGAGCACGAGAATTACGCCCTGATGCTCTAACGTTCTGTTCAGGTAAGTGTTTTTGCTTAGTACTTTTTCTTTCTTTCTCTTCATTTCACACTTGGAATATTTTCTAATACTTCTATTTCCTTTCAGGCCATCCAGCATACCCATTCTTTCTCAATGCAATCTTTTGAGAATCGTGAGAAGCTGGTTGAGAAGATGAGGGAGGTCTCCACACTTCAGAAAACCAATAAGAGCCTGCAGTCAAAGATGAAGATGCTGGAGGACCAGGCCGAGGTTGCCATCAAAGAGAAGGACAATGCCGAGGAAAAAGTCGGTGCCGCTGAGACAATAAACAAAGTTCTTCAAGCCCAGCTAAAAGAGGCCGAGGACAAAGCGACCTAGGCCCAGAAGGAGCTTCAAGATGCCTTGGCCACTAAAGATGCCGAAATTAAAGATGCCGACGAAAAGACATATGCTCAGGGCATGGCCGATATCACGGAGGCCTATGAGCAACAAGTGAAGTAGGCATGCAACAAGGGTTTCTCCCTTGGTTGGATGTCCTTTCTGAAAAAGCTCAATGTCCCCTAGGACTCACCTCTTCGGAGTGTCGACGTCATTCCTCTTCCATTCCCTCCGCCGCCACCTCCAGCTCAATCTGATGATGATTTTGAATCTGAGGATCAAGATGAGGATGAGGCTTTGGTGAGGAAATCCAAGGAGGCTATTGGGACTAAGTCCCCTCCTCAAAACGAGCAAGTCCTTGACTTGACTCAAGATGAGGAGGTTCCCAAGGAAGCTGCCCTTGAGCTGGTATCATCCGACGTTCCTCTAGCCGATAAAAGTATTGATGAAACGCTTGCCCAAATCGATGCCGAGCTCGCTGCGGAAAAGGCAGCCGAGGTGGCTTCTCAACAGTCTTCCGAGGTCCAAACTCATCCTGTTGCTGATGTTGAGGAATCTTAGTTTTGATGTTTTTCTTCTCTTGTCTTTTGTACTCTTGTACTTTTTGTTTTTCAAACAATGTAGGCTCTACATATGGCCGATGTGCCTCTTTTGTGTACAAATGGATCTGCTTTCCCTGACTTCTTGAGTCTTTATCTTCTCTTTATTGATTTTGCATGATTCTATACTTAGAATATTCTGCATGTCTTTAATATATTCTTCCTTCTTTGTGCAACTTTCTCGGGGTGACCTACCTCGGTTAACAATGATCTCAGTTTAACTTCAACTTGTAAATTGCTACAAATTTCATCAAGTGTTTAAACAATGATCTTGGTTTAGCTTTAACTTGTAAATTGCTACAAATTTCAACAAGTGTTAAACATAACATCGGTTTAACTTCAACTTGTAAATTGCTACAAATTTCAACAAGTGTTAAACATAACATCGGTTTAACTACAACTTGTAAATTGCTACAAATTTCAACAAGTGTTTAAATAATGATCTCGGTTTAACTTTAACTTGTAAATTGTTACAAATTTCAACAAGTGTTAAACAATGATCTCAGTTTAACTTCAACTTGTAAATTGCTACAAATTTCAACAAGTGTTAAACAATGAACTCAGTTTAACTTCAACTTGTAAATTTTTACAAATTTCAACAAATGTTTAAACAATGATCTCGGTTTAACTTCAACTTGTAAATTGCTACAAATTTCAACAAGTGTTTAAACAATGATCTCGATTTAACTTCAACTTGTAAATTGGTACAAATTTCAACAAGTGTTAAACAATGAACTCGGTTTAACTTCAACTTGTAAATTGCTACAAATTTCAACAAGTGTTAAACAATGATCTCGGTTTAACTTTAACTTGTAAATTGCTACAAATTTCAACAAGTGTTAAACAATGAACTCGGTTTAACTTCAACTTGTAAATTGCTACAAATTTCAACAAGTGTTAAACAATGATCTCGGTTTAACTTTAACTTGTAAATTACTACAAATTTCAACAAGTGTTAAACAATGAACTCGGTTTAACTTCAACTTGTAAATTGCTACAAATTTCAACAAGTGTTAAACAATGATCTCGGTTTAACTTCAACTTGTAAATTACTACAAATTTCAACAAGTGTTAAACAACTCTGTCTTCTCTCTGCCCCCTAATGTGAACCTAAGTTCCACTCGGGTTCTCATTATTCATGTCTTCCAGAAACCACATTATGCATTTTTATCAGTAATAAGTGTTAAAGAATTCTGCTAAGATTTTATTAATGTCGTTGGTAGAAAGCAAGTAACATCTGATGATAGAAAAATTTCAAATTACAAGTGTTCCAGGGTCTTGGCAATACTTTGCCCTCATTATCTTCAAGCTGATATGCCCTATTTCCCAATACCGAAGTGATTCTGTAGGGTCCTTCCCAGTTTGGGCCAAGCTTGCCCTCTCTGGGATCCTTCTTGTTGCCGACGACTTTTCTCAGGACTAGGTCACCAACTTGAAATTCCCTAGGATTAACCTTCTTGTTATAAGCTCTGGCAAGCTGTTGCTAGTATGCTGCAAGCTGTATTGCAGCCTTCTCTCTTCTTTCTTCTAGAAGATCCAGATCTCGGGCTAAGAGTACATCATTAGTCACGTTCTCAATTCCTTGAGTTCTGATACCTGGGATGCCGATCTCTAATGGAATGACTGCTTCTGTGCCATAAGCCATGGCGAAGGGGGATTCTCCTATTGATCTTCTCAACATAGTCCGATATGCCCAAAGTACATTGGGCAATTCGTCTACCCACTTCCCTTTTGCTGCCTGCAGCCTCTTCTTTATCCCATCCAGAATTACTTTGTTGGATGCTTCTGCTTGTCCATTACTTTGTGGAAAGCTTGGGGTTGAAAAGTAGTTCTTGATCTTGAACTTTGCACAGAAGTTCTTGATCAGCTTACTGTCAAATTGAGTTCCATTGTCTGCAACAATTGCTCTTAGAATCCCAAATCTGGTGATGATGTTTCTCCATAAGAAGTTCTTGACATCCACATCTCGGATCTTGGCAAGAGATTCTGCTTCTATCCACTTTGTGAAGTAATCTGTTACTACTAGCAGGTACTTCCTTTGCCTAGTTGCTTGGGGCAATTGCCCAATGAGATCCATGCCCCATTGGGCAAATGGCCAAGGACTGGATACAGGGTTCAAGTCAGCAGCTGGCTGGTGTATCAAAGGTGCAAACCTTTGGCATTCTTCACACTTCTTCACGTAGGCTTCTGCATCTTTTTACATGTAGGGCCACCAATACCCCTAGGTAATGGCCCTGTGAGCTAGTGATCTACCCCCAGTGTGGCTTCCACAAATTCCTTCATAAATTTCATATAGAAAGTCTTCAACCTGCAAAGGGTGTACGCACCTTAAAAGGGGTCCAGTGAAGGACCTTCTGTAGAGATGTCCTTCTGCTGTCAGACTGAATCTTGCCGACTTCAATATGATCTTGTGTGGTTTCTTGCGGTCATCTGGCATCTTTCCTTCTTTTAGGAATGCAAAAATTGCGTCCATTCAGCTTGGTCTCATGTCTACGCACATTGCTTCACGCTCTGTGGTTACTGGTTCAATGCTTGGGGCCGACAAGTATTCATTCATTATTGTCCTTGCTTTTCCTGGTTGTATTGAACTAGCTAGGTTGGCCAATGTATCGGCATGGTTGTTATCATCTCGGCTGACCTGAAGTAGTCTGCAGTTCTAGAATAAGGCTGCCAGCCTGATGACCTCTTTTGCATAGGTCGACATTCTTTCATCTCGGGCTACAAACTCGCCCGTTGTCTGATTAACTATTAATTGTGAGTCACAAAAAACTATTACCTCATCTGTTTGTACTGCTGCTGCCAGCTTCAGTCCTGCAATCAATGCTTCATATTCTGCCTCATTGTTTGAGGCTTTGAACCCCAATCGAATGGACTGTTCCAATATTTCTCCATCTGGAGATATCAGTACTACTCCTACCCCCGCTCCTTGTCAGTTTGAACTTCCATCAACGAATAGTTGAAAGGAGTCATCGATGTAAATGCTGCAGGGTCTGAGTTTCTCTTCTTTCCTTTCTTCTTTTATCTGTGGCTGGGCTTCTTCTTGCTTGTTCAGACATCGTTTATCCTGGCTCAACGGAGCCCGATGTTTGATGCATTCTGGCGTGAAATCGGCCACGAAGTCGGCCACAACCTGGCCTTTGATTGCAATTCTGGGCCTGTACTCCAGATCATACTGGCCTAGGGCGACTGCCCATCTGGCAATTCTTCCTGTTAAGTCTCCTTGTTGCAATAGGGACTTCAATGGATGTTCTGTCATTACCACAATTTTATGGGCCTGGATGTAATGGTTCAACTTCTTCGATGCCATTACTAGAGCCAGTGCCAATTTCTCTAAGGGTAGATACCTCGTTTCTGCGTCGGCTAAGGTTTTGCTTACATAGTAAACAGCCCTTTGCTCCCCTTTTTCTTCTCAGATTAGTACTGCACTTATTGCATGTTCTGAAACTGCCAAGTACAGGAATGGCTCCTCTCCAGGTTCTGGATTCAAAAGAACTGGAGCTGTGGTCAGGTACTTTTTTAGATCGGCTAATGCTTCTTCGCACTCCTTTGTCCAAAGAAAGTCTGTGGCTTTCTTTACTAATTTAAAGAAAGGTTTGCACTTGTCTGAGCTTCTGCTTATGAACCTGTTCAGGGCTGCGGCCCTTCCAGTTAGAATCTGCACCTGGTTTGCCGACGTCGGGTTTTTCAACTCTAGGATGGCCTTGATCTGATCTGGGCTGGCCTCAATGCCCCTCTTAGTCACCAGGTATCCTAAAAACTTACCAGATCCAACTCCAAATGCACACTTCGATGCATTGAGTCGGAGTCGATATGTTTTAAGGATTTCAAGGAGTGCTTTTAGATTAGCGAGATGACCCTTAGGCTCCTTGGTCTTAACGACCATGTCGTCGATGTGGACTTCTACTGTTCGGTCAATCAGGTGCTTGAACATATTGGTTACCAATCTTTGGTAAGTGGCTCCTGCGTTTTTCAACCCAAAGGGCATCACTCTGTAGCAGTATAGCCCTTTAGGAGTGATAAATGCAGTCTTCTCTTCACCTGTAGGGTTCATAGCTATCTGGTGATACCCCCTGTAGGCATCCAGGAAGCTCATCCTTCCATGCCCCGTAGTGGCATCCACTAGCTGATTAATCTTGGGTAAAGGGAAGCTGTCTTTGGGACAGGCCTTGTTTAAACTGGTAAAGTCTACGCAAACCCTCCATTTACCATTCTTCTTCTTTACCACCACTGTATTGGATAACCATGTCGGGTAGTGAACTTCTCTAATGGCCTTGGCCTCCAGAAGTCTGTCTACTTTTTCCTCTATTGCTTCGACGTGCATCAACGTCGGTCTTCTGGCTCGTTGAATTACAGGTTTGGCCGACCTATCAACATTCAGTTTGTGGCAAGTGATCTCGGGATCAATGCCAGGCATTTCGTAAGGTGTCCAAGCAAACACCTCGATATTTGCTCTCAGAAAAGCTTCCAACTCTTTCTCCTCTTCTTCGGCTAAGCCCGAGTCGAGAAGAAAGAAGCGTTCTTTATCCCTATCCTGGACGAGGATTTTCTTTAATGCCTCTTCGCTCTTCTTGGCTGGCTCCTTGCCGACATCTTCTAGGACTTTCATGTCCTCATCTTCAATTTCTGCCTTTTCTGGCTCTCGTATGCTGCAGGTTGATTTCATTGCTGCCATGGAGCAATTCTTCGCCTGCAGCTGATCGCCCCTAACTTCCTCTATCCCATGCTCTATTGGGAATCGCAATAGTTGATACAATGTTCAGGGAACTACCCCCATTTCGTGCAACCATGGCCTTTCCAAGATGATGTTGTAAGGGGAGGGTGTGTCAATGATGGTGAATTCTGTCTTGATCTTCCTGGTGCCAGCCTGCACCTCCAAGTTTACTGCTCCCAGTAGCCATGTCGGCGTTCCATTGAACCCAACCATTGGGCCATTGGATTGTTCCATATCATCTGTGTGAAGGCCGAGCTCTTTGTAACATTGGACGTACATGATGTCACAAGAGCTTCCTTGGTCAATCAGGATGCGTTTTACTTGGCACTTCCCAACCTGGAGGGATACTACCAAGGCATCATTATGCGGATGCTGGACCATCTCTAAGTCGGCTTCAGTAAAGGCTATGATCGGTCCCTGGCATTCTTCTGCCCGATGTCTTTTCTCCCCGACTTGATAGACATGTTGTAGGTGTTTCACCTTCTGGGTCTCCCCTCTGATTTCGTTCTCGTTGACCTTTGAGTGGATCACATTGACTACCCGAGGTCCTCCTGCCTGAGGTTGCTATACTGGGGGAGGCGGAGCTGCTAGTGCTTGAGGCAATCTTGCCTGTTTTTCTCTTGTTCTGGCCTCGTCGACCAGATCTCTCAGATGGCCTTGCCTTACCAAGTCTTCTAAGTGTGCTTTCAGGGCTCTGCAACCTTGAGTTGTGTGCCCCTCTTCATTGTGGTAGGCACAGTGCCTGCCGACGTTCCTTTCCATGAATTCCCCTGGTGCCCTTGCTGGTGCTCTGAAATAGGGCTGGTTCCGAATTTGTTCCAGGACTTTGTGAATTGGGACTCGGAACACAGTCGTCACTACCTGTGTAGCCTCAGGTCCGCTTCTTGCTTGTTCGTTCCGTTGTTACCTCGGCCTCGCTTCGGCGAGCCGTTTTCTTTTTCTTGCTTTATCTCCTTAGTCCCCGACGTGTCTTCCTCGACTCTGGCATACTTCTCGATTCTCGCCATGAGCTCTTCCATGCTTTTTGGCAAAGTCTTTGCCAAAGATTTTCGTAGTGGGTAGTTGTCTTTTAGGCCGTTCTTGAATGACACGACCGCCACTTCTTGATTACACTCTAGTATTCAGTTGAATACCTTATAGTATCTTTTTGCATAGGCCCTAAGGCCTTCATCCTTACTGATCTTCAGAGCCATCAATGCATCTACCCTCAATGGCTGCAGCTTATTTGTCATGAACCTGGCCACAAACATCTCGGCCAGGCCTTCCGAAGTCTTCACGCTTCCCTTCGGTAGTTTGTGGAACCAATCTGATGCGATCTCCCCGAAGGATGAAGGGAACACTTTGTAGAGCAACGACTCGTTCCCACTATACAATGCCATTGAGTTCAAATATAATCCGACGTGGAAGTTTGTAATAACCCTCGGAATAACCACGAATTAGAATCGATCAGCGATAACGCTAATGACCGATAAGTGAATGGATGAACTCTTGAACAAAATGAATGAGTTTGTCTATTTAATTACATATCTAACTGCTTTGATTCCATGATTATCTGTTTGACTTTATGTGTTTAAATTGCTAATTGAAGGCCTTATCGAATTAGAAACCGTTTGAAGTATTGGAATCGACCTAATATTTGTGATTTTATGGTATTTTTATCTGAAATTGATTAGGAATGATTAAATTAGATTAAATTGAGTTAATTGAGAACTTGGGCTTATTTACCAACTTGCCACCATAGTGGACTATTGTTTATGATTTCCTAGAGCCTTATACACTTCACCTAAAACATTTGCTCAGCCTTTCTTTCACACTCTTAGCCGACCAACACAAGAAGATAGATAGAGACAGAGTTCATTGAGAGAGAATTTCTCTCAAATTGTTGAAATTGCTTGGGAATTGCTTAGAATTGAGCCATAGATTGCATCTTGAGCTTGTTCTTCTTGAAATCAAGACTTAGGTAAGAACTATAACCTTTCCAATGTTGATTTTATGTTGTCTCTTGCATCATCCATGCCAATTGTTGAGTTAGAGTGCTAAGAGGTTGATTCATGCTAGAATTCATGCATGCATGTTGAATTTGTGGACTTTTGATGTTGAATTCTTGAAGAATCATACATGCATGATCATGTTTATATTATAGTCCATGTTTCCACTTCATTTTCCAACTATTGAGCTCTTTGGAGCAAGATTTAAAGATTGAAATTGGTTTAAAACCCATGCATCACATGTTACATATTGCTCTTAAAAATGGGTTTGAAATTGTATTTAATTGACCCACCTTTGGGGCTTGAATTCTCAAATTAGCTTTTGAAACTTGTTATTTATTGAGTTGGGATGTATTCCCCAGAATTTGGGCCCAAGAGGTCGAATTTTGAGTGTTGGAACACTTGGTTTGAGCTTGGAAGGCAAATCTGGAAATTCCAGATTTGGCTTCTTCGCTCGAGCGACCAAGGTTTCCTCCGAGCTACGCTCGAGCGAGATATTGGTGGCTCGAGCGTAAAAATCGAACATCCAAGATTTCGGCGAAGGAAGGCTCGCTCGGCGAACCCTTTGATTTTGGAAGCTCGCGCGAGCATCGAAAATTGAGCATCGATTTTTCTGTTTCATTAGCGAAGGATTGTTCGGCGAATCCTTTGATTTTGCAAACTTCGCTCGGCGAAGGAAGGCTCGCTCGGCGAGACAACTTTTGAAAAGTGCCTTCCGTATTTTTGCATCCTCATCTCATCCTAGGCATTCTTAGGCCTAGTTTAATGCATCTTAATGAGGATTTAGACATAGAACCACACCGAGGGAATTTAGAGATTTAATTATCATCCTTTCCAACTGTAAACTTAGTGTGTGTTCTATTGATTTTAGGGTTGACTCTCGGGACGCTCTAGCTGATAGCCCAATCGTGAGTAGATGTGTAAAGATATGTTCAAAATGGTTATCTTTTGAATACGATGTTATTTATCGAATGAATGTATGTCCTATTTTATTGTGGCATCCTTAGCACCCGGTTTCCTTGTGGAACCATCTTGAATGATTGGCCATCATTCTTGTTGGGTCTATTAAGGCGGTCCTTTTGGACCGTTATAGGCTATTGGATGTACCACATATGGTGATTGATTGAAATGAAGAAACTGTTTAATGAATTGATTTCATTGGACATTCATTCATAACCTCTTTACGCTTTATGTTATTCATCGGGCTTTAGCTGTTATATATATATGTAGGTTCTGCGTGGGATTGGTCCCTATGTGCCTCCGCCATGCCATGGCTTGGGGTGTTTTTGTGTCCCCACTAGTCTCATTGAGGGATTGAGTTCCGTCTTGAATGTCTGTAATGATTGTATAATGAATGCATAAATGTATGAAAAATGTTTTTGACATCTGATTTTCTGACATTTCAATGGACACTAGTTATTTCTTGTATTGGCTTCCGCCCGATTGATTGTATAGGCCTTTGGTAATCTTAAACCCATAGGTTTGGTGGTATCGAGCGATACTTAACCACGAGTTATATCGCACACACGTGTCCAAATGAGCTATAGGGTGTCCTAGAAAAGCAATTAGGGCATCTCATGAATTTGAAAAGTGTGTGCTATGATTATATGTTAAGCTAAACTGTTTAAAGATACACATAATGATCATAATCGCTTTATAGTGAAATGGATAATGCAAATGAATCATCATCCTCTCGAGGGAATGGCGACTTGAACAAATGATGGTAATTGAAAGATCGACCAACATACCACCTCCTCCTCCAATGTACCAAATGCGAATGTGAATGTTAATGAGGTGGATATTATTAAATTCAAGAAGATGAAACCGGGAGGCTTAGAACCATTAAAGGTCAAGCATGGGTCCTTGAAAAAAAGTTATTTGAGGTGTTTTAGCCACCTTGGAAGAAGCTAGAAGGTGGTGGATGTTGACCCGTGATGCAAAAGTGACTTGGGCTCCAAGGAGTCATTCTTTGAAAAATATTTTCCGCATCGTGGATAGAAAGGTGGTGAATTTGAACAATCGAGGCAAGGCAAGACGTCAATATGAGAAGCAATTTACGAGTTTGCTAGGTATGCACCACATATGGTGGATAATATAAGAAGGCGAGAAGATTTGAGGGGCCTTAGTGCCGCTATCGAGGATCGAATAAATGTTCGAAAATGCCAACTTTTGTGGGTGTTCTTGACCGAGCCTTGATGGCGAGTCAAATATTTGAAACAATCGAAACAAAGTGAGTGGCAAGGAAAACAGGTTTTAAGTTTAAGAAAGGAAAGCATAACCCAAACAAACAAGAAAACTAGCCCCAACCAAGGAGTGGATTTACTCCACCTGCTCCACATGTGGCAATAAGCACAAAGGGGTTTGCTACGGGTTTCGAGCTTGTTGTGTGGCAAGATGGGCAATTAAAGATTGTCCTCTACTCATCAAATGTAGCACCAAACCGAACCCCAAAGCTGAAAGAGCACGTGAGGAGTGTTTGCCTTAATCCTCTCTATAATGCTTATGTATTGATTGATTCGGTCTACACATTCTTATGTGTCACATGCTTTCTCGAAAATTGAATAGACCCTTAGAACCCATGAATTATTTGCTAGATCATCACTGTTGGGGATCCATGACATGTGCATATATGTATCGAGATTATTGTTGGGGATATGCACCTATTTATTGATTGCCATTGAACATAGATCATTTTGATGTGATATTGGGGATGGGTGGTTACAAAAATATCATGCTACTATCGATTGTGTGACCAAGCAAGTTGTTTTAATTTGTATTTAGTGGAGTTGGAGTAGTACCTCCTCCATATCGATTTCTTTGATTAGAAAGGGGTGTAAGGGCTATGATAATGTTAAACCGATGTGAATTGCATTTCTATAGTTAGAGAATTCCCGGATGTATTTCGGATGATCTACCAGGATTTGATTGTGAGGAGATTGAGTTCATTGTTGATGTAGTAAATGGCTCCAAGAAGGTACAATTGGACAAGAAGTTTATCGGGCCTAGTACTTCGTTTTATTTGTGAAGAAGAAAGATGGCTGATGCATTGATTGAATAAGGTAAAGAACAAATATCCTTTTATTGATGACTGTTTGATCTGCACAAGTGTTTTCCAAAATTGACCTTAGATCGGTACCATCAATTGAAAGTCAAACCGGAAGACATTGATAAATATGGCCATTATGAATTTTTAGTTATGCCATTAGTCACGAATGCCATTTATGGACCTTATGAGCGAATTTTCAAACCATACCTTGATGACTTCATTGTAGTATTTATTGATGACATATTGATATATTCTAAGAGAAGAACATGAAGACTTGCAAACCTTAAGAATGCTAAATCTAAGTTTGAATTTTGGCTTGACCATGTTATGTTTTTGGGGCATGTTGTTAGCAAAGATGGAATTTGTTGATCATGAAAATTGAAGTAGTGAATCGCCTAGACCAACAAATGTAAGTCAAGCTTTTTGGGATACTCTGAAGATTTGTCAAAGATTTCTCCAAAATTGCCTTACCGACTCAATGACGGACACCATTTGATCGGAGGAATGAGTTGAAAACTAGACTTGTCTCTACCTAGTGATGCCTCTCATAAGGGTTTGGGATGTGTTTTAATGCGAATGGGAGAGTTATTGCTTATGCTTCTTGAGACCGCATGAAAAGAATTACCCAACCCATGATCTTGAACTTGCCGATAGTTTTTGCATTGAAAATCTGGCGACACTATTTGTATGGAATAACATGTGAAGTCTACACGACCACAAGAGCCTAAAGTACTTTTTCACACAAAAGAATATGAGAGATGGCTTGAATTGATCAAAGACTATGACTTTACCATCCAGGAAAAGCCAATAAAGAGTTGCTTCTTGATCTTGAAAAGTCTGAGATTGAAATTGTTTTGAAATTGATTGAGGAAATTAAGGGGATGATTACTTGAAGAAAATCATCGAGGAAAGAGATTCAAAGGTTCAAATTTGAGAACAATGGAAATTTCAATGTACCAAATGATAATTGAAAAGAAGAGTTACGCAAGAAGGCCACAATTCAAAGTTTTCTATTCACGGGAATACGAAAATGTATCAAGATCTAAACGGAATTTTTGGTGGCGGATGAAGAAAGAAATTGCCGACTTTGTGTCTAAATGTCTTCATTGCCAACAAGTCAAAAACATCAACGAGGATTATCGCAACCCTTACCCATACAGTGGAAATGGGAGCACATCACGATGGATTTTATCGTTGGATTACCTCGCTCCAGAAAGGTATGGATTCAATTTGGGTTATTGTTGATAGATGACTAAATACACTTCCTACTGTCAAGACAATCTATAATTCGATTTTATTTATATTGATGAAATTGTTTCTATTGTTAGTTTACATCGAGGAATTGAGCGCCTATCATCCTCGCAGATGGAAAGGACCATCCAGACTCTAGAGGACCTCGAGAATGTGTGTTCTTGACTTCGGGGAATTGGGAAAGTCATCTTTACCATTCGAGTATTGGAATGGCGCCTTTTGAGGCATTGTATGGCGAAAATGTAGATCTCCAAGAAGTTGGAGATGGGCCATTGCTTGGGCGAGATTGTATATGAAACAACGAAAAGGTAGATACAACAAAATGTCGAAGGCGGGATAGAGAGTATGAAGTGGGTGATCACGTTTTGTGAAAGTGACACCAATGAAAGGCGGACTCGCTTTGGAGTCAAAGGCAAGTTAGCACCGCGATATTATTGAGAAAATCAATCGTATCAAGTTGCACTTCCTCGAAATGGAGCATATGCATAACGTCTTCCACATTTCGATGTTGAGAGACTATCTTGAGATCCGTTTCATGTGATTGAGCCTACATCGTGTTGAGTGATGACTACACCGGATCAAGCGAGAAACAAAGAGATTCCGCTAGTGAAAGTAGCAAAACCATGGTGGTGTGTATGCCACTTGGGAGGGAAGATGACATGGCTAGGCGATATCCGGATTTGTTCGAATCTGTTTTCTTCAAAAGGTAACTCGAGTTTAGAGGACTAAACTCCTTATAAGGAGTAATAACCGAATAACCACGATCAGATAAGCTAATGATAAGTGAACTGGATGAACTCTTGAACAAAATGAGTTTGTCTATTTAATTACATATCTAATCTGTTTGATTCCATGATTATCTGTTTGACTTTATGTGTTTAAATTGCTAATTGAAGGCCTTATCGGAATTAGAAACCGTTTGAAGTATTGGAATCGACCTAATATTTGTGATTTTATGGTTATTTTTATCTGAAATTGATTAGGAATGATTAAATTAGATTAAATTGAGTTAATTGAGAACTTGGGCTTATTTACCAACTTGCCACCATAGTGGACTATTGTTTATGATTTCCTAGAGCCTTATACACTTCACCTAAAACATTTGCTCAGCCTTTCTTTCACACTCTTAGCCGACCAACACAAGAAGATAGATAGAGAGAGTTCATTGAGAGAATTTATCTCAAATTGTTGAAATTGCTTGGGAATTGCTTAGAATTGAGCCATAGATTGCATCTTGAGCTTGTTCTTCTTGAAATCAAGACTTAGGTAAGAACTATAACCTTTCCAATGTTGATTTTATGTTGTCTCTTGCATCATCCATGCCAATTGTTGAGTTAGAGTGCTAAGAGGTTGATTCATGCTAGAATTCATGCATGCATGTTGAATTTGTGGACTTTTGAGGTTGAATTCTTGAAGAATCATACATGCATGATCATGTTTATATTATAGTCCATGTTTCCACTTCATTTTCCAACTATTGAGCTCTTTGGAGCAAGATTTAAAGATTGAAATTGGTTTAAAACCCATGCATCACATGTTACATATTGCTCTTAAAAATGGGTTTGAAATTGTATTTAATTGACCCACCTTTGGGGCTTGAATTCTCAAATTAGCTTTTGAAACTTGTTATTTATTGAGTTGGGATGTATTCCCCAGAATTTGGGCCCAAGAGGTCGAGTTTTGAGTGTTGGAACACTTGGTTTGAGCTTGGAAGGCAAAAATTCAGATTTGGCTTCTTCGCGGTTTCCTCGAGCTACGCCGAGCGAGATATTGGTGGCTCGAGCGTAAAAATCGAACATCCACGGCGAAGGAGGCTCGCCGGCGAACCCTTTGATTTCGCGCGAGCATGCGTAAAAATTGAGCATCCATTTGAAGGATTGTTCGCGCGAATCCTTTGATTTTGCAAACTCGCCGGCGAAGGAAGGCTCGCGGCGAGACCAACTTTTGAAAAGTGCCTTATTTTTGCATCCTCATCTCATCCTAGGCATTCTTAGGCCTAGTTTAATGCATCTTAATGAGGATTTAGACATAGAACCACAATTTAGAGATTTAATTATCATCCTTTCCAGTAAACTTAGTGTGTGTTCTATTGATTGATTTAGGGTTGACTGATAGCCTAATCGATGTGTAAAGATATGTTCAAAATGGTTATCTTTTGAATGATGTTATTTATCGAATGAATGTATGTCCTATTTGGCATCCTTAGCAGGTTTCCTTGTGGAACCATATGATTGGCCATCATGGTCTATTAAGGCCGGTCCTTTTGGACCGTTATAGGCTATTGGATGTACCACATATGGTGATTGATTGAAATCTTGAATTAATGAATTGATTTCATTGACATTCATTCATAACCTCTTTACGCTTTATGTTATTCACCGGGCTTTAGCTCTATATATATATGTAGGTTCGAGGTTCGAGACGCCATGCCATGGCTTGGGGTGTTTTGTGTCCCCACTAGTCTCCATTGAGGATTGAGTTCAATGTCTGTAATGATTGTATAATAATGCATAAATGTATGAAAATGTTTTTGACATACGATTTTCAATGGACACTAGTTATTGATTGATTGTATAGGCCTTTGGTAATCTAAACCCATAGGGCCGGGTTTGGGTCGTGACAAAGTTGGAGTCTGACTTACCATCATATATTTGAAACCTCGGCATGCTGAATCTCTTTGGCGTCTCAAATCTGTCCAGTTCTACCGAGAATGGTGTCCTCGGCTTATCTGGGGAGTTTACCTCAGCGTAGGCATTTTGTTGCTTCCTCTTGAGGTAATCTCTTAAGTCCTCTTTTGTCCTCCCAGGGGCTCGGCTATCTCCTGCTTTTAGTCTTTTCGGTGCACTACTTTTAGCTTCGTGGTGAGTCCTCTTCGACCCTTCTCCATGAGTTGTGTCGAAGCACAGCGCCTACCCCTGAACATGCCGATGTCCCTTGGGGTCTGCTTCCTTTGTGTGATGCGTCCTCCATGATTCTTCTCTTCTTGGCTCCCTTCATCCAACCTCCCTAGAAGGTCGGTGAGAGTATCTTTCGCTCCCGTTGTGCTGAGGGGCTACGGGGATTGTTCTCTGCCCTCCCTTCTGGGCATTGGCTGCTGGAATCGGCATGTCCTGCAGCGAGAACGGTGGCTGCATGACGTTATTTTGCATCATAAAATTGACGACCGACTGCAGGTCTGCCAATTTGTTTGCCATCTCTTTCATCTCTTCGTTCCTCCGCAGGCATCTATCCTTCCATACTTGGAGGTCGTCTTCATTGTAGTAGCCACTTCGATCTGGTTTCTTTGGTGCATTGCCAGACTGGCCAACGTCCTTCACTCCGTGATTCTGGTCACGAGTTTCTGTGTTGCATTCGTCTTCTGTGACATCAAGGTCAATAGGTCTCCCACTCCCAGCAGGACTGTCGTCCCCAATCTTTTCCTTCTGTCCGTTGCTGGCCATCTATCCTCCTATCTTTTCCACAGATGGCGCCAAATTGTGTGAGTGATTTTACGATCCCGCCTGCTTTAATGTCGGCTAGAGAGCACTGGCGAGAATAGATGACACTGGCTAACACGCAATGAAAGAAGATTCCAAAGAAGGGTTTGTCCACCCGGGGGCACTCCGACGATCAAGTCAGTATATCTCTCAAAGATAATCAATTGCTAAATTCACTACTCAAAGCATAAATTGCGTACCTTAGACCCACGAGGGTGCCTCTTTTTTTATAGTTTTCTCAATCCTAGTCCCGCTAGAAGCCTGGCTTTTATGGACTCCCATTTAGTGCTTACTTTGGACTCTACAAGAGATAAGGATAGACTCCCTACGAATACTATCCTTATCCATTTTGAAGTCTTTCTTCATTCTAGGACTCTTGTTCCTTATCTACTCATCTCAGATTCCGATATCTTCAGAGGTAATCTCGGCCTCGCCGAGATAACCTCGGCGTCAAGAACGGGACACGTGGCACCTCGGCTGACACGTCGACGTCACCTTGCCACGTGTTGGTACTCAGAAAATATATCTCCACAATAATAATAATAAACATATTATATAGATGAGACTAATTTAACCGTATGAAAAATCTGCTAGTCTCTCTCATTTTTTTTTCTCTTTTTTCTCTCTCCATGGAAGTCTTTGTACTCTGAATACTGTGGGTAGTTCTCTAATAGTTCTACCTCACTGTTAGAAATTATTCGAAGATATCAATGGAGGCACATGATTCACATACATGATCCATAGATTCGGTTTGAGCGTAAAAAGTATATCCGAATTCATTTATTTTTGCTGTGTATTATTTCTTATTTTTCCTACAGTTTGTTTAAGTGTGTGTGTTAGCTTATTTTTCCTACGAAGAAAAATATCATAAATACGAACGTGCCAGCAAGGATTAAAAAATCCTTACAGATTAAATTCAATCTAATTATCAATTGATTACGTTGACGGTTCTTTTGCCTTAACGAAAAGGATTTTAAAATTGCCAAGTGTAGAGAAAAGAAAAATTAAAAGAAGAAAGAGGAAGACGGAGAAAACTGATTTAGTGAACAATCAAACTAACCATTAATTTATCTCTATTTCTATATTTTGAAAAAGAAGTGCATAAAATAAAGTGCAGAGAACTTACCTCTACTCCCATGCTTCGAAAATGAAGTGCATAAAATAAAGTGTAAGGAAATATAAATGACAAGAAAAATAGAAATCAATTGTCTTTGATTTGAGTTTTGGACCACTTTTTTCAATGTGGCCATAAATGGCTATTTATAAACAAATATTTATAGGAAAAAACTACCTAGTAACTATCCTATTCTTTCATCTCCTCCATTTCATGCTCCATATTTTCCATCATCTTTCTACATTTCATAACTTCTTATAACCTCCAAATAAGTATGAGGATGCCACATGTCTTGTAATTATATAAATAATAAATAATAATAAAATTATAGATTTATGGTGCCAATATTACCTCCTACGGCCCTTAAAAATGATATTTACTTGAATTTTTGAATGGCCGAATCAAGCACATGCCTAATCTAAGCAACAAAGTACTTCGAATAATATCAACAAAATGTTTCAAATGATATAATAGCACCAATAAAGTGTTTCGAATTAGTATGAAATTATGACTAGATGTCTCGAATTATATATATAGGCCTTGAAGGGATATTATATATGTGCTTCAAATCGGCATCAATTCTTTGAAGGAAATTAAACAATTTTGTGTTATTTATACTTCAAATACTTAGAAAACTTGGAACATTTTGAAGTAGGTTGAGTTTGCTTGCACTTAAAATCATTCAGAGCCTCATATTTTTAAGGCAAAGCCAATGATTCACCTTAACACGCTGTTACACATGCTAAATAATAAGCTTCGAATGTGGTATAAAGGACCAAAAATCACCTGTTTATGGTCTAAGTGTTTATAAATGACCGAATTTATCATTCGAAGGTCTTGCGGAAAAGCTTCGAAGGATAACCTCATATTTTCAAGGCAAAGCCAATGATTCATCTTAGCAAGCTGTTACACTTGCTAAATAACCAGCTTCAAAGGTGGTATAGAGGACCAAGATCATCCTTCGAATGCCGAAGGTGCCAACAAATGATGAATTACATCATTGGAAATACTCGGCAAAGCTTCGAAGGTTCACAACCGCCAATATTGTTTCTTCGAAGCTGTTGTTAATGCAAGATGAAGTGCTTCGAAGTTTACAAAATTATGGCAAAAGGGCTTTCAAAGCAACTTTTGAACAATATTGTGGTTATTCAAATTTTGTATATTTTGATTCACACATAATTAATGAACATATTAATTTTATGATTCGAGCCAATTATTAATTCTCTAAAGATACTAAAACCATTGTTCTTTGAATCAACTTTTTGTAGAATACTAGTTGCATTTTCATGTAACAAATGGCTATAAAAATGTTTATCAGTAAAGCCACTAATTATCATGCCAAAAATAGACATTATTTGACAATTAATTAATTGCCATTTTATATATATTTGAAGGGATATACATATTTCGAAAGTTTTCTCGTCCTATGTTACATTTTGAAGGTATTCATTAATGACAAAACCACCATTCGAAATTCACGTATGTTACTAAAGGATCAAAGTCGTCATTCGAAAGTGCTCACGACATCTCTTCGAACCAAATCCAAAGAGTTGGATTACTATGAAATTAATTTGGCATTTTAATTAGCCATTAGTAGCTATAAGATGATATTTCAACGAATGCATATAATAGTACTACCATTTATCCTTTGAAAATAGGTTTAACAGCCCTCACATATTCTTAATAACATGCTTCGAAGTGTCTTGGACATGCTTCAAATGTAACCACAAAACCACATGGTGATGGTTTTATAGATCAACTAATAACCATATTTTTGGCCCAATATATTGTAATAATGAAATATTATTTGTTAGCCATTCCATCAAAGTCAACATTTGATGCCTGTTCATTATTCTTGACCATGTTTGGTTTAAAAACATGACCTTCGCCGAATTGATTTTTATAATTATTTGGCAAAGTGGGCTGTTTTTCCATATTAGCCATTAATGGCTTATGAAAATCTCTCATAAATATGTTATTTTCATGACTTGACTTTCTAAAAATTAGTTTTTGGACCCGCCGAGTCATACATGAAACATCATTCTTAGCCAAACTTAGTTCAAGAACATACTCTTTCGTTATGTTAATTTCATAATTTGGCTCTTTAAAAACAGGCTCTTGAATCCCCCGAGCCATTGATGAAATCATTTCTTTGTTTTTGCTGTTTTCAACCATGGAAACATTTTGAAAAAATTCACGAATTCCAGCCATTAAAACCTCAGTTAAAGACTTGGTTGTGAGAGTTGACAACTCATCATTCCATTGGTGAATTTTCATAGCAAGTTGATGAATTTCTCCAATTAAATTATGTCTTTTTTCTTCCACCAAATAATATTATAAGATATGAAAGTTTATTTAATCAAGAAAATGGATCTCTTCTTGAAGATCCAATTTTTTTTTTTTTTTTTTTTTTTTGTTTACGCCAAAAGATTTTTTCTAGGCTATTTGAAATGGACAAATCTGATACTCTGTGATCGATACCGTTGCGTTACCCGATATCGCGATTTAAAATCATAATAATTATATAAATAATAAATAATAATAAAATTATAGATTTATGGTGCTAACAGTGTTTGCAAAACAAGTTTGTTTGGCATGAGGGACTGACTTGTAGCTTTCTTGATTGGGTTTGATTTACTTTTTCGAATCATTCTTCTGAGGTGTCGGCTTTGGTATTTACGGTGTGTTGGAATATTTGGTTGCACCGAAATCAGGTGGTGTTTGCCAATACTCAGCGGATGGCTATGGAGGTGGCAACGATTGCTTTCACAAGTCAGTTCAAATTCATAGCAACTCAGGTTTATGTATTCCTTCGAACAATTCTGTTTCTAATGTTGGCTGGTCGGCACTAATGGCGGGAGTCTACAAGGTAAATTTTGATGGTGCAATGGGTGTGAGGCAGCATGTGTTGGGGATTGGTGTGGTGGTGAGGGACAGTTTGGGCGAGTTTATTGCTTCTTTGTTTGAACAAGTGGGACTAGTTCCTAATGTGGATTTTCTGGAAGCATCTGCAGCGCTAAAGGCAGTTTGGTTTGCGTGATGTTCATTTGTAAAAGGATTGGTTGATGGTGGTTAATGCTATTATGATGGGTTCTGACTTCGAGTTTGCATCATTTGGTCATGTGGTGTCAGAAGTTCGCAAGGTTGTTATCTCACTTCATTCATTCATGTTGTATTTGTTTGGGAGATTTGGAGAGGAATTTGGAAAAGAAAAGGAAAAAGGTGTGTGAAACTAGGTGAAATATATGTATGTTTTATTCACATTTTACATTCTTTTTCCATTTCTCTTTCCAAATTCCTTCTCAAATTTCTCAATCAAACACAGTATCAGTGTTTCCTATGTTTAGAGATCGGGAAATGAGGTGGCTCATCGTTTAGTAAAGATGGCAATTTCTAATGCGGGTTTGCAAATTTGGATGGAAGAGGTTCCGACCTCCGTCACTCGTTTTGTCCTCCGTAATGTAGGGTTTGTTTGATTTATTTGTCTTTCTGGTTTGTTGAATCTATCTAAAAAAAAAAAAGATTGGAGTGGTAACTTAGATGGCCTTGGGAACACAACTATGAGTACTAGTGTGAAACGGTCAAATTTAAATACAACGTAAAATTAAGTTTTTAAGTCAATTTTCACTTTGATGTGAATCAAAAGGTGAAGGGTCCCATATCCATAAATTTCCCTGTTTGGTAGGGGAGGAAAGAAAAAAAAAATGGAGTTTTTAAGTCAATTCTGATTTGGATGTGAATCAAAACGAGGGTCCCATATTCATAAATTTTCCAATTACGCAATATTCCCTACGTGGTAGGGGAGGAAAGAAAACGGAAAAAAAAAAAAAAATGTTCACTAATATAATTTTATTTTTCGTAGGCTATTTGTATTATTTTTTTTTTACTAATATTAGGTATCATGAAAATAATCATAAAAATTTTGTGATCTTGGATTGCACTTAGAATAAAGCACCACACACTAATTAAGGTAATCTAAGAATCATAAATTTTTCATGATCATTTTCATGACAAAATTTTCATGATCTTTAACTTTTTCCTTTTTTTTTTTTTTTTTTTTGGGTAATTATCGACTAGTCTTATTAAGTCGATTTAAATATTATTAAGTCATGTTGACCTTTTTAATGAGTGAATAAGTTCTATAATACCTATACATATCAAGTTATTTCATTTTCGCTTCTCTCTATTTCTCTTTCTCCACTATTTTTTCAAAAGTTTCACACCACTATTGTCTACCACCATCATTGTCTTTGTCATCACCATCTACCTGCCATTGCCATTGTCGCCATCTACCCACTACCACCATTTTTATCGTCGTCTAACTATTGTCTTCTCTTCCATTCTCTTCTATTTTCTCACTTTCTCCACCATTTTTTCAAAAGTTTCATACACCATTATCTACCACCATCGTCATCCACTCGCCACCACCATCGTTGCTATCTACCCACCACCACCACCACCACCACCACCACCACCACCGTCATTACTCAGATGTTGTCACTGTTCACCAATTATCTCTACCATTGTCCTAGATTTATATTCTACCATCACCAATCTACACTTTACCGTCATAGATCTACACAACCACCATATCACCATTGTCTCATTTGTTTCAGATTCTGATTTATTTTTCAGTGATAAATTTATTGGTCTCTCTTGTTTTTTTTTTTATATATGTGGAAGAGGATAATTCTTATAAGTGGGTGAGTGAATATTAGTAAAAAAGATGGATATTTATAAATAAATTTATAGTAATAAATTTATGAGTAAATTACAAATACACCTCTTGAGGTTTGCTTAAAATACAGATTGTCCCCTGTGGTTTAAAAAATTACAAATACTCCCATATTAGAATTTTTTATTTGACAAAATTAATTAAAAAAATGAAATTCATAATTGCTCTTATACAATAATAAAATTAATTAAATTATTAATTGAAACATATTTTTAATATCATTAAAAACTATTAATTGACTTGATGATTTATTAATAAAAATGACGATCTGTTATGAAATTAGAAATCAGGAGGTGGAAAGTAATTTTCAAAATTACAGGAAGCGATTTGTATTTTAATCAAATCTTATAGAGGTATATTTATAGTTTATCCTAAATTTATCAGCCAATATTTATAAGTAAATAAATTTAGTTAATGCGATTGCGTGCATTTTATTATTATTATTATTATTGATAGGCAATCAATTTATACTTTCAATGTTGGAGCAGTAACTTGGGTGGTCCTGAGAATACTATTACTTATTAGTGTGAAATAGTAATCTAACTACTAACTTATTAGTATCTTATCTTGTGTAAATAAATAAAAAGGAAAGGCCAATTGGTGAAAAGTTTAAATCTATGGAGTCATGTATTATTTACTTAAGGTTTAATCTTGGGACATTTATTTATAAATCTTTTTTTACTTATTTATGTTTCACTTAATTTAAATTAGTTTTTTATATTTCAATAAGTCTCATGAGTGACATAGTTATTAAAATACTTCTAATATAATAGGGTGAAGTACGTATTAATGTTCACATTAGCAGTGTGAATGTCTAATGATATGAATATTAACATTGTCAATGTGAACATTCATACTGTCAAATTTATTTAATATTAATATTAACATCACCAAGTTCCTAAAGGTTTAAAAAATATTTGTAAAGGTAAAATTGTCCATAAAATAGTTTAAATATAAGAATTAGGATTTGGTAGATCAAATGTTAAAAATAATTGGATTTATCAGAATAAAAGAATATCTCATGGACAAATTGAAAGAGGATTTTCTAATAAATTTCCCTTGCAACTTTTTTTATTTTTTATTTTATTTTATTTTTTTTGACAGGGGTACACATTAAAAGTTTTCGAAAAAAGTCATCGTTGCCTAAAAAGCAGCTGATGGCTAACAATGATGGCTGGTGACGGTGGCGGCTATTGATGGTGAGGTGGACATATAGGTGATTAGGGTAGATAGGTGACCCATGTACAAATAAGTGATATTTGGATAGATAATTTGATAAATAAGTGACATGTATACAGATAGACGAGATTTAGAGAGATAGGTTACTTTTTGAATAGATATGTTACATTAATGTTTGGATCTATTGGCCCAATATTGGAATACATAGACAGTAATAAACTTTTGAACAAATAGGTGTTAATTTGGACAGATAATGTCTTTTTGATTCAAAAATATTGAAGTTTGGATCTATTGGTCCAATATTTCAAAAGTAAACTTTGACCTGATTGTCTCAAAAATTATGTCATTTGTGAGTTTGATTATCACAAATGACATAACTCAATACTATAAGTCATAATTAAAAATAAATTGAGTTATAACCAAACATGATGTATAGCCAAACAACTCCTGAATCATAACCAAAATAATGTTATAATTAACTTCACAATGTATCATAACTAATAACACAGTAGGTTATAACTAAAGACACAAAAATCGTAACCAAAGGCAATATTTTAAGAACTGGACCGGACCGGCCAGTTCAACTAGTAGAATCGGTGATCGGGCCTAATTCCGGTCCGAATGATCCACCAAAACCGGACTAAGCCAAAAACCAACCTTGTTTGCAAAAATCGAAAAAATCAGTGGTTCAACCGATAAAACTGGCGAACCGGTCCCGATTCTCGACCGACCCGATTTTTTATTTATTTATTTTATCGTCTTTTCTTTTCTTTATATATATATATATATATCAAAATTTTGACCAAAAAGTCTTACTTCAAGAGTCTCTTTTCATAAGGAGAAGTCTCATTGGAAGTGTAAAGAAATTATGAAAGTCTATTCTTATTTATAAAAAAAAAAAATTGTTCAAAGAGAACCTAAAAATTTAATGTCGGATTCAATCAAATTGTTTGAATCATATTTGATTGGAGTTAGAGTTGAAAATTTCATTTCCCTCCAAATTTAAATCTAGCATTCAATCAATCTGTTTGGAGGGAATGTTAAATTTTTTTAATTTCTTTAAAACTAGTGATTTTTTTTTTTAATCAATTATGATTTTATTAAATATTATTAGTAAATATCATGCAACACTTTTTATTATTATTTCAGTAATTATATATATTTTTATTTATTTAAAATTTAAAATTATATAATATTAATTATGACGTCACGGTTCAACTACTTCAACCCGTGATCCATCCATTCGGTTCCTTTTCTGATTCGCTGACCGGTCTTGTTTTCAAAATATTGACCAAAGGTGCGTATGCTACACATTACAATTTTTTTTTTTCTTTCTATATATATTTAATATATTAGCCAATATATTAATGTTATGATATCAGTTTCATTTACTCATGCCATGTATAGACTCCCTTTGTCACGTAATCCATACAGTACGATGAAGGAAACATTTTAAGCTGAGGTCAAGTCAATCTTTGGTTGTTGAATTCGTCTCAGTCCCATTCTCAATGTATTAATTTAGATGGTCCACAATTGTCAAATGTGATACAAAGTCGGTGCCGTAAATTACGGAAAATTAGTAGTTAGGGAGTGTATAGTTTGACATTTAGGGAGATGTGTTCGTATCTATTAATACGATTTTGGTTTACACGGTCTATTGCCACAAATACTTGTAAAAAAGTGCATATAACTAATTGTGTAGGAGATTTTGTTTTATTATTAGGCACGTTTGTTTTCAAAGGTAAAGTAGAGAGGATTAATAATAAGAAGATTGATAGTAATTATTTTGATGGTAGTTGTTAGTGTGACAATTGTTAAATTATTACCCTATAAAAGAAATATAAAATATTAAAACAAATAAAACTATGATTTTTACTTTAAAAAAATACAAAAACATTAAACATTTATGTTAAAAAAAATACCCAACATATAAAAAAAAAAAAAAAAAAGTCCCGTGGGACTAATTTCCTAATACCACCTCTACCTCCTCCAGCTCAATCCCAACACTAAGGCACATCCTAATCACATGGGATTATGAATCTCCTCTCTATTTTTCAAAACAAACACAACATATAGTGGGTCCCACATCCATCTCAATCCCAATACCAATCCCACCTTTATCCCCTAAAACAAACGAGGCCTTAGGAAATTTAAAATTTTATTGGATAATAGGTAGTTTTGAATTTGAGATTTATTCAAAATATTCTATAAAGTCATATTATTTAATCTAATGTTTAATAAAAAAAAAATTTGGTTGATAAAGACATGATTGAAAGTTGTCGAAAAAAGCATTAGCACCGGAAAAAGTGGTTGAAAAATTGACCGAAAAAGTCCTCGATGGCCAACGACGATGACTAGTGGTGATGAGATGGATACATAGGTGACATCATATAGACAAGTGAATAGATAGGTGATACATGTACAAATATGTGATATTTGGATACATAGTTCGACAAATAAGTGATACATGTATATATGACATTTAAATAGATAGAAAGATAGGTAAATTTTTAAACAAATAAATATCTTTTGGAAAAATATTGTCTTTTCTACTAAAAGATTTTAAGTTTAAACTTATTAATCTATTAATTTCACAAATGGACTTCAGCACGCCCTTAAAAAATTCATGTCATGGGTTGGGAGAACATCGGCAAACCTAGAAAGCAAGGAACTCCTAGCATTAGGCAATCAGACTAATCACCAATAGAATTGCAAATCTATATATCATATTGTAGAGGGTAAAAAATTGAGGTCAAAGTTAAGTATGAACCTAAGTGTTGAGGTCGCCTATGTTAGGCGAGCAAGAATGATTATAGGAGCATGCGCTAAAGCCTAAGAGAAGTGGGTCAACAGTGGACAGGAACAGGTCCGACCCGTCAAGGGTCCAAACAAGTTCCATAAAGAAAAATGGCTAAGTCAAGTTGCGGATGCAACACTTGTAGCGGTCAAGTTGCTGAGGCACTTTGTCTCAGCATCGCCATTCCAAGTATTGTCGGCGCCACCATTCCAAGCATTGTCGACTCCGCAATTTGAACTTGCCAAGGGAAGGAGAAAACTGGAGTAACTAAGTTGCGGAGGCAACACTTGCAGTGGTCAAGTTACAAAGGTACTTTTTTGGTGCCACCATCTCCAGTATTGTCGACGCGCTTATTTGAACTTGCCACGAGAACCACCATGCGAAGAACTACTATAATGGTTACGGTTTAGACCCATTTTATACTCTTACATTTAGGATTCCATACCTTTAATTGTTGTTAATATCTTTTGTCATCTTGTTAGTAGTCGAGTTAAGTTGTTGGTCATGTTTGAAATAGGTTGGGAGTTAGTTTTTCATAAGAGTTAAATCACGGCCCCATTTCTCTGCTAATAGAATGAAGTTGTGATGGCCAGTAATCCGAGATCACCGCAGGCCAACTTACAAAAAATCACACAAATAGAGTATACATATGGGGCATATATGTGTGGAAGCAATAAATTTAAATCCAATTAGTCCATAAGGCTTGTGCATAGATTAAATGAAATGACATATATATTAACATAGATTTACAACTTGGATACAAAAGTAAAATAAACTTAATATTACATCTTGATTAAAAGGCTTCTTAAGCCAAAACATACAAGGCGAATGATTTACAAAACTAAGAAGTATAATCTTCAAGATGCTACAATAACAAGAACTAAAACATCTTCCACATAAAGCTTAGGTGACATTGCCTTCTTATTCATCACCTACATATATAAGGAAGAGGGGTGAGCTGAAAACTTAGTGAATGATATAAGTAATAAAAGTTTGAATGCATAATATCCGAGATTTTACCAAAACAATACATATCATAACTTGTAACAAAACAAAGGATGAACTAAGTCCATCAATCAAAGGCTTTCAAAACTTCAAGGGATGTTTACTAACATCTACATAATACAAAGGATAACATTCATTCACAAAATAAAGGAATAACCGACTTGGAATTGATTAGACAAGCCCACCCGTCGATGGCAAAGCAGATGTCTCAAACAAAGATACTAGTTGCATTAAAGTCCCCTAGCACTAAGGACCTTTTAGGAATGTCATCAAAACAAACATAATGCTTGATACAAAAACTAAAGGATAAAAGCAAACCTTTTATCAAAACATTATAACATAACTTTATTAAAAATACCACTCATAATAGCTCTTCAGTTGTGGGAATTAAGGCAAAAATCCAAGTCCTACAAGTATTTGGTAATTTCATTGAATGCATTTCAAGAAGGTAAGAAGATATGCTCAAAGATGGTTATAAAATGCACTCTCAAAACAAGCTTCAAATGAGTAAAATAGATCCCGACATTTCTTTCCAAAACCAAGTCAAAACAAAGCAACACATGTGATGGGAGTTAAATCAATGTTTTTCTTCTTGGAAAAGCATGCTGGGTACAAACCAGGTCTCGAAATGGACGCACAGAGATGAGTTGGGCCGAAATGGCCTAGCTGGGTGAACTTAGGAGGTCTTGGCCGAGATCTGGGCTGCCTACCTGAGATGTTACAAGGTGTCGGCAAAGGTGTGTAGTGGTCGGCCTAGGTATACATGCAAGATAGACTAAGGTGCAACTAATCATGCAAGGTACACCAAGGTGAGATGCAATGCTTGGCCTAGGTGTGAGGTTTGGACAAGAGTGGGTCTCGGTGACCACACTTAGGGAAATAGTGAAGTCTGAAAATCTAGGTTTCCCCTTGAAGAACATGAAGACACATGAATGCTAAAATCAGAACTTCTTATTCAAAACCTGAGATTTCATGATATGAGTTCAAAGACATAGACCTGGGTACCCATACTTGAAGATTTCAAGAAAACAAACAAAAAAACATGGAACTTGATACAAACTTTTGGATCAAAATATGGTTTTCTTTCAAGAACACAAGAACATCACCTTTCTTTTTAAAACAAAACTTTAAATCAATGAATGGCTCATGAATCATGTTAGATCATGCAATTAGATTAGATTAATGTAAAACTACAACAAGTTGGGTCTTGGATGACGAATTTTTTTGGTCTCCAAAGAGCTAATTTCGTCACTATAAATATTTGTGAGGAAATATTTTCACATCCTTTGGGTTAAATCATTGAATGTTTGTCACTAAAGAGCATTGTGACGAAAAATAATTTTGTCACTAATGAAATTAATTTATTGACGAAATTTTTTGTCACCAATAAGACTACATTTTGTCGCAAAAAATCCTCATTTTCGTCACCAAATAGTTATTCAATACCATATTTATAACTTTAGTTGACGAATAAATTTGTCACACATGTTGATCATTGATGAGAAAATAATTTTGTCACAATAAGATGTAAAGTTGACAAAATTTTTCGCTCCAAAAGTCGACATGGGTGACAAAATATATTTCGTAGAATAAAAATATGTACACGTGATTTAAATTTTTAGTCACCAAACAACAAAATCAATGAAAACTTTCATACATAAGCTGCGATAAATTTTGTCATAAAAAATATTTATTAGTGTCAAATAATCACTTTGTCATAATAACAAGTATAGATGAGGAAAAAATTTGTAACTAAACTTGTTCCATATTTTATATTTCATTTTAAATTATTATTTTACAAATATGCCTGCTCATATCCCAATCGTCTTCTAAATGTACTAAGAAATTCACTAGCTAATATACACTACTCCACACAAAAAATTTGTTAAACAATTTACATTATAAATCAAAATATATCCATGAAAACCATTATAGCAAATCCCAAAATGAACCAACGTGGTGTCCACCAAAAAAAAAAAAAAAAAAAAAATCAACACTTGATCTTAATTTACAACTAGAACTATGTATCAATTTAAAAAATAAAATAAAATTCAACACTTGATCTTAATTTGCAAGTATGCTTCCAAACGTCATCAAAAACCAATCGCAAAGAAAAAAACCAAGAAAAATATTACCAAGGATGTACATGAAGGATAGCTAGGAGTAGATCTTACTAGACATCCAGAAGTAGAAGGTTTATTACAATTGAAAGCTTGCAAGTCTCTAATTTATGCAAGACAAATATGTGATGTCTTTTGGTAACTTGTTGGTGTTTAGGGGATCTTGTTTGTATTTAGTTTTTAGGATGAAGTCATGCTATTTGTATTTCTCTTTGTAAAGGAAATTTGAATTACTTGAGAATTTAGCTTCAAAACTAATAGTGTATATATGTTAGAATTTGCAATGTAATTTGTATTCTATAGAATAAGAAACAAATTTGTAATGATGTTTGGAATTGTATAGAGTATGTAAAATATTACAGGAGATATAGAAATAACATGCGTATATATAATATTTTATAAAATAACCTTTACGGTATGCAAATGTATGCTGTGAAAAAACGGATAAGAGGGGAAATAATGCTACCAACTGAAAATTGCAAGCAATGATCAATATCTTTATTTTTACGATGCCTCCTAGGATGCCCTACCCAAGTGTGAAACCAATAATTAACCAGCCAAACTCCCACCATCTGGAGGTATTGTCATCAACTTAAATAACCCAAATTTCTAGGACCCCATTGGAAGGTTTGTCCCTTGTAGGTATGCTAAGTGATTTCTATTAAAATGATCCATCTTCAACATACACAAAAAAACAATGTTCAATGTGGCAATACTGCAATTTTGATGCTAAAAAGGCCTCTCTAGCTCTCCATGCCATTCGATCTTTGGTGCATTAGTGGTTCGTCCTCAACTTATCTAACATGTTGCGGAGCTCCACATTACGCTTAAGATGGTCTTTTACTGCAGGGAATCACATCATGCATATTATTGTTTTGAGGAAGAGATCCGCATAACTTCCACGAAACTTAACAAGTAAAGATAATATAAGCATTCCTCATCCACGACAAGATGAAGGCAAATTAGATAACTAAATGTCTTTTCAAGCTCAAGCTCAAGCCTAAAGCTATAGTTTATCGTAAAGCCATGGGGTATCCTGATGTATAAACAAACATATGAATAGGTAAAGCAAAGGCATATAGGTGTCTTAGATACAAGTATTGTAGTTCAATATCTGGCTTCATTGTGCAGCCAGCATTATTTCACATCTGATTAACTATTTTCCCTTGAATCAAAGGCTTAAAAATCTCTAAAGAGCATTGTACCTAAAATTCTCTCTTTTCAAACACAACAATATATTATTTGATTAAATATTTGTCCTTAAAACTTCTGACAGCCCCTTCATGAAGTTCTCTTTTGACATAATTGAGATCCTACATCTATATCTTAAACTTCCACCTCACCACAAATCTCCAGCAGGACAAATACATCAAGGCATGAATTCATTTTTCATGCAACTTGTCCAAGGGTTCAAATATGAGGAATAGGAGCTCAATTATGCGCTAAATTGATGGTCCTTAGTCAACATAAATTTTTACAAAAAAAAAAAGTAAAATCACAATTGAAAACCATGAATGCTATAGGCATGCACAAAGGATAAAGAA
Source organism: Camellia lanceoleosa (assembly GCA_025200525.1). Classification (NCBI taxonomy): domain Eukaryota; kingdom Viridiplantae; phylum Streptophyta; class Magnoliopsida; order Ericales; family Theaceae; genus Camellia; species Camellia lanceoleosa. Next base: position 14,433,519 of record CM045771.1, on the reverse strand, counting down.
TTTTTATGCTTTCTCTGTTCATTTGACCAGGGTAGCTTTCATTGTGAACTCTAAATGAAATGAAAGCTAAACACCTAGGGAAGCAACTTTTTATGTCCAATCTCCAAAATGAAAATGTAATGTAGCCAATCCAAACACTGTAATTAAACCAAATTACACTGTCCAAGGTTATTCATAAACTACCTTGGGACAGCCTAAAGATCCATCAATAAGGGAGAAGGGAAAAAAACAGAGAGAGAAAGAAACCACAAAAGGTGTCAACAGATTACTAAATCTGAAAACCAGATTCTGTCAAACCTCCAAAGACTGAGTACACTGATTCTCCCAAAGGCACTACTACACCGTTGCCTCTTGATAAGAAGATGAAAGATTAGAATTTTCCTCAAAAGCCTCTCTATCTCTCAAGATTGGGAATCAATCTATAAACAAGATTAAGCAAAGAACCGAAAACTTCAAGTCCAGTTATTGAATGAATTGAAATAGTAGGAAAGGATGTTACCTCCATTAGCGTTCATCTGCGCTCTCCAATCTCTCAACCACCACTGCCATATCATGCAATTGCTTCTCAAGTCTCTCCTTGTCTTCCTGCAAAATAATATAAATGAATTAGTAGGATAATGAAATTGTGGAGATAGACACCTTTGTGCCTAGAGGGAAGTGAATAGGCCAAACTCTTAAAACAAATTACCAATTAAAAATTACCAGATGGATTATTAACAGTTATTCAATCTCAAGATAGATCAAAAGTCTTCCATACAGTAGCACACTAAATAAATCAAGATGGTAGACATCATGACTTATGTGAAAAACCATTGAGAGCAACTGAACAACAATCAGTTCAGGTAAAAATCACGAGCACCATACTGATCAAAATACATTTGATCAAATGTATAATACAAAAATTCAAGTAAACGAATTACAACCCAATCCCCGATGTGTCTTGATGAATGATTTGGACAAAACACTTGATGATGCCAACATACAAATGGATCAGGATTTGAGTCTTTTTTTGTTATGCCACTTATCATCTTTTTAATTTAATACCTCTGTGTCTGCTATAGGAAAATTAGTTTAGCATCTGAAACTAGGTTTACATTTGATGCGCTTTGGTTGATAAATTATGGATGTAGCTGCTGTGCGTATATTTATTTGATGTAAAAAGTCATGTTCTATGCTTTTAAGCTTATGCCCTCTTAATATCGAGCACTTCTCTAGCTGTTAGTCATACAAGCATATGTTATTATCTAAAAACAAATTCCAATTGTTTAAGAAACAAATCCTTCATGTTCCTCTGTAATTGGTTTTTAGTTTGAGGTAAGTTTGATAAATGAAGCTCTTCAATTATTTGGTCTCTTATTTTTGGCAGCATCAAATTGTTAAGAGTTTCTAGTGTTTATGTTCTATCTGCTTTAAGGTACTAAAGTTTGTTGAAAAGTACTATAATTATGCATTACTGTATTTAGATTAATGTTTATCAATGTTAACAAGGCAACACGTACATTAGGATCAACACATTCCTTACCACATCATTAGCTGCACATTGACATGATGAACTTACTAACCATTTGATGTATGAAGTATGAGCAGGGGGTTTAAATGCTAACTCATTGCAGTAGAGAAGTAGAAGTACAAATTGGGTAGCACACATAGATTCACGTAGGATTGGGTCCAACTATACATGGACTTTTAAGAGCTCCTAAACTATTCCTATTTGGAAACTATGAATTTGACAGGCATAATCTATTTGAATTTACTAAAACTTGGATTGAAGACCCAAAAAAGTGTGTTTGAACCATCATGACCACTGCAAATATTCCACCTGCTTCTAAGAATATAAGGAGTATATAAAACTAACCAATTGCCATAACAAACAACTTGTCAACCTAGAAGTAAACATAAGCCAAGAGATGGGACAATGGTGGTGGGGGCTATACATTGCATTTGCAATTTTCAATCATTGGCAGAGTTGTATAAAACTGTATAAGTGAGTGTATAAAATTAAAATTATATAAAAAAGTCATTGGATTATCTAGGGGGATGTGGCTAAGAAACGAAGAGAATAGGAAAAAGACGGAGAGATAGGAGCTATGGATAAAATAGATATTTTTTATAAAAAAAATTTTTTTGTTGACATCATCCAATTTTGTTAGTTGACCTAAGTCTTTATGAAGAAGAAAATTGTAATGTGGTTTAAAACCTCGAGGGGCAGGATGCAATTTCCATAACCACAAGGGGTGAATTTATAATTTACCCAAATATTTTATACATGAAAAGAAAAAATGAATAAATAGAAGTAACACAAATATAAAAGTTTTGAATATCCTTTCATGGCTATAAGCCTAAAACTAGGAGCTCCTTTGATATCATATGCTATTCTAAAGAAGGGATTTTGAAAAAAATGCTGTCACTTATTTGATGATGAATTCCTCCCTGAGGAAGTGGTTGTCAAGCATATTATTGACATGGTAAGATTCCGTATGTTATCTGTTTCTAACCTGAAAAGCCATCCAGGTGATAGGTGGTTCCTTGATACATGGAAACAGCCAGATACAATATTGAAGAATAGCCCCAATCATTTGGGAAGAGAAATGAGGATGGGAATTCATTAAATGTGGGTTGGGTGATTGTGAAGATATATTGAGTGTTTCCAAATGTTTTGTTTATTGTGCAGGTTACAAGGAGTCATTATGAGTGTTAAACCATTTCATAGAGGTTTGGTATTTGTGAGGAATATATACTCTGTTTCTTGGTTGCATGAAATTGCTATTTTTTGAGTGTTGTGAGGTCTCATATTGTGGGTTGAGGGAATTGTGCAACCAATCAATTATGAATTTTGGAGACACTTTGGAGGGACGTGATATTAAATAGGAGATCTTTGTCAAAAAGAAAAAAGAAAGACCCACTTCTTCTGCTATATATAGTGTATGAAGTGAAAATGAAATAGACAAACATTAGGAGCAGTGAAATAGAACTACAATTTTAGCAATGAGAAAAAATCATTGTTAAATTAGTATTGGAGTTAATATTAAGAATCGACAGAAAATTTTGTATAATTAAAACTACAATCCATTTTGTTTGTTCAATATATCTTCAACTTGAAATTCAAAAACCCTAAATCATTTCACAGAATAAATCATCTCATCTATCACACCAATAATTAGTTAAAAAAACCCTAAATCTAGAACAAAAAATCAAAACTCATGTACTCATTTCACAAAAATAAAAATCCTACAACATCAACAAAAAAAAAAAAAAACCCTAGCTCTAGAGTGAAATAGGAAAATAAAGGAAGAGAGAGAGAGAGAGAGAGAGAGAGAGAGACCTGCACATCGATAGGAACAGGAGACGGTGAGCGGTGGTGACCCACCGGCGAAAGCGATGGTGACCGACGGTGGCGACTATGAGAGAGAGGGAGAGCAAGACTACTTGGTGTTTAGTCCTCTGTTTGGTGTATGTACATGTCTGAGATAAATAAATAAATAACTACTAAAATTAAGCATAAACGATGAGTGACTAACTATGAGAGAGAGGCGAGAGCAAATGTTTGGTCTTTGGTCAGTCTGTTTGGTGTATGTACTTGTAATACCTATAAAAGACAAAATAATAATACTAAAATTAAACATAAACTCAAATTAAGCGATAATATTCAGAGTCAAAATCGAGTTAATTGAAATTATAAGAATTAAAATTAAAAAAAATTTATCATTGTACAGAAGAGCAATTTGAAATTTTGTTTTTTCTTTTAAGTCATATAAAGTCGTTAATCAATTTTGCACATGTGGCAAGTATAGTTAAAAAAAACATGTTATATTCAGTTTAACTTATTTGTTATTATTTATTTTGTGCATTTTAAAAATTTTGAAAATATATTAGTATTTTTTATTTTTTTCAAAAAATGCCATTAGATAGCTTGGAAAGTTTTTGACTTAGTGGCATTTCTCAAAATACTATAAAATATTTGTTTAGGACACTTTTCACCTAATGCCATAAAAAGTAACTTGCACCTACCTAATTTAGTGACATTTTTTAAAAAATGTCATTGCTTCTGAAGTTCATTTGTTGATAAATGACACTGAAACAATTTCTTGTGCCATTCTTTTATAAAATGTCATAAAATTGATGTGACGTTTTTTTTTATTGAAATGTCACTAGAACCTTATATGTTTGTGATTCTGTAGTTTTTTTTTTTTGTAAAACGTGTTATCAAATATTATTTTTGTAACATTTTCTAAAAATATGCCACTAGTGTAGTGCCACTAAAGTGTGTTTTTGTTGTAATATATATTCTTCATCAAATAGTTTCAAAATATTTAAAATCGAATTTTTCAAAAAAAAAAATTTAAAATTATTGGTGCCGAAAATATATTCTTCACTAATAATTTTATAATTGGTGACAAATTGTTTTTCGCACAAAAAGTCTCAAAATTTTGGCCCCCACTCAAAAAAATTAGAGAGAAAACCTTTGGTGACGAAATTTAACTTTTCCTCACCTAAAATGAAGTATTTATTAACGAAAGTAAATTTCGTCACCTATTATTTTTACTTTTTTATTATATGTGACAAAATTTTATAATTCGTCACGAATTATTTTTATTTAGTGACGAAATTTATTTTCTTCACTACTTTTCGTCACCGTAGATTACTTAGAGAGCTAATTAACTTGTATTTTGTTTTTAAAGAGAGAGAGAGAGAAAGAGGGGAGATGAAAACTGATAAACAAAAAATGAGGAGGGGGGAGGAAAAGTTAGTAGTATATTTTTTTTCATTACTGCCTAATATTTCAAAACTTTCCCTTCAAAATTAGTGCCAAAATAATTTCCTCACTAAAAAGTCTCAAAATATTAAAAATTATTAGTGACAAAAATATATTTATCACTAAATGGTCTTAAAATATTTAAAATCAAGTTTCTCAAAAAATATATATAAAATTATTGGTGATGAAAATATATTCCTCACTAATAATTTTATAATTGGTGATAAATTTTTTTCTCACCAAAAGTGTCAAAATTTTGGCGCCACCAAAAAAAATTAGTGGGAAAACCTTCGGTGACGAAACTTAATTTTTTATCACCTAAAAAGAAGTATTTGTTGACGAAAATAAATTTCGTCACCTATTATTTTTATTTTTTTATTATATGTGACAAAATTTTATAATTCGTCACGGATTATTCTTATTTAGCGACGAAATTTATTTTCTTCACTACTTTTCGTCACCATAGATTACTTTTGTTGTATTGAGAGCAACAAGAGTAGATCAAGAATCTAACCTCAAAACACAAATCCAAAGGTTCAAACTCTAATAATCAAGCTTGGTAAATCTAGCTCTCTCCAAAAACTTCTTCTTCTTCCTAAAGCTTCTCTCTTTTTAAGCCAAAGATATGGCAAATGATATGGGCTTCTCAACTGCTAACTGACTTAAACCTGCTACTGGGACACGTGGCATCATCTGATCAATCTTCTCAAAAAGGTGCCAGAATGAAAAGACAAAAGTAGGTCATAGTGTATATAGCAAGTAAGGTGCCATGGACATTTTGACAAGGCAAGGATCCTGGATCAAAACATAGGCTTCAAACAGGTACGATCTCTCTAACCTCGGCTAGGAGGGGTAACACTTGAACTAGGTTGTGCAAGTCAAGGAACAAGATTGCTAGGTTCAAGGATCAAAGATCTCAGATGCCTAGATGATACACATCTCGGCCTAGGTGATGCATATCTCGGCCTAGATGATGCACGTCTCGACCAAGATGTGAGGGTGAAGGCGGAGGTCAACCAGAATGGTTCTAAGATGATCCTAGGTGTTGACACTCAATGATCTAGGTGTAAGAGATTTAAAGGTGTGATCTAGGGGTGAGGTAGCAAAGAAAGATGGCCTAGGTTCAACACACAAAGCAAGGAACAAAGCATGGATCTTATACTTAGACAAACGCAACAGCACAAAACAAGACATGCTCCCGTATTTAGACAAAAATTAAAGTGCAGAAGATGCAAGCTTAACAAACCAAATAAATTCTTATGAATATGAGTAAGGCAAAATGAGGGTTGTTATAGAGTTGCTGTTCTATTTTCTGCTTGTTCACTTGAGCGGTGTTTTAGTCACTTGAGCGGTTTTTGAGTTCTCCCAATATTTTGCAAGTTTGCAAAAGTTCTAGGAGTAGGGTATCTTTGCTCGAGTGGTATTTCTTGCGTTCGAGTGGTATTTTTCAGTCTAAAAAACTTCTGGAAATGGGTCATTGTGTGCTCGAACGGTGTCACTTATTGTCCTTGACGCTTGAGCAGTGTTTTGGTCGCTCAAGTGATCTGTGCATGTATCAGTTCAGGAAAAGGGATTTTTTCAATCACTTTTTCATTTCCTCTCTCTCTTTCTCTCTAAAACCTTCCAAACCCTAAATCTTTCACTCTCGCTCTCTTTCTATCTCTAGTTCTTGCTTAAAACTTCAAATACACCATCACTCATTGATTTCTCTCCTATAGCTCCTTGGAGAAAAAGTTAGAGCTTGTTTAAGGCTTCATTCTAATTGGAGAGGATCTTGTTTATGGCTCCATCAAGTTTCAACCCTTATTTTCTTCATCTTCTAGACTTGATGTAGGGATTTCTTCAACCTTCTAGTATGATTAACTTAGTTATGTATTTCTTGTCAAGTATTGAGATTTGGGAAAAAGGGGATTTTGATTTATGGTTTAGATTTTGAAAAAGAAAAAGGGGGATTTTCTATAGGTTCTTAAAAAGGGTTGTGGAGATGTGTTTATTGTTGAGTTATGTTGAAAGGTTGCAAATCTCTTCTTTAAAAATGTTTTTGAAAAAAAAAGGTGTGTGATTTGAAAATCATAAATGTTTGATTTATGAAAGAAAAAAGAATGTTGTTGGGTTTTTGTAAGGATGAAATGAATGTAAAGTTGATAATGAAGGTGGAGTTGGATATACGTATCACTCCCATTTTTAAGAATTATGAGATTATAATTATTGTTCAAAAATTATCTGTTGATTAGAAATATTTGTTTTGGGCTATTGGTTGAGGATAGCTTTGATTGTTGTAGAAATTGCACGATGATTAGGTTAATTGAACCTAATTACTCATACATCTTGCATTGCGCATTGTTTCATACTTAAACATTGAAAATGTATTGTTTTGAGAAAAAAAAAAAAAGGGTATATACCTTAGTTAATTTGGTTAGTGGGTGTGGTTACAGTTATTATGTTGGCATGTGTGTTCTTGGTGAAAGTCCAGAAACCCGCGCGATTAGGTGCTGATTCTTTTGGTTAGTACTGGTAAAATGACTTTGTAGTACTTGTATAGCCTGCTGGGAAACACGTACCTAGAGATTCTTAGTGCTTTGTATCCACTGCCCTGTTTTCTAGATATGAAAGTGTATTTTCATGAATTGAAATATATTGATAATGGCAGTGCATTGTTTTTGAGATGGAAAAGTGTAATGTTTTGGAAAAAGGATTGCATCACATTGCATCCACCATATGATTTTGTTAAACTTCATACGTTGTGTTTGGATATCTCTATTGGGCTTTGGCTCACCCTACGTGAAAAATAACTTTCAGGTGCTGATGATATACCTCCACCAAGGATGTAGCTTGGGAGGACTTGGAGCCAAGAGCTTCTTTTGTTTCTTTTGATGTAATTATGTTGTACAACCCTTGGGCTGTAATTGTATTAAGTTGAACTCATTTTTGTTGTACCTAAGCATTGTCTTGGAAAGATATAGCCATTAGGGCATTAACTTATGTGTATAACCTTTTATTTCAGTTCACTCATGTGCCATATGCTATAGATTTAGGATCTTGGATTTATGAATATATACTTGCATATATCATCTTTTGTAGGATAAAAAAAAATATAAATGAACGGTTATTATTTCACATGTATGTTTCCTTTTGATTATCATGAGATGGGTTGTCATTATTTTTTTGGGGTGTTACAACTTGGTATTAGAGCATCGAGGTTTGAATACTTTGGGATCATGGGATGTGATTTTTACCACAATGGGTTTATCTTGCTACAAAAGATTAGAAATAGACCTGGTATGCTATATGATAACATATTTAAGTCACTAGATGAGTATGACATTTGGTTTCTAAGATATTGATTGGATCTACGAGTTTCTAGAAGTCCTATTAAAAGTGCACTTGACCACTGCTTATTCTAATTGGAACTCTGGAAATATCGCGGAACAATTAATTATCTAGAAGGGAAATTCCTTTGTGGTTACATGACTCGGTGCTTATGTGGAATGAATTAATTATTGTCTACTGTATTAAGACATGAGTGAGTTAGCTTTGACACATTTGTAAATGTCCTAAACTATTGTGTTATCTTTATTAGAATGTCAGGACGATGACGCGGTGGTGGTAGGCGGGGTAGGCCTAGGCGGCAGGAGGTGCTGGTATCGGATGAAATTTTAGTGCAAGATGAGGGGGTTGGTCAAGCCAACGTGGTCGAGCCAGCAAGTCAGCAAGCCATGGGTGCCTTAGCACGCCAAATGGCCAGAGCGTTGTGAGAATCCATGGACATTCTCAGGGCTAAGAATCACATCCAGGCCCATGCTACAGAAACAGGGCCATCCTTTCTGAAGAGGGGGTTCTTCTTGTCAAATTTGGATGAGTTTTTAGGGGGGTCCGAAAGAGTCACTGAAGGCCGATGAGTGGCTTGAGCAGATGGTTAAGACGTTCGAGATGCTTGATATTGAGGACAACGGTTTGAGGGCGACTAGCGTCATTTCAACTGAAGGGAGATGCGAGTCAGTGGTAGAAGTATGTATAAGGACGTATTGGGGTGAATTGGAAGGCTTTCATCAATGCCTTATGGGATAAGTTTTTGCCACCCACAACACGAGATAAGTTGAGGGAGGAGTTTCTGAAACTCAAACAGTTGAACATGTTGGTAGCCATGTTTGAGGCTGCCTTTATAAAGTTTTTAATAGGAACTTGTGGCGACAGAATAACATCCTTGCATCGACTTTGAGAAGAGATTGAGGATCGGGCTCTTTCTCATGGTGGTAGGGTCAATGATTAGGGATTATAGTCATCTTGTGGAGTCAACGGCCTACTTAGAGACCGTAATCCAAACAGAGGAGGAGCAGATGAAAGGCTCCAAATAGAGGTCCCTGGATGTTTAGGAGGATGCAAGGGACAACAAACAGCAAAGGGGTTCCACTCCACAGTAGTCTTAGGCCACACAGTTTAGATCCATCTTTCCTACACTGAGTTTAGGTTTGGGGAGAGGTAATTAGGGTGGGTTCACTCGCTTCAAGTGCGGTCAGTTGGGCCACAAGTCTTCAGTTTGCCTGCAAATGGGAGAAGGGCAACAAGTTGTATTGTCTTCGGCTCGACCTTAGAGCCAGAGTCAGGTAAGAGGTCAACTGCTTATCTGTTATGTAGGTAGTTGGGGCATTTGAGGAGGTTTTTCCCTAAGTTTGGTGGCACATTTGGTGCATTTGGTTTGAGGCAGCCCCAGAGCCATCAGCTTGCACAGTTAGCATAGGCCATGATGGCCAATCAAGAAGCCACTTCGGCTCAATCCATGTATCAAGTCTATGCTCTGAAGGGTGAGCAGGTAGAGTAGAGGCCTTTAGGGCATGTGTATGTTGTTGACACGTCAGATCAGTTGTCAGCACCTTCTGTAGTAAGAGGTAACTTTTTGTTGTTCAACTCTCGCCAACATGTTGATTGATACTAGTGCATCTCATCCATTCATATTGTATTCTTTTGCATCCACTTTGGGTTTGAAGTTTGAATTGTTGTAGTCTCCTTTTTTTGTTAAGACACCTATTTCAAGTAGAGTGACTTTGGGTCGAATATCTCGCTTCTATGAGATTGAGGTTGCAGATCATTGGCTCTTTTTTGATTTTATTGTTCTTGATATGCATGCTTTTGACGTAATTCTAGGTGTAGATTGGTTGACTCATTACTGGCCTTTGATAGATTGCCAAAGTAGGAGGGTATCAGTATGTATGCCATTGGGAGAATGCTTTTACTTCATGTGTGACTGGGGTGATAGTCCTACTCTTCCGGTGTATGACCTTAAGGGTCGAGGATAGTTGATTTTTTTTTTGCTATCGCGGTAGCTAATGTGGGTAGTATGATTCGGGGTGTATTGCCGAGAGTAGTTCGAGAACATCCAGATGTTTTTCCAGGGGATCTCACAGAGTTGCCACCACATAGAGAGATTGAGTTCTCAATTGACTTAGCACCAGGCACGACTCCAATTTCCATGGCACCATATAGGTTTGCACTAGTCGAGTTATGTGAGTTAAAGGTGTAACTTCAAGATTTGTTAGATAAGGGCTTCATTCATCTTAGTACATCACCTTGGGGAGCACCGGCTCTTTTTGTTAAAAAAAAAGATGGCACACTGCGATTGTACATTGATTACCGGAAGTTGAATCAGGCAACTGTTAAGAGCAAGTATCCATTGCCACGAATAGATGACCTGTTTGACTAGTTGAAGGGGTCTCATTTTTTATTTGAGATCGGGTTATCATTAGTTGAGGGTAAAGGAGGAGGATATTCAGAAAATGGAATTTCGTACGCGATATGGCCATGACGAGTTCTTAGTGATGCCTTTTGGGTTGACTAACGCGCTGGCTTCATTCATGGACTTGATGAACTGAGTCTTTCATGAGTTCTTAGATTGATTCGTGGTTGTCTTCGTCGATGACATCTTAGTCTACTTACCCTCCAAGGAGAAGCACGAGGAACACTTGCATACTATACTTGAGTTACTTAGAGCACATTGGTTATATGCTAAGTTTGGAAAGTGTGAGTTTTTCCTCAACAAAGGTAAATTTTTAGGTCATGTGATATCCACCAGAGGGGTGATTGTGGATTCATCTAAGATAGATGCAGAGCAAGGTTAGGAACAACCTAAGAATGCCTTTGAGATTCAAAGTTTCATGGGCTTAGCCGGGTATTACTGATGTTTTGTGAAGGATTTCTCTAGATTGGCCCCACCATTGACTAGATTAATGAGGAAAGGAATTAAATTCGTATGGAGTGAGACTTGTGAAAACTCATTTCAAGAACTTAAGGTTAGACTCACCACTAATCCAGTTTTGATTATTCCGGAGAGAGGTTTGGGTTATTTGGTTTATTGTGATATGTCTCAGGAAGGTTTGGGTTGTGTATTGATGCAAGAGGGAAAGGTACCATGTATGGTTCACGGCAGTTGAAAACACATGAGAGAAATTATCCCACTCATGACATAGAGTTAGCGGTGTTGATTTTTGCCTTGAAAATCTGGAGGCATTACCTTTATGGTGAGAGATTTGAAGTGTTTTCCGATCACAAGAGAATACCTATTCTCACAGAAAGATTTGAATTTGCGACAGAGGAGGTAGATGGAATTTATGGAGGATTATGATTTCAAGTTACACTATTATCCGAGGAGGGCTAATGTAGTGGCCGACGCTTTGAATAGAAAATTCGTAAGCAGTATGGCTAGTATCACCATTCGAAAATGGGAGATGTTGAGTGTAGTGGGCAAGTTTGACTTGCATCTTGGCGTGTCCGTCGAGTTAGCCATTTTGTTCACTGTAGTTGCATAACCTACTCTAGTGAGCCAAGTTTTAGAAGCACAACAGGATGATTGTGAAGTGAAATCTATCTAGGGAAAGATATCTAGTGGAAAGGTAGAGAAGGGTTTGAATGTTTATTCTGACTTGAGTGTGAGATATCTAGACCGCCCTTTTGTGCCAAAATCTTGTAGAGAAGAAGTTCTCTAAGAGTTCCATCATTCACGCCTTACGGTACATTTGGGAGGCACAAAGATGTATCACGACCTTAGTCACCAGTTATGGTGGAGGGGGATAAAGAGAGATGAAGCGTAGTTTATTTCGAGGTGCCTTGTCAACAAGTGAAGGCTAAGCATCAGCGACCAGTGGGGTTCTTGCAACCCTTACCTATAGCCAAGTAGAAGTGGGAGCATGTCACAATGGATTTCGTTGTGGGTCTTCCAAGGACTCAATGGAGTAATGACACGGTATGGGTAGTAGTTGATCAGTTAACCAAATATGCACACTTTGTACCTATGTGCACGAGTGACTCAGTAGACTACCTTGCCAACCTGTATGTTAGGGATATAGTGCAACTTCATCGGGTTCCAATGACTATTGTTTTGGATAGGGACCCATGTTTTACGGTTCGGTTTTGGCGGAGCCTACAAGGTGCCTTGAGCACTAAGTTGACTTTTAGTACCGCCTATCATCCTCAGACTATCGGGTAGTTCGAGCGTACCATTTAGATTTTAGAGGACATGCTTTGGGCTAGCGTTCTTGATTTTAAGGGTTCGTGAGAGAGGCATTTTCCCTTGGTGGTATTTGCCTCCAATAATAGTTTTCAGAAAAGTATAGGTATGACACCTTTTGAGGCCCTATATGGCCGACCGTGTAGATCTCCTATGTGTTGGGCCGAGGTAGGTGATGCACCTATGTTAGGTCTAGAGTTAGTCCGGGAAATGATAGAGAAGATTGCCCTTATTCGCAAGAGATATGTTTCAGCTTAGAGTCGCTAGAAGAGCCATGCTGACTGTAGGACAAGACCTTTATCTTTTGAGGTGTGGGATCACATGTTTCTAAAAATATCACCGAAGCGGGGTTTGATGAGATTTGGAAAGAACGAGAGTTGTCTCCTAGATTTATTAGGCCTTTTGAAATTTTACAACGCATTGGGGAGGAAGCTTATTGTTTGGCCTTACCGCCCCAGCTTTCTGAGGTTCATGACATGTTTCACATTTGTATGCTCCATAAATATGAGCCCGATCTTTCACACGTGCTAGATTGGACCAAGTTAGAAATAGATGAGGATGTCTCGTACAAGGAGAGACCAGTTCGAGTGTTAGATACTCGGGATCAAGTTTTGAGGTGCAAGATTATCCCGTTGGTTAACGTGTTGTGGCAAACACTGTGGAGTTAAGGAAATGACTTGGGAATGTGAGATGGAAGTCTATGAGAAGTATTCGGAGCTATTTGTTGATATTTAAGACTTGCATTGTAAATTTTATTCATGTTGTAATATGTAAACATTTTAAATGTTTTGGGAACTCAATTTGTAATATTAGTTGTTGGAGTACTCTATTTTATCATTGTTACTAATGTGGTTGGTTAAAATCCTGTAGTTATCTGTTTGATTTAAATATTGCGCGACTAAATTTCTTAAAGGGAGAAGATTACAACGGTTTTGGTTTAGACCTGACTCATTTTATGCTCTTACATTCGGGATTCCATACCTTTAATTGTTGTTAATATCCTTTGTCGTCTTGTTAGTAGTCGAGTTGAGTTGTTGGTCATGTTTCAAATAGGTTGGGAGTCAGTTTTTCACAAGAGTTGTTGTTCTGTTTTCAGTTTGTTCGCTCGAGTACTGTTTTGGTCGCTCGAGCGGTCTTTGAGTTCTCCCAATATTTTGTAGGTCTGCAAAAGTTCTGGGAGTTGGGTATCTTTGCTCAAGCAGTATTTCTTGTGCTAGAGCGGTCTTTTTTAGCCTACAAAACTTCTGGGAAGGGGTCACTATGCGCTTGAGCGGTGTTTTGATTGCTTGAGTTGTCTGCGCGTATATCAGTTCAGGAAAGAGGGTTTTTCAATCACTTTTTCATTTCTTCTCTCTCTAAAACCTTCCAAACCCTAAATCCCTCACTTTCTCTCTCCAGTTCTTGCTTAAAACTTCAAATACACCATCACCCATTCATTTATCCACTATAGCTCCTTGGAGAAAAAGTTAGAGCTCATCGAAAGCTTCATTCTAATTGGAGAGGCTCTTCTTTTTGGCTACATCAAGTTTCAACACTTATTTTCTTTATCTTCTAGACTTGAGGTAGGGATTTCTTCAACCTTCTAGTATGAGTCTTAACTTAGTTATGTATTTCTTGTCAAGTATTAAGATTTAGGAAAAAGTGGATTTTGATTTAGGGTTTAGATTTTGAAAAGAACATGGAGGATTTTCTATGGGTTCTTAAAAAGGGTTGTGGGGATGTGTTTATTATTGAGTTATGTTGAACGGTTGCAAATCTCTTCTTTAAAAATGTTTTTGGAAGAAAAAGGTGTTTGATTTGAAAATCATAAATTTTTTATTTATGAAAGAAAAAGGAATGTTGTTGGGTTTTTGTAAGGATGAAATGAATGTGAAGTTGATAATGAGTGTGGAGTTGGATATACGTATCACTCCCATTTTTAAGAATTATGAGATTATAATTGTTGTTCAAAAATTATATGTTGATTAGAAAAATCTATTTTGGGCTATCGGTTGAGGATAGGTTTGATTGTTGTAGAAATTGCATGAGAATTTGGTTAATTGAGACTAATTACTTATACATCTTGCATTGTGCATTATTCCATACTTAAATATTGAAAATGTATTGTTTTGAGAAAAAAAGGGATGCATACCTTAGTGAATCTAGTTAGGAGGTGTGGTTGCTGTTATTATGTTGGCATATGCGTCCTTGGTGAAAGTCCAGAAACCCGCTCAGTTAGGTGCTGATCCTTTTGGCTAGTATTGGTAAAATGGCATTGGTAGTGCTTGTATTGCTTGTTGACAAATACGTACCTAGAGATTCCCATGCTTTGTATCCACTGCCCTATTTTCTAGATATAAAAGTGTATTTTCATGAATTGAAATATATTATAATGGCATTGTATTGTTTTGAGAAGGAAAAGTGTAATGTTTTGGCAAAAGCATTGCATCACATTGTATCTACCATATGATTTTGTTAAGCTTCATACATTGTGTTTGGATATCTCTACTGAGTTTTGGCTCACCCTACGTGAAAAACAAATTTCAGGTGCTAATGATATGTCTCCACCAAAGACGTAGCTTGGGATGACCTAGAGCCAAGAGCTTCTTTTGTTTCTTTTGATGTAATTATCTTGTACAAGGCTTGGGCTTTAACTGTATTGAATGGAACTCACTTTTGTTGTACCGAAGCATTGTCTTGGAAATATGTAGCCATTTGGGCATTAACTTATCTATATAACTTTTTATTTCAGTTCACTCATATGTGGCATATGTTATAGATCCAGGATCTACGATTTATGAATGTATACTCGCATATTTCGTATTTTGTACGATAAAAGAATATAAATGAACGGTTATTATTTTGCATGTTTTGTTTTCTTTTGATTATCATGAGATGTCTTTGTCGTTATTTTTTTTGGGGCATTACAACTATAACTGCGCAACTAACTGCGAAGGAACACTCTACCAAGGTGATAGTAGCCTTTGAGAGAAGATTCCCATCTACAAGTAAGAGGCTAATGCTTGGTGTTGATAACAAGCCCCAAGGCATTACTAGCCTGAGGCGATAACATGCCCCAAAATCATTATTAGCTCGGCGTTGATAGTAGGCCCCAAAACTCACTACCTTGGCATTGATAGCGGGCCCTAAAGCTTCTTGGTTGGGTGATAATAGGCCCAGAGACACCGATATACATAGCGACCCCATGAAGATGGGAGCATGGTAGCCCAAAAGTAAGGGGCTCCCTTCCCATTAACCTAGGTCATAAACCTGCCTTGGTTACATAGGCACGACCAAGGAAGCCCCCTTTGGCTTGGTACTAAGGCATAACATGGCTAATAGCAGGCTTAACTGTGGCCTTTGCCCTAGGAAGTTGGGGAGTTTGTGGTTAGGTGGCTAACGGTGGAGGCGTCGCTAAGGTGAATACGAACATAGCTAATAATAGGCTATGAAGTCCTAGGAACGCATGTCTTGGCTAAACTAAACCGAGAAGGTAAGTGCAGTGGCAAGCACTACCGTTGCAAGTGCACTTGCTGAGGTTCGAGTTAAGGAGGCAAGTTGCAACGGCAAACACTACCGCTACAATTGCACTTGCTAAGGCATCTGTGCCAAATAGATAGTATATAGTACATGCAAAGGGACACATGGCACCTTTAGCCTGATGGTCCAAGGCAGAATATTCCATATGATCAGTAGGGGCATCTGTCCTCACATTATTTGGCCACTTGGTGTCCTTTGGCGCCAAGGAAAAGCCTATAAATAGGACCCATTTCCCAAGATCCAAGAGGAGGATTTTTTAGAGACTTGGGAAGATACTGGCCATTTGTGCACTGCAATTATTTTCTTCTTGAACTACTTGTTCCACCCTTACCTAGCTTGCTTATTTCTCCTACAAGCCCAACTCTGTTAGATCATTAACATTGTTTTGACTTTCTAATCACTCTCTTAATCACTGTTCACTACGAAACCCCCTACTTATATAAACAAAATAGAGTTTTTAGTCAGAAAGTCTCTAAGGCCTACACATGCCCAATCTCAATTTCTTATTTTTTTTAATTAAAAAAATAATAAACTATTTATATATGTCACAAAATTTTTGAATTAAAAAATAAAGGCCCTAGATTCCTTATTTGCTTTCAATTCAAGCTATAGTGTCAAAAACACACACCAGCCAAGAACTCGGAAGCCCTCATTGAACTTGTGAACTTAGGAATCATTTCCAAAGTCCTAATAATAATAAAATTAATTCCCTAATTATATATGTCACGCAAAACCCTAGGTTTCTAGTTCTAATTACGATTTATCATTTAATTCTAAACGAAGAAACTTTAATAGAATTGATTGAGGCCGAATTGTGCAACACTGAGGTCGTTAATTAGGATCTCCTAACTTTATTTGCTTGTCAAACTATATATTTTATGTCTGTTTAATGTCAATCAGGTTGTACATAGTAGAAGCATAAAAGGAGCAAAAATGCAAAATTTTGGAGAGAAAAGTGCTTACTACACGTGCAGAGGCCCATTCCTGCACGTGCGGCCTTTACCTCACAGCCAAACAAGGCCTAACTTCATGCACATGAGGAAGGTTTTCCCACACTTGTGGCACCCTTTCCCGCATGTGAGGTGACCACTCCCACACGTGCGTCTGTACCTCAGAATTTGTGATGCTATTTTGAACCTGTTTGAAAGATAACAGAGGTATAAAAAGATAGAAAATAGGCCGGAATAGGGTTCTGAAAAATTCAAGGAGAAAGAGGAGGCTAGGGTTTGGAAAAAGATGATTCTCAATATTCAAAGCCAATTCCCATGGAAGGTTCCGGTTCTTCCACCTTTTCCCACTCCTCCATAAGTGGCTGGACTCTTCTTTTCTAGGGTTTTGATGAAACCCTAGCTATGTAATTAGGTATTCTTTTTGGTTTTTGATTATGTAAATGTTTTAACAATTGTATGGTGTTTTAGAAGTTTTAAATATATATTTTCCACTATTTCTTTGAGTATTCAACTTTCTGTGATTGTTGAATGCTTCCCATACAATGGTTTTCTTTTCTTTCATATTCAAGGGATGAGACGAGCGATACTACAAGGGACAAGTCGTTTTGCTACCCTAGTTTAGAGCGTATGACTCATACTACTTGAGATGGTTCGTGCCCGTACATTGAACATGATAACTCTCTTGATAAATGCTTCGAACTAGTAGTTGCGAAGTATTATTTAGTTCGAATCGTAGCATAATTGATTTCAAATTGAAACCTTATTTATGTAACTAGTGGTGAACTCATTGCCTTAGGTTTTTCCCCAAATCAGTAAATTCATCTTTATCTATAATTGTTAGTTTATTCGCTTTGGCTAATTTAATTATTATTAGGTTATGAACAATCAATTTTTTTATCAAAATTAATTTAGGAATTTAACAATTAAATTAGTTTAATTTCTCGTTTGTCCCTGTGGATATATACCTGGACTTGCCATTATTCTAAAAGAATTTGGTATAGTTTAGTGTTTATTTTTAGTGTGTGAAACGACCTATCAAATTTTGGCACTGTTGCCAAGGACTTATGGTGAAATTGAGTAATTTAAAGTTACATTCCTATTTTAATTTTTAGTTTAGGATTTTATATTTTAGTGTTGCTAAGTGTGTAGAGTGTTTGCAATTGGAGCCATCATTGAAGTGCATGTGAAACGCAACCAAGTTTTAAACAAAACCGTAGCGCCAAAGTGCTAAAAAAAAAAGAAAAAAAAAAAGCAAATACTCGGAAACAGGGCACCAAAGTGCTAAAAAGAAAGAAAGAGCTTAAGTGGATTGGAGACAACTGTCTACACGTCAAGCACTCGGAAGACGAGTAAAGCATTTTCGTTTAGCCACTGTGAGTATTTTTTCCTTTGGTATTTTGTTTTCATAACTTAGTACATAGAGTTGGAACTTAGTGTGTGTGTGAGAGTAGTGTATGCACAGGCATCGTTCTTGTCGCCCTGAATTGTGAAATTTGGACCTTGAACTAGAAAGGACTCTTAGGAAACTTAGAGCCACTTCCCGTGTTCCTAGGCTTGAATACCCTTATCCATACTTCGAACCAATAGAGCTGGCGAACCTGAATGGCCTAAATGGGCCCAATCAGACCCTTAAGGATTGCTTCACACCCACTGCATATACATCACCATCATGTGTCCAGTTACCTGACACCACTGCTACTCATTATGAGATTAAGTCTAGCACCATCCAAATGCTCCCATCATTCCATGGACTAGCTCATGATGACCTTTACAAACATCTGCATGAATTTTTGGAAATTTGTTTTATAGTGAGGATCCAGAACTTCACTAATGAGGCCCTAATGTTGCGTTTGTTTCCATTTTCATTAAAGGACAAAGCCAAACACTGGCTGAACTCCTTACATGCTAATTCTATCACAACATGGGACCAATTACGGTAGAAGTTTTTGGAGAAGTACTTTCCCATTGGTAAGACCAACCAACTCAGGCAAGCCATCGCCAATTTTGCTCAAATTGATGGTGAGCAATTTTATGAGACACGGGAGAGACTTCGTGACCTTCTCCAACAGTGCCCCCACTACTAAGTGCCTAATTGGCAACTTGTGCAAACCTTTTACTATGGCTTAACTGAGCCTCATCGCCAAATGGTGGATTCTTCTTGTGGTGGGACATTCATGTCCAAAAATGATGCTGAGGCGTGGAAACTATTTGAGAACTTAAGTTATAATTCCCTTCACCACGCCTCCACAACCCAACAAGTCTAGCAACAAGACTTTGGAGCCCTAAAAAGAGGGGGCAATTATGAGGTAAGGCAAAACCTAGAGTTAGCCCAACAGGTAGAGGCATTGTCCTATAAGATGGATCAATTATTAATTTCGGGACATGGCCCTACATAGCAAGATCAACCTCAATTTCACGAGGCATGTGCTATTTGTGCAAGCCCTGCTCATGACTTGAGTGAGTGCCCTTCAGCATCACAATTTTCGGAATTAGTCCAAGAGCATGTGAATGCGGCTCAAGGATTCTCTAACCCGAATAATGACCCATATTCCAATATATATAATTCGGGATAGAGAAATCACCCTAATTTTTCATGGAGACCTCCTTCACAAGGCACTTCTTACAATTCTCCACCACCAAGGCAGAATTTTAATAATTTTGCCAAACAATCTTCTTATCGACCACCACAACCTTACTGACCACCACAACCTTACCAGCAACCACAACCCCCACCTGTTCCTCAAGGAAACTTTGTCTTTGAGACTCAAGGGTTAGAAGTTCTCTCAGAACTTAAGGGGTTAGCACAAGTAGTTCACTCCCATACTCACTCCATTGCCAAGCTAGAGGCCCAATTGGGTCAAACGGCTACTAACATGAATAGGAGAGAGGAGGAAAAATTATTGAGTTAGACTATGGCCAACCTTAAGGGTCAATATCGGGCAGTAGGGTTTGGTGGGAATGGAAAGCACCATGAGCAGGTGCAAGCATTGATTACCTTGAGAAGTGGAAGGGAGTTAGAGCCTCAGCCAATTATGTCTAATGCAACTAAGGCTAAGAAGGGTGATCACGGTGGTCAACCCAAAGAGAGCAAGGGTGAGGGAGAAACACTTATGAGGGATGACTTAGTCGCTAGTACTTCACATGAGCCTAAGGCACCCTTTCCCCAATGCCTTGATATACTGTCCCCTTTTAATAAGAAAACGACATCTATGGAAGCGATGATGGAGGTCATTGAATAGGTAAAAATCAACCTCCTCCTGTTGGAGGCGATTAAACAAGCACCTTTCTATGCTAAATTTTTAAAGGACCTTTGTATGCAGAAGCGTAAATCTAGGACACATGTATATGAAAAGGTCGTACTCACGGAGCAACTAAGCTTCATCTTATTGTGTGACGTACCCCCTGAGCTTAAAGACCCGGTGCCCCAACCATTGCATGCATTATAGGGGACCATTTCATTGATAGGGCCTTGTTAGATTTAGGGGCTAGTGTCAATTTGTTGTCGTACTCTGTGTACGAAGAATTTGGGCTTGGAAAGTTGAAGCCCACTATTGTTACTCTCCAGTTGGCTGACGGGTCCCTCAAAGTGCCATGTGGCATGATTGAGGATGTGCTAGTAAAGGTCGATAGGTTTTATTTTCTTGTTGGCTTTTTGGTTTTAGATATGGAACTGGTAGCCAGCTCTAGGAAGCGAATCCCGGTTTTATTTTCTTAGGTTGACCTTTCTTGGCTATGGACAATGCTTGCATAAATTATTCTACCGGGGTTATGGATGTTCCATTTGGAAATATGCAAGTGAAACTCAATATGTTCCAAGCATCCCAACAACCCCATAAAAGAGAGGAGTGTTTATTTGTGGATGCTGTGGATGGGATTGTGAAGGAGGCTTTACCCTCTATTCTTGTAGAGGACCCTCTAGAGGCTTGTCTAGCTCATTTTGGGTTTGAAAATTTTGATATTGACGGATCAGTTGAGGAGGTGAATGCCTTACTTAATTCTTCTTTTACACCGGATTTTCCTTCGTGGAAAGCCCAGTTTGAGTCCTTTCCTCCTCTGTCTACAGAGCCTGCCATACCATCACTAGTCACACCACCTACACTTGAGTTGAAGCCACTCCAGGCCACACTCAAGTATGTTTTTTTAGGGCCAAAGGATACTTTACCTGTTATCATTGCATCTGACTTAACTGCAAAGTAGGGAAGTTAATTAATGAGTGATCTTGTAGCACATCGGAGTGCTATAGGGTGGTCAGTGGCTGATTTGAAAGGGATTGATCCCTCCGTGTGCATGCATCATATACATTTAGAGGAGGACACCAAACCTTCTTAGGAAATGCAATGGAAACTCAACCCCAACATGAAAGAGGTTGTGAAAAAAGAGGTTTTGAAATTGTTAGATGTGGGTATTATATATCCCATCTCAGATAGCAAGTGGGCCAGTCCCACACAAGTGGTGCCTAAGAAATCGGCCATCACTGTTGTAGAGAATGAGCAGGGAGAGTTGGTCCCTGCACGAACCACTACTGGGTGGCGAGTGTGTATTGATTATAGGAGATTAAATTCCATGACTAGGAAGGACCATTTTCCTTCGCCATTTATTGATCAAATTATTGAGAGGTTAGTGGGGCAGGGTTTTTATTGTTTTCTTGATGGCTACTCGGGGTATAGTAAAGTCTCGGTGTACCTCGCTAACCAAGAAAAGACCACGTTCACTTGCCCTTTTGGCACTGTTACTTACAGACGCATGCCCTTTCGGCTATGTAATGCATCGGCAACTTTTCTATAGTGTATGATGGCCATTTTCTATGACATGGTGGAGAAATTTTTAGAGGTATTCATGGATGACTTCTTTGTGTTTGGGCCGTCTTTTGAGGAATGTCTTTAAAACTTAACCAAAGTCCTTATTCGTTGCATGGGGACAAACCTGATTTTGAGTTGGGAAAAGAGCCATTTTATGGTTCGTGAGGGTATAGTGTTGGGATACATTGTGTCACGCCCCAAACCCGCCCCTAAAAATTTGGGCATGACCCATTCGAACATAAACACCAAACCTGATAAATAATATCAGCATTTAATATGATATAATAGTATAAAATAATATCCATTGAGCTACCACTACTAATAAATATACATAGATAGCTAAATACATATACATATACATCAAGCTTAATAAACACTTAGGGTATAAATTAAAACTTAATAAAACTCCAAACTAAACAATAAAGTATATATATGATTAACTATATATCTCAAACAACATGGGTCTAATATATCGTAAACCTTTTTATTATTACATTTCCATATTTTTCAAATTCATATGAACATATAGGATACACAAATCATCTCATGGCTCCTTATTGTTTCTCTTGTTCACCACAAATCAATGGAACATTAATAATGTTGCCAATAGTAAGTAATCCCAATTAATCAAAACAACATTTCCACTACCCTTTTTGTTCACTTAAGTCCATCATCTTAATAAGTCTTCTCCCTTTATTATGCGACATCATACATAACTTTTAGATTAGTACTAGGTTACATCAATCCTCAATCCACATACATGTCACCATATTTCCACGGAGAACAAAATGTTATTAACAATGATTATTAATGGAAAATAATATATTCATCATAATACAACACCATTTAATTGCCACTATTATTCAATACAACATTATCCAACATAATCAACATCACTTGGTTCATCAATACAATTTATTTTATCATTCTAAAACCAAGTTCATATCATCTATATCCTTAATTAGATGATTTCTCTAATTTTCCTTTACATGATAGCATAAATTCCAACATTTATAACAAATTCATTTGCAATTCTAAACATAGCTTTCAAACATTTCCAAATTCTAATTCAACTTGAATACATATCATTCAACACTTAAATTAATACATTGATTATCAACACTAATCAACAGTGAAATCACCAAATCAACAATTACTATATGCCAATATGCTAAAACATTCAACATCCTTATAAACATTAAACCATAATAATTAACTCAAGATTCCAAAATGTCACCAAAATCTCAAGAATCATAAACATTCAAGGCTAAGAGAACCCTTACCTCGAAATTAGAAGCAAAGAAGAATCCCAAAATCTAATCGGTTGGAAAAGTTTATCTTCACTTCTTCTTCTTTCCTTGGTGGAAAATCTAGCTCAAATCTAAGGAAAAATGAAGTATTTGGGGATCAAACCTCTAGGGTTTTCGGACCTAGAGAAAAGAGAAGAAGGAAAAGGAAAATGGAAGAAATGATCCAAAAATCTGGTTTAAAAATTCCAAAACTTTGAACAGGTATAATTCTCTAGGTCATTCTTGTGGTCAAATTGAAGCGGAGATAAGCTTTCCAATGGTTCTAACCTCACATCCAAATTCAAAGTGTGGAAAAGGTCAAAAGTGTGACGGTTGGTCGGAAATGAATTACTCAAATTAAGGTTTTTGGTTCAATCTTACTTTACCCTCATCTTATCATCTCAATCCATATCCCAAAATAAGTTAAGAACATTTCACATACACTAAGAAGAACATCAAAAAAAACTCGATCCACACTTGGGATAGAAAAGGATTACAAATACTTAACAACACTAACCAATTATAATCCCAAGGCCCATAACAACTTCTCAATTTCAAAGACAATTCACCATCACCAAAATTCAATCGCACTTCAATTAGCGGCATCACCAACTCTTTATTTCATTGAAACTAAAACATAGAATAGTGAGGACCATCATACAATTGTCAATCAAACATTCAAACATACCTTAAACTTTAAAATCTCTACACCCTTTTCACTTTCTCATTTACTTCTTTTCTTCTCAATCCTTATTTCTTGAAGACTTGGATACATATATAGATGATCATACATAAAACATATGGGATACAATTCAATCGTTTAAGCATTCCCAAAATGGAAATCAAACATACCTAAGATTACATAAGAAATATATAATGAAACCTTTAAAGTTTCAAATTCCTTGTTCAATTATTAGTTTCATACACAATTTTAATTAGAGAGTACATGTTGAACTTATCTTCTAAGTTCCCAAGTAACTTAATTACATGGTTAGACTGAGAGGTACCATATCTTCCATTCATATCAAAATCACATCATTATGTAGATTTAACCCACCTTCTCTACTTTTTAACAAAAAGAAGAATCCCCATTATAGACAAATCTAAATAACAAAGACAATTATCAAATGAATTCAAAATCATACTTGACTAATCATTCCTAATCTCTATCATTCAAACAATTCTTCTTTTGGTCAATCACATGGTTAACATAAATAGAGTTGAATCACATCCTTCGTGTCAAAACATATGCAATAGTATAGTAATTTGATTTCATAACATCAAAATTCATAATTCTTAATAAAATCATTTTGTAATTAGCAAAAGGAAATATTCTCAAATCCATTTGTTTAATAATTCACATCACAACCTCCATATAG
Organism: Camellia lanceoleosa; assembly: GCA_025200525.1. Classification (NCBI taxonomy): domain Eukaryota; kingdom Viridiplantae; phylum Streptophyta; class Magnoliopsida; order Ericales; family Theaceae; genus Camellia; species Camellia lanceoleosa. The sequence goes on along the minus strand of CM045771.1, from coordinate 14,409,332 downwards.
GTGATAGAAGAAAATTTTGCAATATCTAACATTAACATAGTTTACAAATGTTTTCTTAATCTTAAGTTTTTAATTGTTATCTACTTACACTTCAAAGTAGTCAATTTTTTTTTAATAAATCTCATGTATCACAATTCACAAAGTCTATAAACAACATTCATTTGACATTATCAATTCCCATCATGTGATGACATAGCATAGTCCAACTATTATCCACAACACAACTTATCAAAATACATATAACAATACCTTTTAAATCATAGGTCTAAACAATACCATAACAAGAAAGACATCACTATATCATAACTAAATCTTTCATACTTAGTGTTTAAGCAATTATAATTATATTCATATTTAAATTTTGCATAAGATCATATATGGCTAACTATCAGCATTTAATATGATATAATAGTATAAAATAATATCCATTGATTATTACATTTCCATATTTTGTAAGTAATCCCAATTAATCAAAACAACATTTCAAGTCCATCATCTTAATAAGTCTTTTACATCAATCCTCAATCCACATACATGTCACCATATTTCAGAACAAAATGTTATTAACAATGATTATTAATGGAAAATAATCACAATTCATCATAATACAGCACCATTAAATTTCCACTATTATTCAATACAACATTATCCAACATAATCAACATCACTTGGTTCATCAATACAATATCATTCTAAAACCAAGTTCATATCATCTATATCCTTAATTAGATGATTTCTGATAGCATAAATTCCAACATTTATAACAAATTCATTTGCAATTCTAAACATAGCTTTCAAACATTTCCAAATTCTAATTCAACTTGAATACATATCATAGTGAAATCACCAAATCAACAATTACTATATGCCAATATGCTAAAACATTCAACATCCTTTATAATTAACTCAAGATTCCAAAATGTCACGTTTATCTTCACTTATTCTAAAAGGAAAATGGAAGAAATGATCCAATAAGCTTTCCAATGGTTCTAACCTCATCATCTTATCATCTCAATCCATATCCCAAAATAAGATAAGAACATTTCAAATACACTAAGAAGAACATCAAACATTGTGTCCCTTAGAGGCATAGAGGTTGACAAAGCTAAGATTGACCTCATTGTAGGCCTTCCTCCATCCACTTCTGTGCGTCAAGTTAGGTCTTTCCTAGGGCATGTAGGTTTTTACCGTAGGTTCATCAAAGACTTTAGTAAAATATCTCATCCTTTGTGTAGTTTACTTGCTAAGGACGCACCTTTTATCTTTGATGAGGCATGCTTGAAAGCCTTCGAAACACTGAGAATGGCCCTTACTACCACCCCAATCATGAAATCACTGGATTGGTCGTTTCCCTTTGAAATCATGTGTGATGCCTCAGATTATGCAATCGGGCCTATATTGGGCCAAAAGGTCAATAGGGCACCCTATGCTACATACTATGCTAGTCGCACTCTTTCAGATGCATAATTGAATTAAACTACCACCGAGAAAGAGTTGCTAGCTGTGGTCTTTGCCTTAGATAAATTCCGGTCCTATCTCCCAGGCTCCAAGGTCATAGTTTTCACTAATCATGCCGCTTTGCGCTATTTACTATCAAAGAAAGAGACCAAACCTAGGTTGATTAGATGGATTTTGTTGGTTCAGGAATTTGACCTAGAGATCTGAAATAAGAAAGGATCTGAGAATGTGGTGGCAGATCACCGCTCTCGAGTCCTTGTTGAGTATACCAGTGACCCTTTAACTTTGCATGATTCATTTCCCGTTGAACAACTTCTTGTGGTGTCACGAGTGAGCCCCCCGTGGTTTGCTCATATTGTGAATTACCTAGCCATTGGGCAAATTCCTCAAAATTGGTCTAAGCAAGACAAAGACTGATTCTTTTCGTAGGTCAGGTATTATTTTTGGGAGGATCTGGAGTTTTTTAAATATTACTCTGACGAAGTGATCCGACGATGTGTGTCGGAGAGTGAGGTGCATAGCATTCTTACATTTTCTTATTCTTCTGCATGTGATAGTCATTTTAGTGGGCATAAAACGGTCGCCAAGATTTTACAAAGTGGGTTTTATTGGCCCACCATTTTTAAAGATGCCCATCAATTTTGTAGAACTTGTTTATGCTGTCAGCAAATGGGTTAGATATCTCGTCGTGATATGATGCCAATGTCCCCTATTATTGTGGTAGAGATCTTTGATGTTTGGGGGATTGATTTTATGGGCTCGTTCCCATCGTTGTTCGGGTTTGAGTATATTTTCTTGGCAGTGGATTATGTGTCTAAGTGGGTGGAAGCGATAGTTACCCCAACAAACGATCATAAAGTACTACTCAAATTCTTGCATGAAAACATCTTTAGTGCTTTGGGGTTTCCTAGAGCCATAATAAGTGATCGGGTACTCATTTTTGTAACTGGTTCTTTGAGTCGATAGTTAAAAAATATTCTATCACTCATAAAGTTGGCACTCCATACCACCCTCAAACTAGTGGCCAAGTGAAAGTCTCTAATAGGGAGATGGAGCACATAACAGAGAAAACGGTGAGGCCAGATCGGAAAGATTGGTCAAAACGTTTGATTGATGCATTATGGACCTACCGCACTACTTATAAGAGACCCATTGGGATGTCACCATATAGGGTGGTGTTTGGCAAACCTTGCAACCTCCCGATTGAACTTGAGCACTGAGCGTTGTGGGCCATAAAGAAGTTTAACTTTGATATGGCCGCGGCTAGGCTTAATCAGAAATTGCAACTCAATGAGTTGGAGGAAATTTGAAATGATGCATATGAGAGTTCAAAAATTTTTAAAGCTCGGACAAAGGAATTGCATGATAAGCACATTAATAGAAAATCCTTTGAACTCGGCCAAAAAGTATGGCTTTTTAACTCAAAATTGAGACTCTTTTCGGGTAAGCTTAGATCAAGATGGGATGATCCCTTTGTGGATGTAGAGGCATTTATTCATGGCACCATTGAGGTGTAAGATCCAAGAAATGGCCACACTTTTAAAGTGAATGGCCAAAGACTGAAGCCGTCTATTAAGGGAATTGGGAATGGGGATACGATTGAGTCTATTGCTTTGATGTACACTTTTTACTTTGATTGAGAGATTGATGTCTTGTTCTCTTTTTTTTCCTTTCTATTCTATTACATTTTTCTTTATTCTTGTTGTTCTTTATTTGACATCTAGGAGACTTTAGATCCTCTAAAGGTGCAATTTCTTTGGTGTTAGCCATGCCCGAATGGCACCTGACGGTCTGGTTTAGCCACCTAACTGTGTTTGTAGTGAGTTCCTAGGAGACCAACTTAGACGGTGTAAACTAGAGTTTGAATGGAAAAGCCTAGAATGCAAAGGTTTGGAATTTTCAAGACTAGAGTCTGGTTTAAATACCCAGGGGTGTGGAGATTGCTTCAAAACCACCCCGGCTTGAACTCTGTATGGCAACTCCATAGGTCAAAGTACCTTTATGCGCCTCAATTCTAGATACCGAATCAACCTAGTTTGTCACCCTGTTGGAGAATAGGGAAAGTTACAAACATTGTTCGGGAGAAAAGTAGTACCCGTGGTTTTCGCATGAAGATTATACCTTTGTTAAGCATTTAGTTAATTTTGAAATTCTATATTTATTTCGGATATAAACTGATGGTAGAAATGGTTTGAAATGTTTTGGTGCTTGGGTTAAGAAAGGGTTTTATTCCCACTAAAAAAATAAAACAAAATCCCGCACATGCGGCAAAATCCGCCGCACGTGCAGCAAAAACTCTAGTCCCCAAATTTTCTACTACTTTAAAAGCAGGTGCGGTAGGTGGTGCAGCAGAAACACCGCACGTGTGGCCTGGGCCTCGCACGTGAAGGAAATTTCCTGGAAGCCAATTGGCGCCTGTTTTATATGCAAGTGCGTGCCCTAGTGCGGAATGAGTTAAAAAAAAAATGCAGATTTCTTTGTTCAATTTATTTTATTTTATTTAAAAATCAGATTTCTTTGTTCAATTTATTTTATTTAATTTATTTATTTATTTTATTTTCGTTTTTGAAAAAAAAAATTTGATTTTCTCAAAAACCTAGCCCACTCCCATCACTCTCACAGATACACTTTTTCTACCTCTCATTCTCTCTCTCTCTCTCTCTCTCTCTCTCTCTCTCTCTCTACTTTATCATATTCTTCATCCCTTTCTCTTTCACTCAAACTCCACCACCACCACCAACTTTCTTCATTCTTTGTCCTACCATCACCAACCTTTACCCAAACTCTTCTCACCACCACTCTACCACCGGAGCCTCACTGCTGACGCCCTACCTTCTCTCCGTCTGGCGATCTCCGGTGACCACCATTTGTTTTTCCCGGCGAATCTCCATTTTTTCTCTCTTTCTTCACTATTTTAAGGTAAATCCTTCTTTTTGTTTAGATTTATATAGTTCTTCTTTCAATCTTCACTTATAGTTGGTTGTAGGGGTATATTCACTTGTAAAGATTCATCTACCAAAAAAAAAAAAAAAAAAGGAATATGTTTCTGGGTGGTGCACTCCCTCACGTGCAGCCCCCGTAGGCACATGTGTGGAGATTTCAAAAAGAAAAAAAAAAACATTGTTTTTCCTAATTAATTCTTTATTTTATTATTTAATAGATTGTGTCTTTTATTTATTTATATATATATTTTTGTTTTGTTTTGTTATTTTTATTATTTTTGCTTGCTTGCTATAGTTTAGTTCATTCAAATAGTTTAGTTTTGTTAGTTTTAATTATTTAGTCATTAGTTACTTATATAAAACAGTCCATCCGTAAGTAGTTAGTTTAATGTAGATCTTGTGACCAGTTGTAGTATACTAATTTGGTTGTTGTTGCTTTTATTTTTACTGTATTTTTATTTTATTTTATTTTAGTTTCTTTATTTATCTATTAAAAAAAATGTTGAGAATTGTATGTGGTGAAACAAGTGAACAACCTTGTGGTTTGATATTCTTATTCTCATGCTGATTCCACAGGTATGTGTGTATTTGGTTTTGGTGTGTGTAGAATATGAGTTGACAACTATCCACCTGGGCCTCCAAAAAGGCCAGAGGTTCATCCTCCTCGGCACCACCGCTGCCACCGTCAACACCATCCTTGCCACAACTACCGGTTGAGTTGCCACAACTGGAGTGGGCTTCACGTTCGCTTGACAAACTCACACAGTTCAACCTCAACTATTTTCATAATGAACCAGTCACCTCTTGGGCCATTGAGCAGCTTCGCCTCTGACAACAGTTGGGCCTTTGCACTGTTACAGCGCTCACTTATCCTTATTTGGTATGGCTCTTTTACCAGAACATGTACGAGTCACTTACTGAGGTATGATTTCTATCCACTATTGATGGCCACCTTCTCAGTATTACAAAATCTATGATTGTCTGAGTGCTAGGGTTCTTTTCCAAGGCAGACCTCCAGTCCTTCTTGGAAGTTGAGGGCCGACAACCCATACACAGCCTCATCTAAGAGTATTTCTCAGGGGCCCATGGTGATGCAAGTTACACATGCTTGCGTCGGAGCAAGCTGCCTAGCCGCTTGTTATTCATTGACTCAGCAATGCATAAGAATGCCCTTCGACTTGGGCATAAAGCTAAGTGCCGCCTGGAGTTTGTTCGGGTACTACATGGTTATTAGTATGGCTATCAGGTCCCACTTCCGCACGTGATCTGGATGCATACGTGAAAATTTCTACAGGAGGCCGTTCAGCCTCAACCTATGCAGAACCAGACTTGGCCCCTACCATTCGCCAACTTGCTCACACTTGTCTTTGAGCTGAATGGCCTCCCAATTGATCCGAATGATGAGATTGACATAGCTTGTCCGACTTTCGAGCTGTGGGAATGGCAGCATAGTATATCACGCATGCCGCAACAAGTTGGTGCCCCGGTTGATGAGGACCATGACCCCATCCATGACCAACAACCTCATCCTGCCTCCCCTGTGCCTCCCCAAGGGGACCCATTATACATGACTCGCGAGGAGTACTTACAACTTCAGCACTTTATGGATCAGTCCATAGTACAATTCACGATCACAACTCGATCCTTATGGGGTTGCGCACGGATCTTCAGGCGCATCGGGACTATGCTCAGGTGATTTTTGACCAACTCAACGCTGGCCAGCTTGACATTCAGCAATCAATTGTATCACTGCAAACTGACTTTTATACATATCGAGTGCCCACGCAGCAGCATTTTGACCAGCTTGGCGCTTGGGTTCAGGACGAAGCGTTTGAGACGCAGTCATTGATGAACGCCTTGTTTTCACAGTATTTCCCCCCACCGCTACCACCGGATTCTCAGTAGTACTAGATTATCTTTTTCTTCGTTTTTTTTAGTTCTATATTTTGCTTTTAGTTGTTTCTCTTTCTTAAAAAAAAAAAAGTGTGTGTGTGTGTGTTACTATTTGCCTACCTGGATGTGCACCTATAATCTCTGGTAATATTCTCTCTTGCCTATTTACTTAGCATTTTCTTCCATTGAGGACAATGTCATATTCAAGTTGGGGGATGAGGGTATTTTCTTTTGTGAATTTCTATTTGGCTCATAATTCATGCTTATACCTGCTTCACTTGATTGCACTATTTCACTTGATGTCAACTTGTTGCTAGTAGGGTGATGATATTTGCATATGTTAAATGGGGAGCATAGTAGACTTGTATGAAAAGGGTTTATAGGGTAAACACTCGCATGTGATGTTTGCACTAGGATAGTTGTTTGTGGTTGTGGTATTAGTACACATATCATAAGTATGCCTTGATTCACATGAACATACTATCATAGTGGTAACCTTTCTATTATAATCCCTAGTGTACATCATTGATAATTGCTAGTGTTGCAGAAAAGAATAAATGACTAGCATTGATTCTCAAAATAAAAAATAAAAAATAAAAACAAACAAACAAACACTTGACTTGTTTGGGTTCATAGCCTCTTTAACTTGAGTTAATAAATCCGTAGGGGTGTCTTCACACCTAGTGCCCTAAAACCATTTGGTTTGGGAGTCATTGGCCCAATACTTGCTACATGGGTTAATTAGAGAGCTTAAGGGACCTATTCATTGCACAGTTAAGGAAAAATAAGAAAAATGACTTGTTCAGATTCGTAGCCTTTTCAGCTCGAGCTATTAAGCCTGTAGGGGTGTCTTCATACCTAGTGCCCTAAAATCGTCTAGTTTGAGAGTCATTGGCCCAGCTCTTGTTACATGGATTGATTACAAAGCTTAATGGATTAGGACATTGCATAGTCTTTCAAAACAAAAAATATATATCTATATATTTTTTGAGAATCCTAGTTACAAAAGTTTAATCTTGTCTGTATATGTTCGGAGTTATTATAAGTTACACCGGGCTATTATAGTGGTCAGTTAACTAGTTATGGAGATTGCAAGTTACAGCAATGTTACTGATGATGTGTACTAACATTCACAAGTACTTAGAACTTGATTTGTGTAATACTGAATTGCGGTCTCTACTCAATAGATTCCTTCATGCTTGTCTACTGTGCCTTCAATGACTCAGCATGTGTTAATATTGCACTGCAGTGGCACATAAGTTAATTCCTAAGTGGTGTAGTGTGATTGATTGTTTTGGATAGATGTGAATATGTTAATGTTTGTGGGTATCATTTCTGGAATCCCTCACGAGACTTTACTCGTCCACTTGGGGTAATTTTGTGGTTTAAAGGCTTGTTGCATATGCTAAATGCAACTGTCCTTCCCACAAAAGAGGAGATAGTTAGATTTTGTTTAAGTTTATTTTTCTTTTTTTATTCCTTGCTTGAGGACTAGCAAGTTATAAGTTGGGGGATGTGATTGAGGCCGAATTGTGCAACACCGAGGCCATTAATTATGATCTCTTAACTTTACTTGCTTGTCAAACTATATATTTTATGCCTGTTTAATGTCAATCAGGTTGTACATAGTGGGAGCATAAAAGGAGCAAAAATATAGAATTTTGGAGAGAAAAGTGCTTCCCGTACGTGCGGAGGGCCATTCCCGCACATACGGCCTTTACGTCACAGCCAAACAAGGCCTAATCTTCCCCCACGTGCGGCACCCCTTCCCACACATGCGGTGACCACTTCCGCACATTGTAGCTCGACTTTTCGTGCCCCTTTTCAGAAGATGAATAAGCCTTAAAGTACTAGACTCCCGCAGTTTTGAATCTGATCTCATAAGTGCAATGCGAAATAGATAAACACCAAAGAGTCTAAATTCGGCAAATCTTTTCGAAAATCGATTTTGAATCAAATTGCCAAAATGGACTGCATTGCTAGATATAGAGTCGCCACCTAAATATTTTGGAAAATTTAGGAAACCCATGATTCGTGCCAAAGGCCACGTGTTCGTCATCACCAAGATTGTCTCGGCTTAAGAACTTAGGTACGAGAGGGAAAGGTTATGAATTGAGCACCCCCGCTCGCCTAATCAAAAATCGGCCTCTACTAATCATGATATGATTCTTATTTACACTATATGCTCTTGTTGTAATTATTAGGCTAGCATTACTATGTGATGTGTACACACAAATAAGACTAATTTGCAAGAGTTGGAACACTTCGATTCATGTTTGTTGTGAAAATTGTTTCAAATATGTATCACTTGAAAGAGTGATCGCATATAAACATTACTCAAATTATTCCAATTCAAGCAACTAGCCTTCATCCATAGGCATTCAAATAAGTATATCATCTAAGCATTTAGCCTCATAGTGAACATGCTAGATATGGCAACATCAACACTCATGCAATTATGGTAAAGCGAGTGAAGGCTCACCTAGTACTCTAAGCCAATAAGAGAAACGAGTTAGAAAAATGCATGATTCCTAACTATAAAATATGACTAATGCAACACATGCGATATGCAATTTACTGGGCTCAGCTACTAATATAGAAAATGAAGCAATTTGATAGCATGTGGTCTAAGCATGTATTCAAAGAAGTATAAGCAATAACAATGCAAATTAGAATGATGAACAAAGCCTCAATGCATGCAATACAAGTGGATGCAAACATAAAGTATTCTAAATAAAACATGATGCTTTAAACTAACCATCATAAGCAGTTAAATAAAAAGGAGAAAGACGTGGGGTTGGAAGAGATACATGTTATTACAACATTTGCGCCCTTACACAGGAGAGTTCGAATAAACTAACTAGCTAACTAATTAAAGCTAAACTAATTAATTAACTATTACAAACCCAAATGAATAATTTAGCTAAACTACTTAACTAATTTATTACAACAACAAATTAATTAACTATTCTAGCTAACTAATTATTACAAGACAAGATTAGCCGACTAATTAAATACAAAATAAAGTAACCAAATTACTCCTCTTTAGGAAGCCAGGAATGCCCATGCATGCACGGACTTTCCACTCGAGAAAGCCACTGTTTCTGCTGCCAAATGCCTCTATTGCACAATAGAACACTTGCACTATTTTTTTCACCTCCAGACCAACTCTGTTCTGCTTCAAAAGTACACTGCTGGAGTTTGCACAAGTAGCTGGCAGAGGGCTTGCCACCCACTGATAATGGCCTGTCGGCCACCAATAGTGGTCTGTCATCGATGATCGGATTGTCTTCCGCAATGAGAGCAAATAGAGCAGGGACTAGGTATTCTTAAGGGTTTGTTTGCACAATTTACTCCGCTTTATCATTTGAACAACTCAAAGGAGTAGTAAGTTTGATTCACAAACCACCAATAGAAGCAATTTCATTGCATGATGGCTTATGAATCAAGTGTGCAAGCTTAATGAATGCAATTAAAGAAGACTCTCAAAATCACCTCCCCATCATGAAAAGTCAAGGGAAGTAGTTGACAATGAATCTTGAACGATTTTCATCACTAATGAGTATGAAACGACTCAAGACTCAAGGGTTCAATTAATGTCCGATTGAACCCAAACCAAATTATTATCTTGCTCCTTTTTTATTCACCAATTTTATTACTCCGTTTTAGTTACCTCTCAATTCTTGAATAAATTAAGTCCAAAGGTCAATTTAGATCCTCTAATGGAAAGAGGGCTCAAACAAAGTGTTGTTTTGGGCATAAAAGAGACATCATATTGTAAGTAATGAACCCTCAAAGGGATTAAACTATTAAGCATGACACCTCAATCTCATGCTTAAACAAACAAATAGTTTGAAACCACTTTCAAAGCAAAGAAAAAGACAAGAAAGGAGGGAGGTTGCACAGGTGATTAAAGATCAGAACAAGTAACAAAAGCACTAAATAAATGCAATCAACTCAAATAAGGTGGTATCTAGGCCCTAAAACACCAAACTCATGAGGACAATTATACTACAAGCATATAATATAAGGTTCAAATGCAATGATCACTTAAAAACAGTCCTAAAACAATGCTAAATAAGTCCTAAAACATACTGGAATTAAGAAAAAAATAGTTAGGACAATAAGCTAAAACATGGATCATGCTAGGCTAGTAAGCAAAACACAAGGAGAGGAGGCTAACCCTTCCAATTTTGGACTTCAAAACATGATTTTAGCTACTGAAATAACTTTGCAAATCAGTGTTTAAAAGCTTAGAAAAAGATAGTGTAAAGGTGGGAAACACAAGGGTAAAGGCCTTGAGAGCAAAGTGTAAAGAAGAGTGAACCACCCCTCAACCTTTATTGGCCTTAAAACTCAAGTTTCAGCCCAAAAATATTGAGTTTTTACAGCCCAAAAATAGTTGGAAAATAGTAAGAAAAAGAGTAAATAAAGCAAGTAAAGAGGCAAAGATTTATACCTCCTGAAGAGGAGAACAAATTCTAGGCAATAAAACAAGGAAAACACATCCTCAAGAGTTTAAAGAAGGCTCAAAGGTACCTCAGCTTAAAGATGGAGAGGTTTGGTTAAGAGTGTATAAGTAAAGGTGAGGAGTGTATATGCAAAGGTGAAGCAATTTGCAAGAGATAGAGAGAATTGTAGAGAGAGAGAGGGAGAATTTTGCTCCAAAATTTTCTAACCTCTAAAGCAAGAGGGGAGGTTCTCTATATATAGAGAAACATGAAGCTCCCTCAGAAACATCCAACCATACACGTGGGAGCAGATGTAAGCATCTGTGCAAAAAACTCGCACAACTATCATAAAATATTTGCAAAACACATTGGTGGCCGATAGGTCACATCAGTGGCTAGCAACTAGAAGTAGTGGCTGGCAGGACACGAGAGGTTGCAGGCTTGAAAATCTAAGGTTTTGGTCTAAAAACAAGGCAACAGCGGTGTAGGATTTGAAAGTCTCAAAGCTGTGGCATTCCACTGAGGACCCTGAGCACTTGGCAAACATATACACTCATCATTGGGTGTGCAAGCGATGACATCCAAGTCGTAAGGGCCGTAAAAAATGGGCTATCTACAGTTGCCCCTCTTTGACAGAACTCGGAGTCATGAAATGACGTGAGTGAATGTCAATGCTCGAAGACAACCCATTTTGACAAGGCCGTAAGAGTTGGACAAACAATCAAGATAGAAATAAAAGGTTGTGCCCGCAGGCTGCTTGCGTATCCCTTTGCAAGGAATCAAACCAGTGTAGTTCTGGGACAAGATGCAAATGATATGCACAAAGATACTTTGAAGTTGGACTCACACGCTTCGTGAAGTCGACTAGTTTGAAAACTCATGATCATGCACAATGATGTAATAAGTAGTAACAGATGCAATGAGCAAAATAATGAGATAATAACATATGAATGAGCAGCCTCGAGCTTAAAACCAACACAAGTTTTCTACAAAAAGATCTAAAACACACTCTGGCCATGCTAAAACACAAGACAAGGAAAGAAAACACCGCTCAGGGTTGCATTTCATGCGTCCTGAGAAATTGAGAAACGAAAACTGCTTGGGGTTGTGTTTCATATGCCCCGAGATAAAGCCACACAAGGTCGCATTTCACGCGTCTTGAGAAACAGAGGAATGAAAATCGCCAGGGTTCGCGCTTCATGCGTCCCGAGATAAAAACTAGCCCAGGGCCATGCTTCACGTATCCTGAGAAAGAAGAGAAATCACTCGGGCTCACGCTTCATACGTCCTGAGATAAAACACAACTAGGGCCACGCTTCACGCATCTTGAGAAACAAGACAAACTACTCGGGCTCACGCTTCACACGTCCTAAGAAACAAGAAAAACTGCTCAGGCTCGCGTTTCACGTGTCCCGAGATAAAAGAAAAATCATTCAGGCTTGCGCTTCATGCGTCCCGAGATAAAAAAAAAAACTACCCGGGCTTGTGCTCCATGCGTCTCAAGAAATAAGAAAAACTACTCGAGCGCTTCACACATCCCGAGATAAAAGAAAAATTGCTCGGGCTTCCGCTCCACGTGTCCCGAGATAAAACACGCCCAGGGCCACGCTTCATGTGTCCTGAGAAATAGAAAATCGCTTAGGCTCGCGCTTCACGCATCCCGAGATATAACAAAAATATTGAATGTAGATAGATGCACATAATGAACAAATCGATATAGTGACAATGCGTATTCCTGGCAAGATAGACAACCGACGTATGATATTGATTTGAATGCATGTTCTATGCAAGAAACAAAAGCATATTCTATGCATGAAACAAGAGCATATTCTATACAAAATTGACAGCATGTTCTGCACACAAATCATAAATGATGTAAGACATGCATGCAGCATGTGAATATGTGAAATGCACGTTCCATGCAACAGAAGAGAACAAAGACATAATTTGACAAAATGAATAAAATGATATTCGGTGACAACCTCCGATTTACCTCTCGGAAGAATTGTAACATTTTCAGAAGGATACACCTCATTCATAGTAGCAAGTGGGACATGTTCACACTAGAACACAGCTACAAACTTTCGAAACAGAACCTTCCATACACTATTCAGGAAGCATAAGCACAGAACAACACTAGGACCCATCTGAAAGCCACCACCCACTTGCCGGCCACCAGAAAACCTTGCCGGCCACGGATGGTGGTTTGCTAGCCACTAATGGCAAATTAATGGCAAAATTGACTTTTTGCTTCAGGTCTTTAAATATAGGCCTCAAGGCTTCGTTTCCTCACACCCAAAAGGCCGAAATAGCTCTCCCCCTCTCTCTAGGTACTTTCTCTCTCTAGATCCATGCTTTACACGCGTTTTCCAATGCCCCACGCAAACTTTTTTCATAAAACCCTCTTTGTTCTCTACATTTGGAACCGATCAGATTTTGATTTCATCGTATTTTCTCTAATTTTCACCTTTTTAGGCTTGTTCCCATCGAGTTTCTCTCAGGTTTCATGAACTTTCCTGGGTTTTGACTTTTTCTTCCACTTTCTCTCTCCTAGGGTTGACTTTTTCCAAGCTTACCCTCTTTTCTCCATTTTTCTTCACTTTTCACCTACTTTTCACCCATTTTCCAGATGACGGATGAGATTCCTCATGACGGAGTTCTTTCCGAGGTTCCACCTGTGTACCCATCTATTGCCAAGGTAGAGGAGCCAGCAATTGTCGAGGCCTGCGGGGTGGTTGTGGACATTGAGGTTGACCTTGAGGGGGAGTTTGCACCAGAGTTGGAGCTAGAGCCATTACCATTGAGAGTGCGGCCCTTCGATCCAGCAACATATTATCCGCACACACACATATTACCACCTGGAGGCATTAGGCGCTTTAGCAATTTTGCTCATGGTGTACCAAAGGACCTCCTGCTTAGGGAGTCGGCTTTCTACCTTTCTTTCAGGACTACTGAGATATGAACTCTGTTTTCATGCATTCCTGCCTTTCCTTTCTCTACATTTCTTGCACTGCCTTTCATCTGATTGCACTTCCATCGTTGCATTTCATCTGATTCACCTGGTCTTTGCCACAAGGAGACTCCCATGTCTGTAAGGGGTGTGTAGCGACGACGGCGAGGGATTGGTATGATGAGCTCCCTACTGGGGTTCACGACATCGTTGATGAGGCTGGCTTTGGCTTTTTCTGCTCTGGACTGACATGCATCATAGCAAGCCAGCCACTTCTCGGAGCGCTAGTGGAGAGGTGGTAGGACACCACCAACTCCTTCCACCTCTCTACTACCTGGGAGATGACGATGACACCCTATGATTTTGCCATGATCACAGGCTTAGGAGTAGGGGGTGATCCAATCCCTTTTGACACTGACATGGGCGAGTGTGAGGCTGCTTGGGTCCACCTGTTGGGAGCACGCCCACCACTATACCGGCCAGCCATGGTGAGATACAGTTAGTTCGCGGAGCAGTTCTGCGGGAGCGAGCCTGAGACGCTAGAGGAGATGGAGCAGTATACCCAAGGCTTCTTGATGTTTGTCCTTGGTACCACCTTGTTTGCCAATTCGTGGAACACCGTGGGTTTATACCTACTGAGCGCCCTGGTGACCCTACCCCAGGTTCGGCTCTATGACTGGGGCAGAGCTGCCTTCGCTACCCTCTACGGCTACATGAGCTCCACCTCCCGCACAAGGGGAGAGCGGATCAAAGGCTATTGGCGAGCCTGGAAAGTATGCATTTCAGTTCCCTCTTTGCACTTTGCACTTTCTACTTCGCATTTTCTACTTTATATTTGTTCAGCACTTGTGCTTTCTACTTTTCACTTCCTACATCTATTGACACTTTTGATCACATCACTGCCCTTTTCTTCCAGCTATGGGTTTACGCATATTTTTTGGCCCTCGCTCTAGAGCCTACGGAGGAGCTCCCTCTTGTTGTCCCTTATTCGTGACGATACGATGGTCAGTGTCGGTGCCGGAGCCGTGAGACCTTCGCCTTCTTTCGCTATTACTTTGATATAGTGGCGACCCACGAGCTAACCCGAAACTCATCGTCATTTCTGCTTTACAACTGTTCTGATTCACACTTTGGCAACTAACGGTGGCTAATAATCTCTACATCCCCTATTTGCAAATCACGTGGCAGCCTTAGGTAATGATGCCGGCCGAGGTGAAAGACCAATATGCGGGAGCGTGGGGCACATCGCGCTTCCAAATTCTGCTGGAGGGCCTAGTCTACTTGGCTTGGCTTTTGAGCGAGAAAGATTTGTTTGCTAGACTGTGGGCTTACCTGATCCATTCGTTTCGATGCCACCCCCAGAGTCTATGAGGACAGCGGATAGCCTATTTGTTGATGCAGTCATACAGTTCATGGTGGGCTTGGATGTTAACTTCTTCAGACGGGAGGGCGATTACGTGACATTAATTTAGACCCATCTTATGCCTCTTTTGACGGGCGCTCACGTAGGTAAGGGAGCAGGGGCTCCTGTGGCGGGCGAGGTGACTCGACCAACTAGGGCCCATGCTAGAGGGGTTCTCCCTGTTGTGCAGAATATCTGTTGGCCAGAGTTTTCCACTACACTCACATGTTGGTGGCCTACTGGGACTACTTACCAAATTCCAATCGAGCCGGCAAAGGCTGGGCATGAGTTTGTCGGAGTTCAGGGTACATCTCAGATATGGACCACACTTTACAATTTGCACCCCACATTTCATTTTGGATATGTTTATTCCAAACATTGATGACCCAAATGCACTTGCAGGCCTCTATAGAGTATACAGGGAGCCTCCTCGAGTTGGTGGCTTCTCTGATGGATATGGTGTAGAGGAGGAGATCTTTGCTGGTCTCCACGGTATCCAAGTAATTTTCTTCAGTTCAGCATGCATTTCATTACAAATTCTCTTTGCGCTTCATGCTATCATATTTCCACTGATACATTGGCATTTCAATCGTAGTCTTTCCTAAATTGCACTGGCATAATGTACTCATGCTGTGTTTGATTTCTACATGATACTTATGCTGTATACTATGCTTGCATCTGATACAGAAACTGTAGCTGATATGTTGACAATTGTTTTTTTCCAGATTTCATACGATCGATGGCACCAAAGGCGGCAAGAAGACCTTGGCGGCAAGACCTCCTCCAGAAGAGGGAGGAGAGAAGCGAGCCCGGCTTCGTGGCGAGATGTGAGCCGCGATCAAGGCAAGGATAGGGGCACCCGAGGCCAGCGATCCTTGAGCCCACCTTAAGTGATGATGAAATTTGAGACTAGTGACTCCGAGAAGGCAGTGAGTCGGCATTCTGAGTCATCCGAGAGTGAAGACAATGATACTGGTTCGGGATCTGAGAGTGGAGGTGATGCCGAGGCGGGCTCTGAGGCAGGGAGCGAAGATGATATCGGCTCTAGTTAGGAGTCTGATTCGGACAGCGGTGTCGATAGAGATAATGCCCTCGAGTCTTCCCTTCCGAGGAAGAGGATGAAGAGGGCCTCTCGAGCATGAGATGACCAGTGCTGATGTTTTATACTTTTTGCTTAGTTTCTTTTTGTGGTAGCATTAGCACATGTATAGTTTTAGATAGGTTTATTTTGCTTTGACACTTGTACTCCTCTTTTGTAAAAAAAAAAAAACATGATAACAAAACCTCACAGTTTTTTTAAGAAAAGTGTTATCATTTTTACGTCATGAGCACCATATTTGCATGAGATAGACATGGAATTTAATTGGCCAAGAGAGCGCTTGATTGAAACAATGTTCTTAATCAGGTAATGAGCCGACCAACAACCGAAATACAAAATACAACTCGAATACAAATAAACAAACTTGCTAAAACCAAAAAAGACTCAAAACAAGACCTTAAAAGACTCAAAGATCAAGACAAAGCACATGTTACCAACATTGCCCAGCCCATGGGTGGACAACAGGTCAAAAAGGAGAATTGCCGGCTAGAGATAGAGGTTGCCGGCCAGAGGAGGTGGCCAGCCTGTCGACCACTAGTGTGAGGAACCTCCAGATTATTGACAACTAGCATCCACTCACAGCCTTATCTTCTACAAAAGGTTCTGCTCGCGATTTCTTCTCTAGAACCTCATTTCAGCTGCAATTTCTTCCACAAATGGAGATATTCCTTGCCGAAAACCTCACGGATTGGATAGCTACTTTAGATGGCACGGAAAAGGTAAATTTATGGGGTTTCAGCATAAATGCACCTTTTCTGTTGAGTCGTACTACACTTTGTTTTCCGTTCATCCATGTTGTGGCCCGATGTTGGGACCTAATTACACATGTCTTTCGCTTTTGGCGCACAAGAAATATGCCTGACACTTGAAGAATTTCAGGCACTAATGGAATCTCAGCATGATGAGGAAATCATGCCTCAGCCCCGTTTTGGCCACGCCCAAGCTTTGGGATAGATGTCTGGGCTCACTCTGCATAAGGCTCGATCTTTGGCCCACAGCGGAGAGCTAGACATACCTAGCTCGATTCATTGATTTTTCGACATCGATGATAGAGGCAACCTTCTCTGGTGGGGTTTTCGGCAACACGCCCTCTATTTATGTATGCTTGGACATTTCCTTCTTGCCCCTAGTTTCGGCGAATCCAACATTCGATTGATCGAAGTGGCCTAAGGTTTGAAAGAAGGAAATAGTTGTATTTGTTTGGTGCTAGCCAAGACCTTGATGGGCTTGGACGCCTTTCATTGGCGAAAGACTACCAAATTCGTAGGAAGGCCACTACTTTTTCAGATATTGTTTCCCACCCTTTCTCATATGCGTTTCTCACATCACACGACACTCATGCTCTATTTTTCTCTCAAAGCCCTTTTCTTACTTTTCTCTCAACTTATATCTCTCTATTCTTTAATCTTTCTTTTCTTTCATCCCTTTCCAGGTGTGGCTTATGGATAAGCTGAAGGTAGTGGACTCTTGCCCTGAGTATTCAGCTCGAGGTTATTTCTTCCGCCACCGGCTAGTGGATTTTCCCAACAAGGGATGGTGGTGCAACTGGATGTGTAGCAGGTTTGCTGCTGACATAGCTTGGCATTGCCCTTGGCTTAATCTAACCGAGATGAGTTACAACATGGGTCGACAACCTGTCATATAGTTGATCGGCCTCACACATTGCGTGTTCTATTTCCCTTTTCAATTTAGTCATCAGTTCGGGCCTAATCAGACCCACTCAGAAAAGGGGGTAGAGTACCCAGTTTCATTCCCAAATTGTGGTTCACACTTGGCTAGGTACCTCACTGCTTGGAGGACAAGAGAGCTTTTGGCCCCTGCCCCTAGTCTCAGTTATGCCCATTTTGGCGAGTGCTTGGTGTGGCTCGAGGATGAAGTACAAACCAGGCCCACTTTGGATTCAGAAGCTTCCATAAGCATGAGCAAAGGATGCAGGAGCACCTGACTCACCTATGCCCCTAGTTTATTGCTTTGACCTTTCTTTTCAAGTTCTTTTTTTTTTTTTTTTTTTTTTATGTAATAAAAACAACTTTGATTTGTATCGGAGAGTTGGAGAACTTTATGTTGAAATCAATGGAATTAAAGTTGTGAGTACTAAAAATTTTCTTTTTGGTCCAAAAATGGTCTAAGTTGTAAAAGTTAAAATTTTGAACATAATCAACTTTTATTAAAACTTTCCAAAATCATTTTTGAAAAGGATCACCACCTGACACGCAAGGAATTAATCCTTAAAATGTACAACCTCGAATCAAAAGATTAGAAATGCCCTTGATTGAACACTGTTGCTCTGCATTGTAACCAGCTCTACTTCCCAGAATGAAGATTACAACCGAACTCTCAGGAAATGGACAAAGATGACCCAATCAGAAGAACAGACAGGACAGTTGAGTTAGAGATGATCACGGCCGAACTTCAGGATGAAGTTGGCTACATATGCCAAAGATGGGAATTAGGCCTTACGTAGTTCGATTTAGGTTCACTCGAGTATTAACTCTCTCATTTTGCACTCTAACTTTTGCCAAAGTCTCCCTTTAGGGTTTTCAACATTGCAAGCTCAATTTTTCTTTGTTTCTAATTTTCCATGCTCTAACTTTTGCCTAGGTCACCCTTTTGGGTTTTCGGCCTAGTGAGCCTCTCAGGGATAGTATTTCTTCAACTTGTCCATGTTGATTGATTGTGAAAATTCTAGGCCATCTTAGTCTATGAGAATAATAGCTCCACCCGACCAGATAGTTTTAATGATGTAAGGACCAATCTGATTGGGTCTGAACTTGCTTCGAGGGTTATGAATGGAAGCTCGGTTGTCTTTCAGCACCATGTCTCCCTCCTTGAGATTCTGGGACTTAACTTTCTTGTTAAAAGCCTTGGAAATTCTACACTGGTAGCCCTGAACATGACACAATGCTTTCAGCCTTCTCTCATCAAATAGCATCAACTCCTTAAATCTGCTCTATTGCTAGTCCGTCTCTACTATCTGACACTCAGCCATAACTTGCAGTGACAGGACCTCTATTTCAATTGGCAAGACAACTTCCATCCCATAGACGAGAGAATAAGGAGTTGCCCTTGTAGACATCCCGATTGAAGTTCTGTAACCCTAGAGTGTGAATGGCAATTTATCTGGCCAGTCCCTGTAGGTCTCAACCATCTTCTGCAAGATGTTCTTGATGTTTTTGTTGGCCTCTTCGACAGCTCTGTTAGTTTGCGGCCTATATGTAGATGACTTATGAAAAGCCACATTGTATTTCTCCAACAAGTCTATCACCTCTTTTTTGAAGTGGGAGCCATTATCTGATATGATCTCATTTGGGACTCCGTACCGGCAAATGATATTGTTTCTGAAGAACTTGGCCTCATGCGACGCTTTCAACACTGTATAGGACTGAGCTTCCACCCACTTTGTAAAGTAATCACTTGCCACCAAGATATATTCATGGTCATTTGATCCTTTTGGTGTGACTGCACCGATGACGTCAATTCCCCAAACTGAGAAAGGCCATGGCAAAGTCATGTTGTACAGTTTTGACAGCGGGATATTCATGTGATTGGCATGAATTTGGCATCTGTGGCATTGCTGAACAAAACCAATACAATTCTCTTCTATGGTGGACCAATAGTAACCTTGCCTGAGAATCTTCTGGGCTAGCATCACACCGTTCATGTGCGCCCCACACTCTTCTCCATGGATGGCCTCTATCAGGCACATTGATTCCTCTTCTTTGACACACAGCTTATGCATTCCCAGATGACCTCTTTATATAGTTTACCTTCGCAGATGATAAATTGGATGACCATTCACCGTATTCCCCTTTTTTCCTTGGTATTTGCCCCTGGTGGATAAATCTCCTTTTCCAAGAAGTTCCAAATATCGTAGTACCAAAGGTTTTTGTCTTGCGCTTCATCTATTGCAACAATAGTTTCATAAGCCGGCATATATTTCAGCTCAATGATAATTGGATGCATCCGGACTCCAAGTGGGATGTCTACCATAGAAGATAGAGTTGCTAAAGCATCAATGAGCCTGTTGTTCTTTCTGAGTAAATGCGTAACAGTCAGCTTTTCAAACCTAGGAATCAAAACATCCAAGGTTTGGTGATAAACCTTCATCTTTTCTTCTTTGACTTTCTAGTCTCCATTTGCTTGAGAAACAATTAAGTTCGAGTCCCCGATAACATCCAACTTTTTTGCCCCTAGTTCCAGGGTGGCTTCTAAACCACCGATACATGCTTTATATTTTGCTTCATTGTTGGTCACCTTGAACCAGAGTTTGAAGGCTAAAGGTATATGGGAGTTGTCGGGTGCTATCGGCAACACACCTATCCCATAACCGTAATGATTGGCTGCTCTGTCAAAGTACATCGTCCAAGTTTCCTCCTCAACTTGTAGAATGGCTTCATCTGGGAACAAGTATTCCACCACCTCATTCCTTTCAATCGGGTGATCTGCCAAGAACTCTGCTACAGCTCTTCTCTTGACTGACTTGCAAGTGACATATTTGAGATCAAATTTGAAGAGGAGAAGCAATCAACGGGCTAGCCTACCCGTAAGTGCGGGTTTCTCAAAGAGATCTGATGAGATCTAATCTCAAAACCAAGATTACAGAGTGAGCTAACAATTAGTGCCTCAACTTCCTGGTAGCCCATACGGAGGCTAGGTAAGCTTTCTCTAACAAAGTATAGTGAGTCTCATAATCTAGCATTTTCTCATAATCTAGCATTTTCTTACTCAAGTAATAGATGACTTTCTCCACCCTATCTTCAAATTTCTGAGCAAGCACACACCCCATGGTCGTGTCTGTTATTGACAGGTATAGAATCAAAGGCTTTCCCGACTCTGGCGGCGACAAAACAGGTGGATTCTGGAGGTACTGCTTCACCTGCTCAAAGGCGAATTGACATCGATCATCCCATCGGAATTTCTTCCCTTTCTTCGGGAGACCAAATAGTGGTTCACAAGTCAAGGTTAATTTGGAAATAAACCATCTTATGAATTGCACTTTACCCAAAAAGCCTCGCACCTCCTTTTCAGTCCTTGGTGGTGGCATTTCTAGGATGGCCTTGATTTTGGAAGGATCTACTTCGATAACCCTCTGTGTGATCAAAAAGCCCAGTATTTTCCCTGCTATTACATTGAAGGTGCATTTTTGTGGGTTTGACCTCAACATGTATTCTCTAATCCGTTGAAAGAATTTCTCCAAGGCCGTGTAATGGCCTTTTCTTTCTTTGGACTTGACAATCATGTCATCCACATACAACTCGACCTTTTTGTGGATCATGTCATGCAAAATGGTGGTTGCAGCCCTCTGATAGGTAGCCCCAGTATTCTTCATCCCAAACGGCATATCCCGGTAGCAGTAGGTACCCTATGGCGTAGTGAATATAGTTTTCTCTCTGTCCTCGGGTGCCAAACCCGTCCGTAAAGGATAGCAATGCATGGCCCATAGTGAAATCCACTAACTCATCAACATGCGGCAGAGAAAAGTCATCCTTCGGACTGGCTTTGTTTAAGTCCCAGAAGTCCACACACACCCAGATTCTACCATCCTTTTTTGGCACTGGGATGATATTGACCAACCAAGGCGGATATTCAGATACTAACAAGAAACCTGCCTCAATCTGCTTGGTGACCACTTCCTTGATTTTCAACGCCCAATCCGGATGGATTCTACGCAACTTCTGCTTGACGGGTCGGGCCTCAAGGTTAAGAGGGATCTGATGCTGTACAATGTCAGGATCGATTCCAGGCACGTCTTTGTATGACCACGTGAAACATCTTTGAAGTCTTTTAATAAAGCGACTAAGAGCTCATGCTCCTCCGAAGACAACGTAGACCCGATCTGGACTAGACGTGGATCCTTCTCAGTACCCATATTAATAGCAATGATTTCATCAGCATAGGGTTTAGCAAACCTCTCATTCTCTTGATCAATCAATTTTTTCAAAACTAGAGGAATTTATTCCTCTTCGTTTTCATTAAAATTATGAAAATCTTGGTCAATACAATAAATAAGCGGCATAGAGAAATACTCAGAATCGGCAGCATTCTCATTCATAAGTTTCAATTCCTCGGTTACAATCAACTCAATATAAAAAGAAAAATAGGACCTGGACAAGACCTTGCCATCCGGGTTACCACCCCCGGGAATACCAGACTCAAACTTAGAAGAACTGGAATATGATCTCGACTCCATAGACTCAGTGGAATCAGATTCTAGCTCATCACCCGACTCAAAACTAGACAGATAGCCTTTCTCCAGCTGCCAGATAAGAGATGGTGCATCTGATGCATCAAAAATGCTGCTGGTTAGGTTGACACCCGATCTTCCCCTACCATGGAGATGGTAAGGTTATCCCCCAAGTTCTCTGAGTCAGCCACAGGATCTATAAAGAGACAAGCCAGTGTTACCCCTACTCCAAGTTAGCTGTTGTCTGAGTCACTTTCCATGCTTTGTTCAGCTTCAGTACTTGGTGTAGCCTTTTTCTCAGTATCACTATCTTGCATCTGCAGGTCAAAGAAGATTTTGAACCCAGGGACACGCTGCTTTGTGGAATTCACCCAGGGCTTAGGAAAGCTGCAAAAGGGGAAATATTCTCCCTCCTGAACAAAGTGGCCATTCAGCATTCCTTGGATTGGCTTGTGGATGAGCACATAGTGTTTCCCGACTTGTTTGGCCCTGGCTTTGCCTCTAATTTCTCCTCCTTTCCTGATCCAGTCCTCTTTGGTGGGTACATAGCCTAGACCAAAGGCATGCGGATTGTGTGACACATTTGCCAATATTGTGACACCTTTTCGGGCACTTCTTTTGAGTCCCATTCCTGGCACATGTTGTAGTTTGTTCATAAAATAGATAGACTGGGTGCTAACATACATGCCCTCATCTGCATCCAAAATGGCCTGCACTACCCGGCCTTCAGCCAGAGTGAACCCTGAGAGGAATACATCCTCATCGCCGTGAGTGATTTTCAATACTGGTGTAGTTACCTTTGGCGAGGGATGGATGGATGAATTTTTGAAAACAATCGCCGAGGGTACTTTAACATTTGATGGAGGGTGGAGGAGACAGCTTTCACATGATGTAACCAATGCTGCCCTAACAGTAAATTGAAGGTGGCCAGCATATCTAGGATATAGAACTCAACATCTTGCTGAGCTAGGCCCACCTAGACTCTGATTTACACTGTCCCATGACCTTCTTGCTCATATTATCATATACTCGAATTACTTGGGCTGTGGGCACAACGTGTCATGACCCAAACCCGCCCCCATAGGTTAAGGACATAACCGGCCAGCAATCCTGAGATTACCTATAGCCTCAAACCAAATCAGACATAACTCATCAGAGTCAAGGGGCCAAACGGAAGCAAAATTTAAAACTTTGTCCATAGAGCTGTGCTTACATGGCACATCATAACAAACCACACATATACATATTAGTAACTCACATCAAAATACAGTGACATGAAGCTCTATACAGACAGGATCAGTTAAGTCTAGGTCAGAAAATCAAAACTATATACAAACATAAACCAAAGTCCTCGCCAACAAGACAAAATAAAACAAAATAGCAAAAGGGCAAAGACTGGTCTCGTGCGTGAGATGCAAAGGCTGACTCTTCAAAACCTTGGTTGTTCCACACAGACTTCACTGAGGCTGGGTTTGGACCTCTCTTGACTCACCTACAAACACATGAATGAGCGTGAGCGAAAGCCCAGTGAATAATATCAAATAAAGAAGAGACATTAGAACAACGTACATCAAACGGCCTCGGGCCCAATCCATATTTCTGTCTAGTATACATATATATATATATCAAGTGACTGCGGTTCCAAACACATCGAACGGCCTCGGGCCCAATTCGTTCATGTCAAACCGGCCTTTGGCCCATTCAGATTTTCTTGTCAAACTGGCCTTTGACCCATTCATTTATTCCTGTCAAACTAGCCTTTGGCCCATTTATCTTTCATTCATGTCAGACTGGCCTTTGGCCCATTCATTCTATCATTCAAACTCATACTGGCCTCTGGCCCATTCATTCTAACATTCAAACTCATACTGGCCTTTGGCCCATTCATGCTATCATTCAGACTCATACTGGCCTTTGGCACATTCATTCTATCATTCTAACATTTGTCCACCATTCAAATTTACAAACTTATAAGACTTACATGGAAGTAAGCAATTGGACAAATAGTATAAATCTTTATTAAGATATTACTCATAGTGATCGGTTAGATGATTTGCCCTGGAGCTTGACCCTACACATTACATGAACACAACGGGTCACAAACAATTCAATATGTCCCTTGATTCACATATTCCTCTTGAGGCTTCATTCTTATCCTTTTAACTCATTTACAATGCTCAATGCATGCCTAAGAGTACTTAGAAATGAAAGAGAACGGAAAACGAAACACAGAACACATTTTCAAAATTTCAAAAATAGAGGTCCCTGCTCGAGCGTGAACTTCCTCGCTTGAGCGGACCCATGAGGCCTACAAAAGTACTGGTTATGTCATAATTATGCTCGAGCGTAAAGTCGGGCGCTCAAGCTGATGACCTCATTACATGGCTCCTTGCTCGAGCGTGAACTTCCTCACTCGACCGGACATCATGTCTGCAGAAAATACTGGGAGCCCGAATTTTATGCTCGAGCGGCGGTTCTCCTCCTCGAGCGGACATCAAATTTTCTGGATTTTCCAGAACTTGTTCTTGAGCTTCAACTTGATATTCAAAGGCTCTAAACACATGATTTTGGCTCAAACTTCACATATACATGTATCAACATGGTACAAACACCAAATTACAACATTATGAAGCTCAATTTCACAAATTAATCACATGCATGTCCCAATTTACATCAAACTCATCTCCAACATGACAAACTCATACATTCGAACTCATATTCTCATAATTTGTACATGCATATGAGATATACTCAATATTCTCAATTTAGTTGGTGAAGAGATGATCAATTATATAGATTTCATTCACAATTCAACATGGATTACACACTTTATGCTCAAACATGGAAATTCCTAGCAATTTCCTACATGCATGTGTTCCATGACTTCCAATTCAACAAAAACCAACTCAATTCCATTACTTATAACACAATTCTTGTTCTTGATCATCAATCCACTTTATATTCACAAAATTACAACATTAAACCTATGAATTTACTTACCTAGAGGCTCAATCTTCCCAAATTATAGTCAAATCTTGAATTGGTCTTCAATTAATTCAAGCTTCAAGATCAAAATCTCAATTTGAGCTCTTCCTCTCTCTCTAAGCCAGCCTCTCCCTCTGTCCTTAGAGTGATTTCAGCCAAAATGAAATAAAGAGAGAAGTTGAGTGCATAGTGCCCTTTTATGTAAGTCCCACTAATCAAAATTATCAATATTAAATAATTGGGCACTTAATTAATCGTTCTGAATATAATTATTCTGATCCAAATCAATTTTCAATTAAATTTCATTGTAGGCTCTAAAAATTATGCCAATCACAATGGCGCAATCAATTTCGGTTTTTGTGGCCGATAAGGTCTTTAATTTAATTTCCAAAGCAGATAATCAAACAGATATTCCTACGGTGAACAGATAGAAATTCAAAACCGCATATCTTCACATAATGGCACACAGAATCATATCAAACGCATAATTATATTCATAATAAGGACCAATTTTCATACTACGGAATAGGGATATCGCACAAAGTCTGCTGGTCTAAGGCCAATTACATAAGTTGTGTGGGAAGGACAGACATCGATGGCCGAACTGGTATCTACTAATACCACTGGTACCTATTTCTCCTTGTACTCAATAGATATATACAAGGGCTTGTTGTGAGCTGAGCCTTCCGGTGACAGTTTTTTGTCAGAAAAGGTTAGGGTTGTCTTGGCGCCACCTGGGAAGACCAATCCTATAAGCTGGTTAGGGGCAGTGTCAATGGACAATTTAGCTTTGTCCATTGCTGACAGTATTTTCTGTCAATGTTCCTGGGAGGCCATGAGAAGGCCCCAGATTGAGATCTCAACGCGGATTTTCTTAAGCTGTTTTAACACTGCCTTTTCTTCCAGCTGCTTCTCTTTCTGTCTCTCAATCTCTCTCTCTTTTCCAGATGCCTCAGCTTGATCTAAGTGTGGTGGCTTAGAATAACGCCCACTTCTTGTCATGTGATCTATTTCCTTAGTGTATGACATGTTGTCTGGAAGGCACTCACCCAAGTCCTCATCGGTGTGAGCCAGATGTAGATCATCATCATCCCACCATGCACCTTCAGCAGCCGACAAGCAGTTATCTAGCTCCAATTGTATGACCTTCATATCACAGGTATCCCTCATAGGGTGTTGGGCCATTACAGCTTCCTGGTTATCTTCAACCCTCTCTCGGTCAAATTGTTTCAGTGCAACTTCCTGTTCTGTCTCTACAATGCTCACAGCGCCCAATTCTTGAGCAAAATCTTCTATGCCAGAATTCTCCGGCAGCTTTCCCTTCTCATCGGCCCTTCCGGCCATTGCAGCAATCCCTACTTCCTTTTCCTTTGGTTTCATTTCAGTCCTTTCTTCCTTATCCGGCTCATCAATCAGCCACCCAGAGTTGTCAATTGATCCATTCAAATTGAACCAATCTGCACATCCCCTTGATCCTGTTTGTCAAAGAACTATAGGTTATCTAAATCTCTGTCATTTCTTGTACTATTCTTTGCAGTCTATCAGGTCGGGTTGTGGAAGAGTTTGCCAACTCGTATGCCCTTACTTTATCCATGTTCTACACAAATTCTCATTAAGCCTTGCCAAATATTGGGATGCCCAATACAAAAATAAACACAGATACACATGCGTACATTCGCACATAGGCACATTGTTATATTCTCATTTTATGTATCGTCAAGGCACAATTAATCACATACGTAACAGATGATTGCATACTCATCAGATATCGCATGCTGAACATTTACTAAGTAGTCATATACTCAAATCATGTTCATATTTCACATAGGCACCCATTTGCATAATCGAATGCACATAAGCAACTTTTCATGACTTATATGTTCATGTATGTGCATTATAACAAAACAAACTTGTTGCACACATTAGTGTAACAATTCATATCTCATATAATCAGATGTTCTCACCATCTGATTAAACTTGCATTATACTTTATACAAAAGATTCACAGGTATGCATATACTAAAGAGCGTACGTATTCAAATAATTTGCAATGCAAGCGAATTACAAAATTATAATACATAATCGTTCATATTGAATATTTAAGCATATCTTGATGCTTTCAAATTCATACTTATCACATGAATGCATTCTAGATCTTATCTAGATGCTTATTGCTCTTTTGGACAAGTGTGTGAGTTATTAACTCGTGCTCTGATACCACTCTGTCACAACCCGAACCCGCCCCTATGGGTTAAGGCCATAACCGGCCAGTAAGCATGAGATTACCTACGGCCTCAAACCAAATAAGACAAAACTCATCAGAGTAAAGGGGCCAAATGGAAGCAAATTTAAAACTTTGTCCATAGAGCCGTGCTTATATGCACATCATAACATTCCACATTTACATATGTTAATAACTCCCAACAGAAAGTATAGTAGCATAAGGTTCTGTACAAACATGATTATTCAAATCTAAGTCAGCCAAACAAAACTATACACAGATGTATACCAAAGTCCTGGCCAACATGGCGAAATACACGGAATGGCAAAAGGGCAAAGATGTGTCTCGTGCGTGAGACGTAAGGGCTGACTCTTCAAAACTTTGGTTGTTCCACATGGACTTCACTGAGGCTGGGTATGGACGTCTTTAGGCTCACCTACAAACACATGAATGAGCGTGAGCGAAAGTCCAGTGAATAATATCAAATAAAGAATATACATTGGCACAATATATCCCGAACGGCCTTGGGCCCAATTTATATTTCTAACTAATATACACATACATAGACATATGTAAGTTAAGTAACTGCGGTTCCAAACACATCATACGGCCTCGGGCCCAATTCATTCGTATCATTCAGGTCAAACTGGCCTTTAGCCCATTCATACTTTCATGTCAAACTGTTATTCGTGTCAAGCTATCATTTGTGTCAAACTGTTATTCGTATCAAACTGGCCTTTGGCCCATTCATTTATTCATGTCGAACCGGCCTCTGGCCTGGTCATTCATGTCAAAACGGCCTCTGGCCCATCTATTCGTTCTTGTCAAAACGGCCTCTGACCCATCCATTCATTCTTGTCAAAACAGCCTCTAGCCATTCATACTATTATGTGAAACTGGCCTTCGGCCCATTCAAACTTTCATGTCAAACTGGCCTTCAGCCCATTTAAACTTTCATTTGTGTCAAACCAGCCTTTGGCCCATTCAAAATGACAAACTAGCCTTTGGTCCATTCATTCTATTATTCAGATCAAACTGGCCTCTGGCCCATTTGTTCATTCGTTTATGTCAGACTGGCCTTCGGCCTATTCAGCTATTCATATAAAACATTTGTCCATAATTCAAACTAGCAAACTTATAAGGCTTATAAGAAAATAAGCTGTTGGACAAACGACAAGCCTCAAAATATCGATATTACTCACAGTGATCGGTTGGTTGGTTGGCCCTGGAGCTCAACCCTATACATTTCATGAACACAAAAGGGTCACAAACAATTCGATCCGTTCTAAATTCACATTTTCCCCTTTAGGCTTCATTCTTATCTCTTTAACTCAATTACAATGCTCAATGCATGCCTAAGAGTACTTGGAAGTGAAAGAGAACAGAAAATGAAACACAGAATGTCTTTTTAAAATTTCAAAAAACAGGGTCCCCACTCGAGAAAACCCTTGAGGCCTACAAAAGTACTGGATACATCAAATTTACGCTCGAGCGCGACGTCTGGTGCTAGAGCTGAAGGCCTGTCTACATAGCTCCCCACTCGAGCGTGAACTCCACCGCTCGACCGGACACATGTCTGCATAAAAATACTGAAAGCATGAAATTCACCCTTGAGTGGCGGTTTCCCCGCTCGAGCAGACACCAAATTTTCTGGGTTTTCCAGAACATGTTCTTGAGCTTCAATTCGATGTTCAAGGGTTCCAAATGCATGATTTTGGCTCAAACTTCACATATACATATTCTAACATGGTATAAACACCAAATTACAACACAATGAAGCTCAATTTCACAATTTAATCACATACATGTCTCAAATTAACTCAAACTCATCACCAACACACTAGATTCAAACATGCAAGACTCAAACTCTCATGATTTGCACTTGCATGTGAAATATACACAATATTCTCAACTTAATTGGTGAAGAGGTGATCAAATACAGGGTCATTAATTAAAACTCAACATGGATCATACACATTGTGCTCAAATATGGAAATTCATAGTAATTTCCTACATGAATGCATCTATTGACCTTAAATTCAACAAATACAACTCAATTTCCTCATAATCAAACTAATTCATGTTCTTGACCATTAATCAAACTTGAATTCACAATTTACAACATTAAACTCAAGAATTCCCTTACCTAGGAGCTCAATCTTCCAAACTATAGCAAATTCTTGAGTTTAATCTTCAAATTCCCCAACCTTAAGCCAAGATTACACAATTCTCTCCCTCTCGCTCTCTCTATAGCCGGCCCTCTCTCTTCCTTGGGTTCAAAATCAGTCAAAATGAAGCTAAAGAGGGAATTTGAGGGTGCAGTGCCTCATTACAACAAATCCCACTAATGCCAATATAATAATAATAAAGTAATTGGGCACTAATTCATCAATTTAATCTGATCCGAATCAATTTCCAATTAAATTTCACTGTAGGCTCTATAAATTATGCTAATCATAATGGCACAATCAATTTTGGGTTCTGTGGCCGATAAGGCCTTCAATTTAATTTCCAAAGCAGATAATCAAACATATATTCCTACGGTGAACAGATAGAAATTCAAAATCACATATTTGCACATGATGGCACACAAAATCATATTAACCACATAATCACATTCATAATAAGGACCAATTAGCTAAATACGGAACAGGATTATCACAACCAGCGTATGGATTAGGTTTAGATTTTGTGGTAGAGGAACTTGATTGTGGGCCGGGAGAGGGTTTGTAGTTACATTTGGTTTCTGGGGTGGTGCGTTCACCTTGTTGTCATTGAGGTCTTGAATCTCATGACACAATCGAAATCATTGGTCGGTATCTTGACCATGCTGTTGGTAAAATGCGCAGTATTTTTCTAGGTTATGTTTGGGTGGAAGAGGATTAGACAACGGGTGGGGTTCTAATGGTTTGAGGTGCCCTTTTTTGACTAGCACCTGCATGGCTTGAGACAGGGTCATGTAGAGTTGAGTAAAGGTCCTCTGGGATCGGGTAGGGTTGGCTGAAGTTTGTGGAGCGATGTTGGCAAAGGGGTTGGCAGTCTTGGTTGTGGTGGTGACAACACTCACATCTGACGGCCTTACAGCTGTGCTACCACTGGTGGTAGCATTGGAACTGTGCACAAAAGGCCTTTTTGCCTACTCTTTTTCATTTGTAATTAGCCCTTGTTTCATGGCATCTTCGATTTGAAACCCCATTTCATGGAGCTCGGTGAATGTGAATAGAGGTAGGACGATTATTTTTTGCAACAACTTCCCATGCAGATTACGGACTACCATCCTTATCTAATCTTTCTCGGAAGGCCTTGTGGTCATCATTGAAGCTTTAGCCCTCCACCTTGTCACAAATTCTAGGAGAAGCCCTTTTTCGACTCTAGGCGCGTTTCCCCAAGATCACAAGTTGTGACCTTGATTTGTGTGTTATATGAGTACTGAGCAATAAACGCCTTGGCCATTTCCTCCCAATTCTATTTAACAGAATCCTCCAACTTCGCATACCAAATGGCTACTATACCAAACATGGTATGGCCAAAAAGAGACAGCTTCTGTAATCTAGTCAGGCCCATCAGCTGCAAGATGTCTGAAAATAGCCGTAGATGAACCATGGGATCTCTGGAGCCATCAAATCGATCAATATGCGGCATTTTGAACCGATCTGACAATGTCACTGCAGGGTTCGTATATCCACCCTCTATATCGAGGATGGAGTTAACACGTTGTGCTCTCTTGAATAACTTCTCCAGTTTGTTAACTATAAGCGCAGTCGGATCCACCTCAAACTCAAACACAGCCTCAGTTTGATACACAGGTGTTTTGGAGGCTTGTGCTAGGATCGGCTCTGCCGAATTGCCCGGATTTTCTTGGACATTAGCAATATGGGCAATGGCTCTCGGTGCTGGGATACTCGTGGGAGGTGCATGGGATACAAAAACTGCCACAGGCTATGGTTGTTGTTGTTGTTGTTGTAACCTGTTTATTACCTCAGCTTGACGGGCTATGACCTCGGCGAGACGAGCAGCATCTTGCTGTAGGGTTTCAGCTGTTTTCTGAAGATGATAGATCAATTCCTCCATACTAACTGGGGGATACTATGTCATCAAAATAGGCGAGTGATCTTGTGCTGGACTAGAAGTAGAAGACTGTCCCTGAGCTTGACTGGATGCAGGTGAATTAAGGGGTGACTGTTGTAAAAACTGGATCGTTGAATTCTGCCTGACTCTCCTCTATCTTGTAACCGGTGGGAGTGAAGTAAACACGGGGGCTGTCCCCTAACAAGATCCCCGATTTTGCAAAGCCTTCTGAGTTAGGTCTAGAGCACTTGAGGGATATCCGAACTTTCTGAAGCTATGGTGTTAAACTACCTAGCAAAAAGAAATAAAGCAAAAAGAAAGCAGTAATCAGAAACCGCACAGCACCTCAGCTAATGATGTTACCAACATAGATGTAATGAAAGCTATAGGACTGTACTCAACACTAAATTATGTCCCCAAATCAGATACCAAACTTGCAACTGATACTCACATTCCTGTACAGTTTCACTGTAAAGCACATACCAGTTAAGCGAGAGCCAAAACACCCCTATGAGGGGGTAAGGTTACCCTATCCTAGTTTCGTCAGGAACTAGAGTTCACAATTCAAACAAAGTAGTTTCATGCAATCCTGTATTCGGGTGAGCATCCAGTCCTAGTTTGGAACAGTCTCTATGGCTTTTCGATATGCAACTAGGCCAAATGGTCTGAAGGGTACTTCAACAAGACTACCTAATATACCTCTCACACCTAACACCGAGAAGTGAAAGGAGGATAAAACGGTACAACGATAGTCTAGATCCAAGGGTTGTGTTCCCATCATGGCAGAACCCGTGACCGGTCAGCCTTTTGGCAAGCTTTTCAGGTAAGCCTTCGGCAAACCATCCAAGAATAGCAAATGGAAAATATAGTGACTTAAACGCACCAATGGAAATGCAATGCAAAGAAACATATAAGTGTAGATAAAATTTCATATCATGAATTTCGAGTCAAGTTCTCTGATTCCTCAGTAGAGTTGCCAGAAACTGTAGCTCGACTTTTCATGCCCCCTTTCGGAAGATGAATAAGCACTACAGTATCGGACTCCCGCGGTTCTGAAACTGATCTCATAAGTGCAATGCGAAATAGATAAACACCAAAGAGTCAAAATCAGGCAAATCTTTTGGAAAATCAATTTTGAATCAAATTACCAAAATGGACTACTTTGCTAGATACAGAGTCGCCACCTAAATATTTTTGGAAATTTAGAAAATCCATGGCTCGTGCCAAAGGCCATGTATCCGTCATCACCAAGATTGTTTCGGCTCAAGAACTTAGGTGCGAGAGTGGAAGGTTATGAATTGAGCACCCCCACTCGCCCGATTAAAAATCGACCTTTACTATCATGATATGATTCTTATCTACACTATATGTTCTTGTTCTGATTATTAGGCTAGCATTACTATGTGATGTGCACACACAAATAAGACTAATTTGCAAGAGTTGGAACACTTCGATTCATGTTTGTTTTGAATATGTACCACTTGAAAAAGTGATCGCATATAAACATTACTCAAATTATTCCAATTCAAGCAACTAGCCTTTATCCACAGGCACTCAAGCAGGTATATCATCTAAGCACTTAGCCTCATGGTGAACATGCTAGATATGGCAACATCAACACTCATGCAATTATGCTAAAGCGAGTAAAGGCTCACCTAGTACTCCAAGCCAATAAGAGAAACGAGTTAGAAAAATGCATGATTCCTAACTATGCAATATGACTAATGCAACACATGCGATATGCAATTTACTATGCTCAGCTACTAATATTGCAAATGAAGCAATTTGATAGCATGAGGTCTAGGCATGTATTCAAAGAAGTATAGGCAATAACAATGCAAATTGGAATGATGAACGGAGCCTCGATGCATGCAATATAAGTGGATGCAAACATGAAGTATGCTAAACAAAACATGATGCTTTAAACTAACCATCATAAGCAGTTAAATAAAAGGGAGAAAGACGTGGGGTTGGAAGACATACACATTATTACAACATTTGTGCCCTCATACAGGAGAATCCGAATAAACTAACTAGCTAACTAATTAAAGCTAAACTAATTAATTAACTATTACAAACCCAAATGAATAATTTAGCTAAACTACTTAACTAACTTATTACAACAACAAATTAATTAACTATTCTAGCTAACTAATTATTACAAGACAAGATTAGCCAACTAATTAATTACAAAACGAAGTAACCAAATTATTCCTCCTCGGGAAACAAGGAATGCTCATGCATGTGCGGACTTTCCACCCGAAAAAGCCACTGTTTCTGCTGCCAAATGCCTCTATTGCACAGTAGAACACTTGCGCTGTTTTTTTTACCTCCAGACCAACTCTGTTCTGCTTTAAAAGTATACTGTTGGATTTTGCATAGGTGGCCGGCAGAGGGCCTGCCATCCATCGATGATCTGCCTTGACCACTAATGACTGGATTGTCTGATGCAATAGAGAGCAAACAGAGCGAGGATAGGTATTCTCAAGGGTTTGTTTGCACAATTTATCCCTCTTTATCATTTGAACAACTCAAAGAAGTAGTAAGTTTGAATCATAAACCACCAATAGATGTGATTTCATTGCATGATGGCTTATGAACCAAGTGTGTGTAGACTCGACTTTGTTCGCGCCCCCCTCTCAAAGGGCTTGAATTGGTCCTACAGTTCGGACTCTTGTCACGGTTTTGAATCTAATCTCATAAAGTGCAATGTGAGACTGATAAACACCAAAGATTCCAATTCGGCAAATCATTTTTGGAAAATCAGATTTTAAATCAAATGATGCCAAAATTGGACTGCTTTACTAGATTACAGAGTCGCCACCTAAATATTTTATTCTTGAAAAATTTAGGAAACCCTGACTGGTGCCAAAGGCCATGTGTCCGTCATCACCAAAGTTGCCTTGGCTCGAGAACTTGGGTACGAGAGGGGAAGGTCCTAAAATGAGCACCCTCGCTCGCCCGATCAAAGGATCCGCCTCTACTAATCATGATATGTTGTTTTATAAACCTCATGTGTTCTTATTTGGGTTATTAGCTAACTTTACTATGTGACGCACACAAGCAAGAATAGACCTAAATCGCAAGAATTGGAACAATTCAACTCATGTTTGTTTCGAAAATAGTTTGAATTTGCCACCCTTAGGTGGGTTAGAATGTAGATTTGCCATCAAACATGATGGGCTTAAAACATGATTTTCTACTTCGCAAAATGGGCTTAAAACACACATTCATTGAATTGTCCCAATTCAAGTAATAAAGCCTTCATCCACAAGCATTCATGCAGTTTAGCACTTAAGCACATAGCCTCATGGCAAGCATGCGAAACATGGCATTTATGGCAATTACACTCATGCAATATGCTAAAGCATAAAGCTTACCGAGTACTCCAAGCTAAAACAAAAACTAGTCAGAAATATGCATGATGCTAACTATACAAAACGCCTAATGCAACACATGTAATAATGCAATTAATAGGCTCGGCTACTAGTATGACATATGATTTGATTCAATTTGATAACATGTTTTGAAACACGCATTCAAATAAGTGTATTGAAATTCAATGCAGTTTGAATGATGCGCTGGGCCTCGGTGCATGCAAGACAAATGAATGGATGCAAACATGCAAGCATAAGGTATGCTAATTGAAAATGATCCCTAAACTAACCATCGAAAGCGATTAAATAAAAGGGAGAAAGATGCAGGGTTGGAAGACATGCACACACGCATGCACCCTTAGTACAACATTGTGCCCTCTCGAAACAGAGTCCGAATGAATAAGCTAACTAGCTACGTGTAGACACCCCATTTTTGACCGTTCTCAAGACTTGGACATCACCGCTTGAACACTCGGTGATCATCCATGTTTGTGTTCGTCCTGGGTTCTCGGAGGTTCCAACCATGTGCCTTACCTCAGGATCTCTCGACTTGACTGTTTTGTGTCGGGTTTTGCACCTAACACTTGTGTTTTTTTGCCTTTGAGGGGCAGAGAATGGCTTGTTGGCCATCCCTACACATCACCGGCCATGGCTTGAGGCCACCGGCCATTGGTTTGTTGCCACCGGCCAAATGTTTGGCCGGGCGGCACTCTTTATGGTCGCCCGACTATCTATTTTGGTCAAATTTCATTTTTGGCTGGCCGACCACTGTTCATCTACTTTTGCAGATATTTTTATGCCAGCTGTGCTAGCTGGCATACACTTTGTTCCCCTCCATACACGTGTATGGAGGGATCTCCCTCTTGACTAGCTTGTTTGGAAAGCTTTACAAGGGGGATTGTCTATAAGAGAGAGCTCCCTCTCCCTCTTTTGCGGTTAGAGAATTTTTCCAGAGCTCTGAGTTTTAGGGTTAGGGTTTGTGTATCACCTATCTCTATATCTCTCTCCTTTGTGTGTATTTAGTGTGGGTTTGTCCTTCCTATTGCACACAAACACCTACCATTACACCTTCCCTTGGGTACTAAGGCTCTAAGGGACTATTTTCAAAGTTCTTGGGTGGATTCAAGCTTGGAAAACCAGCTGGTCTTGTGTTCTTGAAAGGGGTCAACAAGGGTAAGATCTTCACTCTTTTTACCCCATTTTCGCATAGCTTTTTCACCTACCTTGAAACTACTTTTAGACTTTGTGTATAACTAATAAAAGTCTTTTTTTTGAGTGCTTTAAATAGTTGTTCAAGAGTGTTTTGTTGTTTGGGGTGGTTTGACCCCTCATAGGCCGTGTTTGGCCCAATTTTTGTGCTATTTTGGTGAGCTCCGGGACCACCTTGTTTGGGCCTCCTCACCATTGAAATCTTGAGGGATTTCAGTGGTGAGGATGGTGCCTTAAGGTCTCAAGAAGGACAGGGCCACCCCCTCTCCTTGTTGTCCTTGAAAAGGGCCATTTAAGCCTCATGTGTGAGCATCTTGTTTAAGTATATGATGGCCATGCCTTAGCTACTTTTTGTGCTTATTATGTCATAATATAGCTCTGTTTTTACTTGGTTTAGACACACCATGCATGCTTAGCATACTTGTCTTGTAATGCCTTAAATTTGCCTTAACATGCTTTAGGCTTTGACCCTTGTTCTAGCATGATTTTGGCCAAGCTTTGTGAAGATTTTGTGTATATTTTAGTGTTCCTTAGCTCTATTTTCAGTTTCTTTGGTCATGCTCAACATGCTTTGTATAGTCTCTTTGCATTCTAGCTTGTAGGCCTTGAATGTGGGATGTCATGAGCATGCTTTGTTTGCTTTAATTAGTTGGTTTGGCACCTCTATTTCATGCAATTTTAGAGTTTGGCATGCTTTCCATGTGTCTATATTTATCTTCTTTTAAGTGTGCTTAAAGGTTGCTTCTATATGCCTAAGTGTTGGACTATGTGTGCATGTATGTTTGTATGTCATTTTGTCTTCATTTCCATGGCATTTAGCCACTGTTTTAGGCTTGTTTGAGGGCTGCCTAAATCAATTTAGATCCCTCCTTTGCATGTTGATTGCATGCTCAACTTGTGTGTTGGTGAATACTTGACCCCTTTGGTATGTTGTTGCATGCTTAGGTGGTAGTGCATTTGGCATGCATCTCTTACTAAATTGTCTAACATGTTATATGCTTTGCACGTGTGCATGTTGACATTGTACTTTGCATGCTTGTTAGTTGCATGTTTGCATGTTTAGTTACATATTCATGTTGCATACTAGCTCCATGCCTAGGCCTCATTGCATTGAGCATGCATTCCTTGCCTCTTGCTTGAGCATGATAGAGGTTAGGATTTATTAGGTGCTTTTGTGTGCATTTCATTTGAAATCAAAATGCATAACTTGGTTCCTTGGGCCATCACGCATCAAAATGCGCAATTGGTGGTCCGAGAATCGAGTACCATGCTCCTTTGAGTCATAAATATCATAAGGAATGTGGTTGGTGCACACATTTGCTTGAAATGCATTGCTATGCCTTGTTTTGCCCTCTGCTGCTGTCAAAACAAGATTCTGCAAGAAGACTTGGCCGGCCGGCCATCTTTAATGCCGACCGACCAACAGTTGGTGGCTAGTGATCATTCCATTTGGCCGGTGACCATTTCCCTTGGCCGGTGGTATCCCACGAGGTCCATAGAGTGCACCTTGGAGATTTTGCAATGATCAGAGGAGCAGAGCAGGGAAAACAGAGGCAACTTGTGCATAGCAGCAGATTTCCGAGCAGAGTCGAGCATGCATTGCATTGGGCCCTCTTCCCAAGACTGTTTACTGTTTTATTAGATTAGTTAATTTGCTTAACTAGTTTAATCGGTCTGTAATATTTAATTAGCTTGTAGGCTAGTTAAATCTGTATTATTCTTTCGGTCCCTCCGAGTGAGGTCTAATTTGTAATAAGTGTGGGTGCGTGTGTTCATGTCTTCCAATCCCCACTTCTTTCTCCTTTTTACTTACTTGCTTTGATGGTTAGTATTAGGACATGTTTAATTTAGTATCCTTATGCTATGCATGTGTGCATCATTCATTAGTATTGCATGCACCGGGCTCGGCGCATCATGCTAACAGCATAGTATTAAAAAATCTAACTCGGATACGTGCTAATTATTGCATCCCACATGTCATCCTAGGATTAGCCGAGCCTATTCCAGTGACATTCTATATGCGTTGCATTAGCCACTTAACATGAACTTGGATCATGCACATGATTACTAACTAGTTTCTGTTTTGGCACGGAGTACGATGTAAGTGTTTATGCTTTCGCATCTCGCATGAGTATGAATGTTAACCTGACATGATAGCATGCTTACCATGCGGCTAGATGCTTATGTGATATAATTGCTTGAATGCCTGTTGGTGAAGGTTGGATTATTTGAGTTGGGACAACTCATTCGAAATCTGTGTTTTAGCCTACTTCTGAGTAGCAAATTTCAAAATCATTTTCCAAATAAACGGATATGAAATGCTTTGTTCCAAATTAGACGGTCTAGTCTATACTTGTTTGCCGTGCACATAACATTGTAATTCTAGCTAATTAATCGGAATAAGAACGCATGTGTTTTCAAAAACAAAATATCACGGTTAGTAGAGGCCGATCTTCGGATCGGGCGGGAGGGGGTGCTCATAGCTGACCTTCCCCAATCGTACCCAAGTTCCCGAGCCGAGGCAACTTTGGTGATGATGGACACGTGGCCTTAGGCAAACGAGTCAGGGTTTCCTAAATTCCCCCATTAAAAAATATTTAGGTGGCGACTCTGTATCTGGCAAAGCAGTCCATGTTTGGCACTTCTTTACAAAAATTTGTTTTCCAAAATGATTTGCCAGATTTGGACTCTTTGGTTCAGATTAAGAACCGTGACAAATTGAGTCCGAACTGTGGGGTGAGGCCCTCACGCGGGGCGCGTCCACAGTTTCTGGCGACTCCGCTAGGGAATTTAGAGAACTTGACTCGAACTCGTGATATGTTGTTTTGACTACACTTATGTGTTTCTTTGCATTGCACGTGCATTGGTGCGCCTAGGACACCGTGTTGGCCATCTACTATTCTTGAGCAGTTTGCCGGAGGCTTGTCTTGTCAAGACATGACCATAAGGCTGACCGGTTGCGAGCTCTGCCAGTATGGGAACACAAACCCCGGTTTTACCGGGGCACCCTTTTCGACCATTCGACCTAGTGCATATTCAGAATCCATAGTGACCATTCCAAACTAGGACAGGTTGCTTACCCGATAAAGGTTGTTTGAAACTGCTGCGTGCGTAGTGAAATCCTAGCTCCTGACAAAATAGGACAGGGAAACCCTACCCCAACATAGGGGTGTTTTGGCTCTCTTTTACTTGCTATGTGCTTTTAAAGTGTATCTCTACGGGGAATATGCATGTCAGTTTGCAAGTTTGGGCATCAGGCCCGTGGGCACCAGTGTTTTGAGGATCAGTTATCTGTGGGTATCAGATTCAGACTTAGGGCAGTGATTTTTGGGGAACAGTGATCAGTATTAGAGTACAGCTGTTAAGCTACGCCTATGTTTGTTCCATTTGGGTTGAAATGCTGCATGTTTCCTCTTTTAGTTCAGAGAATCAAGTACAGAATAGCCAGTGTTCTCCCTCGCTGAGGCAAGGTAGATATCTGATCCGTTAGTCACCGTTCAAGATCGATGGACTTATCATGACACAAAATTCAGAGGAAATTGTGGTTATGACAGCCGCACTAGATCAAGAAATCACCCTGCAAAGTGAGACCAATGTTGATGTACCGCATCTGCCCAGGTCGCCTGTTCTGCGCCCGATCTGGGAACCCCAGTTGTATCAGGCTCGTGAGCCCACTACGTTTGAATTGATGGGGATGATTGGTGACCTCCAGAGGTCTATGGCAGATCTCGCTTACGGAATATCGACTTCGCCACCAGCTGCGTCATATGTCGAGAATTTTGTACCGCAGGAGCCCCCGCTGTTGGGAAGGATTGTGATCGAGCTCAGCCAACCCAAGGTTGTCTCAAGTTATGGAAATGACGTGTCAACATCAACCCAAGCCCTCGATTAGGCTGAGGCCAGAGGTAAGAACAAAATGAAGGCAGATGCCGATCCCATTGAACAACTGTTGTGGGCAGTCGAGGCTTTGAAAGCCAGGGGGATGGATAAGCAACAGGTATTCGTAGTCGCGACCAAGATTGTGGATGATGCCTTCCCCACTACAACTGAAGGCAGTTCAAGCCAGGTAGAAAACAAGGATAGGCCCTGTCATGCTAGAACAGTTCCTTCCACTCCCAACTCTGCACCCAGGAAAGATCAGAAAGTCAAGGCAGTGCCTGCCGACCCTTTCACTAGTGCGTCTAGCAAGAATTCTCATACTTCAAAGTACCTGCCCCGAGGGGGCAGAGTCTTCCATGCACTCTACATGCCTTTGTCTAGGGCACTCCAGATCCTTGCCGAAAGAGGGCACCTTAAACCCCTCGAGCCTATGCCTCTTCCAAAGAATCTCCCTCCCACACATGATGCTGCTTTGTACTGCGCGTACCACCAGCAAACTGGTCATGCTACCGATAACTGTTTTCTCTTTCATCATGAAGTGCAAGATTTGATCGACAATGAGGTTATCCTCCCACCCACCTCGTAAGTCACATCCTTCTTTGGGTTGTTAGATTTTGAGGATACTGTGAGTATGTGATCAGGGAGTGAACCACCTGCGGGCGACCCTCAGTGTATTATGGATGTGGCGTCTGGCACGCATTTTTGAGCATCTGCGAGTGCTGGTTTTGTAACTTTTGGCTTGGGTGTCAAGTCAGTCCTTTGTTTTGTTTTGAGTCCGTCTTATCGTCTTGAGTCAGTTCTGTTTTTTTTCTTTGCTTAAGGGTCTGTCTTGTTGTAGTGAGTCAGTCCCCTTGTATAGGATGTTAGGTGATTCCGGGTTGTTGCCTCGAACACTGTTTTTATTTTCTTTTGAGTCTGTCTTTGCTGCGGAGCCAGTTGCAACTAGGAAATCTGAATGAAACAGCTATGGCTATCATGTTTCCATGCTTATTGCTACTTTGAGCTAGTTGTGCCAGAGGATTTGAATGAAATGGTGGAACATCTCACTTACTCTTTTGTGCTCTAAACTCATTGTATTGACCTAAGTTTTTCAAAACTGTTTTTGAACACTGTGGTGATGAAAATGAAGAGAA
Organism: Camellia lanceoleosa; assembly: GCA_025200525.1. Lineage (NCBI taxonomy): Eukaryota > Viridiplantae > Streptophyta > Magnoliopsida > Ericales > Theaceae > Camellia > Camellia lanceoleosa. Next base: position 14,368,081 of record CM045771.1, on the reverse strand, counting down.
AGGAATTCCTCGGGTTTTACAAAACTTTGATCAATTTGAGGGAAAGTGAGGCATGCTAAGCCTTTAATGAATGAAATCATGCTTGTTAGCTTGAGTACTGGGAAGGACCCTGGCTTGATCCAGATTGGTTCCACAGTATCTTTAGCGTGAGCGATTTGTCGCTTTTATAAAAACTTTCAAACACAAAATGTTTTGCGTAGTCCTGCGAAGACTTGTGTGGAATCGCTCTTGAGATTGTGCAGCCTAGGATCGCTCTCAGCCTCAAGATTCAATCCATTTGTTTCCAAACCCTGAACCCATTCAGAACGTTCAATGATCAATTATCAAGAGAGGCCTGTGTGGCCGGATTTGAAGCAGCCCTCGAACAAAAGGCACCAAAGTCAGATCAAGAGGTCAGACGTCGTTAACAGAAGCTTGTGAAGCTAGAATAGAAGCACCCCTCGAACTAGGGGCAAAATACTCGAAGAGTCGAAGATGAATCCTTTTGCAAATCAAGAACAACGGCCACTCTACTGGATAGGGATGGCTTCAAAACCCTAAAACCATTTGGCATGGACTTGTTATACTTTTTCCCTTTGAGAGGCTCGTCGGGCCGAAAACCCGGAAGGGCAACCTAGGCAAAAGTTAGAGCAAGAGAAAAATACAAAAAGAAAAAAAACAGAAGAAAAAAGGAGATGAAAATGCAAAAAAAAAAAAATAATAATAATACAAAGAAAAGATGAGAAACAAAAAAGAAGAAGAAAAGAATTGAAAGAAAAAAAGAGAAAAACAGAAGCTCGCAAGGTCGAAAACCCGCAACGGGCGCCTTGGCAAAAGTTAGATCCTAAAAAGTGAAGGTTAAAATACCCGAGTGTACCTTAACTGTGAACTACGTAGGCTTGATTCCCATGTTTGGGATACGTAGGCAACTTCATTCCGAAGTCCAGCCCCCAACGCTTTCATAGCGACTTAGTCCATGTAATGGTTTTTGATCATCCTTGCCTTCTCTAAATCCGATAGTTCGGTTGTGACACCGTGAACTACGTAGGCTTGATTCCCATGTTTGGGATACGTAGGCAACTTCATCCTGAAGTCCAGCCATCAACGCTCTCAAAGTGACTGTGTCCATATATTGGTTCTGATCATCTTCGTCGTCTCCGTGATCATCACTAATGAGGACTGTTTACAAAATGCTGCGGCATCGTCCAGACAAGGGGCAAGTTTCCGTTGCCATGAGTCACCATTCAAACCAGGGGCAACTTTCCGTTGCCATGCAGCTCTTTCAAGCAAGGGGCAGTTTTCCATTGCCTCCGATCCAAGGTTGCGCACCTCGAGAGTAAGTTCCGTGCTCGTTGAGCATTGACCGATTGCAAAAATAGGTTTTGAGAATTTTTACTGAGGTTGACTATTTTCTCGAAAATTATTCCATCTTTTCCAAAACTGGACCATTTTCTTGGACCCAAAAAAGGAGAATTTTCAGTGCTCATAGCCTAACTCGCATGATTTTCAAATCAAAAATCAAACAAGTATGTCAATCTGACTCTCATATTGGTCAAAATTGTTTTAGTAGAAAACCAAAACAAAAAGGATCAAAATGATGAACTAGGGGCACAGTTGAGTCAGGCTCCCTATCTTTCCCTTGATTGTCAATGCTTGCTAGAAGGGCACTCTATTCGCCAGAAGAAGACACAACTGAAGCTGTCAGTAAAGGGCTGAAAGATCTCAACAATCTCCAAGCAACGAGGTATCAAGCCAAGTGCAAAGCACAATTTGGAATAGATCAAGATACTCCATCCGGAACATCGACTAGACGCCCCGGGAGGAGATAGCCGCGAGCTAATAAGTGTTGGGCGTGAACCCACAATTTCCATTTATCCATTAACCACCCAGGGGAGGGATATAAAATGAGAGATTAAAGAATAGAGAGGTTTAAGGTGAGAGAAAAGTGAGCAAGAGGGTGATGAGAGAAAAACCGAGCCTGAGGGTTGAGTGATGTGAGAATCACAAATGAGAAAGGGTGGGAAATAATGCCCGAAGGAACTGGCTCCTTGCGATTTAAGGTTTCTCATTTTTGGTAAACACGTCTATATGTCGTGTCTTTTGTTTTGTTTACCTCAACTTTTGTTTTGAGTCTTTTCCGAGCATGTCTCGTTGTGATTAGGTTGTGTACTTTCTGTTTGAGTTTTTTTACTGTGTTCAGTTGTAGGCTCAATACCCCGGTTTGAAAAACCTTTTTCCAAATTCAAATTTTTTTTTAATCATGCTGTGCTCAAAATGCTGTGCCATTCTCTACATTTATGCGAAGCAAAAGAAAAAGGAGAAAATTTGGGGCATCTGAGTGTGCTTCAACTTTAGCCTATTCTACCTTTGTGTTCCGTCTTGTTAGATTGGACTGTTTGTTCAGGGTTTTCCGTGTGCAGAATAAACAGAATGGCCTGTTTGGTAGAGCTTAATTACAGCTTATTTCAGCTTTCAGCTTAATTTAAGCTATTTTAATATGTTTGGTTTAGCTTATAGCTTATAGCTTATAGCTTTTTGGAAGTCAGAAATCAGCTTATTCTTTGAGTGGGGCAGGAGATGCTTTAAGAATAAGCTGGAAATCAGCTTAAGCTGAAAGTTATAAGCTATAAGCTGTTTAGGCATAAGCTATAAGCACTTTCCCACAGCTCTACCAAACAGGGCCAGAGTATGGGCTGAGTGTTCAAACTAAGCAGTGGGTTGTATGAGTTGTTTTGCTGTTGGCCGGTTCGTTACCTGGTTATTGCAATACAAATGTGTAACTTTTAGACAGCAGATCAATTCTATCTACATTGTTATGTGATGTGATGTAATGCAATGTGAAGCATGAAAATGTACCAAAAATGTAACACTTTTTCAGATAAAAAGCTTTGTTTCATTTCATCATCTTTTTCAAGTACAAAGTTTTGGAGAAAACAAAACCTGCCTGCGGCAGTGCAAGGTACTCTAGCTATTAGCAAAAAAAAGAAAAAGTACAAAACAAAGAAGCGGAGAAGCAGCAAAAATCTGGATCAATATCAAGTGGCCTCGGGCCTAGAGGTCTGTCCTCGTCGTCTTCCTGGACAAAGGTCCAGGAGCATCGTCGTCAGCGCCGTCATCGGAGCCTGAGTCAGTGCCATCTCCGGTCTCCTCCTCAGATGACTCCGCCTCTGCCTCCTCCTCCACCTCGGACTCATCGCCGTCGGGGACTGGCACCCATGAGCTACTCCCAATGTGAGTGCGCCCTGCCTTGGTGTGGGGGTATACTCTGCCGTCTCAGGTAGGAGCGGAAGGTCCAGCTGAAGCACCTCCTACAGTAGGAAGCTGGAAGGGAGGCTGAAAAGTACAAATGGCAAACGCATCAGTCTGCTACGGAATGCACTATACGAGTACAATGTATGAATACCGTGAACAATAAATCAGTGCAGAATGCAGTATACGAGTACAGTGTATGAATACTGTGAGCAGTGTATCAGTGCAGAATGCGGTGTATGAGTACAGTGTATGAATGCCGTGAGCAGTGCTGTGAATAGTCTGTGGGCTACAGTGTGTCAGACGCCATGAGGGCCGTGTATCAAGTGTCGAGTTGTGCATCAGATTATGTGAAACAGTTTATGTATGGTTTGAGATTGTGGTCAGAAGAACATACCGGAATACTGTAAATGGCCAGGAGGTCGAGGCTCTGCTGAAGTATCCCCATCACCGAAGCGGTCAACTCCAGCGACTGGCGAGTGTACTCGGAGGAAGCCTGCAAAAGTGTTAGAAGTCTCAGTATTCTACGGAATATCAAATGAATTGAAATGAAATGACTGTGTAGAATGCAAAATGCAGTAGTACATACCGGAGGTAAGCCGTAGAACCCGACTAACTCATGATCAGCCGGAGGGGGAGCAATGGGGATCTGGTAAGTCGCCCCGCCCCGCCCTCTGCATGTCATCGTCGTGGGTAGTGCTGGCCAACTAACCCCCTGTCCCTTCCGAGCTCCGCTCCTGCTACGGACTCGAGCTGTCCTCGATGTCCCAGCCCCTGCTCCTGCTCCAACTACCGGCGTCACAGGCCTCTCTCTCTCGACCCGACGGCCGCTGCTCAAAGGCCGCATGATGTAGGTCCGGACATACTCTGCGAAGTCGCCCTCGCCCCTGAAGCCCTCCGCATCCCAGCCGATCATGTAGTCGGCTATCTCCTCGGGTGTGAACCTCTCTGTCTCCCTCATGTGTGTAGGAGGCGGACCCGGGACTATCTGCTCCGGTAAACCTAAGGTCTGGCGTAGGAAACGCTCCCCCAGGTACCAAGCCCGACAGACCGGGCCCTCCAGGAAGATCCTGAAACGTGCAGTCTCCTCTGCACCAGCAAATCAATCCCGAATCACCGCAGGCAATAGAGCCCAAGGCTGCCAGGTGATCTGTAAACGACATGTAGTTTGTTATCTATTGTTATTGAAAATACAGTGTAAAGCGAAGCTTAAATACACTCTAAAAGTTGAACATACCTCCGCGGGGGTGATGGTGTCGAAGTAGCGCCAGAAGAAGATGAAAGTCTCCCGGGGTCTCCGCACACATCTCACATCGAAGCGATGGGAGAATGGCACATCGAGAGGAGTCTCCACGTCTGGCACTGGCGCGAGTCTCGGAAAGTAGGCATAGACCCACAACTGCAGAGCAAATATTAGTGTGCTTATCAGATAAAGCAGAATACAGAATAAAGCAGAAATCACAAGAGCAGTGTATTGCGCAGAGTGTATAGTGTAATGTGATGTCTGATCAATGTAAGCGAGTATATGTGTGTCGTGATATGCAATATCTGATCGGCGTAAGCAGTGTGTGTACAGAGTACAGAAAATGTTAAGCAAAAATGTTAAAGAGGAAGAAGATGTACCCCCCAAGCCCGCCAGTAACCTCCAAGCAACTGCCTGCTACAACGGGAGGCTGAGCTCATGTATCTGTATAGAGTGGCTAGGGCAGCGCCACCCCAGTCGGAGTGCAGAATCCGCGTGACGTCCACTAGCGCACTCAGCAAGCAGAGGGGCACGGTGTTCGCCCGGTCGGTGAAGATGGTCGTCCCCAGCAGAAACATCAGGAAGCCGCGAGCGTACTACTCCACCTCCTCCTGAGCCATCGGTGCCTCCTTGGCCAAGCCTGGCTGAGCCCGGAAGCGGCTCTCGAACCATGAATATCTGACGAAGCCGGGACGTGCAAAAGGCGACATCTCGCCGAGCAGGTAAATCTGAGCGGCCTCCCACTCATCCATATCGGTGCGAAGGGGATCGGATCACCCCCTACCCCGATGCCGGTGAGCATCGAAAAATCATAGGGAGTCATCGTCATGTCTCCCTTGGCAAAGAAGTGGAAGGAGTTAGTGGTATCGCACCACCTCTCCACTAGAGCGGCGAGGAGAGGCACCTTTCGCAGATGGCGAAAGTCCTCTGCGAGAAGGCGCGGCATTGGGCAACTCCATGTACCAATCTCTGGCAGCGACATTCCTATACCCCCAGAAGGCATGGGAATCTCCCTGTATTTAAAAGCAAACAATTGCGAGGCAATATAAAATGTACAGTTTTGAAGAACAGTCAAAGTCGATGTAGATATAACGTGTGTGTACGTTTTTCAATTTCAAACAAACATCAGGTGCCAGTGTGCTTGCAGTGAACTACAGTGTATGGTGTGTTAGTATGTTCGAGTGGTTCAGTACATGTATAGCGTGTGTGCACGTTTTTCAAGTTCAGACAAACATTGGGTGCCAGTGTGCTCGCAGTGAACTACGGTGTATGGTGTGTCAGTGTGTTTGAATGGTTCAGAGCAAATACAGTGTGTGTGCGCGTGTTCCAATTCAACCAGATATCAAGTACAAGTGTGTTCACAGTTAACTACAAGATACAGTGTATCAGTGAATTCGAGTTAAGCAGTTAAAGAACATAATCAACTATGGCACTTAAGTGTTCTACATTGCAGAAAATGAAACGGGGAAGAATATAGCTCAGAAGCGCCGTATGATAAGTGTGACTCCGGCTCGCGCAGGAGAAGCTTTGGAGCCACCATCCTATCGAAACTCCAGAACTGGCGAAGTCCGTCGGGGGGCAGTATGTGAATCGCCAGCCGGTAGGTCACCGGGTCGAACGGGCAGACGCTCAAAGGCAAAAGCTCGGCCTCGGGATCCATCTTGTGCTCCGGAGGAGTCCCGCCCTGTGGAAGGTCGTCCGCCATCTCAGAGAGGGTGTGAAAATGGCCGGAAATGTGGAAACCGGGCTAGAATGTGGAAAGTCAACAGAAAGTCAACCCTAGGAGGACGGAAAATGGCCGGAAAAGCCAGAAAATGGAAAAGGCACGAAAACCAAGAAAAAATCGAGGGGAACAAACCCTAAAAGATGGAAATCATAAAAGAAACACCGAAATGAAGAAATGTTCGGTTCAAAACGTTCGAAACACGAAGGTATTCGTGAATCGAACGACGAAACGGGCGCGAAAACACAAGAAAATGGAGGATCGAAGGGAGGAAAATATCCTAGAGAGAGAGAGAGGAGGAAATTTCGGCCAAGGAAAAGTAAGAAAAATAGGGTTTGAGGTCCTATTTTATAAGACCCGAGGCCAAAAGACCAAACTGCCCCAATTCAGGCATGTTTGGCCGGTCGGCCACACTTTTGGCCGGTTGAATGTTTTTGTGGTCGGTGGACAGCCGGTGACCTCCTATGATGGTCGGTGAGCCTCCTACAACCTTGTTTGGGTCATATATGTGGTTTGGGGCCTCCAATTTTCAAAATAGTGCAAGACAGTGCATTTCCGAAGCTCAACCAGACTCCGTTTTGACCTCGGACCATGTTTTCTGTGCGAAGCACTCAAGTACGTGCGTGGCGTATCCTTTTTGTATCCTTTTGTCTCCTGAGAGATTAAAGAGTTGCCCACATTCATAAGTTACAACGTTTTGTCGTGAAACGCGCGTTGATTATACGCCATCTCACTCGTCTTGCACACATCTCGCATTGTCATGTGCACACCATGCTTGCATTAGTGTGCACATTCTTAGATTGCATTGTCATGCGCATTTCACATGCATCGTCATGCATTTCGAGGGACGTGCGTTATAACGCGCATTTGAGTTTAGTTTGCATTGTCGTGCATTCCAATAGTTGCATTGTCATGTATTTCAAAAACCGCGCGTTGTCACGCATTTCAAGATCATTTGCATTTGTCATGCATTTCAAAAGCCGCACGGTGTCGCGCATTTCAAGATCATTTGCATTTGTCATGCATCTCGAAAGCCGCGCGTTGTCGCGCATTTCAAAATCATGCATCATCATGCATTTGCATTTCAAAAAGAAGAAAGAAAGAAAACAACAAAAACAACATGCATCATTTGCATTCCAAAAACAAAAACACAAAAATGCATTATCATGCATTTTTGTTTCTTGCATATGTCATGCATTTCATTGTAAATAAGTGCATATGTCATGCATCATTGTAAATAAGTGCATATGTCATGCATCATCATAAATATTGCATATGTCATGCATACCACTGTAAATATTGCATATGTCATGCATTTTTTTTTTGTATCCTTTCCATTCCAGTGCATATTGTGTATATATTGCATTGTAGCTTGCATGCATTCATTGCATCACCTCCATCTATGGCTTGCACCTTTCCATGTTGAGCTTGGTCTGGCATGTGCCCATACTTTTCACGTTAAAGCACACTTCTACATGTGTATGCGCCTATTCCATGTTGAGCTTGGTTTGAGGGTTGCGGCACTTTTTCTGTGTTAGATGCGGTTCATTTGTGTACATGCCTTTCCTAGGCAAGATTGGTTTGGCCCGCGTGCCTTATCCATTGTATCCTACCCATCCAATGCATATTTGTATACATTGCATTGTAGATTGCATGCATCCATTGCATCACCCCCATCTATGGCTTGCGCCTTTCCATGTTGAGCTTGGTCTGGTATGTGCCCATACTTTTCACGTTAAAGCACAGTTCTGCATGTGTACGCACCTATTCTATGTTGAGCTTGGTTTGAGGGTTGCGGTAGCTTTTCTGCGTTAGACGCGGTTCGTTTGTGTACATGCCTTTCCTAGGCAAGATTTGGTTTAGCTACATGCCATATCCACTGTATATATTACATTGTAGTGTAATTTTTGCATCCATCATTAAGATCATGTTCTTTCATTAGCGGGTTATTCCCCACTTATGTCATTCCACCCAATCACTTATTCTTGTGTCCATCTACATCACTCATAGTTCTGCATGTGTACGCGCCAATTCCACGTTGGTATGTTGGTTTGAGGGTTGCGGCACATTTTCTATGGTAGACGGACTTTGCATCTCCATCAATCTATTTGACATTTGTGTGGTTTTGAACCGCTCATGATTGGATCATGATTCAATTGCATTGCATATCGTTTGCATTATTTATACATAGTTTTGTGTGTTTTGCATTTACATTTGTTTTGTAATTTTGCATATCATTTGCATTACATTAGATTCAATTGCATATCATCGCACTGTTTTTGCACCCTTTGGTCTCAGGAGACCTTAAATCCTACATTCGCGTTGTCACGCAGCTTTCGATTGCATTGTTATGCATGTTGCTAACGATATTGTACCTGTTGAGTTTTCTTTCACTTTCAGCCACGATATTGTATGTACGGTTCATTTGAAGCTGGTGAAACCAGACGAACCGCACAGGTATTGTATCCTCTGAGTGGGACGTATCAAGAATTGCATAATTCTCTTACATCCTTTCTGCATTTGTAGTGTAGTTGGATTTGTGTTTGCTAGCTTAAAATTGTCGCATGTTATGCTTCGTTACAGCTTTCCTTGCATGATCGTAAGTTATGCTTGGCTTCTTGCATTGCCAGTTGCATTTTTCCCCTGCCTTCGGGCGCATATCTTGTCCGTCTTGCATGTTTTGTCTAAGTCTTCGGCCTTGTCAAAAATGGGTCGTCTTTGGGCTTTGACATTCACTCCCGTCATTGTTATGACTTTCGAGTTTTGTCAAAGAGGGGCAACTATAGACACCCTATTTTTGACCGTCCTCAAGACTTGGATGTCACCGCTTGAACACTCGGTGATCATCCATGTTTGTGTTCGTTCTGGGTTCCCGGAGGTTTCGGCCAAGCGCCTTGCCTCAGGATCTCTCGGCTTGACTGTTTTGCGTCTGGTTTTGCACCAAACACTTGTGTTTTTTGCCTTTGAGGGCAGGGAATGGACTGTTGGCCATCCCTACACATCACCGGCTATGGCTTGAGGCCACCGGTCATTGGTTTGTTGCCACCGGTCAAATGTTTGGCCGGCCGGCACCCTTTATGGCCGACCGACCATCTATTTTGGTCAAATTGCATTTTTGGCTGGCCAACCACTGTTCATCTACTTTTGCAGATATTTTTATGCCAGCTGTGCTAGCTGGCATACACTTTGCTCCCCTCCATACACGTGTATGGTGGGATCTCCCTCTTGACTAGCTTGTTTGGAAAGCTTTACAAAAGGGATTGTCTATAAGAGAGAGCCCCCTCTCCCTCCTTTGAGGTTAGAGAATTTTTCTAGAGCTCTGAGTTCTAGGGTTAGGGTTTGTGTATCACCTATCTCTATATCTCTCTTGTGTGTATTTAGTGTGTGTTTGTCCTTATTATTGCACACAAACACCTACCATTACACCTTCCCTTGGGTACTGTGGCTCTAAGGGACTGTTTTCAGAGTTCTTGGGTAGATTCAAGCTTGGAAAACCAGCTGGTCTTGTGTTCTTGAAAGGGGTCAACAAGGGTAAGAACTTCACTATTTTTACCCCATTTTTGCATAGCTTTTTCACCTACCTTGAAACTATTTTTAGACTTTGTGTATAACTAATAAAAGTCTTGTTTTTGAGTGATTTAAATAGTTGTTCAAGAGTGTTTTGTTGTTTGGGGTGGTTTGACCCCTCATAGGCCTTATTTGGCCCTATTTTTGTGCTATTTTGGTGAGCTCCGGGACCACCTTGTTTGGGCCTCCTCACCATTGAAATCTTGAGGGATTTCAGTGGTGAGGATGGTGCCTTAAGGTCTCAAGAAGGAGAGGGCCACCCCCTCTCCTTGTTGTCTTTGAAAAGGGCCATTTAAGCCTCATGTGTGAGCATCTTGTTTAAGTATATGACGGCCATGCCTTAGCTACTTTTTGTGCTTATTATGTCATAATATAGCTCTGTTTTTACTTGGTTTAGACACACCATGCATGCTTAGCATACTTGTCTTATAATGCCTTAAATTTGCCTTAACATGCTTTAGGCTTTGACCCTTGTTCTAGCATGATTTTGGCCAAGCTTTGTGAAGATTTTGTGCATATTTTAGTGTTCCTTAGCTCTATTTTCAGTTGCTTTGGTCATGCTCACCATGCTTTGTATAGTCTCTTTGCATTCTAGCTTGTAGGCCTTGAATGTGGGATGTCATGAGCATGCTTTGTTTGCTTTAATTAGTTGGTTTGGCACCTCTATTTTATGCAATTTTAGAGTTTGGCATGCTTGCCATGTGTCTATATTTATCTTCTTTTAAGTGTGCTTAAAGGTTGCTTCTATATGGCTAAGTGTTGGACTATGTGTGCATGCATGTTTGTCTATCATTTTGTCTTCATTTACATGGCATTTAGCCACCGTTTTAGGCTTGTTTGAGGGCTGCCTAAATCAGTTTAGGTCCCTCCTTTGCATGTTGATTGCATGCTCAACTTGTGTGTTGGTGAATACTTGACCCCTTTGGTATGTTGTTGCATGCTTAGGTGGTAGTGCATTTGGCATGCATCTCTTACTAAATTGTCTAACATGTTATATGCTTTGCACGTGTGCATGTTGACATTGTACTTTGCATGCTTGTTAGTTACATGTTTGCATGTTTAGTTACATATTCATGTTGCATACTAGCTCCATGCCTAGGCCTCATTGCATTGAGCATGCATTCCTTGCCTCTTGATTGAGCATGATAGAGGTTAGGATTTATTGGGTGCTATTGTGTGCATTTCATTTGAAATCAAAATGCATAACTTGGTTCCTTGGGCCATTACGCATCAAAATGCGCAATTGGTGGTCCGAAAATCGAGTACCATGCTCCTTTGAGTCATAAATATGATAAGGAGTGTGGTTGGTGCACACATTTGCTTGAAATGCATTGTTATGCCTTGTTTTGCCCTTTGCTGCTGTCAAAACAAGATTCTGCAGGAAGACTTGGCCAGCCGGCCATCTTTAATGCCGACCGACCAACAGTTGGTGGCCGGTGATCATTCCATTTGGCCAGTGACCATTTCCCTTGGCCGGTGGTATCCCACGAGGTCCATAAAGTGCACCTTGGAGATTTTGCAATGATCAGAGGAGCAGAGCAGGGAAAACAGAGGCAACTTGTGCATAGCAGCAGATTTCCGAGCAGAGCCGAGCATGCATTGCATTGGGCCCTCTTCCCGAGGCTGTTTACTGTTTTATTAGATTAGTTAATTTGCTTAACTAGTTTAATCGGTCTGTAATATTTAATTAGCTTGTAGGTTTGTTAAATCTGTATTATTCTTTCGGTCCCACCGAGTGAGGTCTAATTTGTAATAAGTGTGGGTGCATGTGTGCATGTCTTTCAACCCCCACTTCTTTCTCCCTTTTACTTACCTACTTTGATGGTTGGTATTAGGACATGTTTAATTTAGCATCCTTATGCTATGCATGTGTGCATCATTCATTAGTATTGCATGCACGGGGCTCGGTGTATCATGCTAACAACATAGTATTCAAAAATCTAACTTGGATACGTGCTACTTGTTCCGTCCCACATGTCATCCTAGGATTAGCCGAGCCTATTCTAGTGACATTCTGTATGCGTTGCATTAGCCACTTAACATGAACTTGGATCATGCACATGATTAATAACTAGTTTCTGTTTTGGCACGGAGTACGATGTAAGTGTTTATGCTTTCGCATCTCGCATGAGTGTGAATGTTAACCTGACATGACAGCATGCTTACCATGCGGCTAGATGCTTATGTGATATAACTGCTTGAATGCCTGTTGGTGAAGGTTGGATTATTTGAGTTGGGACAACTCATTCGAAATCCGTGTTTTAGCCTACTTGCGAGTAGTAAATTTCAAAATCATTTTTTAAATAAACGGATATGCAATGCTTTGTTCCAAATTAGACAGTCTAATCTATACTTGTTTGCCGTGCGCATAACATAGTAATTCTAGCTAATTAATCGGAATAAGAACGCATGTGTTTTCAAAAACAAAATATCACGGTTAGTAGAGGCCGATCATCGGATCGGGTGAGAGGGGGTGCTCATAGCTGACATTCCCAAATCATACCCAAGTTCCCGAGCCGAGGCAACTTTGGTGATGACGGACACGTGGCCTTAGGCAAACGAGTCAGGGTTTCCTAAATTCCCCCATTAAAAAATATTTAGGTGGCGACTCTGTATCTGGCAAAACAGTCCATGTTTGGCCCTTCTTTACAAAAATTTGTTTTCCAAAGTGATTTGCCAGATTTGGACTCTTTGGTTCAGATTAAGAATCGTGACAAATTGAGTCTGAACTGTGGGGCGAGGCCCTCATGCGGGGCGCATCCACACTACGCTAATTATTACAAAACAACTTAATAAATAACTTAGCAAATTAATTACAAACTGAATTCAATAACTAGCTATGCTAAGCTAATTAAGTACAACACTTGAAATTGAGTAATTAGTAACGCTAACTAACTAATAAAGTGATTAAATGGCCTTGAGGGACGAGGGATGCATGCATGCTTGCTCCACCCGTAAATGCCCTTGCCTTGCCATCGGATGCCTCTGTTTGCACTCGCTTTGATTACTGAAAATTGTGCCAACTTTCAGTTTGCCTCTGCTCCAACACAGGAACACATTTGTGCAAAATTCACTAGTGGCCGGTCAGCTATAAAAGGTGGCTGTCGGCCACAACAACTGGCCAGTCGGCCACCCACTTTTCTGGACTTCTTCTTTTGCTGCAACAGAGAGCAAACAGAGGCAAAACAATGCCTTTTCAAGTAATGTGTGTATTGCTACCCTCCTTATCATCTCTCAAGCTCAAAGGAGTGTGGCTCTTGGCTCTCAAGCCATCAACCAAGCATTTTCAATGCATGGTGGCTAAAGAGTCAAGCTTGTACAAGCTTAATGAATGCACAAACAAGACCAAAACAACCACCACCCTATCATCCATGATCAAGGGTGACGGTGACCAAGAAAAAGTAGCACGTTTCATCACTTTGAGTATGAAATGTCTCAATTTCCTTGTGTTTGGATTAACGTTCGATCCAAACACAAGCAATGCAACACAAATATGCTTATCTTGCTCAAGTTTGACTTGGTTCATTTTGTTTACACATTTTAGATTACCGATTAGTTCTTTAACCAATTAAGTCCAAAGTGAGAGTCCTCCAATTGGGAAGAGGGCTTTAAGCCACAAGTACCTTGAACATGAAAGAGGCCTCATGCTGTTGCTTAGTAGAAATGTTTAAGAGAGGATTAAAACCATTAGGCATAAAAGCCTCAATTTCACACTTAAGCCAACAAGGGGCTCAAGGCCACTTTCAAAATAAAGTAAAAAGTGAAGAATAGAGGGAGGTCGCAGATATTTCAATGCTGAAATGGCATGCAAAAAAGACACTAAATCATTCAAGCAACACATGCAAGACATGCTTAAGAGCCTAAAGCATTAAGCTAGCGAAGATCACAACACTATAGGCATGCAACACAAAGCTCAACTAACCAAACCAGCTTTGGACAGAGTTAAAATATGCCAAAATAGTGGCTAAAACATGTTGAGATTGAGGCACAAAAGGCTAGAAAAACATGCTCACATATTAGTTTGCAAACAAGACGCAAGGCACAACTCTCAAAAGCAATGAAAGAGTGAAATAAATGAGCATGTGACAGAGCTGTATACATTGAAGTTACATGCAAAATGATGCTACACCATGCAAGCAACTCAAACACTTCATGCTTAAAGCCTTAAAACAGTGAGCTAGTGAAGGCTATTACACTATAGCCATGCAATACAAGCCTCGAAGGACTTAACCAGCCCAAAACAGAGTTAAAGTAGGTCAAAATAGTAGCTAAAACAAGCTGAAGTTAAGCTAACACGAGCCACAAAATCAAGCTAAACCATTAGGCATGCTAGACTAGTAAGCACAATTGCACTACAAGTACAAAAAGCAAGTAACAAATGCTCCAACCAACCCAAAACAGAGTTGAAACTTGTAAAAATAGAGCCTAAAACATGCTTGAACTAAGCTAACACAAGCTACAAAATCAAGTTAATATGTGAAGCTAACTAGGCATGGAAGCAAGACACAAGGAGGGGAGGCTAACCCCTCATATTTTGGACTTCAAGAGTTGATTTTTACCATTGAAATAACTCTAGATTTCAGTGGTTTACAGGCCCAAAAATTTTGATTTAAAGGTGGTAAGAAATGGCACAAAAGGCTTCACAAGCCAAAGAGCTAAAAGAGGAGACAACCCCCGAACTCACCAAGACTTAAACTATCATTTTTAAACCTTAAAAAAAGAGTTTTTTTATGGTTGAAAAACCAGGTCAAAACAGTGTAAAAAGATAGCCAAGCAATTGATTAAAACAAATTCTACAAGTCAAGTCCTTTACCTCTTTAAGCATAGCACAAAATTAGTCACAATTCTGAGCTTAAACCATCCTTAGGAGCTCAAACTATGCCTCAAAGAACCTTAGCTCCAAGATGAAGATGTTTGGTTAAGGGTCTTAGTGCAAGAGTGTAGAGAATTCTAACTTTCAAGCACAAAATAAGAAGAGAGAGAGAGAATTCTAGAGAGAGATGGAGAAATTTGCTCAAAATTGTCAAACCCCTCAAAATGGGGGAGAGACCCCCCCCCTTATATAGAAAATCAAGCTAAAGGCTTGCATCATCCCTCCATACACGTGCATGGAGATGAGCATCAATGAACAACAACTGGCACATCTGGCAAAGAAATATCTGAAAAAGGAGAAAAATGGCCGTCAGCCATCATTGGTGGCCGACCGGCCATCAACATAGCCAACCAGCCACCACTGGTGGCCGATAGGCACAAGTCATGGCCGGCAGGCTAGGGGGATGGCCGACATGTCACCCTCTCCTCCAGAAGTGAAGCAACAAGCTCTTGGCCCACAACCAAACACAAAACAAACAAGATTAGAGGCTCCAAGGCAAGGCACTCAGCCGAGACCTTGAGGGACTCAAAACGAACACGAGCGAGCACAATCATCGGGTGTTGAAACGATGATGTCCAAGTCTTGAGGACGGTCGAAAATGGGTTGTCTACAGTTGCCCCTCTTTAACAAAACTCTAAAGTTATGAAATGACGGGAGTGAATGTCAAAGCCTAGAGACGACCCATTTTTCACAAGGCTGAAGACTCAGACAAGCAAGCAATCAAAACAAAGAATGGTTGCGCTCACAGGCTGCCTACGTATCCCTTTGCAAGGAATCAAACTAGCGTAGTTCTGGGGCAAGATGCAAATGACAAGCACGATGCAAGAACATAACTTATGATCATGAAATGAAACTGTAACGAAACATCTAGATGCAAATGTTATGCAAAGAAACACTATAACAAACTCGTACATAAGTAAGTCAACACAAACCAAATCACATTTCATGCAGAAAGGATGTAAGAAAATTATGCAAGCTTAACTACGCATCACGCAGGAAAGGTAAGGAACCACAACCGTTACACACACCCGAGCCGGCAAACAAGATCCCAACGCGTGGCACACGCGAGGAGTGAGATGGTGTGAACCTAGCGACATCCTAAGGTTCTGAACCATAGAGAACAGCAAAAATAACAAGTGAAACACATCCAACCATTGTGTAGCCAAAACAAAGAGCGGTATAAGCATTGGAATCCGTCCAAATGCATTTAACCAAAGCATCCTAATGCACCGTGCGCGAAAGGGAAAAGAGAGCGGTATAAACACCGGAGGGTGGTATAAACATCAGAGCATGTTCCAATGTTTCTAACCAAAATAGAGAGGTATAAGCGTCGGGACATGTTCCAAATGCTTCTAACTGGATAGGGATATAAACATCGGGCACATGAACCAATGTTTCTAACCAAAGAGGGGTTATAAGCGTTGGAATACGTTCCAAACGCTTCTAACCAAAGGAAGTGGTATAAACGTCGGGCACACGTCCCAATGTTTCTAACCAAAGAGGCGGTATAAGCGTTGAAACAAATTCCAAACGCTTCTAACCAGAGAGGGGTATTAACATCGGGCACACGGCCCAATATTTCTAACCAACAAGAGAGGTATAAGCGTCGGGCACACGGTCCAAACGCTTCTAACCAGCAAGGGTGGTATAAACATCGGGCACACGACCCAATGTTTTTAGCCAAAAGGGGGCTCCAAGGACAAGAATGATCTTACCTGGAGTTCCTCTAAATGAACCATGCATGCAATATTGTCTGGTTGCACCAGCTTTGAATGAACCATACATACAATATCGTGCCTGCATAAGAAAAAGACTAAACAGATACAGCAAGACGAGGATGCATGTTCCATGCAAGATTAACAGCATGTTCTATGCGAATGTGAGAAGCGCATAGTCTATGCAAGCATGGGAAGTGCATATTCTATGCAAAGGTGACAAATGAATGCTCCATGCTCAATTAACAAATGCTTGCTTTATGCCAGTGAGAAG
This sequence comes from Camellia lanceoleosa, assembly GCA_025200525.1. Lineage (NCBI taxonomy): Eukaryota > Viridiplantae > Streptophyta > Magnoliopsida > Ericales > Theaceae > Camellia > Camellia lanceoleosa. Next base: position 14,351,458 of record CM045771.1, on the reverse strand, counting down.
TGCATATTCTATGCAACAAAAATTGTGGCACGCTCCATGCAACATCAAGATGCATATTTTATGCCATACTAGCAATCTTATGCTCTATACAACAGACACAAACATTTTCATGTGAATATGAGAGCATATACAATGCAATGAATGCGAGCATTTTCTATGCAAGATGAAAAGCATGTACAATGCAAGACATAAGCATTAAACACATATACAATGCAAGACATGAGCATTAAAGTTCGAAACAAGTGTTTAATGCCCAAGAAGAAGCACGCCCCATGCTAAAATACAAGATGCATGCTCTATGCGGAAACACAAGATGCATGCTCTATGCGAATAAGAGACAATGCAAGACCTCAAGTGAAAGGCATGTTCCATGCAATGACAAAGAGGCCCACATTTTGTGCAATGACAAAAATGGAGCACGGTAAAAATGACTCAACTGCAACCTCCAACCTACCTCTCGGAGGAGTCGCAAGAATTTAAAAGGATACACCTCGTTCGTGTTGAGTACCACACACTGAAAACATAGTTTGGAGCTTCCGCAGAGGCCACTTGAGCTTAATAATGTACTTCCCTTGCACTTTCTTGAGGGATCAAGGCACAAAACAATAGAACAACATCCAAGGAGAGCACCAGAGGCCTGCTGGCCACTCTGGAAAGCCACCGGCCACCCATCAGCCACAAATGGTGGCCATCGGCCACCACTAGTGGCCGATCAGCCACTGATGGCAGATTCGGGGCATTTTTGTCATTTCACCATAGGTCTTTAAATATAGGGCTTCAAACCTTATTTCCACACTACGTCAAACCTGAAAATCCTTCTCATCTTGCTCTAGACCATTTTCTCCTTCTGATCCACACTTTATATGCATTTTCAAACATCCCACGAACGTCCGATTCGCTAAAACCTCTTTGCACACTCCGTTTTGAACCAATTAAAAAGTGATTTTGGTACTTCCTTCTTGACTTCCATCACTAGGGGTTTGTTTCCCTCGAGTCATCCTTGAGTTCAGTGCCCTTTTACAAGCTTTGACTTTTTCTTCCATTCTTCCTCTCTCAGAGTTGACTTTTGTTGACTTTTGGCATTCCCCGTCCATTTTCCACATTTTCGACCATTTTCTCATCCTTCCTCGAGATGGTGGACGACATCCCACACGACGGAGCTCCTCTGGGGATGGAGGTGGATCCACAGTTCGAGCCATTGATGTTCAGTATTCGACAATGGCTCGCACTCTGGCTCGAACGTTCGAGCCATTGCTGCTTGAATGGTTCGAGCCACGACGTACCATCCTGAGGTACACGTGCTACCTCCCGATAGCATCCGTCAGTTCAGGAGGTTTGCGCGAGGTGCACCGGAGGACCTCCTGCTACGCGAGCCAGAGTCACATTTATCCCATGGCACCTCTGAGGTATACATTTTTCTTTATTTTTTGCATTATAGGTTGCATTTCTTTTATAGCTCAAACTGCCTTTCACCTATTTATCCCAAATACATTCTTGCATTGTATTTCTTACACTGCCTTGCATCTGCTTGTCTTGAACATACCCTTGCACTGTATTTCTTACACTGCCTTATATCTACTTGTCCTGCTTACAAAGGGATTCACATGCCATTCGAGGATACGGGACCACCTCCGTGAAGGAGTGGTATATGGAGCTTCCCGACGCCGTCTGTCACATCATCGACGAGGCCGGCTTTGGTGCATTTTGCATAGGGCTCTCACGTCTCATTGCGAGCCGGCCTCTACTGGGCGTTTTAGTAGAGAGGTCGTAGGATACCACCGATTCCCTCCACTTCTCTACAGCAGGGGACATGACGATGACTCCCTTTGACTTCTCTATGCTTATCGGCATAGAAGTAGGGTGTCATCCGATTCCTTACCTCATAGACATGGGCAAGTAGGAGGCTGCTCAGATCTACCTACTGGGGATTCACTCACCCATCTCCTGATCAGGGATGGTGCGATATACATGGTTCGCTGATTATTTCAAAGGGACGACATCGACGACCCACGAGGAAACCGAGTACTACGCCTGGGGTTTCCTCATGTTTCTGTTTGGCACTACTCTGTTCATCAACCGGGCAAACACCATTGGGCTCTACCTCATGAGCGCCTTGGTGGACCTGTCTCGCATCCGATTCTACGACTAGTGCAGCGTAGGCTCGGCCACACTATACAGGTACATGAGCTCCACCTCCCGCCGGAGCGGGCATCTGCTAGGAGGCTACTGGAGGGCCTAGGAGGTACGTCTTACCCTTCTGCTTTACATTTCTGCTTTGCATTCCTTGTATACTACACACATCGTTCACTGCACTGCACACAATCCATTTTCTACTTTACATTATCAAAGCGCACATCAGACGCTTTCTATATTACATTATCTGTACACTGCACATACTGTACACTTTCTGCATTATATTATCTGTACAATGCACACACTGTACGCTTTCTGCATTATTTGTATTCATTTGTGGTATTCTCACTGTTGTCCTTCCGCCTTCTGCAGCTATGGGTGTATGCCTATTTTCCGAGGCTTTCCCCAGAGCCAGAGGTGGAGATGCCACCTATTGTGCCGTAATTGCACAGGTACGACGGGAGATGCCAGTGGAGGCCTCGGGAGTCATTCTTATTTTTTTGTTGATTTTTTGACACCGTGACCGCAGCGGAGGTACCTCAAAGCTTACACTTATTTCAACTTTACTTCGTATTGCATTTCTAATGGCAGCTAACAATCTGTACATTCACTATTTGCAGATCACCTGGCAGCCGTGGGCAGTGATGCCTGACAGGGTCAAAGATCAATTTGCCGGTGCTCGAGAGGCTTCCCGATTTCAGATCTTGCTCGAGGGCCTAGTTTGTCGGGCATGGTTCTTAGGGGAGCGATTCCTGCATTAGAGCCTCGTCTTGCCCAAGCTGATAGTTCAGATGCCGCCTCCTACATATATGAGGATCATAGAGAGATACACTATGCAGGAGATGATCGATTTCACTAGAGGTTGGGATGCTGACTTCTTCAGACTTGAGGGTGATTACACTGCCTTCATCCAGACATACCTCATGCTGCCTCTGATTGGCGCCCGCAGAGGTGAGAAAGCTAGAGCTCTAGTTGCAGGAGGGAGAGCGGGAGGATCCAGGGTGTCCTGGGCTCATGACAGGAGAGGTTCTCAGACAAGGCAGAGGGTAGGATGGCTAGAGCTGCCAACTACACTGACTTGCTGGCGACCCACAGGGGAGGCTTACCAGATTCCCATCGAGCCTGCACCAGCTGGTCACGAGCTCATCAGAGTTCGAGGCCCGACTCCAGTATGTACTATACTTTACGTTTTGCACATTCAATTCATTTTAGCTTATGCTTTATAGACCGCTGATCATCTCGACACATTCATAGGCATCCATAGAGTACACTGGGTAGGCTCTCGAGCTAGTGGCTTCTCTGATGGGGATGGTTCAGACGAGCATGAACCTATTCAGTCTTTACAGGATTTCAGTAAGTTTCTTTCAGTTTGCACTTCATGTCATGAAATTTTCTGCCGATACATTAGCATTTCAACTGCAATCTGCTTCATACTGATCTGGATACATCATATTAACAACACTGCATTGATATACTACTCCCACACATTGCATACAACACCACACTTATCTTTGCATCCAATATATACCATAACTGATGTATTTGACAAACTATCATTTTCAGGTCCCTTTTCAGATGCCAACCCCACCGGACGCCCCAGCGGGAGCCACAGCAGGACCTTCAGTGCCTCCCCTAACAACAAGGAGAGTGAGATGAGGGACTCTAATGCATAGTCGAGGCAGTGCTAGACGTAATCATGATGGGAGAGGCCCACCAGAGCCTATCTCGGATGATGATGAGATAGATGAGGATGAGGAGCCAGCAAGTCCGCAGTCAGAGTCATCTGAGGGTGGAGGCGACGGCACCAGCTCGGGTTTTGAGGGTAGTGGCAATGCTGAGGAGGGCTCGGAGGAGGGGAGCAGAAGTAGCTCTGGATTAGGCTCCGGCTTAGATTCAAACAGTGGCATCGATGGCGATATCTCTGAGTCCGCCTTGCTGAGGAAGAGGACGAAGAGGGTCTCTCAATCTTGAGGTGGCTGGCGCCGATTCAGATGTTTTTGCTTAGTTTTCTTTTTGCTAGTAGTGTTAGCACATTGTACAGCCTTAGGCAGTTTTATTTTCTTAAAAACTTGTACTCTTTTTGTAAAAAAAAAAAGAAATCATGATCGGAATGAAAATAACTTTTGATTAAAAAGTGTTATATTTTGCATTCAGAGTATTCATCGCATTACACCATTTTTCACGAAAACAAGATTGATGGAAATTAAATATTGTATTGGCAACTGCTTAATCAGGTAATGAACCAACCAACACATGACAAACAGAGTAAAACAACTCAATGAACAAAACAACAACTTGACAATCAAAACAAATACAACTTGATAAGCAAATTGACAACTCGATAAAAAATTTGACAAAATTCTTAAAGAGAGACGAAACAAATGCACCAAGAGTGGAACAAAACATAGGTTCTTAGTACTTTCAATACATGGATGGACCAGAGGGCAAAATAGGAGGCCACCGGCCATAAACAGATGCTGCTAGCCATCAAAAGTGGTTGTCAGCCACTAGTATTGGCCAGTCGGCTACAAAAGTGGCCGGTCGGCCACCAACACTGGCCGGTCAGCCACTAGTGTAGGGAACCTCCAGATTGCTGCCACCTGTCTTCCACTCAGTACCTTATATTCTACAAAAACTCCAGCTTCGTGGTTTCTTTAATTCAGCTCTATTTTTACCACAAATGGAGCCATTCTTTGTCGAAAAACTCTCAACTTGGAATGCATCTTTAGATGGCTCAGAAAATTTGAATTTATGAGGTTTCAGGATAAATGCACTATTCCTACTGAGTCGTACTCCACTGTGTTTTCCATTCCTCCACGCCGTGACTAGATGTTGGAACCCAGTTACGCATGTTTTCAGCTTTGGTGGACAAGAGTTATGCCCCACAGTCGAAGAATTCCAAGCTTTGATAGAATCCCGGCGTGATGAGGAAATCTTGCCCCAGAGTCCCATTTTTGCCACATCCAAGCTTTAGGACAGATGTGTGAGCTTACTTTACACAACGCTCGAGCCTTGGTTCACAACAGGGAGTTAGATATTCCCAGCTTGATTCATCAATTTTCTGATGCCGGCGACCGCGGCGATCGTCTCTGGCAAGGTTTTCGACAACATGCCCTCTGCTTGTGCATGTTGGCTCATTTTCTTCTTGCCCCTGGCTTTGGAGGGTCTAGTATTCACTTGATAGAAGTTGCCCAAGGCTTAAAAGAGGGCAAGAGCTGCATTGGCTTGACACTAGCTGAGACTTTGATGGGCTTGGATACTTTCCATTGTTGGGAGACAACCAAGTTTGTAGAAAGTCCACTACTCTTACAAGTAATATTTCCCACCCTTCTCACATGTATTTGTCACATCACTCAGCCCTTAGGCTCTGTTTTGCTCTCCAAATCCTTTTCTTACTTTTTGTTTCCACGTACACCTCTCTATTCTTTAATCTTTCTTATTTTTCATTTCTCCCTAGGTATGGCTCATGGATAAGTTGAAAGTAGTGGACTCTTGCCTTGCGTATTCAACATGCGGCTATTTCTTTCGGCAACGACTAGTTGATTTCCCAAACGAGGGATGGTGGTGCCAATGGATGTGCCAAAGATCCGCTGTTGACATTACTTGACGTTGCCCTTGGTTTGATCTGCTTGAGATGAGCTACAGCATGTCTCGCCAGCCTGGCATTCAGTGGTTGGTTTGACACACTGTGTCTTCTACTTTCCATTTTGGTTTGGGCATCAGTTCGGACACGACCAGACTTGCTCAGAAGAGGGGGCAGAGTACCCAGCTTCATTTCTAATCTGAGGCTCACAGCTAGCTCGCTATCCCACTACTTGGAGGACAAGAGAACTTCTAGCCCCCGCTCCCAATTTCAGTTGCACCCTTTCTGGTGCATGCATAGGTTGGCTTGAAGATGAGGCACAAACTGGGCCTACTTTGGCATCTGAAGCTTCCATAAGCTCTGGGAGAGGACGCAGGAACACCTAACTCAACTATGCCCTAAGTTTATTACTTTAATCTGTACCTCAGGTTTTCCTTTTGAATGTAATAAAAAAAGAAACTTTGATTTATATCAGGAGTTGGAGAACTCCATATTGAAATTAATGAAATTGAAGGTTGTGGGTACTGAAAATTTTCTATTTGGTCCAAAAATGGTCTAAGTTGTAAAAAGATTAATTTGAACAAAATTAGCTTTTATTAAAACTTTTCAAAACCATTTTCGATAAGGGTCACAACTGGACATGCTCGGAATTTATCCTTGAAATATACAACCCTGAATCCCATAACTGGAAAGTTTTCCCTTGTTTGAAGAGCACTGCACTGCACTGGAGATCACAACCGAACTCTTAGGTGCAGAAAAGACAAATATGACCAGAACAATCCCATGGATATAGTTGATTTGGAGCTGTTTATGGCTGGACTTCAGAATGAAGTTGCCTACGTATCCCGAAGATGGGAATCTAGCCTTATGTAGTTTGGTTTGGGTTCATTCAAGTATTAACACTCTCATTTTGCGCTCTAACTTTTGCCAAGGCTGCCCTTTCTGGGTTTTCAACCTTGTGACCTTAGTTTTTCTTATTTCCAATTTTTCGTGCTCTAACTTTTGCCTAGGTCACCCTTTCGGGTTTTCAGCCTAGCGAGCCACTCAAGGGTAGTATTTCTTCAACTTGTCCATGTTGATTGGTTGGGAGAACTCTAGGTCATCTAGGTCCATAAGAACGATAGCTCCACCCGACCAAATAGACTTGATGATATAAGGACCAATCCAATTAGGTCTAAACATGCCCCTAGAGTCATGGATGGGAGCTCTGTTGTCTTTGAGCACCAAATCTCATTCTTTCAGATTCCTGGACTTAACTTTCTTGTTGAAAGCCCTAGCAATCCTACGTTGATATCCTTGGACCGCGATGCAGTGCTTCCTCCTGCCTCCTCTCGTTGAACAGCATAAGTTCCTCGAACCTGCTCTGCTGCCAATCCGCTTCCGCTGTCTGGCACTCAGTTATAACTCGTAGCGACGGAACTTCAACTTTAATCGGAAGAATAGCCTCCATCCCATAAACTAGAGAATACAGAGTTGCCCCAGTAGATGTTCGAATTAATGTTCTGTAGCCCCAAAGAGTGAATGGCAACTTATCTGGCCAATCCCTGTAGGCTTCCACCATCTTCTGTAGAATGTACTTGATGTTCTTGTTGGCGGCCTTAACAGCTCCATTGGTTTGCAGCCGATATGTAGATGACTTATGAAAAGCCACATTGCCACCAGGATTTACTCATGCCCGTTTGACCCCTTCGGAGTAACTGCCCCAATAACATTAATTCCCCAGACTGAAAATGGCCAAGGTGAAGTCATGTTGTACAGTTTCGACGGCGGGATATTCATGCAATTTGCATGGATCTGGCATTTGTGGCATCACCGAACAAAACTAATACAATCCTCCTCCATGGTTAACCAGTAGTAGCCCTATTGATAATTTTTCGAGCTAACATCACTCTGCTTATGTACGATCTGCACTCTCCTCGATGGATGGCCTCCATTAGGCGTTTCGACTCTTCTGCATCAACACACAGCTTGTGTAGTTCCAGATGGGCTCATTTGTACAATTTACACCCGTAGCTGATAAACTGAGCAGCCATTTGCCGTATTGCCCTTTTATCTTTGGCATTTGCCCCTAGTGGATAAGCCTCCTTTTCCAGGAAGTTCCAGATATCATGATACCAGGGGTTCTGATCTTGTACTTCATCTATCGCGGCGATTAACTCATAAGCCGGCACATACCTCCGCTCGATAATGATTGGACGCGTTCGGACTCCCAAAGGGATATCTATCATGGAAGATAGAGTTGATAAAGCGTCAGCAAACCTGTTGCTCTCTCTCAATAGATGCGTGAAGGTTAGTTTCTCAAACCTGGGAATTAGACATCCAGGGTTTGGTGATAGATGTTCATCATTTCTTCTTTAACCTTCCAGTCTCCTTTCGCTTGAGACATAACCAGGTTCGAGTCCCCAATGACATCCAACCGTTTTGCCCCTAGTTCTAGGGCGGCTTCCAAGCCAGCGATATATGCCTCGTATTCCGCTTTATTGTTTGATACCTTGAACCAGAGTTTGAAAGCTAAACGTATATAGGAATTGTTGGGTGCTATCAGCAACACCCCTATCCTATATTTGTACTGATTAGATGCTCCGTCAAAGTACATGGTCCAAATCTCTTCTTCGACTTGCAAAATGGCCTCATCTGGGAACAGATACTCTACTGCTTCGTCTCCCTCCACTGGGTGATCGGCTAGGAACTCCACTACCGCTCTCCCTTTCACAGACTTGTGAGTCATATACTTCAAATCAAATTCGGAGAGAAGAAGCAACCAACGGGCTAGCCTACCCATAAGTGCTGGTTTCTCAAAGAGATATTTGATGGGATCTAATATCGAAACCAGAATTACGGAGTGAGCTAATAGGTAGTGGCTCAACTTCCTGGTAGCCCATACTAAGGCCAAACAAGCCTTCTCTAGTTGAGTGTAACGGGTCTCATATTCTAGTATCTTCTTGCTTAGGTAATAGATGGCCTTCTCCACTTTATCCTCAGATTCCTGTGCAAGTATGCAACCCATTGTCGTGTCAGTTGCTGACAGATACAAAATCAACGGCTTCCCTCCTGGCGGTGACAACATGGGTGGGTCTCAGAGATACTACTTGATCTGCTCAAAAGCAACCTGGCATTGATCATCCCATTGGAATTTCTTTCATTTCTTCAGGAGACCAAACAGTGGTTCACAAGTCAAGGTTAATTTTGTAATAAACCGTCTTATGAATTGCACTTTACCCAGAAAGGCTCGCACCTCCTTTTCAGTCCTTGGTGGTGGCATTTCTAGTATAGCCTTAATTTTGGAAGGATCGACTTCGATGCCCCTTTATGTAATCAAGAACCCCAGTATTTTCCCTGTTGTGACACTAAAAGTGCATTTATGAGGATTCAATCGCAACCGATATTCTCTGATCCATTGGAAGAATTTCTTCAAGGCGGTGTACTGGCCCTCACTTTCCTTGGACTTGACAATCATGTCGTCCACATACACCTCAACCTCTTTGTGGATCATATCGTGCAAGATAGTGGTTGCAGCCCGTTGATAAGTAGCCCTAGCATTCTTCAGACCGAACGGCATCTCCCTGTAGTAGTAACTTCTCCATGGCGTGGTGAAGGCAGTCTTCTCCCTATCTTCGGGTGCCATCAAGATGTGGTTGTACCAGAAAAATCCATCCATAAAGGCGAGCAAAGCATGGCCTGCGGTGAAGTCCACCAATTCGTCGATGTGCGCTAGAGAAAAGTCATCCTTCAAACTAGCTTTATTCAGATCTCTGAAATCCACACACACCCAAATTCTGCCATCTTTCTTTGGCACCGGAACAATGTTGGCCAACCAAGTAGGGTACTTAGATACTAGCAAGAACATTGCATCTATCTGCTTGGTGACCTCTTCCTTAATCTTCAAAGCCCTATCCGGGTGCATTCTTCGAAGCTTCTGCTTGAGGGGTCGAGCCTTAGGGTCAAGAGGTATTCGATGCTGTACAATCTCATGATCGATTCCAAGCATGTCTTCGTATGACCACGCGAAAACATCTTTGAAATCTTTTAATAAAGCGACTAAGTGCTCGCGTTCCTCCGAAGACAACATGACCCGATCTGGACCAGATATGGATCCTTATCAGTACCCACGTTAATTGAAATGATTTCATCAACCAGGGGTTTTACAAACCTCTCCTCCTCTTGATCAATCAAATGTTTTAAAATTAGAGGAATTCCTTCCTCGTCATTTTTATCAAAATTTTGAAAGCCCTGATTAATGCAATACACAAGTGGCACAGAAAAGTACTCAGAAACAACAGTGGTACTATTCTCATTCACAACTTCCACTTCGTCCAATTCCTCGGTTAGAACTGACTCAAAAGAAAAGGAAAAAGATGATCTGGACAAAACAACGGCATCCGGGTTATCAACCCCAGGAATACCAAACTCTGACTAAAAAAAACTAGAATCTGATTCCGACTCCATAGACTCTGTGGAATCAGATTCCGGTTCACTACCTAATTCAGAACTACTGGACAAGAAGCCCTCCTCGAACTGCCAAACGAGGGTGGGTGCGATAGATGCATCCAAAATGTCGACAGAAGGGTCCATAGCCGATTGATCTCCAATCATGGAAACAGAGAAGTCATCCCCCAAGCTCTCTAGTTTAATCTGAGGATCCGAGAGGAGACAAGCCAGTGCTGCTCCTATCTCAAATTCTATGCCATCGGACTCGTCCTCTATACACTGTTCAGCCTCAGCTGGTAGGTCAGCCTGCTCTTCTACAACTTCATCTCCTTGTAACTGTAGGTCGAAAAAGATCTCAAAGCCGGGCAAACACCACTTTTCAGAGTTCAGCCATGGCTCAGGAAAGCTGTAGAATGGAAAATCTTTCCCCTCCTGGACAAAGCAACCATTTAGGGTTCCTTGAATGGGTCTATGCACCAACTCATAGCGTTTCCCAGTTTGTTTAGCTTTGGCTCTTCCTGCTATTTCCTTCCCCTTTCTTATCCAATCCTCTTTGGTAGGTGTGTAACCTAGACCAAAGGTATGAGGGTTAGGTGGCAATTTGGCCAACACAACAACACCCTTCCGGCAGCTCCTTCCCAATCCTATCACGGGTATATGTTATAGCTTATTCATAAGGTAGACGGATTGAGCACTAACATACAACCCTCATCAATAGCCAGAATATCTTGCACTACCTGGGCCTCGGCCAAGGTGAACCCAGACAAAAAGACATTCTCTTTGCCATGTACAATTTCTAGTGCTGGTGTAGTGACTTCCGGCAGAGGATGTATGGAAGAGTTCCCAAAAACAATAGCTACCCCCTTCTCATGGGGGTACTTCAACATCTGATGCAGAGTGGAAGAGATAGCTCTTACTTGGTACAACCATGGCCGTCCAAGGAGTAAGTTAAAAGTGGCTGGAACATCCAGGATGTGAAACTCAATGTCCTGTTAGGCTGAGCCAACATGAGTTCTAATCCGAACTGTCCCCATCACTTCCCGACTTGTATCGTCATAAGCCCGAATCACCTGGGCCGTTGGTGCGAAGTCTGCTGGCTTCAAATCAGTAGCATAGACCGTATGTGACAGACACACATTAATTGCAGACCTGGTATCAACCAAGACAACTGGTATCCACTTCTCTTTACATTCCACAGAGATGTATAGTGGCTTGTTGTGCTCTGAGCGCTCAGGTGACAATTCTTTATCTGTGAAAGTCAAAGTTGGCGAGGCACCTCCCGGGAACACCAGTCCCATTAACTGCTCGGGGGTTGTGGTGATAGAGAGCTTAGCCTTATCAATTGCTGATAGGACGGCTTGTCTATACACCTGTGAAGCCATGAGTAATCCCCAAATGGAGATGTCTGCTTGAATCTTCTTTAGCCGCTTCAGTACAACTTCTTATTCTAGTAGTTTGTCTTTCTGTTTCTCAGCTTCTTTATCTTTCCCTGATGCTTCTGGTTGGTCCAAGTGTGGGGGCTTGAAATACTGCCCGCTCTGAGTCATGTGATCAACTTCCTCGGCATACCATGTATCATCTGGCAACTTTTGTCCCCAATCCTCATCCGTGTGGGTGAGATGCAAATCCTCATCTTTCCACCACATTCCTTTGGCAATCGACAAGCAACTGTCCGGTTCCGTTGTAAGCACTACTGTATTCGCAACACAGTCAGTCCCCATAGGGCCTTTGGCTTTTCTAGCCTTCTGATCATTCTTAGTTCTTTCATGCTCGAACCACTTTAGCGCGGCCTCCTGTTCTGTATCGGCTGTACAAATACTACCCAATTCTTGAACGAAATTCTTAGTACTAGTGCTCTTCGGCAACTTTCCCTTGTTGTCGACCATTCCAGCCGTTGCAGAAATTCCAGTTTCCAGCTGTCCTTGCTTTGGTTGAGACCCCTTATCAACATCTGGTTTATCACTGAGCCACCTCGTATTATCCATTGATTCGTTCACATTAAACCAGCCAATTTGTACATTCCCCAGATTTTGTTCATCGAAAAACTACAGATTACTAATGTCCTCCTCAAGTTCAGCTAAGTCATCCAGCCCCTGGCTTGGCCCGTCCTCCCAGACTACATTAACCTCAATTCCCTTTGGCAATTCCACCCTTGGTCTGGCCTGGCTAGTTGGCACAATGTAACAGCAAGGGTTGTACTCTTCTTCAGTTAAGCTCATGGAGCCCTCAGGTATACCTTCTTCTACCACAGCCACCACCACGAGTTCGGATTGGAATATGGACGCACTCATCAGGCACAAGTCTGTGCTTTTTGGGATGAATAGCGCCGGCTTAGGCAGGTGGGAGGGGGTGATGCCTATGCCAGGGTCGTATGGGATGGCCATTATTTGGATAAGGTTTACTTGCCTAGGTGGTGGGGGTTGGTTATGTGGTGGGAGGGGATTTGTTGTGACGTTAGGCTTCTCAGGAGGCGCTATCACTTTGTTGTGAATGAGATCCTGAATCTCATGACAGAGTCTAAAGCATAGGTCGGTGTCATGACCATGCTGCTAGTGGAAGGCGCAATACTTGGCCGGGTTGTGTGTAGGAGGGAGGGGATTAGGCAACAGGCGTGGCTCCAGGGGCTTCAGATGCCCTTTTCTTATTAGGACCCCCAAGGCTTTGGATATAGACATGTAGAGTGGGGTGAAAACCCTCTAGCCCCAGGGTGGGTACTTCGCAGGTTATGAGGTGGTTCCGGATGCCCCAGTAAAATGGGTGATTGTTTTCGGTGTGGTGGTGACCATACTAACATCAGAAGTCCTTGCAGCTGCAGTACTACTTGTAGCCGTATTTGAATCGCGTGTTAAAGCCTTCTTAGGCTGCTCTTTTTCATGGTCAATCAGGCCCGGTTTCATTGTATCCTCTATCTGCACCCCTATCTCACGAACCATCAGCAAATGTAGGCAGCGGTAAGACAATCTTCTTCTATCAAGTATCGCAGCTACCTGTCATGATGAGGGATAACTTCTGCAATCTAGTCAGGCCCATCGGCCGCAGAATATCTGAAAATAGCCACAAGTGGACCATGGGATCGCTCGAACCGTCGAAGCGGTCTATGTGAGGCATTTTAAATCTATCCAACAATGTCACTGCCAAATCTGTATAGTCATCCTCTATATCTGGGATCAAATTAACACCCTGAGCTCGTTTGAAAAGCTTTTCAAGCTTGCTCACTTTCAGAGCGGTAGGATCGACCTCAAACTCGAAGCGTGCCTCCGTTGGGTAGACTTGTGCTTTGGAAGTCTGAGGTGGGATTAGCCCTGCTGGAATGTTCGTATTCTCCTGAACATTAGCTGTATCCCTGAGTATTGGAACCCTAACTGGGGGTAGGTGCAAAGCAGAAGCTGCTGCTTGTTGTGGTTGTTGTTGCTGTTGAAGCCTAGCAATGAGTTCAGCCTACTGGGCTATAATTTTTATTTGGCGAGCGGTAACTTTCGCTTGGTGAGCAGCATCCAACTACATGGCCTCGATGGTTTGTTGAAGTTGATGCATCATATCCTCCATGTTGACTGAGGGGTGCTGATCTATCAGAACCTTTGTGTGGGGATGTGGTTTGGAAATACTCTTCAGATCCTGGAAGACGCCAATGATCCTCAGCTAGTCACCTGCAAAGATACAAATACTCCGGTCGGGGGTGCCGGAATTAGCACTCCGACGGACAAGTCAGTTCCTCTACTCAAGAAAGCTTGTTCACTAAGTTTTTAGAAGTGATTCTTGCATACCTTTTCTAGTCCATTGCCATTATATTTATACTCGTTTCTTCTGATCCTCGGGGCCAGGGCCTATTTTTTCAATCATTATCTTTTGCACTATTCGGCTCTAGGGATCCTCCCCTATTCGGCCTATTTATCCTATTCGGCCCCTTATCCTTGCGGGATATCTGCCGGCTAGCGTCAAGCTTCTGAAATATACCTCCTTTATCTTCGCCAATTATTCGGCTACCACAATTGCCCTGCGAACTCCCTGTTGACGGCAGTTGATCGGCGTGTTTGGTTCAGAATTTGAGAAGTTTAGCGTCAGGCGGCTTCGCGTGCCCCAATATGTCAGGAGGCGCACGCCTTTTTGCTCATCATTACGCTTTCCCGCTCTATTCATGTGTATCTCAGCATTTATTGTGATTTGAAACTTAGGTCCTTTCAAATTCACATTTCGTCGATTTTCTGAGACTTTTGGATCGCCAGTGCATATCCCTCCGTGACTCGGGTTTTCTGCAACTTCTTCCCGTCTTCCCTTGTCTCATCTGCTCTTCGTAAGTCTCCTTCTCCCTTCTTTGTAATCCTATTTTCTGTTTGCTATTTTAGCTTCGGTGAATATTTAGTTCTTTTGCTAAGATGGCCAAACATTTGAAAGACCTCCTTTCTGAGGATCGTATCTCCGGTTTCGGCAACATTTTCTATTCTGACGGCGTCCATTTATCCCTTTGTAACGGACAACGCTCTCGACATGGAGAGGGAAGATCAAAACACGATCGTATTCCCTTTTTATCCATTGCGGAGGGCGGGTTCGTTTCCTACACCCACTTCTTAGGCCGTTCCGCTATTGGGGTTTGATTCCTTCTCAACCCAATGTAAATTTCTTCGAATCATCATGGGGTTGTAGAGTTGAATCGACGCCTTAGGATTAACCTTGGGATTCGGCCATTCGGCATTATTACGCCTTAGCCAAATCCTCCTACGGCCGGGCGATATTTTCTTAGGGCCAAGATACTGACCATCACTTGGTGAATATGCTTGCCAGTTCTGGTAAGCGGGTTGACGACGTGATGGTCAACGTCCGAGGTAATTGGGAGTTTGCTGAAGGGGAGGATCACCTGGACCCTATTCTGAGACATAAGGGTGACCCAGGTTGCCACGCAATGTCTTATGTTTGTTGGTCTATCTCTTATTCGGCTCTTTTCCCTAAATTGCTTTTTATCTTCTGCAGGTAATAGGTTGAAGAAAATTCTGACTTCGGTTGACGACGTAGTTCTTGGGGAAATCAAGACTGCACTCACATATTTCGGACGCCCAAACGTACAAAAACAAGGGAGAGCCGCCCATATTCTCCTTCGGTACGAACCCACTTACACTACTTTCTCGGCTGCAGACAACATTCTGATTCCATCCGGCAATCAACAGCTCTCGGCCCTTATCTTCCCTAGCTTCAAAAACCTTAGGCAAATCGATCTCGTAGCTTCTGATTCGGGGGAAGACATCGAGCCGGTTGTAGAGGTAATTGCCGATTCGGCTGGGGAGTCTACTGAGGGGGTTGTAGAGGGCAACGAGGCCGTACGCTCGGCATTTGAGGCCACCGAGCAATCCGCCTCAGGACAAGCAGATTTCTCTTCTGGGGATATTTTTGCGAATTTGGGAGATCTACCCGGCGATTTCTTTGAGGGTATGGCGAAGGAAAGCCTAACGCAGATGGCGCGTAAAAGAAATGCCGAGCGGATCAAGCCCTTCGTACCCGTTTCTGAGGGGACGGTTGAGGTTGCTGTGTCCGACACGAGAAAAAAGGGTGGAGAGCAGGGCGATGGGGAACGGCTGATTCCGGAGCAAGGCCAAAAGCGTGGTGCCGAGGGAGAAGCGAGTTCAGAAGCTGGCCCTGGTAGCAAACGGCCTCGGCTTGAAGAATTGGACGTGGTTGCTCCGTTCGTTACAGCCAAAGATCAGGGATATGCCGATTTTATCCGACGCTTCGGCCATCGAGGATCCAGCCGTGGCTCTGAGCCTGGCGGCTTCAATTTCTCCGCCGGCTGACAACAAAGCCTTCGGTGCTGTGCCTGATATTATGGTCGTTTCCCTAACTGCTCAATCGGCACTCCTGGTAGGTCACCTTCATTTCGCTCTTGTTTGTTAAAGGCGTCTAATCATACCGAATTGTTTTACAGACGAATGGAAGGATCGCCGACTTGGGTCGCCGCCTGCGTGATGCTCTCGGGAGAATTGACCATTTGCAAACAGAGGTGCAGGGTCAGAAAAGTAGGGCCGAGTTCGAAATTATGAGAGCTGAAATGGAGAGTGCGCGAGCCGAAGCGGAGAAAGAGAGGGTTCGCGTCGCCGAACAGCTTCGTGTTGATGCTGAGGGTAGGGCAAATGCGAGCGAGGAATCGCTCAAACTTTCCAAGAAAGCACTTGCTGAAGCAGAAGCTCAGTTAGAGGAGCTTAACATGGCCATGAGAAAGCCGTATCAGAGGCCTTTGAGGCAGGGAGAGGCGCCGCTCTGACGGAATATGTTGAAGAAGTGTCCAAATTTGAGAATCGTGGGTTCAAACATGGGTGGCTCAAAGCCCTTGCTGCTACTGAGGTTACATTGGATTTGCCAATTCCTTATGAGCAGGTGGATGTTGAGCCACTTGAATCTGACTTTGGCAGTGATCTGGGAGCCGTTCGAAAGGCGCTTTTTGTTTTTTTTTTTCTTCCTTTGGATAGTGCTTTGTTAGTTTATGGTAGTTTTCATGTATAAATTGGTTAGCATCTGCGCGCAATTTATTAATGAAAATTTCCTTGTAATTTTTACTACCACCACACACTTTGTATGAAAGAGTTCTGTGGTTTAATTTTAATGAAAGAGTGGTTTAATTTTAATGAAAGAGTTCTGTGTTTGTCAATGCATTTGGTAAAATGGAATTGCATATCTTGTGGAAACCACGATTTGTGAATCGCTTGCCCTGGGGGTTAATGAAAAGAATTCTAGCTCTGAATCAATTTGTGAGCCGGCTGGGGTACTTGGTCCGAATAGATTGATAAATCTGCTCTTGCCAGTCAACTCGTGAGCCGGATGATTTTACTGTGCCACGAATGATTTTATCTAGAACTCTTCTAAACAAACCGTACATACAATATCGTGTCTCCAAACTTTAGTTTGTTCCTTACTTGAATCTGAAATTTTCATCAACAGTTCTTGTGCGTTCTTCTTTTTTTTTTTTTTTTTTATGTCGCTAACCACTGAAGGTAGAGAGGAAAAGATTGGTCAATATTTGGGTTCCTGCAGACTCAATACATATCCCATCAAAATCACCATTTGCAATTTCACTGCCTACTGATCTTGGACCCTTAGATTGATGAATCTGCCCTTACCCCAAGGGGTTCATGATAAGAACTTTGGCTCTGAGGAATCAATTCGTGAGCCGGCTGGGGTACTTGAGCCGAATAGATTGATGAATCTGCTCTTGCCCGAATCAACTTGTGAGCCGGCTGGGGTACTTGAGCCGAATATATTGATGAATCTGCTCTTGCCCTAATCAACTTGTGAAATTTGGGTACTTGGGCGAATAGATTGATGAATCTGCTCTTGCCCTAATCAACTCGTGGAATTTGGGGTACTACGACTTATCTTTGAAGATATCCCATCAAAATCACCATTTGCAATTTCACTGCCTACTGATCTTGGACCCTTAGATTGATGAATCTGCCCTTGCCCCAGGGGGTTCATGATAAGAACTCTGGCTCTGAGGAATCAATTCGTGAGCCGGCTGGGGTACTTGAGCCGAATAGATTGATGAATCTGCTCTTGCCCTAATCAACTCGTGAGCCGGCTGGGGTACTACGCACTTAGGCTGAACATATCCCATCAAAATCACCATTTGCAATTTCACTGCCTACTGATCTCGGACCCTTAGATTGATGAATCTGCCCTTGACCCAGGGAGTTCATGATAAGAACTCTGGCTCTGAGGAATCAATTCATGAGCTGGCTGGGGTATTTGAGCCGAATAGATTGATGAATCTGCTCTTGCCCTAATCAACTCGTGAGCCAGCTGGGGTACTTGAGCCGAATAGATTGATGAATCTACTCTTGCCCTAATCAACTCGTGCGTCGGCTGGGGTACTACGCACTTAGGCTGAACATCTTGAGCTAAAAGCTTGTCCTGCCGTCAACTTAGTCGGCGTCAGGCGATTGGGTTTCGCGATTAATGAACTTGCCTCGATCGTGCTGCCTCTGCGAGTGTTAAATGGTCAAAGGTACAGCTTTTAAGAGTCTGGTAGGTATCTGATTCAAACTCCTGAGAGAAAATCTATTGTGCGAATGTCGAACAAACTCTTCTTTAACAGCAAAGGGGAAGCCAAGACATTGGCTGAGCTTGGCTGTGATATGAATCGAAGTGAACATCGTGGTGCGCTCTTGCGTGCTGAGAGTAAGAGTTCTATGGGTCAAGAGAGGCGTCAATCTCCTCGACGTCGTAGTAGGTCGTCCAGACGGGATAGGCAGTCCTAGGGGAGATCGCCACACGCCCAAGTCGAAAGGAGATCAGACGCAAATCTGTGCTTGTTAAGTTTTGCAGTATTTGTGAAGAATAGGCCCATGACGGAAGCGGACTCGATCGTTCGAGATCCAGACGTGGCGGTCGAGTTTGCTCGACAAATATTTCCTTCGGAAGTTCAGCAGTCAATGGCTGGTCGTCAGGACTACGAAGTGTTTCGCGAGGGCATTCATGGGGCAGTGAAAAGGCTCTATACAGCTTATGAAGTCGGCATGCGATTGCGCGCCGCCCGCCGAGAAATGGAGAAAAAGGAAGAGCATATCCGCAGTTTGGAGGCTCGCGTGGAGGCGGCTGAACGTGAGTTAAGAAAGATCAAAGCGGCTCAAGTACAACCAGCAGGGTAGGTGAATCCAATCGTGGAAGAGAGGGTTACCAGTCGGCTTATAAGCGCTGCCATTGCCGATCGTGAAACGGCGAGCATGTTCGCATTGGAGTCCGCAAAGGAGAGGTCTTATGAAAAGGTTTTTCACAAAGGGCGCTTGGTTGGAATCCAAAAGACCAAGGAGAAGCTTGCCGAAGAAGTTTGCCGATGTGAAAATCGTGGGTTTAGGCACGGTTGGATCAAGGCATCTCAAGTCGCCGAATCTCTTCGCTTGTCAGGCATCGATTCGGCGTCACCTCTCTACCACAGTAAGGACTTTCTGTTTTCTGCTTTCGAGGTTGAGAAGAGTGAGGATGAGGGCGATGCCGTATGACTTTAATTATTGTAAGGTTCGAACGCTGGTCGCGTTCACAATTATGTAATTTCTTGGTTTTTTGAATAAAAGACGCTTTATTGAAAGTATCAAATTGTCTCCCACATTCGGCGTGTCCGTGTTTAATTTTATTGCATAAATGTTTGGATAGACGTAAATACATCAATCGGACTCAGCATCTGTTAAATCAATGCGCCGATTCGTTGGCGTGATCAGCCTACATGTAATGGCCGTTTACTTTTGAATAAAGCCATTGCGGCGTGTGTTGTTGAAATTTGAAGAAGCCGTGAGCCAGGGATCGGAGGGGTTATGGCATTTTTGCATTTTTAGACTTAGCTCGAATGCCAGATGTCTAGCCGATTGGGCTAGATAATTTTTGCCCCTTCAGGCGCTGCGTTTTAGCCAACCGTTGGGTTAACTAGGTCATGGAGAATGTTGACCGACGCCTGTCTCGTGGGGTTTAGTGTTGATAAAATCACTTCGGGATTTGGGCCTCGAGATCGCGGCCATTGCTGAGAATGAAAGTGGTAGGTGCCTCATGCAATCAAACATATTTGGCTCACCAGCATCTATTGCGTGGGATGATCAAGAGTTCTCACCATCAAATGGTGATGATAGTTGCAGGAGCTCAAATTCCGGCCGAACTTGGCGCTCAGATGGTTTGCGGCGGAGGATTCTCCGGTGTGGGAGGAGGACCGCTGAAAGGAGAAACTGGAAACACGTCAGTCTCCAAGTCGTTGAAGCAGATCGCCCCGAAAGGTGACACAACGACCGCTGCCTCTAACCTCCCTTGTCTTGGATCTTGGCCTTGACATTGTCGATGGTGTCAGAGGCCCGGCGACATGCCGATTCGGGCGCGGTTAGATCGATGCGTTTTGAGCCGCGATGGTTGTTCAAATGACAAGAGTTGGATCGATCAGTTGATTTGTCTTAGAAGAGATAGATATTGTAATGTTTGAACGCGGATTGCGTCTATGTAACAACTTTTTAATCAAATAAATTGATTTGTCTTAGAAGAGATAGATATTGTAATGTTCGAACGCAGATTGCGTCTATGTAACAACTTTTAATCAAATAAAAAGTGTTATTTCATATAGTTGAGTCTTACTCTGAAAATCTTTTGTTTAGCTATGCCGGATGAATGTTCCTGATCCCAACTTTTAATGGTTAAGCACGTCATTTCGCATGGTTTAATGGTTTGCTATTAGTTTGCTATCGGAAAGTTTGCTACCGGAACTTTTGTGTAGCTTAAATATTTTTCCTGTATTCAGGGATCGGCCCTTGCCTTAGGCGGGATGCGAGTTTAACCGGAATGGGTTGTACTCGTGGGCCGGCTAAGGCACGCCTTGTCCGGCGAGCCATATTAGTAATTCCGGCTTAATTAGTTGATTAAAACAGGCTCTGGATCCGAAGACTTATTCGGCCCTAAGGTGTCGTGTAGCCAAGGGGGCTCCGAATCCGGAGATTTATTTTGGCCAATCGTGATATCCACGAAGGGCGCTCCGAATCCGGAGACTTATTCGGCCCTAAGGTGTCGTGCACCAAAGGGAGCTCCGAATCCGGAGACTTATTCGGCCCTAAGGTGTCGTGCACCAAAGCGCGCTCCGAATCCGGAGACTTAATTGGGCCAACCGTGATATCCACGAAGGGCGCTCCGAATTTGGAGACTTATTCGGCCCTAAGGTGTCGTGCACCAAAGGGGGCTCCGAATCCGGAGACTTATTCGGCCCTAAGGTGTCGTGCACCAAAGGGCGCTCCGAATCTGGAGACTTAATTTGGCCAATCGTGAGATCCACGAAGGGCGCTCCGAATCCGGAGACTTATTCGGCCCTAAGGTGTCGTGCACCAAAGGGCACTCCGAATCCGGAGACTTAATTGGGCCAACCGTGATATCCACGAAGGACGCTCCGAATTTGGAGACTTATTCGGCCCTAAGGTGTCGTGCACCAAAGGGGGCTCCGAATCCGGAGACTTATTTTGGCCAATCGTGACATCCACGAAGGGCGCTCCGAATCCGGAGACTTATTCGGCCCTAAGGTGTCGTGCACCAAAGGGCGCTCCGAATCCGGAGACTTAATTTGGCCAATCGTGAGATCCACGAAGGGCGCTCCAAATCCGGAGACTTATTCGGCCCTAAGGTGTCGTGCACCGAAGGGCGCTCCGAATCCAGAGACTTAATTTGGCCAATCGTGAGATCCATGAAGGGCGCTCCTAATCCGGAGACTTATTCGGCCCTAAGGTGTCCTGCACCAAAGGGGGCTCCGAATCCGGAGACTTAATTTGGCCAATCGTGATATCCACGAAGGGCGCTCCGAATCCGGAGACTTACTCGGCCCTGAGGTGTCATGCACCAAAGGGGGCTCCGAATCCGGAGACTTAATTTGGCCAATCGTGATATCCACGAAGGGCGCTCCGAATCCGGAGACTTATTCGGCCCTAAGGTGTCATGCACCAAAGGGGGCTCCGAATCCGGAGACTTAATTTGGCCAATCGTGATATCCACGAAGGGCGCTCCGAATCCGGAGACTTATTCGGCCCTAAGGTGTCATGCACCAAAGGGGGCTCCGAATCTGGAGACTTATTCGGCCCTAAGGTGTCATGCACCAAAGGGGGCTCCGAATTCGGAGACTTATTTTGGCCAATCGTGCCATCCACGAAGGGCGCTCCGAATCCGGAGGCTTATTCGGCTCCAAGAGGCTTGAAGGAGAGTTTGCCAAAGAAAATCGATTTTCATTAAAACGTGGTACCAGTACAAGCATCAGATCCCACAAGTCGGGTCCGTAAATGGATCTTCATAAAGTCTACGTTCACGCGGATTGTGGTGAGCCACGGATCTCTTCAATGCCACAGTCTATTGGGAAGCGCATAAGCTAATGGTAGGTGCTTGGGACAGCCTTCATGACATGCAACCAGGGAGCCCCACGATGGCATTATACGGCGATGGAAGCTTCACAACCAAGAATTCCACGTCAACCATTTTTGAGCCCACTCGAACAGGTAGCACGATCCTCCGCAACAGGTATTCTGGATTTGTGTTGAAGCCGAACAGTGGCTGAGACGACGGTGATAGGTCCGACTCGTTGAGGCCAAGTTCAACAAAAGTTCTATAGTACAAGATTTTCGAAGTGCTTCCTGGGTCTATGAGAATGCGTTCAACGCTGAACCGACGTACGCGTAATTTGACGACCAAATGATCGACGTGGCTGGCCACTGTTCCGACGAGGTCGGAGTCATCGAACTTAATTGTCGGAGCTTCTCTGGGCCTACCGGTTGACATGTTATGTTTTTGGGGAATTGGGTGCGATTGGATCATATGCACGGTCGGGGATGCCGGCAGACCGTAGATTATGTGGATCACACCAAGCGGAGGTGAATCCTGTCTCAAGGCTAATGCTTTGGTTGGCCTTCCCTTGCTCACGTATTGCTGCAGTCGACCATCTTGCACTAGTTCCTCCAGATGATCCTTTAGCGCATAATAGCTCACGGTTTCGTGGCCGTGATCTTTGTGGTATTCGCATCGTCTGTCCCTCCTCCGTGTATCGGGAGGCCCCACCATCTTCGACGGCCACTTGAAAAATGGAAGGTGCTGGACTTTGGTCATTATTGCCGCGATCGGCTCTGTCAACTCCGTATACTTCTTGTCGGTTCACCTTGAGCGTCTGCTGTCGACTTGTAGTTGTTCGTTCGTTCGGTGGGAGCACTGATCGCTTGATCGGCGGGAGTCCCGCCTTTTGTCTCGCTTGGTTGGTTGCCGGGGCTCAGGGCTCGGTGGCGGCACGGAGCTTATTGGTCGAGCAATTTCGGGGAGGGCCGTTTTTCTGGAGATTTGTCCGGCTTTTATCCTCAGGGCATCATCTTCGACTTTACAATATTCTTCAACTTTCTTCATCAACGCCCAGACTGTTTTGGGGGGCCTTCTGGTCAGGGAACTGCGCAGAGCACTGTCAGGATGTAAGCCCATTTTGAAGGCGGTGATGGCCATGGAGTCGTTGCAAGCGTCGTCAACAAGGTTGAAGCACTCCCAATATCGTGTCGAGTACGCTCTGAGCGTCTCTCCCGACTGGATCTGCATAGCCCAGAGGGAGTCGGCCTGTTTCGGTTGTACCTCGTTGGTGATGAACCTGGCCCTGAAGGATTTCTGCAGTTGGCGGAAGCTCTTAATCGAAGCTGGCTCCAACTTGTAATACCACCTAACGGCTAGTGGACCTAGGCTGCTAGGGAATATTCGGCACATGAGGGCTTCATTGTCTGCGTCTGGCCATGGCCTTTGTTTATAATGACAGATATGATCGATGGGTCCGATTTTCCGTCGAAAGAGTGAATGACGGAGCTTTGAATTTCGGGCAGGACGCCTTGCGATCCGTCGAACGAAAGGATCGTGCTGGTCTTCCTCGTTTGAGCTACTTCTCCTGCGCTTGATCCTTGTTCGCAGATCCTTTTCGGAGGAGCTGGAGGTTTCGGATCGTCCCCTTCCGTCGAGCTCCGTGGATAATGAGTTGGAGTTGCTATCGGTATCCTTTGGTCGAGCCCGAGGTCTTTGCCCGTCTGCCCTCGGAGGTCACTTTGGTTCCTGGCCCATGGCCTCTCTAGATTTTGCTACCTCCAGGGCCAACTCTTGACGGAGTTGTTCGTTCTCAGCGATCATGTTCTCGAGCCTTTGTTCGTTCTGCTTTGCTTGTTCCATGATACCCTGCATTGTTTCTTGTGCTGAAGTTGTTGGCGAATCGAAGTTCAAGACACGTCGTGCCGCGATAGTTTCTTTTCTGAGCATATTAGCTGGGGTGAGGTCGTCTCGCTGTGTGATCTCGTTGGTGGCTATCGAAGGATCTTCGGTCACGCCTTCCATGGATGTATTTGAGTATTCCCACAGACGGCGCCAATTGTGGGGATGTGGTTTGGAAATACTCTTCAGATCCTGGAAGACGCCAATGATCCTCAGCTAGTCACCTGCAAAGATACAAATACTCCGGTCGGGGGTGCCTGAATTAGCACTCCGACGGACAAGTCAGTTCCTCTACTCAAGAAAGCTTGTTCACTAAGTTTTTAGAAGTGATTCTTGCATACCTTTTCTAGTCCATTGCCATTATATTTATACTGCTTTCTTACGATCCTTGGGGCCAAGGCCTACTTTTTCAATCATTATCTTTTCCACTATTCGGCTCTAGGATCCTCCCTATTCGCCTATTTATCCTATTCGCCCCTTATCCTTATGGATATCCGGCTAGCGTCAAGCTTCAAATATACCTCCTTTATCTTCGCCAATTATTCGCTACCACACTTTGTATACTTTCTTTACGAGGTGGAAGTAGAAATCGGGCCCGATCACAAGACAGTGACATAGATAGTGACCGCTGAATTGGTGACTGCTAAACTGGTGATCTATGCCTGACTGTCCTCCGTCTCGTAACCGGGGTGTAGACACCCCATTTTTGACCGTCCTCAAGACTTGGACGTCACCGCTCGAACACTTGGTGATTATCCATGTTCGTGTTCGTTTGGAGTTCCCGGAGTTCTCGGCTACGCGCCTTGCCTCAGGACCTCCGAACTTGACCGTTTTGTGTCTGGTTTTGCACCAAACACTTGTGTTTTGCCTTGGAGGGGCAGGGAATGCTTTGTGAGGCATCCCCACACACCACCGGCAGTGGCTAGAGGCCACCGGCTGGTTGTTGTTGCCATCGGCACTATATTGTGCCGGTCGGCACTATTTTGTGCCGGTCGGCACTCTTTTTGGCAAAATGACCATTTTGCCCTGCCGATCACTTTACAGCTGTTTTTGGAGATATTTTGATGCCTTTTCTTGCACTTGTTTCCCCTCCATACACGTGTATGGAGGGATGAGCCTTTGTTTTGGCTTAGCTTGTAAGTTTTGGTTGCCTATAAGGAGAGGCTTCTTCTCTTGGCTCAGGGGTTAGAAGATTGGAGAGTTAGACATTTTAGGAGAGGGAGAAGCTCTGGTTTTAGGTTAGGTTTTGTGTATCTATCCTATCTCTCTCTTTCTCTCTTGTTTTGTACACTAGGTGTTTGTGACTTACTATTGCTCACCAACACCTAGTGTTTCACCTTCCTCTTGGAACTGAGGTGCTAAGGGCTTGTTCTTGGTGTTCTTGGTTGGTTTGAAGCTTAAAGAGGCATCAAGGTCACCATTGTTGGAGTTGATCATCAAGGGTAAGAAACTACCCCTTTTTCCTCCATTCTTGCATTCCATTTTTGCCTAGTTTAAAACAGTTTTTGTGCTTAGTCTATAACACATAAAAGTTCTGTTTTTTAAGCCTCTTTATTGTTTATTAAGAGTGCTTGGTGGTTTGGGTAGGTTTGACCACCCTTAGGCCTTGAAAAGGCCTCATTTTGTGCTATTTTGTTGAGATCCGAGACTTTGGTACTTGGGCCTCTTCACCACTGAAATCTTGAGGGATTTCAGTGGTGAAGATGGTGCCTTGAAGTCCCAAGAAGGAGAGGGCCACCCCCTCTCCTTGATGTCCTTGAAAAGGGCAAGATTTGGCCTCTTAAGGGAGCATAGTTTTGATTGTTTGTTGAGCATGTCTTGGCTGCATTTTATGTTTATTATGCCCTAATATGACATTGCTAAGTGTTGGTTTTAGTACTCCTTGCATGTTTTGCATGGTTGCTTTGTAATGGCTCTTTGGTCCCTTAACATGCCTAGGTTGTTAGCCCTAGTTTGAGCATGCTTTAGGCTTAGACTTATGAATGTTTTATGCCTATTTTGACATGTTTTAGCTCTGTCCATAGTCATTTGGGTTGATCTTGGCATGCATTATATAGCCCCTTTGCATTTTAGGCTTGCTAGCCTTTGAGTATGCATGTGTAGCATGTGTTGCTTACCTTGTTTTGATGGTTTGGAACCATCTAGCATGTCATTTCAGTCCCTTTGGTGTGCTTGTATGCTTGCTTTAGTTGCCTCTTTAATCCTTTGAAAGCATGTGTTGCATGCTCCATGTTTTGGCCTTAATGCATGCCTTTGACTTCAAGCCTCTTAGATGCCATCTAAGTAGCCATTTGGCTTTGTTTTAACATGCTAAAAACCTGTTTTTAGTTGTTTAATGCATGCCATATTTGTTTTGTGTAAGTATAGTTCAATGCCCCATTGACTTGCTTTGAATGTTGGACCTATGTGTGCATGCTTTGTGTACTTTGTTGCTTGGTTTGGCACCATGTTTAGCATGATTTTCAGAGCTTTATGTGCATGCTAGTAGTCCATTGTTGTACCCCTTTAAGTGTGCTTAAGGGTTGTTTGTTATGCTTAAGTGTTGGTGCCTTAACTTGTGCATGTGTGCATGTGTGTTTGGCCCTCATGATTTAGCATTTTGGCCAATGGTTTTAGGCCTATTTGGAGCTGCCTAATCGATGTTTGAGTCCACCCCCTTGCTTAGTTCATATGCTTCCTTGCTTGGGTTGTGCACCTAGCATGTTTTGCTTGCTTGCATTGCCCATTTTGCATACTAGTTGACATGTCTAGGATTGCATCATATTGGCATGCATGCTAAGCCTCTTGAAGTGAGTGTGATGGAGGTTTAGCACCCTTGTTTGTTTGTTTGCATTACATGCATTTGAAATCAAAATTGCACTCTTGGTTCTTTGGGCCATCATGCATGGAAATGCGTGATTGATGGTCCGAGAATCGAGGCACATCTTCCTTTGAGTCATCAACATGATAAGGAGTGTGTTTGGTGCATACATGCTTTGAATTACATTGCCATGCAAGTTGTGTCCTCTGCTGCTGTGAGTTGCAGGTTTTGCAGGCATTTTGTGCTGACTGGCACTGTTTAGTGCCGACCGGCAGTCAATTGGCAACCGACAGATGAATTCAGTGCCGGTGGCCACATCCGTCAGTCGGTGGTGTTCTACCCCAGCCAGTGATGATCTCCAGTACCCAAGGAAGTATTCCTGAGACTTTGGCAGTCTTCAGAGGAGGATAGCAGGGAAAACAGAGGCAAATCATGCATGGCAGTGCGATTCCGAGCAAGTCCCGGGCACGCGATGCATCTGGCCCTCTTCCCGAGGCATTTACTGTTTTAATTAACCTAGTTGATTTGTTAATTAATTTAGTGAATTTGTAATATTTAATTAGCTTGCGTAGTTAATTAATTTGTATATTCTTTCGGTCCCCCCGAGTGAGGGCATATCTGTAATAAGTGTGCGTGAGTGGGTGTATGTCTTTCAACCCCCATTTCTTTCTTCCCTTTTATTTACCTGCTTACGATGATAGATTAGGGCACATTTATTTTAGCATACCTTATGCTATGCATGCGTGCATTCATGCATTTGTTTACATGCATCGGGCTCGGCACATCATGCAAACTGCATCGTACTTTCAATTCCAAATTGAATACGTGGTAGTTGCTGCATGTCATGTGCCATGCTTAGGGTAGCTGAGCCTGTCTAGATTACATCCCTGTATGCGATGCATTAGCCACTTAACATGAACTAGGTCACGCATGTTTGCTAACTAGTTTTTGTTTTGGCACGGAGTACGATGTAAGTATTTACGCTTTAGCATATCGCATGCGTGTGAATGTTAACATGACAGTAGGCCTATCATGTGTCTAAATGCTTATGTGAGATGAATTGTTTGAATGCCTGTGGGTGGAGGTTGGATTTCTTGAGTTGGAAAACTCATTGAAATCCGTGTTTTAGCCTACTTGCAAGTAGCAAATTCCAAAGCATTTCCAAAACGAACAGATATGCGATGTTTATTTCCAAATTCGGCAATCTAGTCTATACTTGTTTGCTGCGCGCATAACATAGTAATTCTGGGCTAATAATTGGAATAAGAGCATGTAACGTTTTCAAAAACGAATATCACGGTTAGTAGAGGCCGATCTTCGGACCGGGCGAAAGAGGGTGCTCATAGCTGACCTTCCCCGATCGTACCCAAGCTCCCGAGCCAAGACCACTTTGGTGATGACGGACACGTGGCCTTCGGCACCGAGTCAGGGTTTCCTAAATTTTCCATTTTAAAATATTTAGGTGGCGACTCTGTAATCTGGCAAAGCAGTCCATGTTTGGCACTACTTTTCAAAACAAAATCTATTTTCTCAAACGATTTGCCGGATTTGGACTCTTTGGTTCAGATTTAGAACCGACACAAATCGAGTCCGAACTGTTAGATGGAAGCCCACGGGCGCGTCTACAGTTTCTGGCGACTCTGCTGGGGAGTTTAGAGAGCTTGACTCGAACTCGTGATATCCTGTTTTGATTTCATTTATGTGTCTCTTTGCATTGCATGTGCATTGGTGCGCCTAGGACACCGTGTTGGTCATCTGCTATTCCTGAGCGGTTTGCTGGAGGCTTGTCTTGTCAAAGCATGCCATAAGGTCGATCGTTATGGCTCTGCCAAGATAGAACACAAACCCTTTTACTGGGCACCCTTTTTAACCAATCGACCTAGTGCATATTCGATCCATAGTGACCATTCCAAACTAGGACAAAGGTTACCCGATATAGGTTGTTTGAAACCTGTGTGTGTAGTGAAACCCTAGCTCGACAAAATAGGACAGGGAAACCCTACCCCAACATAGGGGTGTATTGGCTCTCTTTACATTATATGCTTTGAGTGTATCTCGCAAGGAACGATATATCGGTTTGCAAATTTAGGT
This sequence comes from Camellia lanceoleosa, assembly GCA_025200525.1. Classification (NCBI taxonomy): domain Eukaryota; kingdom Viridiplantae; phylum Streptophyta; class Magnoliopsida; order Ericales; family Theaceae; genus Camellia; species Camellia lanceoleosa. Next base: position 14,322,722 of record CM045771.1, on the reverse strand, counting down.
ATCCGCCCGAGGGCACCGCAGATCGATGACTATTGAGAATCGCTATATCTGGTATCGATTCAGATTTGAAGCGACTTCTTGAAACAAGTGTTGATAGTAGAGTGCAGTTGTTCGACTACACCTGTGTTTGATCTGTTTGGGGTTGAAATACTGCTTGTTTTCCGTTTCAGTTCAGAGGTTCAGGGGGTCGATCCAGAACAGCTAGTGTCTTCTCCTTGCTGAGGCAGGACTGAACATGACGCAGAACTCAGAAGAGATTGTGGTCATGACGGCCGCGCTGAGTCAAGAAACCACCCCACAGAATGATACTACTGTTGATATGCCGTACCCACCTAGGTCGCCTGCCGCACATCCAATCTGGACTTATCAATTATATCAGGCTCGCGAGCCCACCACATTTGAATTAATGGGAATGATAGGTGATCTTCAAAGATCCGTGGCGGATCTCGCCTATGGAATATCTGTTTCACCACCAGCCACACCATACGCCGGAGGCTTTATACCCCAAGAGCCCCCGCTATTGGGACGAATTGTAATTGAACTCAGCCAACCGGAGATGACCTCCAGCTATGGCCACGACGCAGCAAACCAAGTTCTAGACCAGGCTGAGGCCGGAGACAAAGGAAAGATGAAGGCAGATGCCGACCCCATCGAACAACTGCTGTGGGCAGTAGAGGCTTTGAAAGCCGGGGGAATGAACAAGCAACAGATATCCACAGTCACGTCAAAAGCTGTGGAGGATGCTTTCCCTACTCCGTCTGAGGGCAGTTCCAGTGAATCAGAGAATCAGGATAGGCCCCGTCATGCCAAAACAGTTCTTCCCGCTCCCAATCTCGCATCTGGGAAGGATCAGAAACCCAAGGCCGCCCCCGCCGATCCGTTCGCCAGTGCATCTAGCAAGAGTGCTCAGACTCCAAAATACCTGCCCCGGGGGCGCAGGGTCTTCCACGCTCTCTACATGCCATTGTCCAAAGCGCTTCAAATCCTTGCCGAGAGGGGACATCTTAGACCCTTGGAGCCTCGGCCTCTCCCGAAGAATCTCCCTGACACTCATGACCCTACTCAGTACTGTGCGTACCATCAGCAGACTGGTCATGCTACTGATAATTGCTTCCGCCTCCGTCATGAGGTTCAAGACTTGATTGACAACGAGGTTATCCTCCCGCCCACCTCAGCGAAGTCCGTCACCACTCAGTTGTTGGATTTCGAGGACACAGATACTGCAAGTATGTAATCGGAAGGTGAACTGCTCATGGGCGATGTTCCGTACATTTTTGGATGTGGCGTCTGGCACGCATTTTTGGGCACCTGCCAGTGCTAGTTTTGGAATTCCTGACTGGGGTGTCGAGATAGTCTTTCGGTTTGTTTTAAGTCCGCTCTCTCAGATTGAGTCATTTTTTGCTTACGTAGTCTTCCTTGTCAGAATAAGTCAGTCCCTTTTTGTATAGTATACCAGGTGATTTCGGGGTTGTTGCCTCAAACACCGTTTTGTCTTTCAATTAGTTGTTTTGCTTTTTGAGTTTGTTTCTGCTGAGGAGCCAGTTATGCCAACAAATTTGAATGAAACAGCTGTGGCTATCACGTTTCGTATTTGTTACTGTTCGAACCAATCGTGCCAGAGATGTGAATGGAACGACCGTGCATTCCGCCTGCTCTCTTGTGCCTTAAACATCGTCATGATGACCTAACCTTTTCATAAAACCCCATTTCAAACACTGCGGTGATGAAAACGAAGAGGAAGTAATTCCTCGGGTTTTGTAAAATTTTGATCAGTTTGAGAGAAAGAGAGGCATGTTAAGCTTTTAATGAATGAAATCATGCTTGTCGGCGTGAGTACTGAGAAGGACCCTGGCCTGATCCAGACTGGTTCCACACTATCTTCAACACGAGCGATTTGTCGCTTTCTTAAAAACTTTCAAAAACGAAATGTCTTGCGCAGTCTTGCGACGACCGGTGTGGAACCGCTCTTGAGATTGTGCAGCCCAGGATCGCTCCCAGTCTCAAGTTTCAATTCATCTGTTACAAACTGGATCCGTTCGAAACGATCAGTACCATGAAACGCCTGTGTGGCCCATTTCGTGGTAGCCCTCGAGCAAGAGGCGTCAAAGTTAAATCAGGAAGATCAGATCCCACTAAGTAAAGCTCGAGAAGCAACTGTGATGAATTCTTCTGCAAGTCAATACAACATTCGCCCTCCTGGATACGGAGAGGCTTCAATCTCAAAACCATTTGGCATGGGCTTGCTACACTTTTTTCCCTTTGAGAGGCTCGCTGGACCGAAAACCCGGAAGGGCGGCCCAGGCAAAAGTTAGAGCAAAGCAAAAAAAAGAGAAGAAAAAATACAAAAGAAGCAAAAGAGAAAAGAAAGAATAGCAAAAAAAAAGAAGTGAAAAAGAAAAGAAAAAATACAAAAGAAGCAAAAGAAAGAAAAGAAAGAAAAAATGCAAAAGAAAAGAAAAGAAAAAGAAAAAGAAAAACAAAGCTCGCAAGGTCGAAAACCTACAACAGGCGCCTTGGCAAAAATTAGAGCCTAAACAGTGAAGGTTAAAATACCCGAGTGTACCTTAACCGGAACTACGTAAGGCTTGATTCCCATGTTTGGGATACGTAGGCAACTTCATCTTGAAGTCCAGCCCCAACGCTTCCATAGTGTCTCAGTCCATGTCATGGTTTTGATCACTCGTGCCTCCTCTGAATCCAATGTCTCGATTGCAGCAACCTAGGGCTACGTGATCAGTTTTCTCTTGAAATCCAATCACCAACACCTTCCAGGTGACTGTGTCCATATATTGATTCAAACCGTTTTCGCCTCCTCCGCGCCCGAGGGTCCGATCGTCATCAACAAGGACTGGCTCACAAAAATGCCGCGGCATCATCCAAACAAGGGGTAACTTTCCGTTGCCATCCATTACCATAAGTTGCCCTGAGTTGCTGTCCAAACCAGGGGCAACTTTCCGTTGGCTTACCCCCCCTTAAGCCAGGGGCAATTTTCCATCATCCCCGATCCGAGGTTGCATATCTCGAGGGTAAGTTCCGCGCTCGTTGAGCGTTGATTATTTGCAAAAATAGTTTTTGAAAATTTTCACTGAGGTTGACTTATTTTCTCGAAAACTGTTTCATTTTTAAAATTGGACCATGTTTAACCCAAAAAGGAGAATTTTCAGTGCTCAAAGCCTGATTCGTATGATTTTCAAATCAAAAATTGAATAAGTGTGCTCATCCAACTCTCATTTTTTATCAAAACTATTTGAGAAAACAACAAAAAAATGGTCAAAATGACGAACTAGGGGCACAGTTGAGTCGGTTGTTCTGTCTTCCCCCTCATCGCCAACGCACTTGCCCGAGAGGCACTTTATCTCGCTGTAAGAAGTGGTCGCAAGCTAGCAGACGGGCGTGAACCCACAACCTCTCGTTTACTCATCAACCACTCTGGGGAGGGATGAAAAATGAGAGAATAAAGAATAGAGAGGTGTAAGCAGAGAGAGAAGTGAGAAAAGAGTTTTGAGAGAAAAACCGAGCCTGAGGGCCGAGCGATGTGAGTATCACAAATTAGAAAGGGTGGGAATAATACCCGGAGGAACTGGCTTCTCAAGATTTCAGGTCTTTTTCGTAAACATGTCCGTGTGTCGTGTCTTTTGATTTGTCGGTCTCAATTTTGGCTTTGAGTCTTTTCCAAGTGTGTCTCATTGTGTTAGGTCGTGTGCCTTTTGTTTCTTTGTTTGAGTCTGTCTCGCCGTGTTCTGTGTTAGGCTCAATACCCTGATTGAAAACCCATCCTCTTCCAAAAGGTAATTGCTTGTGCTCAGAATGCTGTGCCATTCTCTACATCCGTGCAAAGCAAGAGAAGGAAAGGGAAAATTTGGGACATCCGAGTGTGTTTCAATTGCGACCGTGTCAGCTTTGTGATCCGTCTCGTCAGATTGGGGCTATTTGTTCAGGGTTTGCTGTGTGCAGAATGAACCAAATGCTGTGTTATGGGCTATATGCAGATCAATCCCCAGCAGATTAGTTCCCAGCAGAGTATGGGCTGTGTACCCAGTTTTGAGTAGTGGTTCGTATGTGTTGTGTTGCTGTTTAGTTGGTTGGTTATCTGATTATTACAGTGCAAGTGTTCAATTGTCAGACAACAGATCAATATCATTTACATTTGAGGTGTAATATGACGCCATGCGGTGCAAAGTATGAAATGTGCAGATATAACATTCTTTTTCAGATAAAAAGTTTGTTCCATTTCATAATCTTTCCAAGTACATAAGTTTTCAGGAAAGCAAAATTTGCCTGCAGCAGTACATAGTACTCTATCTACCAAAAAAAAGAGAAAAGTACAAAAAAAGAAAATGAAAGAAAAACAGCAGAAGTCTGTAATCGTCATCAATGGCCACGCGCCGGGGGATCCGTCCTCGCCCTCTTCCTGGGCAGAAGCATAGAAGCATCGTCAGAAGTGTCGCTGTCGGAGCCCGAGCCCGAGCTGCCCCCGGCCTCCTCCTCAGAGGCCTCCGCCTCCGACTCGCCATCCTCGAATCGAGCTCGCGCAGTTGCTCCCACATGGCCGCCCCCCTGTGCGGGGAATATCCTCGCCATCCCGAGTAGAAATGGGAGGTCCAGATGGAGCGCCGCCACCCACGGAGGAATCGAAGGAGGTGAAAAGTACAAAAGGCAAATGCATTAGTACACTTGAAGGCTTAATCAATGCGTAATCACGCAGGCGAGTATAGTGTGTGAGTGCCGTGAGCGCTTTATCGCTGCGTAACGCAGCAGGCGAGTATAGTGTGTGAATGCCGTGAGCGCTTTATCGCTGCGTAATGCAGGCGAGTATACAATGTGTGAATGCCGTGAGCTTTATCGCTGCGTAATGCAGCAGGCGAATACTGATGTGCCAAGTGTCAGGAACAGCTTTATCGATATTGTGTCGTGCATCAGATTATGCGGAGCAGTTTGTATATAGTTTGGAACTATGTCAGAGAAAACATACCGGAAGGCCGTAGAAGGCTAGGAACTCGAAGGTCCGCTGCAACATCCCCGCCATGGAGGCATTCAGCTCCAATGACTGCCGGGTGTACTCAGAGGAAGCCTGCAAAAGTATTAGATGCATCAATATTCTGTGGAATATCAAAATGACTGCATGAAATGCAAGTCGACGGAGGCAAGTCGGGAATGCCACCAACTCATGACCAGGGGGAGGAGCAAGGGATCTGGTAGGTCTCCCCACTGCCCAGATGTCGGCATGGTAGGCAGCGGGCGGCCGTCCTCGTCCCTTTGCACTCCCCTCCACGCCCTCGAGCTCTCGGTGGCGATCCGCTCCTGCTCCCACCTCTGCCCCTAGCCGGTGCCTTGGTCTCAGGCTCGGCTCGGGAGCCCCGCCGAGGTCTGCATAAGGAAGGTCCGGACGTACTCGAGTGTCGCCTCGCCTCTAAGCCGTCGCCTCGGCCGATGGTGAAGTCCGCCATCTGCTTTCGGTGAAATGCTCGGTGTCCCCATATGCTCGGGAGGATGCACCGACTATCTGCCAGTAACCACGAGGTCCAGCATAGAAACGCCACCGGTACCAAGCCCGGCTGCATCGGGCCCTCTAGCAAAATCCGGTAACGCGAGGTCTCGATCGCACCGGCAAACCGATCCCGCACCATCGCTGGCAGAGGAGCCCATGGCTGCCAGGTGATCTGAAATTGAAATACAGTTTATTGTCTACTGGTATTGCAAATATACAGTGGAAAAATGAAGCTTAAATGAACTGCAAGTAAAACATACCTCGGCAGAAGTCATGGTGTCGAAATAGCGGCGGAAAAAGCTAAAAGTCTCTCGTGGCCGCCGTGCGCACCTCCCATCATTGCGGCGCGAGAAGGGAATGACCAGCGGAGTCTCTGTCTCCGGCACTGGCTCCAGCCTGGGAAAGTAGGCGTAAACCCACAACTGCAAGACAGATGTCAGAACATTTATCAGAAAAAGCAGAATACAGAGTAAAGCAGAAATAGCAGAGCCGTGTGTTGTGCAGTGTATTGAGCAGAGTGTACAGTGTGAGCGATGTATGGTCGAGTAAAGCGAGTATGTGTGTGTGCGTACAAAAGCGTAGTGTAATACGAGTATCTGATGAAAGTGTAATAGAAATGTAAAGCGGAAAGAAGACGTACCTCCCAAGCTCGCCAAGAGCCTCCGAAACAGCGCACGCCACGGAGACCGAGCTCATGTACCCGTAAAGTGGCGAGCGCGCCACCCCAATCAAAACGCAAAATGTCGGGGCGTCCACGGTCTGTTGAGTAGACGAAGAGGCAGTGTTCGCCGGTCAAGAGGCGTCCCTAGCAAGAACATCGAAGCAGCGCATCTTGCTCTCTACGCCTCGGTCGCCATCTGCGTCAACAAGAAGAGGCTGCACCCGGAACTGCACCTCAAACCAGGAGTAGCGGACGAAACCTGGACGTGCAAGAGGCGGAGCCGCGCCAAGTAAATGGATCTGAGCGGCGGTCCACTCATCCATGTCGGTGTCGAAGGGGATCGGATCACCCCCTACCCCGATGCCGGTGAGCACCGAGAAATCGTAAGGGGTCATCGTCATGTCCCCCGCCGCGGATAGGTGAAATGAATCGGTGGTGTCCCACCACCTCTCTACTAGGGCAGCTAGAAGAGGCCTGCAGGCAGTAAGCCAAGTCAAACCCCTGCAGAAAGAACCAAAACCCGCCTCATCCACGATTTAACCGCCTCGGAAGCTCAAGTACCAATCTCGAAGTCGCAACATTCCCATACCCGGATGGTATGGGAATCTACATTTTCAAACAAATAATTGCAACAATATAAAATGTCTGCTTTTAAGAAAGCAGTTAAGGTTGGTACAAATCTAGCATGTGTGATTTTGATTCTAATGAGATATCGGTAGCGGTGTGCCTCGAGTGAACTACAAGCGTCGATCGTCATGTTATGCGAGTGATTCAAGATAAATCTAGCATGTGTGTAGGTTTTGATTCAAATAAGTACATCGGTGAGTTTGCGATTGTGTGTATATGGGTGGTTAAGGCTAGTGCAGTGTGAGGGCACGTGTCGGTCCTAAAATAGATATCAGGTGTGAGTTTGTCTCGATCAACTACTGAGATAATATATCGAGCTAAGCAATTAAAAGTTGTAATCGGCTATGGCGATTGGCGGTTCTGATTCTACATTGCGAAAGTAAAAACAGAAAAAGGGTTACCTCGAGCGCCAATGAAAGGTGAGAGCGGGCTCACGTGCGAAAGCTCGGGTCCAAAGGTGCGTCGAAACTCTGGCTGGCGAAGTCCATCGGGTGGTAGAACGTGGATCGCCGGGCGGTAGGTCGCCGGATCGAAGGGATGCTCGCTCAATGGGAGGAGCTCGACCCTGGGATCCATCTCGTGATCCGGGGGAGTCCCGACGTGTGGAATATCGTCAGCCATGGCAATGGTAGTGAGAAAATGGCCAGAAAAGCCGGAATATGAAAAGTCAACCGAGAAGGTCAACCCCGAGAAGGCCGGAAATGGCCAGAAAAGCCGGAAGGTGAAAAGGCACGGAAAGGAAGATGAAGTCGAGTGGAACAAGTCCCGAAAAGGAGGAAATGGCAAAGGATGCACCGAAATGAGATTTTGTTCGGTTGAAAGTGTCCGAAACGCGATGAACTACGCGAATCCGACAATGAAATGGGCTTAGAACGCGAAGAAAACGGCGAAAAATGAGAGAAGAACACTCTAGAAAAGAGAAGGAGGAAATTTCGGCGGTATAGAAGTGAAGAGAATAGGGTTTCAAGCCCTATTTTAAAAGACCCAAAGCAAAATGGCAAAACTGCCCCCGATCAGACATTTTTGGCCGGTCGGCACTATTTTGTGCCGGTCGGCACAATATTGTGCCGGTGGAACTTTTATGCATCCGGTGGCCAGCCGGTGGCCTTCTAATCCAGGCGGTGATGTTCCTACAGCATTGTTTAGGCCAAGTGAGGAGTTTTTGGTCTTCATAGCTCAAGAAAGTGCAAGAAAATGCACCCCTGATGTTCAACCGGCCTTCGTTTTGACTTCGGACCGTGTCTACTGTGCGTAACACTCAAATTCAAGCAAAGACTGTATCCTTTTTGTATCCTTTTGTCGTTTATAAAGATTCAAAAGTTGCCCCGTGTGCACTGCATGCGTTCATCGCACTACTTCAGTACATGGCATCACGCTGTCAGGCATCTTGCACCTGCATTGTTTTGCATTTAGTGTGGCATGCGTGTCACACTGATTTCATCTCACATTCAATGAGGTATGCGTGCCTCATTTTGCATTTCATTGCATCTCGAGGTACGTGTGCCTCGTTTTGCATTCCATTTTCCATTCAATGAGGTATGCATGCCTCATTTTGTATTTCATTGCATCTCGAGGTACGTGTGCCTCGTTTTGCATTCCATTTCTCATTTGTATTGGCATACGCATCCCATGTGCGTTACCTCATCATTGCCCCCAGGGTCTGGCGAGACCTTAAACACGCACGGTCTAGGAGACCTTAAATCCTTAGAGGGTACGAAACCTTCACCATATGGGCGCGGTCTAGGAGACCTTAAATCCTCGGGAGATGCAAGACCTTCGGTGCATTAAGGTGTGCACCTCATTGCATTTGGCATGCATTCCATCGCGCTGTTTCGCACACCTCATCATTGCCCCAAGGGTCTGGCGAGACCTTAAACACGCACGGTCTAGGAGACCTTAAATCCTTAGAGGGTGCGAAACCTTCACCATATGTGCGCGGTCTAGGAGACCTTAAATCCTTGGGAGGTGCAAGACCTTCGGTGCATTAAGGTGTGCACCTCATTGCACTTGGCATGCATTCCATCGCGCTATTTCGCGCACCTCATCAGTTGCCCCCCGGGTCTGGCGAGACCTTAAACACGCACGGTCTAGGAGACCTTAAATCCTCGGGAGGTGCGAAACCTTCGGTGCATTAAGGTGTGCACCTTATCGCATTTGGCATGCATCGTATCGCACTGTTTTGTGCACTCGCGTTGTCTAATGCATCGCGCTATCTTGCGCATTATATTGCATTTGGCATGCATTCAACCGCACTGTTTTGTGCACTCGCGTTGTCTAACGCATCGCGCTATTTTGCGCATCGCGCCATTTGGCGCACCCTCATTGCACTTCATTTTCCATCCTTTGAGGCACACGTACCTCATTGCACTTCATTTTCCATCCTTTGAGGCACGCGTACCTCATTGCACGCATGTCTCATTTGCCCCATTTGCATCGCATTCACCTAAAGTGTTGTGTAATCGTTGCCCCACCCTGGGTCTAGCGAGACCTTAAACACGCACGGTCTAGGAGACCTTAAATCCTTGGAGGGTGCGAAACCTTCACCATATTTGCATCCCGGTCTAGGAGACCTTAAATCCTCTGAAGGTCCAACTCCTTCGGTGTTTGTCGTGCCCGAACGACTTTCGGTGGTCTGGTAAAGCCACCTGTCTGTGTTTGCGGTGAGTTCCTAGGAGACCAATGGGGACGGTGAAAACTAGAGTTTGAACGGCTTATGCTTAGAACGCAAAGGTTCGGAATTTCCGAGACTAAAGTCTGGTTTAAATACCCAGGGGGTGTACCCTCGGCTTGAAATCTGAAGCCCCATAGGTTAAGGCGGCGTGTTTACGCCTCAATTCTGGATACCGAACCAACCTAGTATATCGCCCTGTTGGGAGAATAGGGAAAGCTGCAATCATAGCCATTGCATCATACTGCATTGACATGCATCATTAATACTATTGCATATGTCATGCATTTCAAAAAATTCAAAAATACAAAAAAAACACGTGCATTGTCATGCATCATTTGTAAATATTGCATATGTCATGCATTTTCAAAAATTCAAAACCAAAAAAAAAAAAAAAACATGCATACGTCATGCATCATCATTGTAGTATAGCGCATATGTCATGCATTTTCTGTAAATATCCATTTCTATTGCATTGTAGTTGCATGCATCCACTGCATCATCTTCCATCTATGGCTTGCGCCTTTCCTTGTTGAGCTTGGTCTGGTATGTGCCCTTACTTTTCACGTCAAAGCATGGTTCATGTGCATCGTGCCTATTCCTTGATGAACTTGGTTTGAGGTTGCGGCACCTTTTCTGTGTTAGACATGGCTTGTACGTGTGCATGCCTTTCCTAAGTGAGATACGGTTTGGCCTGCGCGCCATAATCGCATATTGCATTGTAGTGTAATTGTTGCATCTAGCACTAGGATCATTATTCTTTCCTCAGCGGGTTGTCACCCCACTTCTGTCATTCCACCCAATACTTGTTCTTGTGTCCGTCTGCATCACTCATAGTTCAGACATCGTTCTATGGTAGACGGACTTGCTACTTCCATCAATCTACTTGACATATGTGTGGTTTCGAACTGGTCACGATTGAATCATGATTCCATTGCTTTGCATGTAGTTTGCATAGTTTCAATTGCATTGCATATCATTTGCATTGTTTATACATAGTTTTGTATATATTGCACATCATTTTGCATTCATCATTGCATTGTCATGCATATGGCTAACAATATTGTACCTGTTAAGTTTGCTTTCTTTGCAGGCACGATATTGTATGTACGGCTCATTTGAGGCCGGCGCAACCGAGACGCCGCAGTATTGTATCCTCCGCGTGAGGAGACGCTTTTGAGAATTACATAATTCTCTTACATCCTTCTGCATTGTAGTGTAGATTGGCATATGCTAGCTTACATGTTGCATGCGTGCTTCATTCTGACTTTCTTTGCATGATCATAAGTTATGCTCGGCTTCTTGCATCGTCTTGCATTTTGCCCCCTTAGCGATACCTTGTTTTGTCTTGCATGTTTGTCCAAGTCTTCGGCCTTGTCAAAAATGGGTCGTCTCTGGGCTTTGACATTCACTCCCGTCATCGTTATGACTTCCGAGTTGTGTCAAAGACGGGCAACTGTAGACACCCCATTTTTGACCGTCCTCAAGACTTGGACGTCACCGCTCGAACACTCGGTGATTATCCATGTTTGTGTTCGTTTGGAGTTCCCGGAGTTCTCGGCTACTCGCCTTGCCTTAGGACCTCCGAACTTGACCATTTTGTGTCTGGTTTTGCACCAAACACTTGTGTTTTGCCTTGAAGGGGCAGGGAATGCTTTGTGAGGCATCCCCACACCCCACCGGCAGTGGCTAGAGGCCACCGGCTGGTTGTTGTTGCCATCGGCACTATATTGTGCCTATCGGCACTATTTTGTGCCGGTCGGCACTCTTTTTGGCAAAATGACCATTTTGCCCTGCCAATCACTTTACAGCTGTTTTTGGAGATATTTTCAGACAGCTTTCTTGCACTTGTTTCCCCTCCATACACGTGTATGGAGGGATGAGCCTTTGTTTTGGCTTAGCTTGTAAGTTTTGGTTGCCTATAAGGAGAGGCTTCTTCTCTTGGCTCAGGGCTTAGAAGATTGGAGAGTTAGACATTTTAGGAGAGGGAGAAGCTCTGGTTTTAGGTTAGGTTTTGTGTATCTATCCTATCTCTCTCTTTCTCTCTTGTTTTGTACACTAGGTGTTTGTGACTTACTATTGCTCACCAACACCTAGTGTTTCACCTTCCTCTTGGAACTGAGGTGCTAAGGGCTTGTTCTTGGTGTTCTTGGCTGGTTTGAAGCTTAAAGAGGCATCAAGGTCACCATTGTTAGAGTTGATCATCAAGGGTAAGAAACTACCCGTTTTTCCTCCATTCTTGCATTCCATTTTTGCCTAGTTTAAAACAGTTTTTGTTCTTAGTCTATAACACATAAAAGTTCTGTTTTTTAAGCCTCTTTATTGTTTATTAAGAGTGCTTGGTGGTTTGGGTAGGTTTGACCACCCTTAGGCCTTGAAAAGGCCTCATTTTTGTGCTATTTTGTTGAGATCCGAGACTTTGGTACTTGGGCCTCTTCACCACTGAAATCTTGAGGGATTTCAGTGGTGAAGATGGTGCCTTGAAGTCCCAAGAAGGAGAGGGCCACCCCCTCTCCTTGATGTCCTTGAAAATGGCAAGATTTGGCCTCTTAAGGGAGCATAGTTTTGATTGTTTGTTGAGCATGTCTTGGCTGCATTTTATGTTTATTATGCCCTAATATGACATTGCTAAGTGTTGGTTTTAGTACTCCTTGCATGTTTTGCATGGTTGCTTTGTAATGCCTCTTTGGTCCCTTAACATGCCTAGGTTGTTAGCCCTAGTTTGAGCATGCTTTAGGCTTAGACTTACGAATGTTTTATGCCTATTTTGACATGTTTTAGCTCTGTCCATAGTCATTTGGGTTGATCTTGGCATGCATTATATAGCCCCTTTGCATTTTAGGCTTGCTAGCCTTTGAGTATGCATGTGTAGCATGTGTTGCTTACCTCGTTTTGATGGTTTGGAACCATCTAGCATGTCATTTCAGTCCCTTTGGTGTGCTTGTATGCTTGCTTTAGTTGCCTCTTTAATCCTTTGAAAGCATGTGTTGCATGCTCCATGTTTTGGCCTTAATGCATGCCTTTGATTTCAAGCCACTTAGATGCCATCTAAGTAGCCATTTGGCTTTGTTTTAACATACTAAAAACCTGTTTTTAGTTGTTTAATGCATGCCATATTTGTTTTGTGTAAGTATAGTTCAATGCCCCATTGACTTGCTTTGAATGTTGGACCTATGTGTGCATGCTTTGTGTACTTTGTTGCTTGGTTTGGCACCATGTTTAGCATGATTTTCAGAGCTTTATGTGCATGCTAGTAGTCCATTGTTGTACCCCTTTAAGTGTGCTTAAGGGTTGTTTGTTATGCTTAAGTGTTGGTGCCTTAACTTGTGCATGTGTGCATGTGTGTTTGGCCCTCATGATTTAGCATTTTGGCCAATGGTTTTAGGCCTATTTGGAGCTGCCTAATCCATGTTTGAGTCCACCCCCTTGCTTAGTTCATATGCTTCCTTGCTTGGGTTGTGCGCCTAGCATGTTTTGCTTGCTTGCATTGCCCATTTTGCATACTAGTTGACATGTCTAGGATTGCATCATATTGGCATGCATGCTAAGCCTCTTGAAGTGAGTGTGATGGAGGTTTAGCACCCTTGTTTGTTTGTTTGCATTACATGCATTTGAAATCAAAATTGCACTCTCGGTTCTTTGGGCCATCATGCATGGAAATGCGTGATTGATGGTCCGAGAATCGAGGCACATCTTCCTTTGAGTCATCAACATGATAAGGAGTGTGTTTGGTGCATACATGCTTTGAATTACATTGCCATGCAAGTTGTGTCCTCTGCTACTGTAAGTTGCAGGTTTTGCAGGCATTTTGTGCCGACCGGCACTGTTTAGTGCCGACCGGCAGTCAATTGGCAGCCAACAGATGAATTCAGTGCCGGTGGCCACATCCGTCAGTCGGTGGTGTTCTACCCCAGCCGGTGATGATCTCCAGTACCCAAGGAAGTATTCCTGAGACTTTGGCAGTCTTCAGAGGAGGATAGCAGGGAAAACAGAGGCAAATCATGCATGGCAGTGCGATTCCGAGCGAGTCCTGGGCACGCGATGCATCTGGCCCTCTTCCCGAGGCATTTACTGTTTTAATTAACCTAGTTGATTTGTTAATTAATTTAGTGAATTTGTAATATTTAATTAGCTTGCGTAGTTAATTAATTTGTATATTCTTTCGGTCCCCCCGATTGAGGGCATATCTGTAATAAGTGTGCGTGAGTGGGTGTATGTCTTTCAACCCCCATTTCTTTCTTCCCTTTTATTTACCTGCTTACGATGATAGATTAGGGCACATTTATTTTAGCATACCTTATGCTATGCATGCGTGCATTCATGCATTTGTTTACATGCATCGGGCTCGGCACATCATGCAAACTGCATCGTACTTTCAATTCCAAATTGAATACGTGGTAGTTGCTGCATTTCATGTGCCATGCTTAGGGTAGCCGAGCCTGTCTAGATTACATCCCTGTATGCGATGCATTAGCCACTTAACATGAACTAGGTCACACATGTTTGCTAACTAGTTTTTGTTTTGGCACGGAGTACGATGTAAGTATTTACGCTTTAGCATATCGCATGCGTGTGAATGTTAACATGACAGTAGGCCTATCATGTGGCTAAATGCTTATGTGAGATGAATTGTTTGAATGCCTGTGGGTGGAGGTTGGATTTCTTGAGTTGGAAAACTCATTGAAATCCATGTTTTAGCCTACTTGCAAGTAGCAAATTCCGAAGCATTTCCAAAACGAACGGATATGCGATGTTTATTTCCAAATTAGGCAATCTAGTCTATACTTGTTTGCTGAGCGCATAACATAGTAATTCTAGGCTAATAATTGGAATAAGAGCATGTAATGTTTTCAAAAACGGATATCACGGTTAGTAGAGGCCGATCTTCGGACCGGGTGATAGGGGTGCTCATAGCTGACCTTCCCCGATCGTACCCAAGCTCCCGAGCCAAGACCAATTTGGTGATGACGGACACGTGGCCTTCGGCACCGAGTCAGGTTTCCTAAATTTCCCATTTTAAAATATTTAGGTGGCGACTCTGTAATCTGGCAAAGCAGTCCATGTTTGGCACTACTTTTCAAAACAAAATCTGTTTTCTCAAACGATTTGCCGGATTTGGACTCTTTGGTTCAGATTTAGAACCGACACAAATCGAGTCCGAACTGTTAGATGGAAGCCCACGGGCGCGTCTACACGGGGGTAGTGAAGCAAACACTGGTTGTTCTCCAATAAGATCCTTAGATCGGTAAATCCTCTTTACTCTAGTCCAGAGTGCTCGGGGGAAAACTGCCTCGTCGGAAGCAATTGTGAAATATTATCTTGCAAAAAGGAAATAAAGCAAAAAAAGGATACAACAATCAACAAATGCACATCACCTTGGCTTAGACAGAAACAACACTGTTGAAATCATAAGCTGGACAATCTGTACTCAAACACTAATTTTTGCCCCAAATTTCTGCCTAAAAACTGATACCCTCAAACTGATACTTAGACTTTGCAACTGATACATTTAAAAGCACATATCAAGCAAGTGCGAGCCAAAACACCCTTATGATGGGATAGGGTTACCCTGTCCTAGTTTCATCAGGAGCTAGGGTTTCACAACGCAAACAAATGGTTTCATACAATCCTGCATTCAGGTGAGCAACATGTCCTAGTTTGAAATAATCTCTAAGGCTTCCGATATGCAACAAGGTCAATTGGTCAAAAAGGGTGCCTCAACAAGACCACCTAATATACCTCTCGCTCATCACACCGAGAAGTAAAAGGAGGATCAAACGGTATAGTGGTAGTCCAGATCCAAGGTTTGTGTTCCCATCGTGGCAGAGCCCGCAACCGACCAACCTTTTGGCAAGCTTTTCCAAGCAAGCCTCCGGCAAACCGCTCAGGAATAGCAGATAGCAAACACTGTGACTTAGGCGCACCGATGCAAATGCAAATGCAAAGAAACACATAAGTATAAATAAAACAACATAGCATGAGTTCGAGTCAAGTTCACTAAATCCCCAGCAGAGTCGCCAAAAACTATGGACTCGACTTTCTTCACGCTCCCCTCTCAAAGAGCTCGAATTGGTCCTACAGTTCGGACTTCTATCACGGTTCTGAATCTAATCTCACAAAGTGCAATGTGAGACTGATAAACACCAAAGAGTCCAATCCAGCAAATCATTTTCGGAAAATTAGATTTTAAATCAAATAATGCCAAAACTAGACTGCTTTGCCAGATTACAGAGTTGCCACCTAAATATTTTATTTTTGGAAAATTTAGAAAACCCTGACTCATGCCAAAGGCCATGTGTCCGTCATCACCAAAGTTGCCTCGGCTCGGGAACTTGGGTACAAGAGGGGAAGGTCCTGAAATGAGCACCCCCACTCGCCCGATCAAAAGATCGGCCTTTACTAATCATGATATGTTGTTTATAAACCTCATATGTTCTTATTCGGGTTATTAGCTAACTTTACTATGTGACACACACCAGCAAGTATAGACCTAAATCGCAAGAATTGGAACAATTCAACTCATGTTTGTTTTCGAAAATGGTTTGAATTTGCCACCCTCAAGTGGGCTAAAACGGGGATTTGCCATCAAACATGATGGTCTTAAAACATGATTTGCCACTTCGCAAAATGGGCTTAAAACACACATTCATTGAATTGTCCCAATTTAAGTAATAAAGCTTTCTTCCACAGGCATTCATGCAGTTTAGCACTTAAGCACATAGCCTCATGGCAAGGATGCGAAACACGGCATTTATGGCAATTACACTCATGCAATATGCTAAAGCGTAAAGCTTACTGAGTACTCAAAACCAAAACAAAAACTAGTTAGAAATATGCATGATCCTAACTATACAAAATGCGTAATGCAACACATGCAATAATGCAATTAATAGGCTCGGCTACTAATATGGCATATGATTTGATTCAATTTGATAACATGTTTTGAAACACGTATTCAAATAAGTGTATTGAAATTCAATACAGTTTGAATGACGCGTCGAGTCTCGGTGCATGCAAGACAAATGAATGGATACAAACATGCGAGCATAAGGTATGCTAATTGAAAATGATCCCTAAACTAACCATCGAAAGAGATTAAATAAAAGGGATAAAGGCGCAGGGTTGGAAGACATGCACACATGCATGCACACTTAGCACAACATTGTGCCCTCTCGAAGGAGGGTCCGAATGAATAAGCTAACTAGCTATGCTAATTATTACAAAACAACTTATTAACTAACTTAGCTAATTACTTACAAACTGAATTGAATAACTAGCTATGCTAAGCTAATTAAGTACAACACTTGAAATTGAATAATTAGCTACGCTAACTAACTAATAAAGCGATTAAACGGCCTCGATGGACGAGGGATACATGCATGCTTGCTCCACCCGAAAATGCCCTTGCCTTGCCATCAGATGCCTCTGTTTGCACTCGCCTTGATCACTAAAAATTGTACCAATTTCCAGATTGCCTCTGCTCCAACACAGGAACACATTTGTGCAAAATTCACTGGTGGCCGGTTGGCTAGCTCAAGTGGCTAGTCGGCTCCTTCAAGTGGCTGGTTGGCCACCCACTTTTCTGGACTTCTTCTTTTGCTGCAACAGAGAGCAAACAGAGGCAAAGCAATGCGTTTTCAAGTAATGTGTGTACAGCTACCCTCCTTATCATCTCTCAATCTCAAAGGAGTGTAGCTCTTGGCTCTCAAGCCATTAACCAAGCATTTTCAATGCATGATGGTTAAAGAGTCAAGCTTGTACAAGCTTAATGAACGCACAAACAAGACCAAAACAACCACCACCCTATCATGCATGATCAAGGGTGACGGTGACCAAGAAAAAGTGGCACGTTTCATCACTTTGAGTATGAAACATCCCATTTTCCTTGTGTTTGGATTAACGGCTGACCCAAACACATGCAATGCAACACAAATATGCTTATCTTGCTCAAGTTTGACTTGGTTCATTTTGTTTACACATTTTAGATTACCGATTAGTCTTTTAACCAATTTAGTCCAAAGTGAGAGTCCTCTAATTGGAAAGAGGGCTTCAAGCCACAAGTACCTTGAGCATGAAAGAGGCCTCATGCTGTTGGTTAGTAGAAACCCTCAAGAGAGGATTAAAACCATGAGGCATAAGAGCCTCAATTTCACACTCAAGCCAACAAGGGGCTCAAGGCCACTTTCAAAACAAAGTAAAAAGTGAAGAATAGAGGGAGGTCGCAGATGTTTCAATGCTGAAATGGCATGCAAAAAAGACACCAAATAATGCAAGCAAGACATGCAAGTCATGCTTAAGAGCCTAAAGCATTAAGCTAGCGAAGATCACAACACTATAGGCATGCAACACAAAGCTCAACTAACCAAACCAGCTCTGGACAGAGTTAAAACATGCCAAAATAGTGGCTAAAACATGCTGAGATTGAGGCACAAAAGACTAGAAAAACATGCTCACATATTAGCTTGCAACCAAGACTCAAGGCACAACACTCAAAAGCAATGAAATAGTGAAATAAATGAGCATGTGATAGAGCTGTATACACTGAAATTACGTGAAAAATGATGCTACACTAGGTAAGCAACTCACACACCTCATGCTTAAAGCCTTAAAACAATGAGCTAGTGAAGACCATTACACTATAGCCATGCAATACAAGCCTCGAAGGACTTAACCAACCCAAAACAGAGTTAAAGTAGGTCAAAATAGTAGCTAAAACAAGCTGAAGTTAAGCTAACACGAGCCACAAAATCAAGCTAAACCATTAGGCATGCTAGACTAGTAAGCACAATTGCACTGCAAGTACAAAAAGCAAGCAACAAATGCTCCAACCAACCCAAAGCGGAGTTGAAACATGTAAAATAGAGCCTAAAACATGCTTGAACTAAGCTAACACATGCTACAAAATCAAGCTAATATGTAAAGCT
Organism: Camellia lanceoleosa; assembly: GCA_025200525.1. NCBI lineage: Eukaryota > Viridiplantae > Streptophyta > Magnoliopsida > Ericales > Theaceae > Camellia > Camellia lanceoleosa. The sequence continues at coordinate 14,304,354 of CM045771.1, read as the reverse complement.
AACTAGGCATGGAAGCAAGACACAAGGAGGGGATGCTAACCCCTCCTATTTTGGACTTCAAGAGTTGATTTTTACCACTGAAATAACTCTAGATTTTAGTGGTTTAAAGGCTCAAAAAGTTTGATGTAAAGGTGGCAAGAAATGGCACAAAAGGCTTCACAAGCCAAAGAGCAAAAAGAGGAGACAATCCCCTAACTCACCAAGACTTAAAATACCATTTTTAAACCTTAAAAATAGAGTTTTTTTATGGTTGAAAAACCAAGTCAAAATAGTGTAAAAAGACAGCCAAGCAATTGATTAAAACAAAGTCTACAAGGCAAGTGTAGACACCCCATTTTTGACCGACCTTAAGACTCATACATCACCGATTGAGCGCTCGGTGACGATGCATATTGTGCTCATTCTGAGGTTGCGGAGTCTCGGCTGAGAGCCTTGCCTCCGGACTTCGGGACTCTTTTGTGCTTTGCCTCGGTTTGCGAACTAGGTCCTGTTTTCTCTGTTTTCTCTTCCTGAAGGGAGGGAGAGGTCTCGTAGACCATCTCTCGGGCCGTAGGGCTACGTTTAAATGGCCGTAGGCCATTTTTCCTGTTTGGAGACCAGTTTTCGGTTTTTAGAGCCGTCGGCCATGTGCCTCAGTTCGGGACTGCTTAACTACCTCCGTTTGCTCTGGTTTTTGGCACACACCTTGTTCCCTCTCCCTAGAGGGACATTGTGGCTCGGGAGACCACCTTTGAGGTCATACGCCACCTTCGGTACTTAACAACCTGTTTTCGGGGCACCCGGCTGCGCGTTTTGACCCCCGAACCCCGTTTTGCATCGGTGTGGGTTCATTTTTGGCATGGACCCTATTTTCATTGTTAGGAAGGTGGTACTATGGTGGGAGACCACCTTTTCTTGTTGGAGACCACCATTCTCTTCCCCGCCCGGTTTTCTTGTTAAAGAGCTGGTCTCCCTCACTTTTGGGCCACAATTTCTGGTCTCCCATACCACCACTGAGTTGCATTCACCTGGGAAACCACCAATCTTGGTAGGCCGATCACCTTTTCTGCTTGACCCTTTTGACCCCTTGGTCCCCTTCACTTTTGAGCCACAATTTCGGGTCTCCCATACCACCACTGAGCTGCATTCACCTGGGAGACCACCAATCTGGAATAGCCGACCACCTTTTTTGCTTGGCCCTTTTGAACCTGGTCGGCCGACCAGGGGGAGTGGTCGGCCGGCCACCTTAACTGGTCGGCCAGCCTTCTGCTTTTTTGTCTCATTAAGCTGAAGCCAGCTGTGCCAGCTAGAAGCCTCAGAATGCATCCTGCATACACATGTATGGAGGATGTTTAAGCTTGGTTTTAAGCTTCTTGAAGAAGCTTTAGCCCCTCTCCTCTATTAAGGAGAGGCCCCTCTTCACTTGCAAGGGTTCACAATTTTGTTTAAGGCTCATGCATACACATCTCTTTGTATCTCTCTCATTTAGCATCAAAGGTTGAAGTTCTTGGCCCCATTGCCCTACACCTCCAAGCACAACACTTCCACTATCACTCTAAGTACCTTGGAGCTGTTTTTTAGAGGTTGAGAGCTCACTTTCTTGGTCCAAAGCTTCTTTGTGCATTGCTACAAGGGTAAGTCACCATTTCCCTCTTTGTAGTTTTATTTTGCTTCATTCTTTAGCCTTATTTGAGAGCATTTTTGGACTTTGTAATAAACTAAAAAAAGTTTTATTTTGAGTTCCTCTTCAATTTTGATTAAGGTCATTTTTATGTTGGGGGTCATCTACCCCCTTTCATGCTTCATTTCCTCATGTTTTGACCTATGCATTAGAGCATTTGTGTTGGCCTTGGTTTAGCCTTTTAGCCATTGAAATCCAGCAGACTTTCAGTGGCCAAAATGTATTTTTGAGCCTCAAAATCAGAGAGGGGTGACCCTCTCACCCCTTGTTTTGTTTACTAGCTTTGTTGGCCTTACAAAGGAGCCCCTATTTCCACACTTCTTGAGCATGTTTCAGGCCATTATTTGTGAGTTTTATGACCTGCATGAACTCTTTCCAGAGCTTTTTTTGCCATGTTAGGTGTCTATTATGCATGTGTAGAGCAATCCTATTCAAGGCCTTTCAAAGGGGCTTTCACTTGCATGCTTCCTAGACTAATTTCAGGACCTTTTTGGTGGGTTTTAGGACCCTCATAACCTTTGTCCAGAGGTTTTTTTACCATTTTGTGTGTCTGTCATATATGTGTAGAACAACCCCTTGGATGGCCCTCCAAAGGAGCCTATCATTCTTGCATGCATTGACTGAGTTTCAGTGGGTTTTTGGGCATATTTTGGCATGGCATACTTCTGTTTTTGGCTGGTTTGGTGAGCTCTCATATGCTTCATATAGTTGTAGTACAACTCATGGTTCACTAGCTTTCTTTGCATGCTTTGTTGACCCTTGATTCTAGCACATTTTGACTATTCCTTGAACTGATTTTGTGCATATTTTGGACTGCCCTAGCTCTATTTTTGGGTCTCATGGTCGAATGATGCTTGTTTTGCATGCTTGTAGTTCAATATCCATGCTTAGCCTTGAGTTGCGAGGTCCATTGCATGTATATACTGAGGTGTTTTCATGCTTTGGGGTCATTTTGCATCATATTTCAGAGCTTATGTGAATTGTCGTATCCTCATGTTTTCTCCTCTTTAAGTGTGCTTGAGAGTTGTGCATGAATGCCTTGTTTTCGGACCATCGAATGAGCTCCATTTCTTTGCATTCCGAGCCATCATTTTAGGCCATTTCTAATTGTTTCAAACCCGCTTAGGGTGCTTTGGGGTTGGTTTTTCCATTTGTGCATTGCTTTGCGTGCCTTTAGTGTAACACACTTCATTAGTTTCGGTATTCGGGCCATCTAGCTTGCATTGTGTGACATATTTTCATGATTCGGGATCATTGTGCATCATGTTTCAGAGCTGGAAATTGCATGTTTGTAGGCCATCTTTCATCATTTGTCGTGCTTAGTTAGAGTTGCATGTTGTGCCTTAGGATCGGTCCTTTGTATTCGTGCATGTTTGCATGTATTACGGTTGTCTCATTTTCATCATATGCCCACTGATGTGAGTGTGGTTGAGGTCCACTCATATTGGTGTAAGTCCGTCTTGCATTGTGTATGCCATTCTAGTCCGTAGCATTGCGTATGCTAGGTTGCATGTTAGTGCATTGTGCATGCCATGTTGTGTCACGTGCATTGTGTATGCCATTTTAGTCCATAGCATTGCATATGTTAGGTTGCATGTTAGTGCGTTGTGCATGCCATGTTGTGTCTCGTGCATTGTGTATGCCATTTTAGTCCATAGCATTGTGTATGCTAGGTTGCATGTTAATCGCATTGTGTATGCCATCTCATTGCATTGTGTTTGGGATAGAAGTTAGCCTAAACACGGGAAACGAGGGACGTTTTGTACCTGAAGTGATGGAACGTGCCTCAATTCCCGATCGCCGACACTCCGGATTACCCATGATGGAATCTAGGCCTTGTTGTGTTTATATGTGCATTCATTTCACATCGAGTCGTGTAATTCGACTCCTTGTCCATCATGCATCGAGATGCATGATTGGTGGCACGAGGATCGAGGTGTGCATACATATGTGAAAATACTTTGCCGTGCCCCTTTCTTGCTCTTTGTTGTAGCAAACCAGAAATCAGTAGCCTTCTAGAGCTTTGCATAGCATCCTGGGATCAATTACAAACAGAGGCAAATCGGGGCATCGCGAGGAATTTCCCGACAAGGCAACTCGATCATGCATGCATCTTTCATCATTTGGAACAAAGCTGAGGCGGTCCATAGATCTGCATACTAGTTTATTTACTTTCTTAGTTAATTTGTTAATTAATTTAGGGTTTTGTAATATTTAATTAGCTAGAGTAGTTAATTATTTATTCAGACTGTATTATTTATTCGAACCCTCCGAACGAGGGCAATTGTGTAATAAGTGTGCGTGTGTGTGATGTATGTTTTCCAACCCCACGTCTTTCTCCCTTTTATTTACCAGCTTACGATGGTTAGTTTAGAGCATGTTTCAATTAGCATACTTATGCTCGCATGTTTGCATCCATTCATCTGTCTTGCATGCACCGGGCTCAGCGCATCATACTAACTGCATTGTATTTCAATTCCGAGTTGAATACTTGTTAGTTGTAGCATTTCATATGCCATCTTTAGAATAGCCAAGCCTATTGTAGTTGCATTCCTGCCTGTGTTGCATTAGGCATTTCAGCATAGTTAGTATCATGCATGGATTTCTAACATAGCTTCTGTTTTGACTTGGAGTACTCGGTAAGTGCTTATGCTTTAGCATCCTTGCATGTGTGTGAGTGACTGCCATGATAGCATGCTTACTATGAGGCTATGTGTTTATATGATATAACTGCCTGAATGCCTGTGGGTGAAGGTTGGGTTATTTGGATTGGAACAATTCATCGACTGCGAGTTTTAAGCCCACTTGAGAGTGCAAAAATCGTGTTTTCTAAGCCCACCTGAGGGTGGCAAATCCACATTTTAGCCTACTTACGAGTAGCAAACCGCTTTCAAAAACAAACATGAGATGTTTTGTTCCAATTCAAGCGATCCGGTCTATATTTGTATGCTATGCGCATTACGTAGTAAATCTAGGCTAATAACCGGAATAAGAGCACATAATGTTTTCAAAACTCGATATCATGGTTAGTAGAGGCCGATCTTTGACCGGGTGAGTGAGGGTGCTCACGAAGTGACCTTCCCCAATCGTACCCCAGTTCCTGAGCCGAGGCAACTTTGGTGATGACGGACACGTGGCCTTAGCCAACGAGTTAGGGTTTCCTAAACTTCCCTAAAAATAAAATATTTAGGTGGCGACTCTGTATCTGACAAAGCAGTCCATGTTTGGCACTTCTTTCAAAAAAATCTGTTTTCAAAAACGATTTGCCGAATTTGGACTCTTTGATGATTCATCGGTCTTGCATTGCACTCTGCGAGATTAGATACAGGACCGTGACATTGAGTCCAAAACTGTAGTGAGCCCAAATGAACAAAACGGGATTCCCTCCCGAGACGTTCGGGGACGTCTACAGCAAGTCCTTTACCTCTTGAAGCACAACACAAAATCAGTCACAATTATGAGCTTAAACCACCCTTAGGAGCTCAAACTAAGCCTAAAAGAACCTCAGCTCCAAGATGAAGATGTTTGGTTAAGGGTTTTAGTACAAAAGTGTAGAGAATTCTAACTTTCAAGCACAAAATAAGAAGAGGGAGAATTCTAGAGAGAGAGGGAGAAATTTGCTCAAAATTGTCTAACCCCTCAAAATAGGGGAGAGACCCCCCCTCCTTATTTAGAAAATCAAGCTAAAGGTTTGCATTCATCCCTTCATACACGTGTATGGAGATGAGCTTCAGTGAACAATAGCTGGCACAACTGGCAAAGAAATATCTGAAAAAGGAGAAAAATGGCCTTCGGCCATCATTAGTGGCCGACCGGCCATCAACATAGCCGACCAGCCACCACTGGTGGTTGACAGGCACAAGTCATGTCTGGTAGGCTAGGGGGATGGCCGACAGGTCACCCTCTTCTCCAAAAGTGAAGCAACAAGCTCTTGGCCCACTACCGAGCACAAAACAAACAAGATTAAAAGCTCCAAGGCAAGGCGCACAGCCGAGACCTTCAAGTACTCAAAACGAACACAAGTAAGCACAATGATCGAGTGTTCAAACGATGATGTCTAAGTCTTGAGGACGGTCAAAAATGGGGTGTCTATAGTGTGCAAGCTTAATGAATGCAATAAAACAAAACTCTCAAAACCACATCCCCATCATGAAAGATCAAGAGAAGTAGTTGACAATGAATCTTGAACCGTTTTCGTCACTAATGAGTATGAAATGACTCAAGACTCAAGGGTTCAATTAACGTTCGATTGAATCCAAACTTAATTATTATCTTGCTCCTTTTTTATTCACCAATTTTATTACTCCATTTTAGTTACCTCTCAAATCTTTAATCAATTAAGTCCAAAGGTGAATTTAAGTCCTCTAATGGAAAGAGGGCTCAAACCAAGTGTTGCTTTGGGCATGAAAGAGACATCATACCGTTGATAATGAACCCCTAAAGGGATTAAACCATTAAGTATGACGCCTCAATCTCATGCATAAACAAACAAATAGTTTGAAACCACTTTCAAACCAAAGAAAAAGCCAAGAAAGGAGGGAGGTTGCAGAGGTGATTAAAGATGAGAACAAGTAAGAAAAGCACTAAATAAATGCAATCAACTCAAATCAGGTAGTGTCTAAGGCCTAAAACACCAAACTCATGAGGACAATTACACTACAAGCATACAATATAAGGCTCAAATCCAATGAACACTTAAAAATAGTCCTAAAATAGTGCTAAATAAGTCCTAAAACATGCTAGAATTAAGACAAAAATAGCTATGACAATAAGCTAAAATATGGATCATGCTAAGCTAGTAAGCAAAACACAAAGAGGGGAGGCTAACCCCTCCAATTTTGGACGTCAAAATATGATTTTAGCTACTGAAATAACTTTGAAAATAAGTGTTTAAAAGGTCCAAAAAAGAATAGTGTAGAGGTGGGAAACACAAGGGTAAAGGCCTTGAGAGCAAGGTGTAAAAAAGGGTGAACCACCCCTCAACTTTTATTGGCCTTAAAACCCAAGTTTCAACCAAAAAATACAGATTTTTTACAGCCCAAAAATAGTTGGAAAATAGTAAGAAAAAGAGTAAATAAAGAAAGTAAAGGGATAAAGCTCTATACCTTTTGAAGAGGAGAACCAATTCTAGGCAATAAAACATGGCAAACACACCCTCAAGAGCTCAAACAAGACTCAAAGGTACCTCAGCTCAAAGATGGAGAGGTTTGGTTAAGAGTGTATAGACAAAGGTGAGGAGTGTATAGGCAAAGGTGAAGAAATTTCCGCGAGAGAGAGAGAGAGAGAGAGAGAGAGAGAAAGAAAGAGAGAGAGAATTATAAAGAGAGAGAGAGGGAAAATTTTTCTCCAAAATTTTATAACCTCTAAAGCAAAAGGGGAGGTCGTCTATATATAGAGAAACATGAACCTCTCTCAAAAATATCTAACCATACACGTGGGAGCAGATGCAAGCATCAGTGCAAACAACTGGCACAACTGTCATAAAATAACTGCAAAACACATTGGTGGCCGGCAGGGCACATCAGTGGCGGACAACAAAAAACAGTGGCCGGCAGGCCACAAGAGGTTGCAAGCTGGAAAATCCAAGGTTTTGGTCCAAAAACAAGGCAACAAGGGTGTAGGGTTTGAAAGGCTCAAAACTGTGACATTCCGCTGAGAACCCTAAGCACTTGACAAGCAAATACACTAATCATTGGGTGTGCAAGTGATGACGTCCAAGTTGTAAGGGCCGTCAAAAATGAGGTGTCTTCACATGTGCGACTGTACCTTGAAATTTGTGCCACTGTTTTGAGCCTGTTTGAAAGATAGCAAAGGTATAAAAAGAAAGAAAATAGGCTGGAATAGGGTTCTGAAAAATTCAAGGAGAAAGAGAAGGCTAGGGTTTGGAAAAAGGTAATTCTCAATATTCAAAGCCAATTCCCATGGAGGGTTCCATCTATCCACCTTTTCCCACTCCTCCATGAGTGGTTGGGTTCTTTTCTAGGGTTTTGATGAAACCCAAGCTGTGTAATTAGGTTTTGTTTTTGGTTTTTGATTATATAAAGGTTTGAACAATTGTATGGTGTTTTAATAGTTTTAAATATATATTTTCTACTATGTCTTTGAGTATTCGGCTTTCTGTGATTGTTGAATGCTTTCCATACAATGGCTTTCTTTTCTTTCATATTCAAGGGATGAGACGAGCCATACTACGAGGGACGAGTCGTTTTGCTACCCTAGTTTAGAGCGAACGACTCATACTACTTGAGATGGTTCGTGCCCGTACATTGAATATGATAACTCTCTTGATAAATGCTTCAAACTTGTATTTGCGAAGTATTATTTAGTTTGAACTGTAGCATAATTGATTTTAAATTGAAACCTTATTTACGTAACTAGTGGTAAACTCATTGCCCTAGGTTTTTTCCCAAATCAATAAATTCATCTTTATCTATAATTGTTAGTTTATTCGGTTTGGTTAATTTAATTATTATTAGGTTATGAACAATCAATCTTTTTATCAAAATTAATTTAGGAATTTAACAATTAAATTAGTTTAATTTCCCATTTGTCCCTGTGCATCGATACCTAGACTTGCCATTATTCTAAAAAAATTTGGTATAGTTTAGTGTTTATTTTTGGTGTGTGAAACGACCCATCAAGAATTGAATTCCCAAATCCTAATTTAAGTAAATACTACACTTAATAAATGTTCCAATTTATAAATTAAGGCCTTAGCCCCATATTTTACTTGAATTACAAATTGACCTCAATTTAGTACCGTTATGTGTATATATATATATATATTTGTACCTTTTATTCATCAAATCTTTTTTACACAATATCTATGGAATTTGTATACAAAATAAATAGGAAAATTCCCCAAATCTTGAGCACATGGCTAGCCATACCTTCTCTAGGCTATAATCATTATACTTTATAGACAAATCCCTTGAATCATGGAAATAATTATGACCTTTGGTACCAATTCCATTATATCTAACGTACTTGTAACTACAATGGATTAAATTAGACTTAAGCCTAACTAGATCATAATTAGCTACATAATTACGGTCCTAATTATCCACTATTCCATTTCAACCAAAGGCAATTTTAAACAATTCACGCCATTTTCCCTATAAATATACCACCATCCTCCATCCATTTGAACATCAAACACCACACCCACACAGCATGGAAAGAGGGAGAGGAGTGGATAGTGAGCTTGTGGGAGGGAGAAAGAAAAGAAAGAGAGCAAGTATTGCAAAAACTAGTTCATAGGCATTCAAATTGTCACGACCCAACCCGCCCCTATAGGTTTAGCATCATGATCAGCCAAGAATCTTAGATTACCTACAGCCTCTATTGACAAAATCAATTCTAGTATAATTTATGGGGCTTAGTGAAAGCAATTTAAGAGATGAAGATAATCCATTGAGTTGTGCATACATGAAAACCTCATACATAAAAACTATGCAAGCATTCTTAGTTGTATACTTTCACACAACACTATGCATCTTAAGTTCTTAGTACCACAATCAAAGATCCATGAATTTAAAACAACCCCCCCTCCCCCCCCCCCTCCAAAAAAAATGAAAGAAAGAAAAAAAAAAGTACAAATCCAACTACAAAACAAAAAGGGGTTTAGAATTCGCTTGGCCCACTCGAGCCCAAGCATGCTTCTTCTCGGAAGCTCATCAAAAGGCGACATGGGGTTGACCTCGAGGTTTTCTCTAACCATGATGCTCGGCTTGCTTACCTACATATACACATAAATAGTGAGCTAGGGCCCAGTGAGTAATAATAGAATAAAGAGGTTATATGAATGAAGTTCGATAACATTTCAAATATCAATTTCCAATTCTATTCGAGTCTCGATATCAATAACCATTTCAATCAACTTACATAGTACATCCAATAGACTAACAATGCATTAATGACAATGAGACCACAAATATCAATCAATGGGACCATGATGGGTCATTCAATATCTCATATTCAATGTGACCATGTGGGTCTAACATTAGAGATCTCTATGTTTCAGTTAATCAATGGGCCACGGTATTGTTTCTCCCGAGCGAGGGCCAATGAGCCATGGTATTGTTTCCCTCCAGGCAAGGGCCTATTAAACAATGGGCCTTAGTATTGTTTCCCCCCTACAAGGGCCTCACTAAAGGATGCCACGAGTACAATTTCAAAAGGGAACTCCATTCATTCATAAGAAAATAATGTTTCAATAAACCATTTCATCAATCATATATCGATTTCAAGAACAATAACAGTTTCAAAAATAAATATAAATTGTACATATCTTTATAAAGTTACTACTCACAATGGGTTGAATCGATGCTAGGCCTCAGACGTCCACCTATACAAAATACATAACAAAAACACATTGAGGTTCCATTTCGATTTAATGCTTAACCTCCATTCAATTCTCTTCTTGTATGCTTCTACATCAATTCCTCGTTATTGTGGTCTTAATCAATGTCTAGGAATGCTCTAATAAGGATGAGGATGCAATGATGCACATATGAAAGCTCTTTAAAAGTTACTGAAAATAGGGTATTTGCTCAAGCACAGACTTTGTCGCTCAAGGGGTCCATCAATATGCAAAGGGTTCGCTCGATCGCTCACTTGGTCATTTGAGCCATCTGTAAAGACTACAAAAGTATTGGATACTTGATTTTCATGCTCGACAGTCACTTGAGCCAAGCACTGAGTAAACGTGGGTTCACTTGAGCCACCATGCAATTGGCTGCAAAACTACTAGGAGCTTGAAATTTACGCTCGAGCGACACTTTCTTTGCTTAAGCGAACTAGTCAAATTCTGGAATTTTTGGAATTTCTAGAATTGAGTTTGAAACTCAAAATTGATTTTTCAAGTGTGAGACTTGCTTGGCTTGTTCCAAAACATAGAAAAACATTGTAAAACATGAAAACACAATTACTTTGAAATCAATTGTTCAAAATCATGGTCCAATTTCCCCAATTAACATTCAAAGCATCAAGTTGAAACCATGCAAGCCATGATTTAAACTCTTTTCTTTCCAAAATACAAGTGGTGAAACGTGTATGAAATCATGTAAGACCTTCAAGTTCATGCCTTCTAGACCTCATGCATGTATGAAATTCATGAAATCTTAACTCAAAAATGTAAAATGAAGCATGCATGAACACAATGCAACTTAATTCTTCTAATTCATGGTAATTCTAGCCTCCATTATACAATTACATGCAAGTGAACTTAAGAAGTTGATGAATTAAACTTCTATACATTTTGTCTACAAGGATTAAGGGTGAATTTCATACCTAGAGTGTGAATTCAAGAGTATGTTAGCTTATTTCTTCAATCTCTCCTCAAATTTGTCACCAATCTTTCTTATCTCCCTCTAAGCTTGTTGAATTGCCAAGTCTCTCTCTAATTTCAACCCATAGATGATATAAAAATGAATTCTTAAACTCAATTAGGGCCTTATATATGTGTAGATTAACTTAAACTAATCAAGGTTGGTTAGTGTTAATTAACTCCACTTATTTCTTTTTAATTCTAATTTATTATTCTAATTATTTTGATCCGAATCAAATTTCAATTAAAGTTGCCACAAAATTCTAAGTATTCTAATTAACCTATTGGGACAATCAATTTCGGTTCCTAAAGCCATTTAGGCTTTCAATTTTTGATTCCGTATGTCAGTTTTCAAACAAATATTCCATACACTAACAGATATACACACCAATAATCACATAATTAAGCAACTAAACTCACACAAAATAATATATAAAAATAAGATACGGTCTGGGGTCGTCACACAAATACGTCACAACACAACCCTTTCTTTTGTTTTCCTCTTTCAAATACATGTTCTTAGAGGTTCTACACATTAATTTCATATGTGTTTTAATCGTATTGTTGTAATAAAAATGAAAAGAATTGAACCCTTGTGTTTTCTCTTAATAGGTGAAAACTATCTTTTTCTGCACCTATCTCACATAATTTCCAAAGCCACACCTTCAATCCAAATTGCTGAGTTTAATATATAATATTTAGCAAGTTTTCATCATGATGGAAGTGAAAAACTATCCATGGTTACCCCATTTTCTTGCTTTTTCTCTTGTTTTAAGCTTTGTGCTCAAGAACTGACATTTACAACACACTTGGAAAAATTCTAGAAAAAAGAAGAAAAATCTCCTTAACCTCATTTTTATGTCAAAACCTTCCTTTAAGTGTTAGCCTTCATGGAAAAAAAAGATTTTTATCCAAAAGGAGTGAGTGGTTTGAGAGGAAACCCAATTTTCGTAACGGTTGACGAATCTGAATAGTGTCGGAGTATTTCTTAAATAACTATAAATCTAGGAAAGCTATGAAACTTTTGAAAAATGTTCTGAAAATTAGATAAAATTCTCTACAAACCATATGAATGCCAAGTTTAGGAAAAATCTAAAAGTGCCTCTTTAATTGCAATCTTTAAAGTGCACCAAATCTGAAAATTTACTTTGTGATGAATTTATGCTCTTAATTTCATGGGTGTTCTTATTATTACTTTTTCATGTCTTTGCATGTGTTATGGTTATGTTCCTTACCATAGTCCTTTGATGATGTTCATGCTTATGTAGAAATTATTGTCTTGATAAGTTTGTTCTAACTTTAACTTAAAACAGGGAAACTTGATTGGGGTGGTAACTAGGTTTCGATCATTTGAATAATTGTATGAGATAATGTTGTATTTGAATTGAATTGATTGGCGAGACGTGTTCCCTATTTTAAGTAAAGTCTTGTGCAAGTGTGTTTTCGAATCCTAACTTGGCACGTATTATGGTATTCTGGCTGCTTAACGGAATTAGAAAGTATAAGGGTAGTAGTGAAGGTCTAACTTAGGGAGAGTAGCCCTGGCAATCTGTTCCCTTGGGGTAGACTATGATGTCAGCACTCGAGTATGTAACTTCAATGGGTGGGCATCATTGGTAATTGTTTAACCAAAGGGGAGTCAGAATCACCAGTGGCAAGTGTTAGTGGTTGGGTAAGAACAATAGACCTCAGGGAGTTGCCTAGAACTAACTTGATTGACTGTTATTTTTGAGAATTAAAATTTATTATAAGCTCTGCTTCATTATTACTTCTGCTATATATGTTATGATCATGTCATTATTATGTATCGGATTGGGAAAAATGGATGGGGTGTGTGTGCGTTGAGTAGGCATTCAAAGTTCATGGCATTTCAGGTCAGGTATTGAAGACTATTAGACTAATCAAATGTGAAGCTGAAGCATTTGAGGACGTACAACTACTCTAGAAGAATCAGAACCTAGTTTTGTAAACATATCTTGAGATTACAGTGATAAACTCTTATGTTGTATTAAAGACACATATCTTTTATATTACATATCCTTATTTTTCTCGTTGACTCGTGTAGACCTTGTGTTGATATCTTGTTCAGATCTCTCAAAGGGGTAGCTTTACTATCTAAGGTGGTTGGACTTTGAAAGGAGGCTATATTCACTCCTTCAACCTTGCTGGGATCTTACTTAGTTATTAACCAAAGGACTCATTAGTGACGTTTCCTACACTTGTAACCTTACATAAATCATGTATTTATTTGTTAATATATTCCTTGATGTTCCCAATTTTTGAGGCGCCACAACTTGGTATCCGAGCCTAGGTTTAACTCTCACCCACGTATTTCAACCTGTAATTAGAGACTACCTTGCCCCAACTATGTTATATTATTATGACACTATCTAATCTATCAACTAAAATACACAAAAAATAAAAAATTTCTTTACCAACCTTAGGACGTTCCTTCAAATTTTGGACATGGCATAGTCGACTTGTGAAGGTGTATAGTGGTGTGCTAGCAATTTCAGCATCTGAACCGGGGGGCTAAAGAGAGCATTCAAATAAGACCAACAGAAAGAAAAACCTTGATCAATGAATCAGGACATATAATTTACCCCAGAACAGTCAAGAATGGTGATGGCATCAGTAGTTGAGTAAGACTACGTTATGAGCTTATTATGAGTTATTTGGATTATATTTTGATTAGAGCATTTCACCTTGGTAATTCCCTTGACTAACTACGTTAGCAACACCCTAAACTGCACTTAATTGCGCATTTGGCAGACGGTGAACCATACAAGAGCAAACAATTACGCAAGTAACAACGACAACACCAACTACAATGATGACATCAATATAAACAGGAATGAGACAATCGGGATCAACAATCACAATCATGATCACGCCCCAGCACCCGTTGTCAATTTACTTGGAAATATCATAAATCAAATTATGGAAGAGTTGGGGAGGCTAAGGAGAACACATCTATTCTCTGAATTTCACAAACAGAGACTGTCAATCTTCATTGGCAAACTCAATCCTAAGATCGCTGAAAACTGGATCTGACATATTGTAAAGATGTTCGATACGATAAGAATAACTAAACACATTAATAGGATTGCTCTAGTAGTTTACCATCTAGAAGGGGAAGTAGATCATTGGTAAGCCATGATCTGGGAATCCAAGGACATCACCATAATGATGTGGGCACAGTTTTAAGGAATTATTTTTGAAGAAATACTTCCCTAACACCATCAGGCAAGAACGAGTCCAGGAATTCCTGAAGCTTGAGCAAGGAAACATGACTGTAGCACAATACACTGCAAAGTTTGAGGAGTTCATCCACTATGGTACTCGATACGTAGCGGATGATGAAGAAAATGCAAGGAAGTTCGAATGGGGTTGGACCCTATAATCAAAGGAAGAGTCCTACCCCAATGACTCCAAACATATGCAGAACTAGTAGACACTGCCTTAGACTTTGAGAGAGAAGTAGCTGACAAAAGGAGGATTTGGAACAAGCGGAAAGGAGATCAATCCGATGAGGGACTAGAGAGGCACAGCTGGAGGCAAGCAATACATAAATTATACTCCCAAGAGCTGCAATAACAACTGTAGCAACAACAGCAATAGTAACAAAAAGGAAATTCCCTGACAAGACTAGTCAAGGCAATCCAGTGTTATCATTGTCGACAGATGGAACACAAGAGGTTTGAATGTCCCCAATTGGCTAGAAATTAAGGAGAGCGCATGGGTGCAAATACGCATACTATCGACAGGCAGCAACCATAAGTAACTAAGCCAGAAATTATTGGGCAACAAAATTACAAGGCAGAGAGCAATCGGAACTTAGAAACGGTCAACAAATAGAGACCAACCAGAAGAGTGTTCACGCTACAAGAAGAAGGAAATGAAAGAGGATGTTGTAATTACTTTTACGCTTGAGTACATGTTTTATTCATAAAAGAGGATTTACATGTTTATCCGATATACCATAGTTACGAAGGAATGTGATGAATACATGTACGTGGACCCTTAGAAATTGTTTATATATATATATATATATATCTAACCCTTAGAAATTGTTTGTATACCATATTCCTTCGTAACTATGGTATATCGGACCATTAGAACTTGTATGCGGACCCTTAGAAATTGTGTGTGCGTTGATTCTTAACTCCTGAAACATTAAGATACCCGACATCAACCTCGTCTTAAAAATAGATTCATTACTTGTACATAAACTATTATCGATAGTTACCAAAAGAAGGAGATAACTCACCCATCCAATGGAATGTTTTTATTGTTTGAGGAGGATAGATTAGTTTCCATGATTCAACAAATCGACAAAAACGATAGCATCGGTAAATTACCAAAGGGTCAATTCTTAATAAGAGTGTAGATCACCACATTAGGAATTTGGCAATACAAGCCCTCACACTGGAGTAGCAACATCATTACCTGTACGACGAGTAGTTCAGAATTTTTAAAGAACGCAGAAGATTAACGCACCACTTACGTCATTAATTAGGAAGGAGATCGATTCAAAATGCTGCTATTAGAACGAGACCAATGGAGGCTTTGGACCGAATGGAGCAGAATTTACCAGAATGAAATGGTTCATGGCAGGGCTTACCTGGAAGCCCAGGGACGTAATGCTAACAAATTACCTACAACATTTCGAGACATGAAGAGTGGCTGAAATTTCTATGACTAAATTTATTTAAGGGGGATAGCTTGTGAGGCCCTCACTTTTATAAATCCTATTAAGTCCTTGACTTTTGAATTATTATAATAAAGTCCTTAGTTCCTCATTTATTCACAAATTTAAACCTAGAATTAGATATGCATCACGAATAAATCCGTGCAAACCCTAATTGACCCCGATAGCTTTGTAATCATTTCTACACTCCAATATTAATTATTTAACAATGAGGCCCTTGTAATTTCATTTAAACCCTTACTTTCGAATTTTATCACCGAAGACCTTCGATTCCTTATTTGTTTTCAATTTTAGCTATAGAGTCGAAAACATGCGCCAACCAAGAACTCGCAAACCCTGATTGAACTCGAGAACTCAGGAATAATTTCCAAAGTCCTAATAATATCCCAATTGCACCAGGGGGCAGAAAATTTTTCATCGTGGTAACGAACTACTTCACAAAATGGGTGGAGGCATAAGTGCTGGCATCCATAAAGGAGAAAGATGTCAAGAGATTCGTCTGGCAAAACATCGTAACACAGTTTGGAATCCCTAAGGCTTTGATATCAGACAACGGCACTCAATTTGACAAACACATTTTTAAAGGTGTCATGACCGAACTTTAGGACATAAAGCGCTAAATAATGAGATTACCTCCTACCTGACCCAAAACCAATGTTTTTATTTTAAGGAGAGTTAATGGAAGCGAAAGCAGCCTAAAACTTTGTTGTAGAGTTGTGCTTACATGGCACATCATCACAAACCATATATATATATATATTAATAACTCACAACAAAATATATACTGCACAAGGTTCTGTACATACAGGATCATATAAGTCTAAGTCAACCCACGAAAACTATATACAACATATTCCAAGACTTCGCCCACATGACAAAATAAAACAGAATGACAAAAAGGCGAAGACGGGTCTCGTGCGTGAGATGCGAGGGCTGACTCTTCAAAACCCTTTGTTGTTCCTCACAGACTTCACTGGGGCTGGGTTTGGACTTCTCTTGGCTCACCTACAAACACATGAATGAGCGTGAGTGATAGCCCAGTGAATAATAGCAAGTAAAGAAGTTATACAAATGATATGTAGAACAACATGCTTCAAACGACCTTGGGCCCAATTCATATTTCTATTTAACATATATACACAATTTATGTCAAGTGACTACGATTCCGAACAAACTGGCCTTGGGCCCATTCAAACTTTCATTTGTGTCAAAACGGCCTCTGGCCCATTCATTCATGTCAAAATGGCCTCTGGTCCATTTATTCATGTCAAAACGGCCTTTGGCCCATTCATTCTTGTCAAAACAGCCTCTGGCCCATTCATTCATGTCAAGACGGCTTTTGGCCCATTCATTCTTGTCAAGACGGCCTCTGGCCCATTCATTCATGTCAAAACGGCCTCTGGGCCATTCTTTAATTCATGTCAAACATTTGTCCATAATTCAAACTGGCAAACTCATAAGGGTTATAAGGAAATAAGCAATTGGACAAATGACAAGTTTCAAATATCGATATTACTCATAGTGATCGGTTGGTTGGTTTGCCCTGGAACTCGACCCTACACATTCCATGAACATAAAAGGGTCACAAACAATTCAATCCGTTCCAAATTCATATTTTCCTCTTTAGGCTTCATTCTTATCTCTTTAACTCAATTACAATGCTCAATGCATGCCTAAGAGTACTTAGAAGTGAAAGAGGACGGAAAACGAAACACAGAATGCATAAACAAAATTTTAGAAAACAGGGTCCCCACTCGAGCGTGGACTTCCCTGCTCGAGCGGACCCATGAGGTCTGCAAAAGTGCTGGACACATCAAAATTACGCTCGAGCGTGAAGTATGGCGCTCGAGTTGAAGGTCTGTTTACAAACTAAGGTTAATTCTTGAGCTAGGCTTCAATTTACTCAAGCTTCTTGAGGATATCTTCAATTGTTTCTCTTCCTCTCTCTCTAGCCGGCCCTCTCTCTATTTTAGAGCTCAAGATCAGCCAAAATGCAACAAAGGAGGAGAATTGAGGGTGTAGGGCCCTTTTACAACAAATCGCACTAATGCAATTTAATAATAATAACTAATTGGGCACTAATTCAATAGTTTAATCAATTTAATCTCGTCTGAATCCATTTTTCAATTAAACTTCACTGTAGGCTCTAAAAATTATGCCAATCACAATTGCGCGACCAATTTCGGTTTCGGTGGCCGATAGGGCTTTCAATTTAATTTCCAAAGCAGAGAATCAAACAGATATTCCTACGGTGAACAGATAGAAATTCAAAACCACATATTTTCACATAATGGCACATAAAATCATATTAAACACATAATCATATTCAAAATAAAGACCAATTAGCACAATACAGAACAGGGTTATCACAGTCTTCTCCCCTTTTAGAAAGTTTGGTCCTCCAAACTTAATTTACCTTCGTCGGGAAACAAATATGGATAGCGTAGTCGCATTTCCTCCTCTTTTTCCCATGTAGCATCCGTCCCATAGTGTTCTTTCTATTCCACTTTTACCATGGGAATAGACTTGCTTCTCAATTGTTTCACTTGCCGATCAACAATTCGTTCCGGCCATTTGGCGTATTCCATATTTTCATCAATAGCTACCTAGTGATAATCAATCACATGAAACAGGTCTTAGAGGTAAGTCCTTAACATCGACACGGGAAACACATTATGGATTTGTTCGAATCCTGGTGGCAAAGCAACTCTATAAGCAACTGGACCAAGCCTTTCCAGAATCTGAAACGGCCCAATGTAACTGGGCGACAACTTGCCCTTCTTTCCAAACCTGACTTGACCTTTCATTGGAGATACACGGATGAACACATGGTCACCAACCTCATACTCAAGAGGTCTTCTCTGAACATCTGCATAATTCTTTTATCGGTCCTGAGCTGTTTTGAGCCTTTGCGGAATAATCTTGATTTTCTCAGAAGTGCCTTGCACAATTTTAGGCCCAAGTAAAGCTCTATCCCCAACCTCTGTCCAACAATTTGGTGATCTACACCTTCTACCATACAAAGCCTCATATGGTGCCATACCGATGTTGGAGTGGAAGCTGTTATTATAAGCAAATTCCGCAAGTGGCAAATAGTCTTCCCAACTCCCCTGAAAATCCAAAGCACACATTCGAAGCATATCTTCCAAAGTCTGTATTGTTCGTTCTAATTGCCCATCTGTCGGTGGGTGGAATGCAGTACTGAACCTTAGTTCCGTTCCCATTGCTTCCTGCAAACTCTTCCACAATCTAGATACAAATTTTGGATCTCTGTCCGACACAATAGATACCGGAACTCTGTGTAAATGGACGATCTCATCAACATAAATAGTAGCCAATCTATAAGCATTAAATGTAGTTTTGATAAGCACAAAATGTGCAAATTTAGTCAGTCTATCAACTACAACCCAAATAGAACCCATACCTCGAGAAGTCCGAGGTAGGCCAACAAAAAAATCCATAGTCACATGCTCCCACTTCAATTCAGGAATAGGGAGAGGTTGCAGTAGACCGCCCAGTTTCTGATGTTCAGCTTTAACTTGCTGACACTGAAGACATTTGCACACATATTCTACAATCTCTTTCTTCATTTTAGGCCACCAATAGGTTTGTTTCAAATCCCGATACATTTTATTATTACCCGAATGCATAGCAAATACGGATCTGTGGGCTTCATCTAAAACCCACTTCTTTAGTTGGGACACACATTCTATTCTGAAATCTCAACACTTCATTCTCAATGCCAAACTCTGCTTTCGGGCTTGTTTCAAATTCATCAATCACCTTTTTAAGGAATTCATTCTCTTTTTGTTTCTGTTTAATTTCCTCCATGATTGCCGGCTCGGCTGTAATAGCGGCTATCAATTCGCCCTGTTCACACATTGCCACTTCAATTTCAGACTTCTCAAAATCTTGCAAGATCTCTTTCTGTTCAGTAAGCAAACAGGCCATACTTCCCGTCGTCTTTTTACTCAAGGCATTAACAACTGTATTAGCTTTCCCGGGGTGATACTGAATCTCAAGATCATAGTCTTTTATCAGTTCAAGCCATCTCCTCTGTCGCATATTCAACTCCTTCTGCGTGAAGAAGTATTTCAGACTCTTGTGATCCGTGTAGACTTCACACTTTGGTCCATACAAATAATGCCGCCAGATTTTCAAAGCAAAAACAACTGCGGCCAATTCTAGGTCATGTGTTGGATAATTCTTTTCGTGTGGCCTCAACTGTCGGGAGGCGTAAGCAATAACCTTTCCGTTCTGCATTAACACACAACCCAAACCTTTATAAGACGCATCACTGAAAATTACAAAATTCTATGTACCTAAAGGTAGTGTCAAAATTGGTGCAGTGGTCAATCTTGTCTTCAATTCATGAAAGGCGGCTTCTCTTTCATCATTCTATTCAAACGGTTGCCCTTTTCGTGTCAATCGGGTAAGAGGCACAGTTAATTTCGAAAAGTCCTTCACAAACCTCCTGTAGTACCCGACCAAGCCCATGAAACTATGGACCTCTGTCACATTCGTCGGTGTGGGCCAATTCACAATTGCTTCTATTTTCTGTGGGTCCACTGAAATTCCTTCCTTGTTGATCACATGCCCTAAGAAAACAACTTCATCCAACCAAAACTCACATTTCTTTAGTTTAGCAAATAATTTCCTTTCCCGAAGTATTCGTAGGACAATTCTCAAATGATGTTCATGTTCAAGTCTATCTTTAGAATATATCAAAATGTCATCAATAAAAACCACAACGAATTCGTCAAGGTAGGTTTTAAAAATTCGGTTCATTAAGTCCATAAATGCTGTCAGAGCATTAGTCACTCCAAATGGCATAACAAGAAACTCAAAATGTCCATACCTCATTCTGAATGCAGTTTTCTCAACATCCCTGCCTTAACTTTCAGCTGATGATACCCGGATCTCAAATCAATCTTAGAAAACACCTGTGATCCCTGCAATTGGTCAAATAAGTCATCAATACGGGGTAAGGGATATTTGTTCTTTATTGTTACCTTGTTCAATTCCCGATAATCGATGCACAAATGCAAAGTTTCATCCTTCTTTTTCACAAACAATACCAGTGCACCCCAAGGCGAGGTGCTAGGTTGAATAAACCCCTTGTCAAGCAGGTCTTGCAACTATTCTTTCAATTCTTTCATTTCGGCAGTAGCCATTCTGTAGGGAGTCTTGGAAGTAGGTTGGGTGCCTGGCACGGTTTCAATAGTGAACTCTATCTCCCTGTCTACCAACTCCCCTGGTAATTCATTTTGGAAACACATCTGGAAATTCTCTAACAATAGGGATATCATTCAATTCAACATTCATAAATTGTTCAGACAACACATAGCACAGGTAACCCTGGCACCCTTTCCTGATCAGTTTACATGCTTTCATTGTAGATATCAAATAAGGTGGAGACACTACGCCATTACCCACAAACACAATTTCCTTATGTTCTGATGGTCTAAACACAACCTGTTTTGTGACACAATCAATGGTGGCGCAATATTTGGTCAACCAATCCATGCCTAAAATTACATCAAAATGTCTAAAATTCAAGGGTAACAAGTCTATATATAGGATAGCGTCCTCAACACGCATATCACAAAACCGGTATATAGATTCACTGTCTGATTCCCGGATGGAGCAAACACACATAGCAGATATGGCAGTAATTCTAAAGGTCTATTCAGTCTAGATGCAAATGCACATGTTACAAATGAGTGTGTTTATCCAGAGTCAATTAACACAAAGGCATCTTCATTACATATAGAAATGGTACCTGAGACAACTGCGTTGGCATTCCGTGTATCGCCCGGAGTAAGCGCAAAAACTCTCCCCTCTCTCACGGTATCCTCGATGGTAACAGATCTCAAAGTATTTCCTGGCTTTGGGATTGATGTCGTGGAACTAGCAGCCATCTTTCCACCATTCTGATTACAATCTCGGGCCATATGCCCTTGTTTCCCACATTTGAAACAGGCTCCTGACACACGATAACAAACTCCACGATGCTTTCTGCTACAAATATTGCACATGGGAGCCATGTCTCGGGAAGAATTTGAAGTATTTGAGGAGCGCGTATTTTGCTTTTTCGAAAATTTCTTCTTTGAGAAGAAGCCTTGCCTTTTGTTACTTTTCCAGTCAGTTGTTGACTTAGTCTGTCTAGCTATGTTAGCCTCTGATATGATGGCCCTGTCTAGCACCCCGATGTAGGTCTCTAGCTTCAAGACATTCACTCTTTCTAAAATGTCGCTTCAAAGCCCACCTTCAAAATGCCTCGCCTTCTTATAGTCCGTATCAATCACGTGTGGTGCAAACCTGGCCAATTCGGTGAATTTGGCCTCATACTCAGCTACAGTCATACTGTCTTGTTTAAGTTCCATGAACTCTGCTACTTTCCTGTCCCGAACACACTGCGGGAAGTACTTGTCATAGAAAATTTCCAAAAATTTCACCCAATCAACATCGTTGTGATTTTCTCACATTAACATCCACCATCTTCTTGCCTCGTCTTTTAGCATAAAAGTGGCTAGAAGCACTTTCTGTGTCTCCAAACAAGGGAATACTTCAAACAATTTCTCAATGCCGAGAACCCATGCCTCGGCTTTCAACGAATCTAATCCAGCATGAAACTGTGGTGGTTTCATCTTCTTGAATTCTTTGGTGAGAGCTATTATCCGATCATCATTCTGATTATTTGGCACGGGTGGTGCCGGAGGTGGAGGTGGCGGATGTGGTTGTTGCCACTGCTGTTTCCACTCCTGTTGCTGTCTCAAAGTTTCTGCCATTTCCTGTATCAGTCTTTCCATTCTATCCATTCTGGCAGTAGAGGACTCTTCTATTTTATCACTTCTTGTTCTCACCATCTGATTAAACTTGCATTATACTTTATACAAAAGATTCATAAGTATGTATATAACAAGGAGCATACATATTCAAATAATTTGTAATGTGAGCACTTCACAAACTTATGGCACATAATCGTTCAAATCAAAACATACAAGCGTATTCTAGATGCTTTCAAATTCATACTTATTACATGAATGCATCCTAGATCTTTTCTAGATGTGTATTGCTCTTTTGGACAAGTGTGTGAGTTATTAACTCATGCTCTGATACCACTCTGTCATGACCCGAACCCGCCCCCAAGGGTTAAGGACATAACCGGCCAGTAATCATGAGATTACCTACGGCCTCAGACCAAACCAAACGTATTTTAACAAAGTTAATGGGGGCCAAACGGAAGCAATTTAAAACTTTGTCCATAGAGCTGTGTTTACATGGCACATCATCACAAACCATATATATATATTAATAACTCACAACAAAATATGTACTACACAAGGTTCTGTACATATAGGATCATATAAGTCTAAGTCAACCCAAGAAAACTATATACAACATATTCCAAGACGTCGCCCACATGACAAAATAAAACAAAATGACAAAAAGGCGAAGACAGGTCTCGTGCATGAGACGCGAGGGCTGACTCTTCAGAACCCTTTGTTGTTCCTCACAAACTTCACTGGGGTTGGGTTTGGACTTCTCTTGGCTCACCTACAAACACATGAATGAGCGTGAGTGATAGCCTACTGAATAATATCAAGTAAAGAAGTTATACAAACGATATGTAGAACAACATGCTTCAAACGGCCTTGGGCCCAATTCATATTTCTATTTAACATATATACACAATTTAGGTCAAGTGACTACGATTCCGAACAAACTGGCCTTGGGCCCATTCAAACTTTCATTTGTGTCAAAACGGCCTCTGGCCCATTCATTCATGTCAAAACGGCCTCTGGCCCATTCATTCCTGTCAAAACGGCCTCTGGCCCATTCATTCCTGTCAAAACAGCCTCTGGCCCATTCATTTATGTCAAAATGGCCTCTGGTGCATTCATTCTTGTCAAGACAGCCTCTGGCCCATTCAGTCATGTCAAAACGGCCTCTAGGCCATTCTTTAATTCATGTCAAACATTTGTCCATAATTCAAACTGGCAAACTCATAAGGCTTATAAGGAAATAAGCAATTGGACAAATGACAAGTTTCAAATATCGATATTACTCATAGTGATCGGTTGGTTGGTTTGCCCTGGAGCTCGACCCTACACATTCCATGAACACAAAAGGGTCACAAACAATTCAATCCGTTCTAAATTCACATTTTCCTCTTTAGGCTTCATTCTTATCTCTTTAACTCAATTACAATGCTCAATGCATGCCTAAGAGTACTTAGAAGTGAAAGAGAACGGAAAACGAAACACAGAATGCATAAACAAAATTTCAGAAAATAGGGTCCTCGCTCGAGCATGGACTTCCCCGCTCGAGCAGACCCATGAGGTCTACAAAAGTGCTGGACACATCAAAATTATGCTCAAGCGTGAAGTATGGCGCTCGAGCTGAAGGTCTGTTTACATAGCTCCCCACTCGAGCGTGAAATTCCCCGCTCAAGCGGACATCCAGGTTTGCAAAAATACTGGGAGCACGAAATTCACGCTCGAGCGGCAGTTTCCCCACTCAAGCGGACATCAAATTTTCTGGGTTTTCCAGCTAAGTTCTTGAGCTCAAATCTAGCATTCAAACCGATCCAACTTACAATTTATGGCTCAAACTACAAATATATTTATGCTATCATGATACAAACACCCATTTACATCAATATGGAGCTCAATTTCATAAATCAAACACATGCATGTCCCAATTGATACCAAACTCATTTTCAACATGCAAACTCATGCATTTAAAGCTCATATTCTTATAGTTTGTACATGCATGTGATGTATTACCCTTATTCTCAACCTAGATGATGCAAATGGTGATTTCAAACATGAGTTTTAACCAAAACTCTAGATGAATCATATATTTCAAGCCCAAACATGCAAATTCAAAGCAATGACACACATGCATGCATATATTGACCTTCAATCCAACATGATCAACTCAATTCCATTTCAATTCTTACTCTTGATTACCCAACTAGCTTGAATACATACTTTACAACATTAAACTCGTGAATTACTCACCAAGGAGCTTTAATCTTCACAAACTAAGGTTAATTCTTGAGCTAGCCTTCAATTTACTCAAGCTTTTTGAGCAAATCTTCAATTGTTTCTCTCCCTCTCTCTCTAGCCGGCCCTCTCTCTATTTTAGAGCTCAAGATCAGCCAAAATGTAACAAAGGAGGAGAATTAAGGGTGCAGTGCCCTTTTACAACAAATCCCACTAATTCAATTTAATAATAATAACTAATTGAGCACTAATTCAATAGTTTAATCAATTTAATCTGGTCCGAATCCATTTTTCAATTAAACTTCACCGTAGGCTCTAAAAATTATGTCAATCACAATGGCGCGACCAATTTCGGTTTTGGTGGCGGATAGGGCCTTCAAATTAATTTCCAAAGCAGACAGTCAAACAGATATTCCTACCGTGAATAGATAGAAATTCAAAACCACATATTTTCACATAATGGCACATAAAATCATATTAAACACATAATCATATTCAAAATAAGGACCAATTAGCACAATACAGAACATGGTTATCACAAAAGGCTTCTGTGAAGAGCACAAGATATAGTTTTACAACTCCACCCCAACATATCCTCAAGCCAATGGTCAGGCCGAAGCATCGAACAAATTTATTCTGGATGGTCTAAATAAAAGATTAGAAAAAATGAAGGGAAAATGGGTTGAAGAACTTTCCACGTATTATAGGCATATCGAACTACACCAAGACGATCAACTAAAGAAACACCCTTTGCCTTGCCATACGGCATGGAAGCAGTAATCCCCTTGGAGATCGGCCTCCTAACCATCAGAATTGAGAATTTTGATCCAAACTTGAACGACGAGGCAATAGCATTGTAACTAGACCTAGCTGAAGAAAGAAGGAAAAAACGCTAATCCACATTGCTTCGTATCAGCAAGAGCTATTCAGGAAGTATAACAGGGTGGTCCATCCAAGGCAGTTCAAAGGTAGGGATTGGATGTTGCGCAAAGTCATGGAAAACACTTTGGTGCCTGGTGATAGCAAATTAGTACCTAACTGGGAAGGACCATACAAAGTGGTAGGACTGGCAAGGAATGAAGCTTACCATTTGGAAGACTTTCAAAGCCGAGCTAACCCAAGGCCATGGAATATAGGCAATTTGAAGATATTTTATTTTTAGACTTTGCACACTTGTAATTTTTTCAAAATTTTGATAAGTTAACAAAAGAAGTAGCCAGTTTTTCATTACTTGTATTCATTTTGGTCTAATTGAGAAAAGTCTATGCTCAACTGGAGAGCAAAATAAGTTGGTAGGTTTGACCAACAAAACCTTTTGCACCCTTTGACCAAGTTGGTTATCTCGGCCAAAGGAGGTTGGTAGGTTTGACCAACAAAACTTTTTGCACCCTTTGACCAAGTTGGTTATCTCAACCAAAGGAGGTTGGCAGGTTTGCCAACAAACGTTTTGCACCCTTTGACCGACTTGAGTATCTCGGCCAAAGGAGGTTGGTAGGTTTGACCAACAAAACTTTTTTGCACCCTTTGACCGAA
The DNA here is from genome assembly GCA_025200525.1 of Camellia lanceoleosa. Lineage (NCBI taxonomy): Eukaryota > Viridiplantae > Streptophyta > Magnoliopsida > Ericales > Theaceae > Camellia > Camellia lanceoleosa. The sequence goes on along the minus strand of CM045771.1, from coordinate 14,278,108 downwards.
TTGGTTATCTCGGCCAAAGGTGGTTGGCAGGTTTGACCAACAAAACTTTTTACACCCTTTGACCAGATTGGTTATCTCGGCCAAAGGTGGTTGGCAAGTTTGACCAACTAAACGTTTTGCACCCATTGACCGAGATGGTTATCACAACCAAAAGTAGTTGGCAGGTTTGACCGACAAAGATTTTTGTACTCTTTGACCGAGATGGTTATATCGACCAAAGAAGGTTGTAACGTGTCGTCAATTTTTTGAACTCTGTGACCGAGATGATTATCTCAGCCAAAGAAGGTTGGCAGGATTAGATATAATCAAGTTATTTAGCTCGGCTTTAGAGATATTCTAAATCGTATACTCGAATTGAATCACAAAGGATGAGTAAAAGCTTGAAGTTTTTCACTAATGGAGAAAATGATTACATGAGATGGAGCATATAGCTCGGTCATATTGCAAAAACATAAAACAAAGAGGAGCAACAAAGGCAACTTAAAAGAAGAGTAGCGGAAAGATTAAGTAAATAGATCATCAAGCTCAGTCTCAGGATCCGCATCAGATTGGCCCACAGCAAGGTCGGGCCCAATGGCTTCTTCAAGGGTCAGATCGGTTACCTCCCTTCAACGACTAGACTGGGTTCGGTCTGATTGAGGACGCGTGGTCGAGATAGAGGAGTGTGTTGGCGACTGGGATCAATTGAGAACGAGGGGATTATGTTTTCCACCAGCCTATCCTCTTCTGCCTGCATAAATTTTTGTTGAATTTCATTGTCATAAGCAGCTATGTAGCTTGGTATGTAATGAAGGGGAGAATAAAGGAACAGCATTGCGTTCGGCACCTGACTGAGCTTCTCCGTGGCTGCCTTCTAACCGCACTTAAAGAAGATATCCTTGGACGGCTCGCATTGTTGGATATAGGTCCACCTTCTTTATAGCCTCGGTCCTCAGCGTCCTCCATCTCCTTTTTAAGCTTATTTATCTTGGCATCTTTTTTCTTCTCCAACTTGATGAGCTCGCGCAAATAGCTATCCTTTTTCTCGGCGAGCACCTTTTGTTTGTCCAACTCAACCGCGCTAACCTGTTCGGCTAACTTTTCTTTCTCCACGGATAACTCAACCAAAGTTACTTTAAGTGATTTCAGCTCGGTTTCCTTAGCAATGGCATTTGTAATCACCGCCCAAGTTGTCTTTCTTAACTCCAATACAAGCTTGTGTGCAATATGATTCTTTTGTGTGGCCTGTAATTCAGATAGCCAATTAAACAAACCAGGTAAGAAGTTCAAGAAATAGAAACTACCAATAGTGTCACGACCCAGACTTGCCTCGAAAGGTTCAGGGCATGACCGGCCTATACTTAGGCTTCAAAGACAAAATTTCAAACATTATTAATACAATATGGGGGCCTTAACGAAAGCAATTAATATAACAGAGTGCCCAATGAGCAGTGCTTAGATGCCTGAATAAAAGCATCACATTGAATAACAAAAGTTATACATGCCATTCATATACACATTTTATATAGATCATACACCGTTCACAGCCACACAAGTAAGAGATTACTCTAATTAAGCAAATTTAATCATTACGAATTAAATTTTTACTAAACTTTATATTATATCCTAAAAATCATGCTGATCATGCCTATGGGGTCGATTTTGCATTATCATGCCTCTAAGGCTTTCAATTTTAATCCGAAAGGTGCAATTTCCAAAAGATTTTTCCATAACCAACAGATATAATTACAAAATCACAAAATTCACACAAGTTAATCAGATAATTCCACATCAAGCATATAACTGCACATATAATGAAAGAAATAAAGCATATTTAAAGGGTTGGGTTGTCACACTCTTCCCTCTTTTAGGAAGTTTGGTCCCTCAAACATGTATTACCACAAGTTGTCAATAATTCTGGATACCGTTGTCTCAATTCTTCTCCTATTTCCCAAGTAGCCTCTTTTTCGTAATGTTCTTGCCATTCAACCTTTACCATTGGAATTGTCTTGTTTCGTAGTTATTTCATTTGCTGGTCTATTATCTGAATGGGTTTCTCCTCATAAATCATTTTATCATCTAGCACAATCTCTTGATAATCTATGACATGGGATGGATCTGGAAGGTAGCTTCGTAGCATTGAGACATGAAATACATTATGTATGTGTGCCATATTCGGGGGTAAAGCAATAAGATAAGCAACAGGACCCACTCTCTCCAAAATTTGAAATGGACCAACATATCGGGGTGTCAATTTCTGTTTTTTTCCAAATCTCATGTGCCCTTTCATCAGGGTGACTTTCACAAAAACATAATTCCCCACATCAAATTCTAGATCCCTTTTTCTTTGGTCCGCATAACTCTTTTGCCTGCTTTGAGCGGTTTTCAGCCTTTGTTGGATAATCCTAACCTTCTTCGTAGTTTCTTGTACAAGTTCAGACCCAAACAATGGCCTATCACCAACCTCGGTCAAACAAACTGGAGATCGACATTTCCTTCCATATAAAACCTCGTATGGTGCCATCCCTATACTTGAGTGGAAACTGTTGTTATATGCAAATTTAGCCAATGGTAGGTACGTGTCCTAACTTCCCTGAAAATCCAGAGCACACATCCTAGGCATATCCTCGATTGTTTGCATGGTTCTTTCTGACTGGCCATCGGTTTAGGGGTGGAATGTCGTGCTAAATCTCAACTCGGTTCCCATTGCATCTTGTAAACTCTGCCAAAATTTTGACACAAACTTAGGATCTCTGTTGGAAACAATTGACATTGGATGCCATGCAATCGAACAATTTCATCTATGTACACAGTGGCAAGTTTATCTACATTGTACTGAGTTTTCACCGGTAAAAAGTGAGCAGATTTAGTCAGTCTATGCACAATCACCCATATGGAATTCATACCTTGAGGCATTCGGGGCAAGCCAATAATAAAATCCGTAGTTATATGTTCCCACTTCCACTCCGGGATTGGGAGAGGTTGAAGTAAACCCTCTAGTCTTTGATGCTCCACTTTTACTCGCTGATGTTACAAACATTTAGAAATTCTAACCACCGTCTCTGTCGCATATTCAACTCCTTTTGGGTGAAGAAATACTTCAAGCTTTTATGGTCGGTGTAGACCTCACATGTAGCACCATACAAATAATGTCACCATACCTTCAAAGAAAATACCACTGTAGCTAACTCCAAGTCATGTGTGGGATAATTCTTTTCATGAGGTTTGAGTTGTCGTGAAGCATATGCAATAACCCTTCCATTCTGCATAAGAACACATCCTAATCCTTTGTAAAAGGCGTCACTGCAAATCACAAACCCTTCTATTCCGGATGGTAGAGCAATAACTGGTGCAGTAGTTAGCCTTGTTTTTAACTCTTGAAAAGCAGACTCCCTCTATTCTGTCCACTCAAATGGAACTCCCTTTTACGTCAATTGAGTAAGCGGTACTACAATTTTGGAAAAATATCTAACAAATCTTCGGTGGTATCCTGCTAAGCTCAAGAAGCTACGCACCTCTGTTACATTTGCAAGAGTTGGCCAATTCACAATGGCTTCTATCTTTTACGGATCCACATATACACCCTCCTTGTTACCTACATGCCCCAAGAAAACTACTTCATGCAATCAAAACTCACACTTCTTCAATTTAGCATATAACTTCTTATCTATAAGTGTTTGGAGGATCAATCTTAAACGGTTCTCATGAGCTTCCATATTTTGCGAGTAAATAAGTATGTCATTAATGAATACCACTACAAATTCATCCAAATATAGCTTAAACACACGATTCATTAAATCCATGAAGGCTACCTGTGCATTAGTAACCCCGAATGGCATAACTAAAAATTCATAATGTCCATACCTAGTTCGGAAAGTTGTATTCTCAATGTCTTCGGCCTTTACCTTTAATTCATGATACTCGGATCACAAATCTATTTTTGAGAAGACTTGGGCACCTTGTAGCTAATCAAATAAATCAACGATTCTAAGCAAAGGATACTTATTATTCACCATTACTTTATTGAGCTCTCGATAATCAATACATAACTGAAGTGTCCCGTCTTTCTTCTTCACAAACAAAACCAGTGCTTCCCAAGGCGAGGTACTCGGTCAGATAAACCCTTTATCAGGCAATTCTTGTAATTGTTTCTTCAATTACTTCATCTCAGCTGGTGACATCCTGTGGAGGTTTTTTGAAATTGGTTGGGTCCCCGATATAACATCAATCACAAACTCAATTTCTCAATCCACCAACTCTCCACGCAACTCATTAGGAAAGACATCCAGAAACTCACAAACAATGGGAATATTATTAACACATATTTCAATCGGTTGCTCATTTAGAATACTACACAAATACCCCTAACAACCCTTATTTAACAACTTGCATGCTTTCAGGGCTGAGATCAAATAAGGCGGAGAAGTTACCCCATGTCCTGTAAAAATAAATTCAGATTGCTCCGGAGGTCGAGAAATAACTTGTTTGGACATACAGTCAATAGTGGCATGCTATTTACTTAACCAATCCATCCCCAAAATTATATCAAAATAGATCATATCAATAGGGATCAAGTTAACATGTAACGACACATCCCCAACTAAGATTTCACAGGAAGAATAGATAGAAGTACACAACTTGAAGCCCCATAAGGTGATGACACACACAACACATAATGCAAGGGTTCTATAGATCTATTTAAGTGACTTTCAAAAGCTGTTGAAACAAACAAGTGGATAGAACCCGAGCCAAATAACACATAAGTAGAGTGACCATCAATAAAGAGTGTACTTGATACCACAGCTTCTGTGTTTTGCACATCACCTAGAATAAGAACAAAAGCTCTTCCCTATCTAGCATTAACTTTGGCACTAATAGGCTTTGCAGGAGTTTTTGTTGTTGGAGTTGGAGTTGAGCTGGCTAAACTTGCAGTGGTTTTATTCACATTATGTCTCTCCCATTGAGGACAATCTCTGACTATATGGTCCATCTTTCCTCACTTAAAGCAAGCTCCCATTGCCCGACGACATACACCACGGTGTCTATTTCCACATTTAACACATACTGGTGCTAAATCACGAGTAGAATTAGAAAACCTAGAGGTCCCCAGGTTCAATTTCTTACTCTGTAATGAGCCTACCCCTTTCTACCCATATGTATTCTGTCTTTTCCCTCTCCATTCCGAACTTTGGTTTTGAGCAGTTGCTATAGTACCTTCTGCCATTATTGCCCTCTCTAGCACATCAACATATTTTGATAATTTCAACATATTAACCCAATTATGTATGGTAGATCGAAGTCCACCCTCAAACTTTTTTGCTTTCCTATAGTCCATGTCCACCATGTGTGGTAAAAAACGAGCTAACTCTATGAATTGAGCTTCATACTCTACTATAGTTTTGTTCTCTTGTTTTAGGTCCTGAAACTCAGTGACATTCTTGTCCCTCATGCATTGTGGAAAATATTTTTCATAGAAAACCTCTTGCCCAGTCCAAGTCTTGATGTTTCATCCTAGTAAGCATCCACTATCTTCGGGCTTCAACTTCTAAAGTAAAAGTGGCTAGTTGGACTTCCTGTGTCTCGGTATATGGGAAAACCGCAAATAACTTCTCTATGCCCAACACCCATGCCTCTGCTTTCATCTGTTCAACTTCCCCCTTGAACAACAGTGGTTTCATCTTTTTAAACTTATGTGTGAGTTCAATTGTTCAATCATCAGTTTGATGGTCATGTACCACTGGTGAAGGTATGGGCATCGGTGGCAGCGGTGGTTGCTGTTGTTGTTACTGCCTAAACGCTTTCGCCATCTCCATTATCATCCTTGCCATCCAATTCAACCGAGTGGAGGTAGACTCCTTTATTTCCTCTGCCCTTGTTCTCACCATGATCTATATGGCAAAATATTATAACACATACAAGAAGTATACACAACTATATATTAACGAGTTTAGTTCATAAATCATATCACATTTCATTTCACATAACAGTGCATTTTATATCATTTCCATGTCATATACAAGTCATGAATGCAACTTAAAGCATTTCTAGACTCCTTATCGCTCAATTGGACTAGTGTGTGAGGTATTAACTCGTATTCTGATACCAAATGCCATGACCCAAACCTGCCCCTAAAGGTTCACGGCATGACTGGCCTATACTTAGGCCTCAAAGACAGAATTTCAAACATTATTTATACAATATGGGGGCCTTAGAAGAAGCAATTAATATGATAGAGTGACCAATGAGTAGTGCTTCTATGCCTGAATAAAAGCATCACATTGAATAACAAAAGCTATACATGTCATTCATATACACAGTTTATATAGATCATACATCGTTCACAGCCACACAAGTAAGAGGTTACTCTAATTAAGCTAATTTAATCATTACGAATCAAATTTTTATAAAACTTTATATTATATCCTAAAAATCATGTTGATCAAGCCTATGGGGTCGGTTTTGCATTATCACGCCTCTAAGGCTTTCAATTTCAATCCGAAAGATGCAATTTCCAAAAGATTTTTCAATAACCGACAGATATAATTACAAAATCACACAATTCACACAAATTAAGCAGATAATTCCACATCAAGCATATAACTGCACATATAATGAAAGAAATAAAGCATATTTATAGGGTTGGGTTATCACAAATAAAGATCTTATTTACCAGGACGAGTAACTTTGTAGCCGAACGTATGGTTTTCAACTCGGTTAATTGCTCATGTCGCTCTATGTTGATAGGCAGGCAGAGACTTTTTGATAGGTTGAAGGCCTGCAGATGATCTTTTTCTACGGCCACTGAATCAGTGGCAGTGACAGCTTGGCCTTTAAACGTCACGGCTGGTGTCCATTGGGCGGGTGAGAAAGGAGTAGATTGGCTGGAACGGCTGGCCCCTTTGGCTGGTTCTAGTATAGGCAGCTCGGTTAGTGATAGATTAGTGTCTTTATCCACCAACGGCTGTTGTCGGGCCAAAGTACAGGGCCTCTTGCCGGACCGGGATGACACATCCCTGGTTGTTGGTATGGCAATGACGGTTTCACGTGGCTACCCAATGGGAGCCAACTCGGCCTGAACTTCGTCATTGGAGAAGGAAGGTTGCTCTTGATTAGGGGTTGAGCAACTCTTTTTTTGGCCATTTCTTATTCTTTCGTAAGACGAATTAACTTTATCTATTGAAGGCTAGGATCTGGCTCCGGTGAGGATTCCAAAAGGAAGTTAGTTACTTTGGTTTTCCTCTTGCTACTGTAGTAGTAGGTCAGTTCTACGCCCATTAGTTTAGCTCAATCTCTGTGGCAGTATCGTACCGCGGCTTTTAACACGGCCTGGTTGGCATAGGCATAGTCAGCCTTCAACTGTTTAAGATCTGTAAATTGACTAGTGTTAGCGCGGTTGAAGGGATAGAAAATACAAAGAAAAAGGGCTAAGTTATTCTTACCCAGTGTCCCTTGGTTCCAATTAATGTTGTAGCTCGATATTTGGGCTTCTTGGTCCTCAAAATTACCTGAGACCTAAAGGAAATCATCATCATTTAGGCCTTTGTCTGGGGTGCATTTGACAATTTTCTCTCAGCCTTTTACAATTCAGAGGTAATAAACCTAACCGTCGTCATTTTGGCCGAGCAAATATTGCTGAAAAATCTCGACCAATCCAAGGTTGAGACCGAGGCGTCGATTTAGCTTGGCAATTTCATTTATTATTTTGTAAGAGTTAGTAGAGAGTTGTGTAGGGCAAAGTCTTGTTTGCCTCAGAAATTCTCATGTTAAGGACTTGACAAGGAACCAGAGTCCACTCTCGACAATGGAAAGCATGATGAGAGGGACAAATCCAGATTTTCCCCAAGGCATGGTGTCTAGTTCGGCTAAGGAAAGGTGTATGTCATCAGGAATGTTGTAATCTTTTCTAAATTCGGCCATTGCACTAGAAAGTCCACCATAAAGCAATATTTGCCCATGGGAGCCAGGGTGGACAAGATAACTTAACGCGTAGGTCGGTTGGCTTGCAAGGCCGATAGCTTGGTTAAGCAGCACTACGGGTGGTTAGGTGAAGGAGTGCCTGGCCAACCTAGTCAAGTTTGTAAAGTGAAAATAAAGTGTTATGTCTAAATGGCAATTAGGCTAAAGAAAAAGAGTGAATACCGTATCAAGTTTAGATTGGCACTGAACACATGCACGCAATGGCTAGTTCGGTTGGGGTCTAGAGATGCAAGGTTTTAGCCTGGTTGAGAGGTCCAAGGGCATTGTTTTAGCTCGGTTTTGGGACCTAGGGGTAGGGTATTAGCTTAGCTCGGCCCTAAAGGGGCGAGGTTTCAGCCCGATTCTGGGAAAGACGACGCTCGTAGTTTGATTTAATTCATTTAAGGTGATACGAACAGGTTTTAGTTCGATCCCAGCATAATTTCAAATCAAAATCATGGTTTTGGCATGTTTTAGTTCTAAGCTAGTGAGAGTTTGTCCTAGAGTGTGGAATTTAGATCGCTTTACAAAGGGGGATTCTTAGCCCTAGCTCATTCTAAGCGTGTTCGAGCAGATTCGAGCAATAAAACAATGTTTTCAAGCCATGATAGTGAGTTCATAGTGTTAAAGCCCCTCGAGAAATGAAAAATCACTTGAAGAATTGAAAAACAGTAAAAGGACATCAAGAACTTATGGATTTAAAAGCGAAATTAGAATCCAACTGGCAAGAGGAGCTTCAACTACAACGACACTGAAATTAGGGTTCAAGCATAGGGAAAAGGATGTTTGGAGGCTTGATCGTGAGGAAGATGAATAGTGGATAAGAGAAGCCGTGTATATTGGCTGTATATATGTATGAGGCAAAAAGACGAGACGTTTGAAGGTTTGGCAGTTAATAAAGGTGTGCCACGTGTCCCAAGCGTGACGTCATGTCAGATATGTTAAAATGATGAACGAACATGCTAGGCGGCTGACTAGACAGCTGGACATTGACCCAATCATGGAACCGAGCCGATTTAAACTTGGACCATTTATGTATTCTAGCTCAGTTCTTTTGGACGATTGTAGCTAGGCTGAGGAAGTGTAATCCCAATCATGCTTCGCAGATGGAATTAAGGGCAATTGAGAGGGAAATTTATGTAAATAAAGTGGGCCAAGCTGGATCTGCTGACTTAAAGGTGTTGGGCCGAGCTAGAGCAGTTTAGCCTGCTAGAAGGGCTGAGATGAGGGTCATTTATCTCAGTCGTTGAGTCTTGTAGGAGCTCAGCGTCAGGGGGAACAAACAAACCTGGCATGTGTAAGGAGGCCTAGCTAAGTATAGCCTGGAGTTGCATTACTTAAGAGCCATTTGAGTCGTGGCTCGGTGCCTTGGATGGATGAGAAAAGCTGGGCTAAAAGACCATCTCACTTAGTTGGCAGTGAGAAGGGTGCACAATGGATATGCATTATCCTTTGGGAATGTGAATCCTAGGAGGACTCTACATTGAGGAGTTAGAGTCTCACTAGGATTGTGCCATTTTGTGAAATCTATAAAAGCTCATGACCACACTTGTTCTAGGTATTGCAATTCATACTCCCGAATTCTTAGAGCATTTGTGTCTTTTGTCAAATTGCTGACTTAGGCATCGGAGGGATTTCCGACACACACCCGCCGGGTAGCTCACATTTGTGTTTTCAGGTGATTGAAGCGACGATATTTGAAGGGGTACAAACTCAATCAACAGGATTATACGAGAAGATTATTTCATGCTCGTACACAATTATTATAATAATTTTTTTTATAAATATAAATATAAATAATTATTTTATGATCATTGAATATGTAATAAAAATTGCGGGAGCCAGAAAAATATTTATACCAGCTTATTGGGGCTAACCCAAACAAGGCCTATAATGGGCCCAGCCCAAACAAATATCTTATATTCCCTAAGGACATCTTATAATCAAGAGGTATGTCTTTTCCCCTACACTCCACCCACAGCACTCTTGACTATTCTTGATCTACACTATTCATTCATGGATTCTAACTTCATCATCAGAGTGTCCCCGGCTGGTAACCCCGGTTGGGTGGCATCAACCATACTTATCTCTTGCAGGTTCATGGGATTATGTTTGTTGAATCTCAACAACAGTCTATGTGAGGGATTATTTTGGATCTCACAATTGGTGTCGTCTGTAGGAACGACTGAACAAGATCAACGAAGAACACAACAAACATGTTCTTGTAAGTAAAAATTTAACAACAGTTTTGATTTATTTGCTCTCTGAAAATTATTTTAAGATTGGTTGTTGGATTGGATATACATATGTTTATGCTTACAATATAGAGCTTTTTGTTCACTGTGAATCTTTTGCATCTCCATTTTCTCTCTCTACAAATGGGTTTCACTTTTCTTGAAGAGAGCATCTTTTCAGCATGTTAAAGCTGAGTGATGAAATTTTCTTGATGAAGCTATTAAAGCTGTTAGTCGGCACTTTACCAACTTATGCAAGTGCACTTCACTTTGTTCAAGCTGGTTGATGAAATTTCATCTTTTCTTGGAATATACATACATATATCTATGCTAACAATTTCTAGGAACTCCAAACTTGGGTCTTTACTTTCTCTATCTAAAAATTGGGAACTAACTTTTATCACCTACCTTTCCATGGAGCACTCCAGTGGATACAATTAATTCGGCTATTAAAATGAATTATATGTATATAATGGTATTAGGAGTTTGCCGAGAACATTGTTGCCTAATAACCCTTTCCTTTTTGCCAAGAACATTATTAGGAATTTTATATATACCAGTTTGTCGAGAACACTATTAGGGATTATATATATATAAGTTGTTTTCGACAGTAGTAACATTATTTGGCAACTTTATCAAGCTGCTAACTTATTCGACAACATTATTTGAAAATTCCCATTTCCTACATCATATTACTCGGCCACACATAAGTTATTCGGCACCACCTTGTTAAATTCGCGCAGCCGTTCAACCATTTTTGGATGTGTAGACACCCCATTTTTGACCGTCCTCAAGACTTAGACGTCACCGCTTGAACACTCGGTGATTACCCAAGTTTGTGTTTGTTTGGAGTTCCCGGAGTTCTCGGCTACGCGCCTTGCCTCAGGATCTCCGAACTCGACTGTTTTGTGTTTGGTTTTGCACCAAACACTTGTGCTTTGCCTTGGAGGGGCAGGGAATGCTTTGTGAGGCATCCCCACACACCACCGGCAGTGGCTAGAGGCCACCGGCTGGTTGGTGTTGCCATCGGCACTATATTGTGCCGGTCGGCACTATTTTGTGCCGGTCGGCACTCTTTATGGCAAAATGACCATTTTGCCCTGCCGATCACTTTACAGCTGTTTTTGGAGATATTTTCAGACAGCTTTCTTGCACTTGTTTCCCCTCCATACACGTGTATGCATGCTTTGTGTACTTTGTTGCTTGGTTTGGCACCATGTTTAGCATGATTTTCAGAGCTTTATATGCATGCTAGTAGTCCATTGTTGTACCCCTTTAAGTGTGCTTAAGGGTTGTTTGTTATGCTCAAGTGTTGGTGCCTTAACTTGTGCATGTGTGCATGTGTGTTTGGCCCTCATGACTTAGCATCTTGGCTATTGGTTTTAGGCCAATTTGGAGCTGCCTAATCCATGTTTAAGTCCACCCCATTGACTAGTTTGCATGCTTGTTTTGTATGTGTGTTTTCATGCTACCATCCTTGCATTGCATTGCCATGTTGCATGCCTAGGTAACATGCTTAGGGCTTCATTGCATTGACAGGCATGCTAAGCCTCTTGAAGTGAGTGTGATAGAGGTTTAGCACCCTTGTTTGTTTGTTTGCATTACATGCATTTGAAATCAAAATTGCACTCTTGGTTCTTTGGGCCATCATGCATCGAAATGCGTGATTAGTGGTCCGAGAACCGAGGCACATCTTCCTTTGAGTCAAAAACATGATAAGGAGTGTGTTTGGTGCATACATGTTTTGAATTACATTGCCATGCAAGTTGCGTCCTCTGCTGCTGTGAGTTGCAGGTTCTGCAGGCATTTTGTGCCGACCGGCACTGTTTAGTGCCGACCGGCAGTCTACTGGCAGCCGATGGATGAATTCAGTGCCGGTGGTGTTCTACCCCAGCCGGTGGTGATCTCCAGTGCCCAAGGAAGTATTCCTGAAGTTTTGGCAGTCTTCTGAGATGGAAAGCAGGGAAAACAGAGGCAATCATGCATGGCAGTGCGATTCCGAGCGAGTTCCGGGCGTGTGATGCATCTTGCCCTCTCCCCGAGGCATTTACTCCTTTAATTAACTTAGTTAATTTGTTAATTAATTTAGTGAATTTGTAATATTTAGTTAGCTTGCGTAGTTAATTAATTTGTAATATTTATTCGGTCCCTCCGTGTGAGGGCGTAATTGGAATAAGTGTGGGCGAGTGGTGTGTATGTCTTCCAACCCCCATTTCTTTCTCCCTTTTATTTACCTGCTTATGATGGTAGATTATGGCATTTTTAAGATTGGCATACCTTATGCAATGCATGCATGCATTCATGCATTTGTTTACATGCATCGGGCTTGGTACATCATACAAACTGCGTCGTACTTTCAGTTCCAAATTGAATACGTGTTATTTGTAGCATTCCATATGCCATGTTTAGGGTTAGCCGAGCCTACTCTAAATTGCATCCTTGCTTGTGTTGCATTAGCCACTTAACATGAACTAGGACATGCATGTTTGCTAATTAGTTTATTGTTTTGGCACGGAGTACGATGTAAGTATTTTACGCTTTAGCATACCACATGCGTGTGAATGTTGCCATGACAGTATGCTTACCATGCGGCTAAATGCTTATGTGAGATAAACTGTTTGAATGCCTGTGGGTGGAGGTTGGATTGCTTGAGTTGGAATAACTCATTGAAATCCGTATTTTAGCCTACTTGCGAGTAGCAATTTCAAATTGTTTTCAAAACAAACGGATATGCAATGTTTGTTTCCAAATTAGGCGATCTAGTCTATACTTGTTTGCTGCGTGCATAACATAGTAATTCTAGGTTAATAATTGGAACAGGAGCATGTAATGTTTTCAAAAACGGATATCATGGTTAGTAGAGGCCGGTCTTCGGACCGGGCGAAAGGGGGTGCTCATAGCTGACCTTTCCCGATCGTACCCAAGCTCCCGAGCCAAGACAACTTTGGTGATGACGGACACGTGGCCTTCGGCACCGAGTCAGGGTTTCCTAAATTTCCCATTTTAAAATATTTAGGTGGCGACTCTGTAATCTGGCAAAGCAGTCCATGTTTGGCACTACTTTTCAAAATCTGTTTTTCTTCAAAACGATTTGCCGGATTTGGACTCTTTGGTTCAGATTTAGAACCGACACAAATCGAGTCCGAACTGTAGTAAACCCAATATGAACGGAACGGGACCTAACCCTCCCGGGGCATTCGGGGACGTCTACAGTTTCTGGCGACTCCGCTGGGGATTATTAGAGAGCTTGACTCGAACTCGTGATATCCTGCTTTGACTATACTTATGTGTTTCTTTGCATTGCATGTGCATTGGTGCGCCTAGGACACCGTGTTGGCCATCTGCTATTCCTGAGCAGTTTGCTGGAGGCTTGTCTTGTCAAGGCATGACCATAAGGCTAACCGGTTGTGGGCTCTGCCAGTATGGAAACACAAACCCCGGTTTTACCGGGGCACCCTTTTCGACCATTCAACCTAGTGCATATCGAAATCCGTAGTGACCATTCCAAACTAGGACAGGTCGCTTACCCGATTTTAGGTTGTTTGAAACCGCTGTGTGCGTAGTAAAACCCTAGCTCCTGAGAAAATAGGACAGGGAAACCCTACCCCAACATAGGGGTGTATTGGCTCTCTCTTACCTGTTATGTACTTTTAGAGTGTATCTCTACAGGAACACACATATCAGTTTGCAAGATTTGGGTATCCGGCCTGAGGGCACCGGTATCAGTGTTGTTGAGAATTAACTGTGTCTGTGGGTGTCAGTTCAGTTTTGAATAGCGATTCTGGGGAACAGTGATCAGTGGTAGAGTGCAGTTGATCGGCTACACCCGTGTTTGATCTGTTTGAAATGAAATCGCTTGTTTTTCGTTTCAGTTCAGAGATTCAGAGAGTTGATCCAGAACAGCTAGTGTCTTCTCCTTGCTGAGGCAGGACTGAACATGACGCAGAACTCAGAAGAGATTGTGGTCATGACGGCCGTGTTGAGTCAGGGAACCACCCTACAGGATGAGACTACTGTTGATATGCCGCATCCGCCCAGGTCGCCTGCCGCACATCCAATTTGGACTCCTCAACTATATCAGGCTCGCGAGCCCACCACATTTGAATTAATGGGAATGATAGGTGATCTTCAAAGATCCGTGGCAGATCTCGCCTATGGGATGTCTGTTTCGCAGCCAGCTGCACCATATGCCGGAGGCTTTATGCCCCAAGAGCCCCCGCTACTGGGACGAATTGTAATTGAACTCAGCCAACCGGAGATGGCCTCCAACTATGGCAATGGCGCAATAAACCAAGTTCTAGACCAGGCTGAGGCCGGAGACAAAGGTAAGATGAAGGCAAATGCCGACCCTATTGAACAACTGCTGTGGGTAGTAGAGGCTTTGAAAGCCGGGGGAATGAACAAGCAACAGATATCCGCAGTTACGACAAAAGCTGTAGAGGATGCTTTCCCTAGTCCGCTGAGGCGATTCGATCAATCGAGAATCGGATAGGCCCCATCATGCGATCAGCTTCTTCCTGTTCGGCCTTGCATCCGGAAAGGATCAGAAACCCAAGGCCGCACCCGCCGATCCGTTCGCTAGTACATCTAGCAAGAGTGCTCAGACTTCAAAATACCTGCCCCGGGGACGCAGGGTCTTCCATGCTCTCTACATGCCATTGTCCAAGGCACTTCAGATTCTTGCCGAGAAAGGACACCTTAAACCTCTGGAGCCTCGGCCTCTCCCAAAGAATCTCCCTACCACGCATGATGCTTCCCTGTACTGTGCGTACCATCAGCAAACTGGCCATGCCACTAATAATTGCTTCCGCCTCCGTCATGAGGTACAAGACTTGATTGACAACGAGGTTATCCTCCCGCCCACCTCAGCGAAGTCCGTCACCACTCAGTTGTTGGATTTCGAGGACACGGATACTGCAAGTATGTAATCAGAAGGTGAACCACCTGCGGCGCGTGTCCGTACATTTTTGGATGTGGCGTTTGGCACGCATTTTTGAGCACCTGCCAATGCTAGTTTTTTTAAATCCTGACTTGGGTGTCGAGTCAGTCTTTTGTTTTGTTTTTGAGTCTGTCTCTCTGTATTGAGTCAGTCTTTTGCTTACAGAGTCTGTCTTGCTGTAACAAGTCAGTCCCTTTTGTATAGTATACCAGGTGATTTCGGGGTTGTTGCCTCAAACACCGTTTTGTCTTTCAATTAGTTGCTTTTGCTTTTTGAGCCTGTTTGCTGCCGATGAGCCAGTTATGCCAACAAATCTGAATGAAACAGCTGTGGCTATCACGTTCCATATTTGTTGCTGTTCGAATCAACCGTGCCAGAAGATGTGAATGGAACGACAGTGCATTTCGCCTGCTCTCTTGTGCCTTGAACACCGTCGTAATGACCTAAATTTTTCATAAAACCCCTTTTTTTTTCCGAACACTACGGTGATAAAAACGAAGATGAAGGAATTCCTCGGGTATTTGCAAAATTTTGATCAACTTGAGAGAAAGAAAGGCGTGCTAAGCCCTTAATGAATGAAATCATGCTTGTCGGCGTGAGTACTGAGAAGGACCCTGGCCTGATCCAGACTGGTTCCACGCTATCTTCAACATGAGTGATTCGTCACTTTCTTAAAAACTTTCAAAAACACAAAACATTTTGCGCGGTCTCGCGAAGACCCGTGTGGAACCGCTCTTGAGATAGTGCAGCCCAGGATCGCTCCCAGTCTCGAGATTTGATTCATCTGTTGCAAACCGGAATCCGTTCGAAACGATCAGTATCATGAAACGCCTGTGTGGCCCAATTCGAAGCAGCCCTCGAGCAAGAGGCATCAAAGTCCGATCAGGAAGATCAGATCCCACTAAGCAAAGCTCGAGAAGTAGCCGTGATGGATTTTTCCTGCAAGTCAATACAACAGTCGCTCTCCTGGATACGGAGAGGCTTCAATCTCAAAACCATTTGGCATGGGCTTGCTACACTTTACCCTTTGAGAGGCTCGCTGGGCCGAAAACCCGGAAGGGCGGCCCAGGCAAAAGTTAGAGCAAAGAAAAAGAAAAGAAAAAAAAGAAAAAAACAAAAGAAGCAAAAAGAGAAAAAAAAATACAAAAGAGAAAAGAAAATGCAAAAGAAAAGAAAAAAATGAAAAAAAGAAAAACATAGCTCGCAAGGTCGAAAACCCGCATTGGGCGCCTTGGCAAAAGTTAGAGCCTAAACAATGAAGGTTAAAATACCCGAGTGTACCTTAACCGGAACTACGTAAGGCTTGATTCCCATGTTTGGGATACGTAGGCAACTTCATCTTGAAGTCCAGCCCCCAACGCTTCCATAGTGTCTCAGTCCATGTCATGGTTTTGATCACTTTTTGCCTTCCCCGAATCCGATGTCTCGATTGCAGCAACTTACGGCTACGTGATCAGCTTTCTCTTGAGATCCAATCATCAACGCCTTCCAGGTGACTGTGTCCATATATTGATTCAAACCATCTTCGCCTCCTCCGCGTCCGAGGGTTCGATCGTCATCAACAAGGACTGGCTTACGACATGCCGCGACATCATCCAAACAAGGGGCAACTTTCCGTTGCCATCCATTGCCATAAGTTGCCCCGAGTTACCGTCCAAACCAGGGGCAAATTTCCGTTGCCTTATCCCCCTTTTAAGCTAGGGGCAATTTTCCATCGTCCCCGATCCGAGGTTGCGCATCTCGAAGGTAAGTTTCGCGCTCGTTGAGCGTTGATTGTTTGCAAAAATAGTTTTTGAAAATTTTCACTAAGGTTGACTTATTTTCTCGAAAACTGTTTCGTTTTCAAAATTGGACCATGTTTAGACCCAAAAAGGAGAATTTTCAGTGCTCATAGCCTGATTCGCATGATTTTCAAATCAAAAATTGAATAAGTGTGCTCATCCAACTCTCATCTTTGATCAAAACTGTTTTTAAAAAAAACAACAAAAAATGATCAAAATGACGAACTAGGGGCACGTTTGAGTCAGGTCTTCTGTCTTCCCCCCGTTAATATGCTTGCCAGCAAGGCACCCTATCCACCAGAAGGAATAGCCGTGAGCTAACAGTGTTGGGCGTGAACCCGCAACTTCCTATTCATCTGTCATTCACCCCGGGGAGGGATTGAAAAATGAGAGATTAAAGAATAGAGAGGAGCAAGTTGAGAGAAAAGTGAAGAAAATGTTTTTTTGAGAGAAAAACCGAGCCTGAGGGCCGAGCGATGTGAGTATCACAAATCAGAAAGGGTGGGAAATAATGCCCGGAGGAACTGGCTTCTCGAGATCTACGGTCTTTTTGTAAACATGTATGTGCGTCGTGTCTTTTGATTTGTCGACCTTGATTTCGGATTTGAGTCTTTTCCGAGCATGTCTCATTAGGTCAGGTCGTGTGCCTTTTGTTTATTCGTTTGAGTCTGTCTCGTCGTGTTCTGTGGTAGGCTCAATACCCTGGTTGAAAACCCACCCTCTTCCAAAAAGTAATCGCTTGTGCCCAGAATGCTGTGCCATTCTCTACATCCGTGCAAAGCAAGAGAAGGAAAGGGAAAATTTGGGACATCCGAGTGTGTTTCAACTGCAACCGTGTCAGCTTTGTGATCCGTCTCGTCAGATTGGGGCTACTTGTTCAGGGTTTGCTGTGTGCAGAATGAACCGAGTGCTGTGTTATGGGCTGCATGCAGACTAATCCCCAGCAGAGTATGGGTTGTGTGTCCAGGTCGAGTAGTGGTTTGTATGAGTTGTTTTACTGTTAATTGGTTGGTTATCCGATTATCACAGTGCAATTGCTCAGTTTTCAGACAACAGATCATTTTCATTTATATTTGAGTTGTAATATGATGCAATGCAGTGTAAGGTATGAAATATGCATATATATACAAATGTAACACTCTTTTTTAGACCAAAAGTTTGTTTCATCCCATATAATCTTTTCAAGTACAAAGTTTGAGAAAAACAAAAACCTGCCTACGGCAGTACATAGTACTCTATCTACCAAAAAGAGAAAAGTACAAGAAAAGAAAATGAAAGAAAACAAAGAAGGTCTCAGAATCATCATCAATGGCTCACCGGGGATCCGTCCTCGCCCTCTTCCTGGGCAAAAGCACAGGAGCATCGTCAGAAGTGTCGCTGTCGGAGCCCGAGCTGCCCCCGGCCTCCTCCTCAGAGGCCTCCGCCTCGTCTCCGACTCGCCATCCTCGTGAATCGAGCTCGCGAGCCCCATATGGCCACGGTGCGAGGGAATATCCTGCCATCCCGAGTAGAAATGGGAGGTCCAGATGGAGCGTCACCACCCACGGGAGGAATCGGGAAGGGAGGCTAAAAAGTACAAAAGGCAAATGCATCAGTATATATGAAGCAGTTTATCAATATAGAAAGTACAGAGTGTGAATGCCGTGAGCAGTTTATCAGTGC
The DNA here is from genome assembly GCA_025200525.1 of Camellia lanceoleosa. Taxonomy (NCBI): domain Eukaryota; kingdom Viridiplantae; phylum Streptophyta; class Magnoliopsida; order Ericales; family Theaceae; genus Camellia; species Camellia lanceoleosa. The sequence goes on along the minus strand of CM045771.1, from coordinate 14,259,557 downwards.
AGAATGCAATATATGAATACAGAGTGTGAATGCCGTGAGCAGTTTATCAGTGCAGAATGCAGTGTATGAATACAGAGTGTGAATGCCATGAGCGCTTTATCGCTGCGTAATGCGCAGGTATGAATACTGATTTTGAATGCCGTGAGCGCTTTATCGCTGCAGAGTGCGAGATATGAATCTGATATATCAAGCGCCGTGAGGTGGTATCGTGTTGTGTTATGCATCAGATTATGCGAGGCAGTTTGTATATGGTTTGAAGCTATGTCAGAGAGAACATACCGGAAGGCCATAAAAGGCTAAGAACTCGAAGGTCCGCTGCAGCATCCCCGCCATGGAGGCATTCATCTCCAATGACTGCCGTGTACTTTAAGAAGCTCGCAAAAATATCGGATGCATCAAATATTCGTGGAATATCAAATAAACTAAAATGAAATGATCGTATGTAATGCAAGAGAATACATACCGAGCCAAGTCGGGAATACCAACAAACTCATGACTAATGGGGGAGAGCAAAGGGATCTGGTAGGTCTCCACTCGCCTCAGATGTCAAGATGGTAGGCGAGCGGGCCGGCCGTCCCTCGTCCCTCTGACTCCCCTCCGCCACGAGCTCGAGCTCTCTGTGACGATCCGCTCCTGCTCCCACCTCTGCCCTAGCCGTGGCCAAGGTCTCTCTGGCTCGGCTCGGGAGCCCTCGCTCGATAAGGAAGGTCCGGACGTACTCTGAGTAGTCGCCCTCGCCCCTATAGCCGTCCTTGTCCCAGCCGAGGGTGCAGTCCTCCATCTGCTGCACAGAAAACCTCTCGGTGTCCCTCATGTGCTCAGGAGGGTGAATCGAGACTATCTGCTCTAGCAATCATAGGGTCTGGCGTAGGAAACGCTCACCCAGGTACCAAGCCCGGCCGGGCCTCCCTCCAAAGAAATCCGGTAGCGAGAGGTCTCCTCCGCACCGGCGAACCGATCCTGAATATCTGCCGACACCGCAGCCCACGGCCGCCAGGTGACCTGAATTAAAATAGTTGGTTATTTGCTGGTTATCAAAATACACAAATGCAAAGCCAAGTTTGAATGAACAGTAAGTAAAACATACCTCAGCAGAGGTGATGGTGTCGAAGAATCGACGGAAGAAGCTGAAGGTATCACGAGGCCGCCGTGTGCACCTCCCGTCATAGCGGCATGAAAAGGGGATGACCTAGGAAAGTAGGCATAGACCCACAACTGCAAAACAGATGTCAGTATGATCATCAGATAAAGCAAAAATGAAGAATAAAGCAGAAATAGCAGAGCCGTGTGTTGTGCAGTGTATTGAGCAGAGTGTGTGTGTGCCGTGTGTACAGTATACAGTCAGTGTAAAGCAGAGTATGTGTGTGCCGTGTGTACAGTATACAGTCAGCGCGAAACAGACTACAGTGTGTGCAGTACAGAGTACAGAAAATGTAGAGCAGAAATGTAAAGAAGAGAAGAAGACATACCTCCCAAGCTCGCCAGTAGCCCCCGAGCAACTGCCCGCTGCCACGGGAGACGGAGCTCATGTAGCCATAAAGGGTGGCCAGAGCCGCACCACCCGCCATATCAAGACGATCCGTCGGACGTCCACCGTCGCCCGAGGCAGAGAGGCACGGTGTTCGCCCGGTCGGCGAATAGGGTGGTCCCTAGCAAAAACATCAAGAAGTCACGTGCGTACTACTCCACGGCCTCCTGGGTCATTGGAGCTACATCGATGAGGTATCTTTGGACCTGAATCGCACCTCGAACCAGAGTAGCGAACAAATCCGGACGAAAGCAAGAGGTGGCGCCGCCAAGCAGAGCAACTGAAGGCGGTCCACTCATCCATATCGGTGTCGAAGGGGATCGGATCACCCCCCACCCCGATGCCGGTGAGCATCGTGAAGTCGTAAGGGGTCATCGTTATGTCCCCGGTCACCGACAGATGAAATGAATCGGTGGTGACCCACTACCTCTCGCCAGAAAGAAGAAGGGTCTGCAGCAGAAGTCGATGACCCCTGCGCAGAAGCGCCGGCCCGGTCCACGATCCAGCAAACCGACTCGGGAAGCTCCAGACCAATCTCAAGATAGAACATTCCCATACCCGCGGATGGTATGGGAATCTCCCTGTTTTTGAACAAATAATTGCGAAGCAATATAAAATGTACAGCTTTTAAGAAACAGTTAAAGTTGGTACAAATCTAGCATGTGTGCAGATTTTCAGATTCTAACAGATATCAGGTACCTGTGTGCCTACAGTGAACTACAGCATGTGATGCGTCAGCGTGTTTGAGTGGTTCAATTCAGTATAAATCTAGCATGTGTGCAGGTTTTCAGATTCAAATAAGTACCGGGTATCGGTGAGTTTGCAGTGAAATACGGTGTGCCGTGTATATGGGTAATTAAGGCTAGTGCAGTGTGTGTGCACGTGTCGGTCCTAAAATAGATATCAGTTGTAAGTTTGTCTACGATCAACTACAGTATAGTATATCAGAGCTAAGCAATTAAAGGTTGTAATCAGCTATGGCAGTTGACAGTTTACAGTTCTACATTGCAGAAAGTAAAACAGAGAAAAGGGTTACCTCGGAAGCGCCGAATGAGAGGTGAGAGGCAGGCTCGCGTAGCAGAAGCTCCGGGTCCAGTGCCCTGTCGAAACTCCTGAACTGGCGAAGTCCATCGGGTGGTAGCACGTGAATCGCCGGGCGGTAGGTCGCCGGGTGGAAAGGATGCTCACTCAGAGGGAGGAGCTCGACCCCGGGGTCCATCCCGTGGTCCGGAGGAGTCCTGACATGTGGAATGTCGTCAGCCATGGCAATGGTGGTGAGAAAATGGCCAGAAAAGCCGGAATATGAAAAGTCAACCGAGAAGGTCAACCCCGAGAGGGCCGGAAATGGCCGAAAAAGCCGGAAGGTGAAAAGGCACGGAAAGGAAGATGAAATCGAGGGGAACAAGTCCCGAAAAGGAGGAAATGGCAAGGGATGCACCGAAATGAGATTTTGTTCGGTTGAAAGTGTCCGAAACGCGATGAACTACGCGAATCCGACGACGAAACGGGCTTAGAACGCGAAGAAAACGGCGAAAGAATGAAGGGAGAATGCTCTAGAGAGAGAGAGGGTTGGATTTCGGCGGTAAAGGAATGAAAAAATAGGGTTTGGGAACCCTATTTTATAAGACCCGGAGCAAAATGGCAGAACTGCCCCCGATCAGCAACTTTTGGCCGGTCGGCACTATTTTGTGCCGGTCGGCACAATATTGTGCCGGTGAACATTTTTTGCAGCCGGTGGCCTTCTAATCCAGCTGGTGGTGTTCCCAAGGCCTTGTTTAGGCAAAATGAGTAGTTGTTGGTCTTCATAGCACAAGAAAGTGCAAGAAAATGCACCCCCGATGCTCAACCGGCCTCCGTTTTGACTTCGGACCGTGTCTACTGTGCGTAACACTCAAATTCAAGCAAAGATTGTATCCTTTTGTATCCTTTTGTCTTTTATAAGATTCAAAAGTTGCCCCGTGTGCGTTGCATGCATCTATCCTTTTGTCTAGTGCGTCGCGTCAATGCCTTGCACGCCCCTTGTGACTGCCTTGTGACTGCATTTTTCGTGTGGCATGCGTGTCACACTTGCACCATTTTCCATCAAATGAGGTATGTGTGCCTCATTTTGCATTTCATTGCATCTCGAGGTACGTGTGCCTCGTTTTGCATTCCATTTTCCATCAAATGAGGTATGTGTGCCTCATTTTGCATTTCATTGCATTTTGAGGTACGTGTGCCTCGTTTTGCATTTCATTTTACATCAAATGAGGCATGTGTGCCTCATTTTGTATTTCATTGCATCTCGAGGTACGTGTGCCTCGTTTTGCATTCCATTTTTCATCAAATGAGGTATGTGTGCCTCATTTTGCATTTCATTGCATCTCGAGGTACGTGTGCCTCGTTTTGCATTTCATTTTCCATCAAATGAGGTATGTGTGCCGCATTTTGTATTTCATTGCATCTTGAGGTACGTGTGCCTCGTTTTGCATTTCATTTTCCATCCGTTGAGGTATGCGTGCCTCATCTTGCATCTCATTTGCATTTCATCTTGATTCACGTGAGGTGTGCTACCTCACGTGCTTCATTTGCATTTTCATCTTGATTCACGTGAGGTGTGCTACCTCACGTGCTTCATTTTCATTTTCATCTTGATCCACGTGAGGTGTGCTACCTCACATGCTTCATTTGCATTTCATCTGGATCCACATGAGGTGTGCTACCTCACGTGCTTCGTTGTGCATGTTCATGTTCATTTAGTTTTGCATTCATGAGGTATGTGTGCCTCATGTTCATTTTGCATTCCATTTTCCATCAAATGAGGTATGCGTGCCTCATTTTGCATTTCATCGCATCTCGAGGTACGTGTGCCTCGTTTTGCATTCCATTTTCCATTCAATGAGGTATGCGTGCCTCATTTTGCATTTCATTGCATCTCGAGGTATGTGTGCCTCGTTTTGCACTCCATTTCTCATTTGTATTGGCATACGCATCCCATGTGCGTTACCTCATTGTTGCCCATGGTCTGACGAGACCTTAAACACGTACGGTCTAGGAGACCTTAAATCCTTGGAGGGTGCGAAACCTTCACCATATGTGCGCGGTCTAGGAGACCTTAAATCCTCGGGAGGTGCAAAACCTTCGGTGCATTAAGGTGTGCACCTCATCACATTCGGCATGCATCATATCGCACTGTCTTGTGCACTCGCGTTGTCTAACGCATCGCGCCGTTTGGCGCAACCTCATTGCACTGCATGTTCCATCCTTTGAGGCACGCGTACCTCATTGCACGCACGTCTCATTTGCCCCATTTGCATCCGCGTGCGTGTCTCATTTGCATCGCATGCACTTAAAGTGTTGTGTAATTGTTGCCCCCCCCCCGGGGTCTGGCGAGACCCTAAACACGCACAGTCTAGGAGACCTTAAATCCTCGGGAGGTGCAAGACCTTCGGTGCATTAAGGTGCACCTCATTGCATTTGGCATGCATTCCATCGCGTTGTTTAGCGCACCTCATTGCATTTGGCATGCATTCCATCACGTTGTTTCGCGCACCTCATCAGTTGCCCCCCATGGTCTGACAAGACCTTAAACACGTTCGGTCTAGGAGACCTTAAATCCTTGGAGGGTGCGAAACCTTCACCATATTTGCATCCCAGTCTAGGAGACCTTAAATCCTCTGAAGGTGCAATTCCTTCGGTGTTTGTCGTGCCCGAACGACTTTCGGTGGTCTGGTAAAGCCACCTGTCTGTGTTTGCGGTGAGTTCCTAGAAGACCAATGGGGACGGTGAAAACCAGAGTTTGAACGGCTTATGCCTAGAACGCAAAGGTTCGAGATTTCTGAGACTAAAGTCTGGTTTAAATACCCAAGGGGTGTACCCTCGGCTTGAAATCTGTATGGAAGCCCCATAGGTTGAGGCGGCATGTTTACGCCTCAATTCTGGATACCAAACCAACCTAGTATATCACCCCATTGATAGAATAGGGAAAATCGCAATCGCAGCCATTGGATCATACTGCATTGACATGCATCATTAATACTATCACATATGTCATGCATTTCAAAAAATTCAAACAAAAAAACAAACAAAAACACGTGCATTGTCATGCATCATTGTAAGTACTGCATATGTCATACATTTCAAAAAATTCAAAACCGAAAACAAAAAAGAACATGCATACGTCATGCATTTCATTGTAGTACAGTGCATATGTCATGCATTTTCTGTAAATATCCATTTCTATTACATTGTAGTTGCATGCATCCACTGCATCATCTTCCGTCTATGGCTTGCGCCTTTCCTTGTTGAGCTTGGTCTGGTATGTGCCCTTACTTTTCACGTCAAAGCATGGTTCATGTGCATCGTGCCTATTCCTTGATGAACTTGGTTTGAGGTTGCGGCACCTTTTCTGTGTTAGACATGGCTTGTATGTGTGCATGCCTTTCCCAAGCGAGATACGGTTTGGCCCGCGCGCCATAATCGCATATTACATTGTAGTGTAATCGTTGCATCCGGCATTAGGATCATTGTTCTTTTCTCAGCGGGTTGTCACCTCACTTATGTCATTCCACCCAATACTTGTTCTTGTGTCCGTCTACATCACTCATAGTTCAGACATCGTTCTATGGTAGACGGACTCGTTACATCCATCAATCTATTTGACATATGTGTGGTTTCGAACTGCTCATGATTGAATCATGATTCAATTGCTTTGCATGCATTGCATTGTTTCAATTACATTGCATTATCATTTGCATTATTCATACATCATTTTGTATATATTGCATATCATTTTGCATTTCGCATTGCCATGCATATGGCTAACGATATTGTACCTGTTAAGTTTACTTTCTTTGCAGGCACGATATTGTATGTACGGCTCATTTGAGGCCGGCGCAACCGGACGAGCCGCACAGGTATTGTATCCTCCGAGTGAGACGTACTGAGAATTACATAATTCTCTCACATCCTTTCTACATTGTAGTGTAGATTGGCATATGCTAGTTTATAACTGTCGCATGTGTGCTTCATTACAGCTTTCTTTGCATGATCATAAGTTATGCTTGGCTTCTTGCATCGTCTTGCATTTTGCCCCTGCCTTCGGGCGCATACCTTGTTTTGTCTTGCATGTTTGTCCAAGTCTTCGGCCTTGTCAAAAACGGGTCATCTCTGGGCTTTGACATTCACTCCCGTCATTGTAATGACTTTCGAGTTTTGTCAAAGAGGGGCAACTGTAGACACCCCATTTTTGACCGTCCTCAAGACTTAGACGTCACCGCTTGAACACTCGGTGATTACCCATGTTTGTGTTTGTTTGGAGTTCCCGGAGTTCTCGGCTACGCGCCTTGCCTCAGGATCTCCAAACTCGACTGTTTTGTGTTTGGTTTTGCACCAAACACTTGTGCTTTGCCTTGGAGGGGCAGGGAATGCTTTGTGAGGCATCCCCACACACCACCAGCAGTGGCTAGAGGCCACCGGCTGGTTGGTGTTGCCATCGGCACTATATTGTGCCGGTCGGCACTATTTTGTGCCGGTCGGCACTCTTTATGGCAAAATGACCATTTTGCCCTACCGATCACTTTACAGCTGTTTTTGGAGATATTTTCAGACAGCTTTCTTGCACTTGTTTCCCCTCCATACACGTGTATGGAGGGATGAGCCTTTGTTTTGGCTTAGCTTGTAAGCCTTGTTGCCTATAAGAGAACCCTTCTTCTCTTGGCTCAAGGGTTAGCAAACTTAGACATTTTTAGAGAAAAAGACAGAGAGGAAGCTCTGGTTTTAGGTTAGAAATTCTATATCTATTCTATCTCTCTCTTGCTCTCTTGTTTGTGTCACTAGGTGTTTGTGTCTTACTATTGCACATCAACACCTAGTGTTTCACCTTTCTTTGGTTGCTGAGGGTCCAGAGGCTTGTTCTTGAAGTTTTTGACTGGTTTGGAGCTCAAGGAACCAACAACTTCAACCTTTGTGAAGGTGGTCTTCAAGGGTAACAAAACTTCCCCTTTTTACCCCATTTTTGTACTCCATTTTTGCCTAGTTTAAAACAGTTTTTGTGCTTAGTCTATAACACATAAAAGTTCTGTTTTTTAAGCCTCTTTATTGTTCATTAAGAGTGCTTGGTGGTTTGGGTAGGTTTGACCACCCTTAGGCCTTCAAAAGGCCTCATTTTGTGCTATTTTGTGAGGGATCCGAGACTTTGGTGTTAGGATCTCTTCACCACTGAAATCTTGAGGGATTTCAGTGGTGAAGATGATGCCTTAGAGTCTCAAGAAGGAGAGGGCCACCCCCTCTCCTTGATGTCCTTGAAAAGGGCAAGTTTTGGCCTCTTGAGGAAGCCTATGCTTGAGTGTGTGTTGAGCATGTTTGGACTGTTTTTCATGCTTACATTGCCATGATATAACATGATTTTAAGTTGGTTTTGATATATCTTGCATACTTTGCATACCTATCATGTAATGCCTTGTCGGTCCCTTAACATGCCTAGGTTGTATGCCTTTATTTCTAGCATGTTTTAGGCTTAGATTCATGAAGCTTGTATGCTTATTTTGCCATGTATAAGGTCTGTCCATGCTTGTTTTGGTCGACCATGACTTATATTTCATAGCCTCTTTGTATTTGGGTTGTTGGCCTTAAGAGCATGAATGTGTAGCATGCCTTTGTTTGCATCTTTTCAATGGTTTGGAACCATTTAGCATGTCATTTCAGACCCTTTGGTGTGCTTGTATGTTTACCTTAGTTGCCTCTTTAATGCTTTGAAAGCATGTGTTGCATGCTCCATGTTTTGGCCTTAATGCATGCCTTTGATTTCAAGCCTCTTAGATGCCATATAAGTAGCCATTTGGCTCTGTTTTAACATGCTAAAAACCTATTTTTAGTTGCTTAATGCATGCCATATTTGTTTTGTATAAGTATAGTTCAATGCCCCATTGACTTGCTTTGAATGCTGGACCTATGTGTGTATGCTTTGTGTACTTTGTTGCTTGGTTTGGCACCATGTTTAGCATGATTTTCAGAGCTTTATATGCATGCTAGTAGTCCATTGTTGTACCCCTTTAAGTGTGTTTAAGGGTTGTTTGTTATGCTCAAGTGTTGGTGCCTTAACTTGTGCATGTGTGCATGTGTGTTTGGCCCTCATGACTTAGCATCTTGGCCATTGGTTTTAGGCCTATTTGGAGCTGCCTAATCCATGTTTAAGTCCACCCCCATTGACTAGTTTGCATGATTGTTTTGTATGTGTGTTTTCATGCTAGCATCCTTGCATTGCATTGCCATGTTGCATGCCTAGGTAACATGCTTAGGGCTTCATTGCATTGACATGCATGCTAAGCCTCTTGAAGTGAGTGTGATAGAGGTTTAGCACCTTTGTTTGTTTGTTTGCATTACATGCATTTGAAATCAAAATTGCACTCTTGGTTCTTTGGGCCATCATGCATCGAAATGCGTGATTGGTGGTCCGAGAACTGAGGCACATCTTCCTTTAAGTCAAAAACATGATAAGGAGTGTGTTTGGTGCATATATGCTTTGAATTACATTGCCATGCAAGTTGCGTCCTCTCATCTTGTGAGTTCTGTGTTCTCTGAGCATTTTGTGCCGAAGCCTTCATTTAGTGCCGACCGGCAATCTACTGGCAGCCGATGGATGAATTAAGTGCCGGTGGCCACATCCTTCAGCTGGTGGTGTTCTACCCCAGTCGATGGTGATCTCTAGTGCCCAAGGAAGTATTCCTGAAGTTTTGGCAGTCTTCTGAGATGGAAAGCAGGGAAAACAGAGGCAATCATGCATGGCAGTGCGATTCCGAGCGAGTTCCGGGCATGTGATGCATCTTGCCTTCTCCCCGAGGCATTTACTGCTTTAATTAACTTAGTTAATTTGTTAATTAATTTAGTGAATTTGTAATATTTAGTTAGCTTGCGTAGTTAATTAATTTGTAATATTTATTCGGTCCCTCCGTGTGAGGGCGTAATTGTAATAAGTGTGGGTGAATGGTGTGTATGTCTTCCAACCCCCATTTCTTTCTCTCTTTTATTTACCTGCTTATGATGGTAGATTAGGGCATTTTTAAGATTGGCATACCTTATGCAATGCATGCGTGCATTCATGCATTTGTTTACATGCATCGGGCTCAGTACATCATACAAACTGCATCGTACTTTCAGTTCCAAATTGAATACGTGTTATTTGTAGCATTCCATATGCCATGTTTAGGGTTAGCCGAGCCTACTCTAAATTCCATCCTTGCTTGTGTTGCATTAGCCACTTAACATGAACTAGGACATGCATGTTTGCTAACTAGTTTATTGTTTTGGCACGGAGTACGATGTAAGTATTTTACGCTTTAGCATACCACATGCGTGTGAATGTTGCCATGACAGTATGCTTACAATGCGGCTAAATGCTTATGTGAGATAAACTGTTTGAATGCCTGTGGATGGAGGTTGGATTGCTTGAGTTGGAATAACTCGTTGAAATCCATATTTTAGCCTACTTGCGAGTAGCAATTTCAAATTGTTTTCAAAACAAACGGATATGCAATGTTTGTTTCCAAATTAGGCGATCTAGTCTATACTTGTTTGCTGCGCGCATAACATAGTAATTCTAGGTTAATAATTGGAACAAGAGCATGTAATGTTTTCAAAAACGGATATCACGGTTAGTAGAGGCCGGTCTTCGGACCGGGCGAAAGGGGGTGCTCATAGCTGACCTTCCCCGATCGTACCCAAGCTCCCGAGCCAAGACAACTTTGGTGATGACGGACACGTGGCCTTCGGCACCGAGTCAGGGTTTCCTAAATTTCCCATTTTAAAATATTTAGGTGGCGACTCTGTATCTGGCAAAGCAGTCCATGTTTGGCACTACTTTTCAAAATCTGTTTTTCTTCAAAACGATTTGCCGGATTTGGACTCTTTGGTTCAGATTTAGAACCGACACAAATCGAGTCCAAACTGTAGTAAACCCAATATGAACGGAACGGGACCTAACCCTCCCGGGGCGTTCGGGGACGTCTACAGGATGCTCGGCACCACAATTCCATTGCCACTCTCATTGGTGCAAGTATACATAATCATGGTGCCTATAATTGCAGCCCTAAGTGATGCCAACCAAGCTCTCGGCTAAGTCATCACATTATAAATGAGAGAGATCCAGGTGTTTTGGTGCCACTTACTCAGCACACAACTTAAGTTCTTCAGTTTTCCAATTAGCTGGGTTAAAACTAGAATCCCAAGTTCTTCAAAAAAGGTTGTTCAGCAAACTGACAATGGAAATGTTCGGCTACCCAATAAGGTTGTTCGGTAGCTATTCAACCCTTCTCGGCATCACTACAGCTCACTCAAGATGCCCATTGTTACTTGGCATCTAAGCAACCCAGTAGTGGCAGCGCAACTTGTAGAAAGCTACTCGACGTGTCCACACATGGACCTTCGCACTACTCGAAAACCATTCCATATTAACCAGCCATTTAACGACAAGCTCAGCCTCTATTTGTCAATTCAGTACTCAAACCTTGTCTTATCCATGTCAACTACAATTTTGAGAAGACAACACCTCCAATTGTCAAATTTTAGTTGCACAATGCCGAGAACAAATTTAGTCATTCTTTTTTAGTCACATCTCAACAACATGTTCCACAGCATTGGACATTCTCAGAACAAACACTATATCAATTCTCCTACCTTTTCGGCATGAATCTCATGATTTAATCGTCAGTAGCAGTATTGGTTGGCATTTCTCTCTCAGCATGGAACTAGAATCTCAGCTTGTCGAAAATCAACATCTGAATATACTAGATGATTCGTGTCAACTCAAGGAGTCCAAACCCACCAACCCGAGGAGCCACGAGGCCACCAAAGTTCGCTGGTAGTTGCGAAACGGACCAAATTTGTAGAAAATTACTAAAATTTTCAAAGTTGTCGAAAGCTTGTTTTGACCATACCAGTGTGAAGCACTCATTGAGACGAGTCCAACATGATAGACCGCGTCAAAATTGGACTTAAAACGAAAGAGATACAGGGCCTCAAAGTCATGAGTTCGAAACTAGAACATTCTACCTTTCAGGACATGCAGCATGAAGATGATGAAGTAAAGATTTATCATGGGCTTCACTGTACAAAGTGCTCCGTTGCATCTTACTGCATTCCGGTTAATCGGATGGTCCAAGAACTTCAAGGATGCCTACCCTCTAGTTTTTCGCCCTGTAGAATCCATTTTTGAGGTCCAATTTTGCAAATTTCGAGTCTCAAATTAGGATCAATAAACCGGAAAATCAGGAACGTTACATGATAGATCAATGGTTAAATTGTGTTTGATCGGCATGCATTTTCAACAGAAGCTCATGAAGCTAGGACACAATCATCCATCTTCACCGATCCTTCATTCATCACTTGACCATATACCACCCACTGGAGGCTAGACCTACTTGGATTTCTTTTACTTTTGGCTCTACAACAAGCAATCTGCACTATCTGTGATCCAATCACAATGATCTAATAGTCATTTCCAGTTATTTGAGGCATTTCGGACACATCCGTATGGTCTAATTTTGCAAATTCCATACCCCAATTTGTAGATTTCAACCACTCACAATTCTCAACCGATCTGAGCTATTAGATTCATTTTTGCTACAGTTATGCCACCCAGAGTCCAATCCCAATGATCCAACAGTCGTTGCCAACTATTTGAAGCCTTCTACACACATCCATATAATCTGATTTTGCAAATTCAACAACTAGAAAATATCCATCGCAGCTCAAACAATATTTTTCCTGCCAAACATGGAGTTTGATCGATGCTGACTTCCACAACTAAAAATTTTTTGGCAATTTCCAGACTATATAACTGCCAACATCATTATGAATTCCTTCCGAATAACAAAGTTCATTCAAAAGCAATGGGGCAAGGAATCTACTTTAACAATTTTGTGCTCGGCTTACTCCTCGGCAATGTTGGCCTCTTAGTTTACTCCTCAGTAATGTTGGCCACTGTCCAATCTGAATTCCTTCTGCATAACAACTGTCATTCAAAAGCAATGAGGCAACTATACATTGAACAACAACGCGACAAAAAGCAACAAAAACACAACTTAAATAAATTGGCAATTCCTTACAACGGAGCAATACTATGTTTTAATTCTCTACCATTGGCTACTTTTTTCCACTTTCCACTTATTTATGATTAACAGGTCTACCTCATTTGGTACATGCCATCAATGACACGGGATGCATTATTCAAAATCCTTGCAATGTTGGCAATTGATCGCCACTATAGACACCCCATTTTTGACCAACCTTAAGACTTGGACGTCACCGTTTGAACACTCGGTGATCATCCATGTTCCTGTTCGTCTTGAGTTCTCGGAGATTTTGATCGCGCGCCTTGCCTCAAGACCTCTCGACTTGTTTGTTTTGTGCTTGGTTGTGCACCAAACACTTGTGTTTTTGCCTCTGAGGGTAGGGAATGGCTTGTTGGCCATCCCCACACCTCACCGGCCTTGGCTTGAGGCCACCGGCCCTATTTTCTTGCTACCGGCCAAAGGTGTTGGTCGGTCGACAATGTATTTGGTCGACCGGCCCGTTTTGTTGGTCAATCGGCCATTTCTGCTGGTCGACCCCTTTCCATCTGCTTTTGGCAGATATTTTATGCCAGCTGTAATAGCTGGCATCCACAATACACCCCATCCATACACGTGTATGGAGGGATTTCATCCTTGTCTAGCTTCCTTTGGAAGCTTTGCAAATTGATTTTTCTATAAAAGGAGGGTCTCCCCTCCCTTTCCAGAGGTTGAACAACTCTGATATAGGGCATATATATCTATATCTCTCTATCTCCCTCTCTCTCTCTCTATATTTGTGTGTGTAAAATTGTTCTAAAGGGGTTTTTGTTCTTAGTTTTGCACGAAGACACCTAGTGTTACACTATACTTTGATTGCTGAGGTTTTAAGGGGTTGATATCAGAGTTTTGAGTTGGTTTTTGATCAAAAGGAGTTGCTGGAGTTGTTGTTCTTGAAGTGTTCTTCAAGGGTAAGAACGTACCCTTTTATTCCCCATTTTTGCTTAAGGTTTTAGACCTATTTACATATTGTTTTGAGCTTAGTGTATAACTGATAAAAGTTCTGTATTTTCATGCTTGTCATAGTTGCTTAAGGTCATTTTGGTGTTGGGGGTTGTCTACCCCCTCTTAGGCCTTGTTTGGCCTCTTTCTGTGACCTTCTTCTTGAGCTTTGGAACTTCGACCTTCTCACCACTGAAATCTAGAGGATTTTCAGTGGTGGAGAAGTGGTTTTGAGATCATGTATAGGGAAGGGACCCCCCCTCTCCCCTTGTGTCTCCTTTGCTTGCATTTAGGGCTCATAAAGGTAGCATGTTTGCTTAGCTTTATTTGGCTCCATTTCAGAGGCTTTTTGGTGTTATTTGGTCATATTATACCTCTATTTTTTGTCGGATTGTTAGCCCATTGCATGCATCATGCACTTGCTTTGTAATCCCCTCTATTGTCATAACATGCACCTTACATTTAGACCACCATGCTTGCATGTTTTAGCTTGATTTCATGAATTTTTTAGTCATGTTTCATCATGTTTAAGCTTTGTTTGGTGTTGATTTGGTCATGCTCTTCATATTTTGTATGGCCACCATGTATCCTAGCTTGTTAGCTTGGAGTGTGTGAGTCATGAGCATGCTTTATTTTGGTAATTTCAGTGTTTTGGAATCACTTATCATGCTATTTCAGTCCATGCTCCATGCTTGTATGCTTGCATTTACCATCCTTTCAATGCTTTAAAGAGTTGTCCTTTTGTGCCTTAAAATAGGTCATTGTACATGCCTCTTTGTTTAAGTCCTTGGGCAGCCATATGAGTGGGTATTTGGACATTTTTGACATATCATAGCTCTGCTTTTCCCTTGGTTAAGTCTTTCCATGTTTGGTTGCCATAGGTGCAATGCAATTGCCCTTTTGGCCTTATACGCATTTTGCTTTGTGCTCATTTTTCTATCATGTTTTGGCCTCATCCCATGCATGTTCTAGCTTTATTTTGGTCCATTTTGGGACCTGTTTTTGAGTCACTTTGGCCCTTTGGGGCTTGGTTGATATGGCTATGGTGTTAGCCCCATGGCTAGCTTTGAGCATTGGGTCCATTAGCATGCTATACTTCACTTGTGTATTTGGTTTGGCATTTCTCTTAGCACGATTTCAGAGCTCAGCATGTTTGTAAAATGCCCTTGTTTGTCTCTTTTCAATGTGTTTAAGAGTCGCCTCTTTTATGCCTTAGATGATAGGTCTTTGTGCATACATGTTTCCATGTGTGTTTTGTGCCTTTGTTGCACCATTTTGGCCACTGTTTTGGACACGACTGAGGCCTATCCATCCTTAGTGTAAGTCCATGGGTCATGCATTCGTGTGTTGTTGTAGGCTTGCCGCATTGCATGTTGTCACATCCTTGTGGTTAGCGTCATTGTTGCATGCTTGTAACTTTGTATACTTACATACCTAGGTTGCATTGTAGCATTGCATGCCTATTGTATTACCATGTTGCTTGCATGATAAGTTGCATTGTTCATATTACATTGCGTTGATTGCATGTTTCGCATGGTATTTGGCATACATTCATTGCATTTTGTTTGGTTTGGGGCGTCAAACCAAACATGAGGACAAAGGGGCGTTTCGTACTTAAAGTGACGAAACGTACCTCAATCCTCGGTCGCCGATACCCTTGACCCAATATGATAGAGTGTGTAGCTTTCATTTGTGTGTTGCATTCATTCCATATTGATATGCACCTTTGACAACTTCGGCCATCATGCATCGAAATGCGTGATTGGTGGCCCGAGGGTCGAGGACCACACTCCCTTGAGTCCATAGCATGAGAGGGAGGGTGGTCGTGCATACATTGTCTTGTGAATTCCTTGCCATGCACTATCTGTCCTCTGCTGCAGCAAAACCAGTATTCTGCAAGAAGAAATGGCCGGTCGGCCACTTTCAGTGTCGGTCGGCTATCAAAGTCCATCCGATGGCCCTATTTCTGGTCGATCACCATTTTCTCATGGCCGGTGGATCTTTATCTTGACCGGTGGCATCCCACAATGGTCAGGGAGCAATTCAGAGGCATCTCAAGGATTTTTATAGTCCTTAGAGGTGTAGAACAGTGCAAATAGAGGCAACAGAAGCATGGCAACGGGTTTCCGAACGAGGGATCGAACATGCATCGTCCAATCATTCTGAGGCAGAGCTGCGGCGGCCTCTCGAATTTCATACTTAGTTTATTTTGTAATTAATTTGTTAATTAAATAAGGGTCTGTAATATTTAATTAGCTAGAGTAATTAATCATTTATTTGGTTTGTATTATTTATTCGAGCCCCCCCCCCGGCACGCGCGCGAGGGGGCCAACTGTTGTAATAAGTGTGCGTGCGTATGATGCATGTCTTCCAGCACCGCGTCTTTCTCCATTTTATTTACCAGCTTATGATGGTTAGTTCTAGGGCATGTTTCAATTAGCATCTATATGTCCGCATGCTTGCATTCATTCATTTGTATTGCATGCACCGGGATCGGGGCATCATGCTAACTGCATAGTACTTCAATTCCAACTTGAATACGTGTATCGAGTTGTCGCATTTCACATGCCATTCTTAGGTTAGCTGAGACTATTCTAGTTGCATTTTGTTTGCGATGCATTAGCCATT
Organism: Camellia lanceoleosa; assembly: GCA_025200525.1. NCBI lineage: Eukaryota > Viridiplantae > Streptophyta > Magnoliopsida > Ericales > Theaceae > Camellia > Camellia lanceoleosa. The sequence continues at coordinate 14,243,375 of CM045771.1, read as the reverse complement.
TTAACATGGACTTGGATCATACAATCAACTCGGTAAGTATTTATGTTTTAGCATCCTTGCATGTGTGTGAGTGACTGCCATGATAGTATGCTTACCATGAGGCTATTTGCTTATGTGATATAACTGCCTGAATGCCTGTGGGTGAAGGTTGGGTTGCTTGAATTGGAATAATTCATCGAAACCCCTGTTTTAGCCTACTTGCGAGTAGCAGTATCAAACCATTTTCAAATAAACAAACATGAATTGTTTTGTTCCAATTTAGGCGATCTAGTCTATACTTGTGTGTTGTGCACATCATATAGTAAATTCTAGGCTAATAACTGGAATAAGAGCACATAATGTTTTCAAAACTCAATATCATAGTTAGTAGAGGACGATCTTTGATCGGGTGAGCGGGGGTGATCATGAAGTGACCTTCCCCAATCGTACCCAAGTTCCCAAGCCGAGGCAACTTTGGCGATAATGGACACGTGGCCTTAGGCACGAGTCAAGGTTTCCTAAATTTCCCCAAAATAAAATATTTAGGTGGCGACTCTGTATCTGGCAAAGCAGTCCATGTTTGGCACTTCTTTCTAAAAATCTATTTTTTAAAACGATTTGCCGGATTTGGACTCTTTGGTGATTTATTGGTCTCGCATTGAACTTTGAGGGATTAGATTCAGAACCGTGACATTTAAGTCTGAACTGTAGTAAGCCCCAATGAACAAAACGGGATTTTCCCTCCCGGGACGTTCGGGGACATCTATAGTTTCTGGCGACTCTACTGGGAATTTAGAGAACTTGACTCAAACTCATGATATCTTGTTTTGATTACACTTATGTGTTACTTTGCATTGCATGTGCATTGGTGCGCCTAGGACACCGTGTTTTCCATCTGTTATTCCTGAACGGTTTGCTAAAGGCTCGCTTTGAGAAGCGTGCCATAAGGCTGACTGGTTACGGGCTCTGCCACGACGGGAACACAAACCCCGGTTTTACCGAGGCACCATTTTTGACCATTCGACCTAGTGCATATTCGGAATCCACAGTGACCATTCCAAACTAGAACAGGTTGCTTACCTGATTTTAGGTTGCTTGAAACCACTGCGTGCGCAGTGAAACCCTAGCTCCTGACAAAATAGGACAGGGAAACCTTACCCCTCCATAGGGGTGTTTTGGCTCTCACTTGTTTGCTATGTGCTTTTAGAGTGCGTCTCTACAGGAATGCATGTATCAGTTCGTAAGTTTGGGTATCAGGCCTGAGGGCATCAGTATTTTTTGGGGAATCAGTTTTTCCTGAGAGAATCAGTTTTACCTGAGGGTATCAGTTTACTGGTAGAGTTTTGGGCAGAATTCGGTAGAGAGCACACTTGTTCAGCTATGCTTATACCTGTTCTGGTGAAATCAAGCTGAGATGCACTTTGTTTTCTCTTTTGCAAGGTAGTCATGGAACTATAGCTTCAGAAGGCTCCAATATCCCCCGGTACATTGGGCTTGTGCTGATAGACTTTGTCAGATCAGAGATTTAGTTCAAGGGCAAATCAGTGTTCCTTCACCAGAGGCAGGGTAAAAAGGCCAGTCAGGCACAGATCATCAGTTCAACAGTCTTCGGATCAGCAGTCATTATCCATCTCACTTGTGTGCAGTTGGGTTGAGATATCTGCTTTTACCACAGAGACAGATATACCGATAGATCAGTTAGATCAGGGCAGTATAGCAGGAATGGAGGAGATGATACGTCAACTCCAAGAAAGTATGAAAACCATGCAGCAAGACGCTACTCGTCAAGCAAAATTTGTCAAACAGCAGGCTAAGATCATGGCCCAACAAGCAGAGCTAATCACTAGACTCCAGCAGCAAGCCAGGGCATCCACTTCACACCAAGCTCCTCTCCCACCAAGGGTTCCAATACCCAGGGAGACACCAAATGTCTAGGAAGATACGGACATTCCGATAGGGCCGGCTCCGCTCCCCATTCTACCTCAACTATCCAAGGCACCCACTCCTATCAATCAACCGGATTCTCCCTTCGAATTCAAGGTGGACCCCACGCATTAAAAGTGAGCAAGCTTGAAAAGTTGTTCAAGAGATCTCAGGGTGTGAAGTCCATCCCAAACATCGAGGATGGGTATACTGACGCAGCCGTGACGCTGCCGGACATATGTAAGATGCCACATATTGACCGCTTTGACGGGTCTGGGGATCCCATGGTGCACTTACGGCTATTTTCAGACATATTAAGGCCGATGGGCCTCAATAGACTACAGAAGCTTTCTTTATTCAGCCGGACCCTGTCGGGTGTGGCAGCCATCTGGTATGCAAAACTGGAAGACGATGTTAAGAGAAATTGAGATGAGATGGCCGAGGCTTTTGTCGCTCAGTACTCCTATAATACACAAATCGAGATCACAACCCGTGATCTCAAGATGACTAGGCAGGAGCCTAACGAGAGTTTTTCTGACTTCGAAACCCGGTGGAGGGCCAAGGCCTCAATGATGACCACTAGGCCCACTGACAAAAATCAGATTCGGATGATTGTGCGCAATCTCCAGCCCAAGCTTATGCAGAAAATGATTGCTCTCCCCTTTCCCACCTTTTAAGATTTACACGAGATGGGGGTGCAAATCGAGGACATTATGAGGCAAGGCCTCATTGACCAGGAGGAGCAGCCCATGAGGGTGTTTTTCCGCAGTTCGAATGCGACCACCAGTGGTGATGTAGCTGCAAGATCTTCTGAAGTGGGCATGGTGACCACCACCACATCAAAAATAGCTACCCCATTCACCGGTGCATCCAGAAGTAGCTCACAAAAAACCAAATATCCACCTCTAGTCAAGAGGGTTTTTACCCCACCTTATATGCCTTTGTCAAAGGCTCTAGAGGCCTTACTCCGGAAAGGATATCTGAAACCATTAGAACAACGGCCTCTACCCGATCCTCTCCCTCCAAAGCATGACCAGACTAAGTACTGTGCCTACCATCAACAAACCGGTCATGACACTAATAGTTGCTTTCGTCTGCGCCATGATGTATAGGATCTATTTGACAACAAGGTCATCGCCGCACCAGCTTAGCAAAGTTCATCGCCACTGGATCAGTGAACTTGGAGGATAGTACAAATATGTGATCAGAGGATGAACCACCTACGGGCGGCACTCAGTTTACTCCAGATGTGGCATATGGCACGCACTGTTTTGAGCATTTGTGAATGCTGGTTTTTTATACTTTCTGACTTGGGTATTGAGTCTGTCTTGTTGTGTTGTATTGAGTCAATCTTTTTGTACAGAGTCAGTCTTTTCTTACTAAGTCAGTTAGGTCTGTCTTGTTGTACCGAGTCAGTCATGTTTTGTCGGAGTCAAGTGATTTCGGGGGTGTTACCTTGGACATCACTTGCTTGTTTTGTGCTTGTCTTTTCGTTTTCTTTTGAGTCTGTTTCTGCCTTGGAGCCAGTAATGCCAACAGATTTGAATGAACAGCAATGATTTTCACACTCTTGTGTTTGCTTCTGCCTTGTGCCAGTTATGCAGAAGTTCAAATGAAACGGCAATGCATTTCACCTGCTCTTTTGTGCCTTTAAGTCATTGTATTGACCTATGTTTTTCAAAACTTTTTGAACAAATGTGTTAAAAACAAAGAAGAAGGAATTCCTCGAGATTTCCAAAATTTGATCAAGTGAGAGAAAGAGAGGCGTGCTAAGCCCTTAATGAATGAAATCATGCATGTTAATATGAGTACTGAGAAGGATCCTGGCTTCATCCAGATTGGTTCTGCATTGTCTTCAGCGCGAGCGACTAGTCACTTTCTTAAAAAAATTTCAAAAAATGTTTTACGCGGTCCTGCGAAGACCTGTGTGGAATCGCTCTTGATATTGTGCAGCTTAGGATCGCTCTCAGCCTTGAGACTCGACCCCCTCACTTTCAAACCTTGAACTTGAAGTCTGAATGTTCAACGGTCAACCACAATATAAGGCCTATGTGGCCAAATTTGAAGCAGCCCTTAAGCTAGGGGCAAGAAATGTCAGATGTGCTCGAAAAGTCAAAGATAAAGACTGGCAAGAATGCCAAATTCCAGAAGGGAAGAAAGAAGAAGGTATCACTGAAAGACAATCGAGTTCTTATCCACGACATTGGGGGCAATTCAGCCCCCATTGGATGGACTTTTACATCATCAGCGAACAGCAACCATTCTCCTGGATTCAGATGACTTCAGGATCTCAAAACCATTTGACATGGACAAAGCTACACTTTTACCCTTGAGAGGCTCACTGGGCCGAAAACCCGGAAGGGCGACCCAGGCAAAAGTTAGAGCAAGAAAAAGAAGAAAAAGAAAAAAAAAAAAGAAGAATGAAAAAAAAGAAAAGAAGAAAAAAATGAAAAAAATGAAGAAAATGAAAAGAAAAGATGAAAAAGAAAAGAAATGAAAAGAATCAGAAAGAAGAGAAGAACAAAGCTCGCAAGGTTGAAAACCCAGAAAGGGCGGCCTTGGCAAAAGTTAGAACGCAAAATGAGAGGTTAATATCCGAGTGTACCTTAACCCCAAACTACGTAAAGCTTGATTCCCGTCTTTGTGATACGTAGGCAACTTCATTCTGAAGTCCAGCCATAAAACACTTCAAGTTCGACTGTGTCCATGTGATGGTTCTGGTCATCTTTGTCTTCTCTATATCCGAGAATTTGGTTGTAATTCTCACTATGAGGACTAGTTGCCACGTGCTGCGGCGCTATTCAGACAAGGGGCAACTTTCCGTTGCCATACAGTGTGCCATGGTGCTATTCAAACAAGGGGAAACTTTCCGTTGCCATACGGTATCCTTCAGACAAAGGGGCAGTTTTCCATTGTTTTGGATCTGAGGTTATACATCTCAAGAGTAGGGTTCCATGTTCATCGAGCAATGGCCGTTTGCAAAAATAGTTTTTGAGAATTTTTACTGAGGTGGACTGATTTTCTTGAAAAGTATTCCTTTTTTTTTTTCAAAACTGGACCATTTCTTGGACCCAAAAAAGGAAAATTTTTAGTGCTCATAGCTTGACTTGCATGATTTTAAATCAGAAAATTGAACAAGCATGTTAATCTAACTCTCATTTTGGTCAAAATTGTTTTAGTAGAAAACCAAAAACAAAAAATGGTCAAAATGATGAACTAGGGGCACAGTTGGGTCAGGTGTTCTGTCTTTTCCCCTTTGTCAACATACTTACGAGAAAGGGCACTCTACTTGCTGAAAAGGGCACCGTATTTGCCAGAAAAGGGCACGACTGAAGCTAACAGCAAAAGGGCAGAAAGCTCTCACATCCTCTAAGCAGCGAGATATCGAGCCAAGTGCGAAGCACAAACTGGAATGGATCAAGATATTCCCCTCCCTCATCTTGATAGATCTGATCACGTCCAAACTCCCCAGCAACGCATCGTCAACCGATGTCAGCTGCAGATTTGCTACACACCCAGTTGTAGCGCAACCCCTCTGTAGGAGAAATTCACTGTTGTGAACAAGAACAAGAATATGGTAGAATACCAGGGGCAAGAGCCCACAACTTCCTGCTTATCCATCAACCACCTGGGAAGGGATAAAAAATGAGAGATTGAAGAATAGAGAGATATGCGCTGAGAGAAAAAGTGAGGAAAAGGGCTTTTTCAGAAAAAACAGAGCTTGAGGGCCGAGTGATGTGAGAATCACAAGTGAGAAAGGGTGGGAAACAATACCCGGAGAAACTGGCTCCTCGTGCACCAAGAGGTCTCTTGCCTTTATAACACAGCTGAGTGTTGTGTTTGTGTGTTTTTGTTTGTTTCGATTCTTGTTTTGAGTCGTTTGAGTGTCAATAGATGTGTTTAGGTTGTTTTACCTTGTTTTTCCTTTGTTGAGTTGTGTTTAGGTTGTTTTACCTTGTTTTTTCTTTGTTGAGTTGTGTTTAGGTTGTTCTACCTTTTGTTTTCCGTTGTTGAGTCATTTTGGCTATGGTCAGTTGTAGGCTCAATACCCGGTTGAGACCTATTTTCTTATCTCACTTTCAAAAAATTGTTTTGTGCTCAGAGTGCCATGTCATTCTCCACATTTGTGCAAAACAGAATTTGTTCTTTCATAAAATCGCAAGGTTCAACCCAGGTCATAAGAGAACAGTAAAAACTAGGACCTATCTGAAGCTATGAGTTCCGGGCTGCAAAGCAAATGAAAAGAGGGAAAATGTCGGGTATCTGAGTTTGTTTCAACTTCAATAAGTTTCGAGATTGCATTCCGTGTGTACCTCTTCAGGTCTTGCCAAATGCTCCGAAGTATGAGTGTGCCTCTACCTCAAGCTTAAGATCAAGTCTATCTCATGCCAGAATGGCAATCAAAAGTGCTCTCCCTAAGTACCATTCCCTGCCAGAAGCATCTTGAATGTGTTCGCAACGAGTTCCTAGGAGACCAACTGCGACAGTGGAAACTAGAGTTTGAATGGTTGTTGCCTAGAACGCAAAGGTTCGGGATTTCCGAGACTAAAGTCTGGTTTAAATACCCAGAGGTGTGTCCTCGGCTTGAAATTTGTATGGAAGCCCCATAGGTTGAGATAGCGTGTATGCACCTCAATTCCGGATACTGAACCAACCTAGTCTGTCACCCCGTTGGAGAATAGGGAAAGTTGTGAATATGATCAGGAAAAAAGGCAGCATCCAAAGTGTTCTACGTGAAGAACCCTTGTCAGTATTCCAGAGCCTTTGTACTGTCAGTTGAACGTAAGTGTTCGAAGAGCATGAGGGGAGATCCCCGTCAGAGTAGAGCGGTTCATCGCCACTCACCCCATGAGGTACTTTCTAAAGCGCCGCTATGCTTGTTTATTGCGTTCCTTAAACATCATGCATTGTATTGCATTGTACCTATCAAGTTTCTTTTTCATTCATGCACGATATTGTATGTACGGTTCATTCAAAGAAGTTCCGTTTGAGATCATTTATTTAGTGTATCAATCACACTTCATTCAGTTAGTGTATCAATCACACTTCATTTATTTAGTGTATCAATCACACCTCATTCACCCTTAGTGTATCTATCACACTTTCTTCATTCGCTTAGTGTATCAATCACACTTCATTTATTTAGTGTATCAATCACACTCTCTTCACTTAGTGTATCAATCACACTTCTTTCATTTTCTGTGTCTATCACACACATTCTCATTTTCTGTATCTATCACACATATTCTCATTTTGTGTATCTATTGTGCACATATTCACTTCATTTACTTTAGTGTATCCATCACACTTCATTATCTTTAGTGTATCTATCGTACTCTGTTCACATAGTGCATCTATCACACTTTGTGATCTCTTTTAGTGTATCTATCACACCTGTTCACTTAGTGCATCTATCACACTTTGCGTTCACCTTTCGTGTATCCATTACACCTGTTCACTCAGTGCATTTATCACACTTTGTGTTCACTTTTTGTGTATCCATCACACCTGTTCACTCAATGCATTTATCACACTTTGTGTTCACCTTTAGTGTATCGATCATACTTTGTTCACTCAATGCATCTATCACACTTTGTGTTCACCTTTTGTGTATCCATCACACCTGTTCACTGAGCGCATCTATCATACTTTGTGTTCACCTTCAGTATATCTATCATACTTTGTTCACTTAGTGCATCTATCACACTTTGTGTTCACCTTTTGTGTATCCATCACACCTGTTCACTCAGTGCATCTATCACACTTTGTGTTCACCTTTTGTGTATCCATCACACCTGTTCACTTAGTGCATCTATCACACTTGTGTGTTCACCTTTAGTGTATCTATCATACTTTGTTCACTCAGTGCATCTATCACACTTTGTGTTCACCTTTTGTGTATCCATCACAGCTGTTCACTCAGTACATCTATCACACTTTGTGTTCACTTTTAGTGTATCTATCATACTTTGTTCACTCAGTGCATCTATGACACTTTGTGTTCACCTTTTGTGTATCCATCACACCTGTTCACTTAGTGCATCTATCACACTTTGTGTTCACCTTTAGTGTATCTATCATACTTTGTTCACTCAGTGCATCTATCACACTTTGTGTTCACCTTTTGTGTATCCATCACACCTGCTCACTTAGTGCATCTATCACACTTTATGTTCACCTTTTGTGTATCCATCGCACCTGTTCACTTAGTGCATCTATCACACTTTGTATTCACCTTTAGTGTATTTATCATACTTTGTTCACTCAGCACATCTATCACACTTTGTGTTCACCTTTTGTGTATCCATCACACCTGTTCACTCAGTGCATCTATCACACTTTGTGTTCACCTTTTATGTATCCATCACACCTGTTCACTTAGTGCATCTATCACACTTTGTGTTCACCTTTTGTGTGTCCATCACACCTGTTCACTTAGTGCATCTATCACACTTTGTGTTCACCTTTTGTGTATCCATCACACTTGTTCACTTAGTGCATCTATCACACTTTGTGTTCACTTTTACTGTATCTATCATACTCTATTCACATAGTGCATCTATCACACTTTGTGTTCTTCTTTTTATGTATCCATCACATTTTGTTCACTAAGTGCATCTATCACATTTTGTGTTCACCTTTTCTGTATCCATCACACTCTGTTCACTAAGTGCATCTATCACACTTTGTGTTCACCTTTTGTGTATCCATCACACTTGTTCACTTAGTGCATCTGTCACACTTTGTGTTCACTTTTACTGTATCTATCATACTCTGTTCACGTAGTACATCTATAACACTTTGTGTTCACCTTTTTATGTATCCATTACATTTTGTTCACTAAGTGCATCTATCACATTTTGTGTTCACCTTTTCTGTATCCATCACACTTTGTTCACTAAGTGCATCTATCACACTTTGTGCTCACCTTTTTATGTATCCATCACACGTTTACTTTGTGTATCTATCACACGTCGTTTGTTTCGTGTATCCATCACACGTTCACTTTAGTGTGGCTATTGCACGTCCTTACTCACTCTGTGTATCTATCACACTTCATTCACTTTTGTGTATCTATCACACATACTCGCTAAGATTGCATAATCTTCTTACATCCTTTCTACATGTAATGTAGTTTGGTTTTTATTCGCCTGCTTAAACTGTTGCATTTATTGTGAATATTTGCTTTATTACAGCTCGCTTTGCATAATCATAACTTATGCTCTTGCATCATGCATGTCTCTTTCATTTTGTCCTGCATGCGGGCCCATCTCTCGTTTATCTAGCCTGTTTGTCTAAGTCTTCAGCCTTGTCAAAAATGGGTCGTCTCTAGGCTTTGACATTCACTCCCGTCGCTTATGACTTTCGAGTTCTGTCAAAGAGGGGCAACTGTAGACACCCAATTTTTTACCGACCTTAAGACTTGGACGTCACCGTTTGAACACTCGGTGATCATCCATGTTCGTGTTCGTCTTGAGTTCTCAGAGGTTTCGGTCACGCGCCTTGCCTCAAGACCTCTCGACTTGTTTGTTCTGTGCTTGGTTGTGCACCAAACACTTGTGCTTTTGCTTCTGAGGGCAGGGAATGGCTAGTTGGCCATCCTCACACCTCACCGGCCTTGGCTTGAGGCCACCGGCCCTGTTTTCTTGCTACCGGCCAAAGGTGTTGGTCGGTCGACAATGTATTTGGTCGACCGGCCCCTTTTGTTGGTCAATCAGCCATTTTTGCTGGTCGACCCCTTTCCATCTGCTTTTGGCAGATATTTTATGTCAGCTGTAATAGCTGGCATCCACAATACACCCCCTCCATACACGTGTATGGAGGGATTTCATCCTTGTCTAGCTTCCTTTGGAAGATTTGCAAATTGATTTTTCTATAAAAGGAGGGTCTCCTTCCTTTCGAAGGTTGAACAACTCTGATATAAGGCTTATATATCTATACCTCTCTATCTCCCTCTCTCTCTTTATTTGTGTGTGTAATAGTGTTCTAAAGGGGTTTTTGTTCTTAGTTTTGCACGAAGACACCTAGTGTTACACTATACTTTGATTGCTGAGGTTTTAAGGGGTTGATATCAAAGTTTTGAGTTGGTTTTTGATCAAAAGGAGGTGCTGGAGTTGTTGTTCTTGAAGTGTTCTTCAAGGGTAAGAACGTACCCTTTTATTCCCCATTTTTGCTTAAGGTTTTAGACCTATTTACATATTGTTTTGAGCTTAGTGTATAACTGATAAAAGTTCTGTATTTTCATGCTTGTCATAGTTGCTTAAGGTCATTTTGGTGTTGGGGGTTGTCTACCCCCTCTTAGGCCTTGTTTGGCCTCTTTCTGTGACCTTCTTCTTGAGCTTTGGAACTTCGACCTTCTCACCACTGAAATCTAGAGGATTTTCAGTGGTGGAGAAGTGGTTTTGAGGTCATGTATAGGGATGGGACCCCCCCTCTTCCCTTGTGTCTGCTTTGCTTGCATTTAGGGCTCATAAAGGTAGCATGTTTGCTTAGCTTTATTTGGCTCCATTTCAGAGGCTTTTTGGTGTTATTTGGTCATATTATACCTCTATTTTTTGTCGGATTGTTAGCCCATTGCATGCATCATGCACTTGCTTTGTAATCCCCTCTATTGTCATAACATGCACCTTACATTTAGACCACCATGCTTGCATGTTTTAGCTTGATTTCATGAATTTTTTAGTCATGTTTCATCATGTTTAAGCTTTGTTTGGTGTTGATTTGGTCATGCTCTTCATATTTTGTATGGCCACCATGTATCCTAGCTTGTTAGCTTGGAGTGTGTGAGTCATGAGCATGCTTTATTTTGGTAATTTCAGTGTTTTGGAATCACTTATCATGCTATTTCAGTCCATGCTCCATGCTTGTATGCTTGCATTTACCATCCTTTCAATGCTTTAAAGAGTTGTCCTTTTGTGCCTTAAAATAGGTCATTGTACATGCCTCTTTGTTTAAGTCCTTGGGCAGCCCTATCAGTGGGTATTTGGGCTTTTTTGACATATCATAGCTCTGTTTTTCCCTTGGTTAAGTCTTTCCATGTTTGGTTGCCATAGGTGCAATGCAATTGCCCTTTTTGGCCTTATACGCGTCTTGCTTTGTGCTCATTTTTCTATCATGTTTTGGCCTCATCCCATGCATGTTCTAGCTTTATTTTGGTCTGCCTTGGGACCGTTTTGAGTGGCTTTGGCCCTTTGGGGCTTGGTTGATATGGCTATGGTGTTAGCCCCATGGCTAGCTTTGAGCATTGGGTCCATTAGCATGCTATACTTCACTTGTGTATTTGGTTTGGCATTTCTCTTAGCACGATTTCAGAGCTCAGCATGTTTGTAAAATGCCCTTGTTTGTCTCTTTTCAATGTGTTTAAGAGTCGCCTCTTTTATGCCTTAGATGATAGGTCTTTGTGCATACATGTTTCCATGTGTGTTTTGTGCCTTTGTTGCACCATTTTGGCCACTGTTTTGGACACGACTGAGGCCTATCCATCCTTAGTGTAAGTCCATGGGTCATGCATTCGTGTGTTGTTGTAGGCTTGCCGCATTGCATGTTGTCACATCCTTGTGGTTAGTGTCATTGTTGCATGTAGCATTGCATGCCTATTGTATTACCATGTTGCTTGCATGATAAGTTGCATTGTTCATATTGCATTGCGTTGATTGCATGTTTCGCATGGCATTTGGCATACATTCATTGCATTTTGTTTGGTTTGGGGCGTCAAACCAAACATGAGGACAAAGGGGCGTTTCGTACTTAAAGTGACGTAACGTACCTCAATCCTCGGTCGCCGATACTCTTGACCCAATATGATAGAGTGTGTAGCTTTCATTTGTGTGTTGCATTCATTCCATATTGATATGCACCTTTGACAACTTCGGCCATCATCCATCGAAATGCGTGATTGGTGGCCCGAGGGTCGAGGACCACACTCCCTTGAGTCCATAGCATGATACGGAGGGTGGTCGTGCATATATTGTCTTGTGAATTCCTTGCCATGCACTATCTGTCCTCCGTTGCAGCAAAACCAGTATTCTGCAGGAAAGAATGGCCGGTCGGCCACTTTCAGTGCCAGCCAGCTATCAAAGTCCAACCGATGGCCCTATTTCTGGTCGATCACCATTTTCTCATGGCCGGTGGATCTTTATCTTGGCCGGTGGCATCCCACAATGCTCATGGAGCAATTTAGAGGCATATCAAGGATTTTTATAGTCCTCAGAGGTGTAGAATAGTGCAAATAGAGACAACAAAAGCATGGCAACGGGTTTCCGAGCGAGGGATCGAGCATGCATCGTCCAATCATTCTGAGGCAGAGCTGCAGCGGCCTCTCGAATTTCATACTTAGTTTATTTTGTAATTAATTTGTTAATTAAATAGGGGTCTGTAATATTTAATTAGCTAGAGTAGTTAATCATTTATTTGGTTTGTATTATTTATTCGGACCCCCCTCCTAGCGAGGGGCCAAGCTGTTGTAATAAGTGTGCGTGCGTGTGATGCATGTCTTCCAACCCCGCATCTTTCTCCCTTTTATTTACCAGCTTATGATGGTTAGTTCTAGGGCATGTTTCAATTAGCATCTATATGTTCGCATGCTTGCATTCATTCATTTGTATTGCATGCTCCGGGCTCGGTGCATTATGCTAACTACATTGTATTTCAATTCCAAGTTGAATACATGTTATCTGTTGCATTTCATATGCCATGTTTAGAATAGCCGAGCCTATCTTAGTTGGATTTTGCATGTGTTGCATTAGCCATCTTAACATGAACTAGGATCACGCATTGATTACTAACTAGTTTCTGTTTTGGCTTGGAGTACTCGGTAAGCATTTATGTTTTAGCATCCTTGCATGTGTGTGAGTGACTGGCATGATAGCATGCTTACCGTGAGGCTATTTGCTTACGTGATATAACTGCCTGAATGCCTGTGGGTGAAGGTTGGGTTGCTTGAATTGGAATAATTCGTCGAAACCCGTGTTTTAGCCTACTTGCGAGTAGCACCATCAAACCATTTTCAAGTAAACAAACATGAAATGTTTTGTTCCAATTTAGGCGATCTAGCCTATACTTGTGTGTTGTGTGCATCATATAGTAAATTCTAGGCTAATAACCGGAATAAGAGCACATAATGTTTTCAAAACTCGATAGCATGGTTAGTAGAGGCAGATCTTTGATCGGGCGGGTGGGGGTGCTCACGAAGTGACCTTTCCCAATTGTACCCAAGTTCCTGAGCCGAGGCAACTTTGGTGATGACGGACACGTTGCCTTAGACATGAGTCAAGGTTTCCTAAATTCCCCCAAAAAAAAATATTTAGGTGGCGACTCTGTATCTGGCAAAGCAGTCCATGTTTGGCATTTCTTTCTAAAAATATGTTTTTCAAAACGATTTGCCGGATTTGGACTCTTTGGTGATTTATCGGTCTCACATTGCACTTTTCGGGATTAGATTCAAAACCGTTACATTTGAGTTTGAACTATAGTAAGCCCCAATGAACAAAACGGGATTTTCCCTCCCGGGACGTTCGGGGACATCTACAGCCACTTAAAGTTAGCAGAAGTCTCTGATTGCGACGCAATCTTCGCACTCGACATGGAGCGCCACTAGTAAAAGCCTTTGAATCTGGGGAAAAACATACATATAGTAATTGTCGCATCCTTAGTACCACCCTTGCCCAGGGGATACAATATTGCGGCCTTCAACCCTTGCCTAGGGAAAATAATACCGCAAGCCTACACCCTTAGTCGGGGGATACAATACCACGGCCTATGACCCTTGCCCAGGGGATACAATACCACAGCCTACGAGCCTTGCTACTCCTTTGATTTTTCCATGAAAATGAGGGATAAGTTATGCAAACATACCCGTGAAATATCATGTATATGCTCTATTTTCCCTCTTTTGCAGCAAGATGAACCAGTGTATCAGTGGTTGGCAGGCCACTTTCCGTGGCCAGCAGACTACCATTTATGGCCGGCAACCTTTCCAAGTGGCCAGCCAACCACTGATGCAAAACTTAGCAGAGTGTTAGTAAGGCGAAGCAGAGTGAGCAGTAGTGTTGGTGTTCAACTGTGCAAACAGAGACATTCAGAAGCAATACGGCGGTCTTTACAGGCAGAAACTGAGCATGTGCATCCACATCCCTCGTTTCCCGAGGCATAGTAGTTAGTTGTTTAGTTTAATCGTTCATTGCACTTGCGTTGTAATTATTTAATTAGTTAGTTAACTAGTTAGGTAATTAATTTGCTGCAATAATTATCTTAATTAGATTAGCTTAGTTCACTAGTTAGCTTAATTCATTCGGACTCTCCTTCGTGAGAGCATAATGTTGTAATAATGTGTATGTCTTCCAACCCCGCATCTTTCTCCTTTTTATTTATCCACTTTTGATGGTTAGATTAGGGGCATCACGTTTCAATTAGTATACTGCATGTTTGCATCCATTCATTTGTTTTACAAACACCAAGGCTCGGTTCATCATTCTAACTTGCATTGTCATTTATTACTTCTTTGAATACGTGTTTAAACCACATGCTATGTTCTAAATAACATGTTAAGTAGCCGAGCCTATATTAGTTGCATTATTGCATGAGTTGCATTAGTCATCTTGTATAGTTAGGTATCATGCATATCTTTCTAACTCTTTCATTTTATCTGAGCTTGGAGTATTAGGTGAGTCTTTAGTGCTTTAACATACTTGCATAAGTGTGAGTGACTGCCATGACTTCATGTTTTCCATAAGGCTAAGTACTTACTTGCTATAAACTACTTGAATGCTTGTGGATGAAGGCTTGTTGCTTGAATTGGAAATTTTTGAGTAGTGTTTATATGAGATCACTTTTTCAAGTGGCACATTTTTCAAAATGATTTTTTTCAAAACAAACATGAACTCGAGATGTTCCAATCCTTGCAAGTTAGTCTATACTTGTCTGTGTGCTCATCGCATAATAAATGCTAGCCTAATAAACCGGAACAAGAGCATATAATGTGCATAAAAATCATATCGTGATTAGTAGAGGCCGATCTTTGATCGGGTGAGCGGGGGTGCTCAAATGTATTCATGACATTCCCCTCTCGTACCTAAGTTCCGGAGCTGAGACAATCTTGGTGATGATGGACACGTGGCCTTTGACACGAGTCATGGGTTTCCTAAATTCTCAAAAATATTTAGGTGGCGACTATGTATCTGGCAAAGCAATCCATTTTTAGCAATTTGATTCAAAATCGATTTTCCAAAAGATTTGCCAGATTTGGACTCTTTGGTGTTTATCAATTTCACATTGCATTTGTGAGATTAGAATTAGAACTGTGGAAGTCCGAACTGTAGGGCTTATTTCAAACATCTCGAAAGGGGGGCGCAAAAAAGCCAAGCTGCAGTTTCTGGCAACTCTGCTAGGGAAATTTAGAGAACTTGACTCGAACTCATGATATGAAATTTTATCTACACTTATGTGTTTCTTTGCATTTTTACTTGCATTGGTGTGCTTAAGTCACTGTGTTTGCCATCTGCTATTCCTGAACGGTTTGCCAAAAGGCTTGCTTGGAAAAGCTTGCCAAAAGGCTGACTGATCACAGGCTCTGTCACGATGGGAACACAACCCTTGGATCTGGATTACCGCTGTACCATTTGATCCTCCTTTCACTTCTCGGTGTTAAGTGTGAGAGGTATATTAGGTAGTCTTGCTGAGGTACCCTTTTTGACTAATCGGCCTAGTTGCATATCGAACGCCATAGAGACTGTTCCAAACTAGGACAGGTTGCTTACCTGAATGCAAGATTGTGTGAAACCACTTTGCTTGAATAGCTAACCCTAGTTCCTGATGAAAGTAGGACAGAGTAACCCTACCCCCTCATAGGGGTGTTTTGGTTCTCACTTAACTTGTATGTGTTTTGCAGTGAAACTATACAGGAACGTGCATATTAGTTGCAAGTTGGGTATCAATTTTGGGGGCAGAAGCAGTTCTGCAGCTTTTGATTACAACTGCGTGTTGTTAACATCTGAGCTGAGGTGCTGTGTGGTTTCTGATCATTGCTTTCCTTTTTGCTTTATTCTTTTTGCAAGGTAGTTTATCACAATAGCTTCAGACGTTTCGGATACCCCCCAAGCACTCTAGACTAGCGTTAGGAGACTTTATAGATCTAGAGATCTTGTTAGGGGACAACTTGTGTTTGCTTCGCTCCCACCAATTACTAGACAGAGGAGAGTTAGGCACAATTCACTAGTTCAGCAATCACCTACATCTAGTCAGGCTCAATCTTCTACATCTAGGCCAGCAAGAGATCACTCGCCTATTCAGATGACTCAGTACCCTACAGCCAGTATGGAGGACTTGATTCGTCATCTCCAGTAAACAGTGGAAACTATGCAACAAGATGCTGCTTGCCAAGTTGAAGTTACAGCCCATCAAGTCGAAGTGATAAACAATTGCGACAACGATAACCACAACCCTCAATGGCTTATGCTTCCCATGCACCTCCTGTGGATATCCCAGCACCAGAAATCACTACCGATGTTCAAGAGAATCTGGACAATCCAGTAGACCCCTTCCCACCGCAAGCCTCCAAGGCACCAGTATACCAAACCGAGCCTTCGTTTGAATTCGAAGCTGACCCAACTATACTTAAGGTCAACAAGCTAGACAAGATTTTCAAATGGGCACAGGGCGTAAACTCTATCCCTGAACTCAAAGATGGATATACAGACTCTGTGGTGACTTTGCTAGATCGGTTTAAAATGCCACACATCGATCGTTTCAATGGCTCTAGGGATCCCACGCTTCATTGGCAGTTATTGTTAGACATCCTACGACCGATGGGCCTTACTAGACTTCAAAAGCTATCACTTTTCGGCCAGACCTTGTTAGGAATAACAGCTATCTGGTATGGAAAGATGAAGGATTTAATAAAGCAGAGCTGGGAGGAAATGGCTGAGACCTTCATCGCACAATACTCATACGATACGTAGATCAAGGTCACAACCCGTGTCCTTAAGGCAACCCATCAGGAGCCAAAGGAGGGCTTCTCAGGCTTTGTAACGAGGTGGAGGGCCAAGGCTTCGATGATGACTACTAGGCTGTCAGAGAATGATCAAATTAGGATGGTGGTACGTAATCTACAAGGGAAATTATTGCAGAAGATGATCGTCTCACCGTTGTTTACATTCACTGAGCTCCATGAGATAGGGGTTCAGATCAAAGATGCAATGAAATAGGGGTTGATAACTGATGAGAAGGAGTAGGCCAAGAGGCCTTTTGCGCATAGTTCCAATGTAACCACTAGTGGAAGCACAACTGCACGGCCATCTGATGTGAATGTCGTCACCACTACAGCCAAGACCGCCAACCCTTTTACCAACACAACCCCACAAACCTCAAACAACCAGGTTCGATCCCAAAGGGTCTTTACCTCACTTTACATGCCTTTATCCCAAGCCATGAAGGTACTGATTAAAAAGGGGCTTCTTAAGCCATTAGAGCCCCGCCTACTACCCGATCATCTCCCACCTAAACACAATCCAACCAAATACTGTGCTTTTCACCAATAGAACGGTTACGACACCGACCAATGCTTCAGGCCGCGTCATGAGATTCAAGATCTCATCGACAACAAGGTGATAACACCACCCCAAAAGCCGAATGTAACCACCAACCCTCTTCCAGCCCACAATCAAGTCCCTCCACCCCGGTACTTAAATCTAATACATACACTGGCCATCCCCTATGAGCCCAGTGTATATATTACCCCTTCCCACCAACCCAAACTGACATTGTCCTTGTAAGCACGGACTTGTGCATGATAGACACGTCCACACTTCAACCTGAACCTGTGGTGGTGACAGTAGCAGAATGAGGGAGGTTTGCCTTGGAGGAAAATGTCAATCCATTGCCTGAGAGCTCTGTGAACTTATCTGAGGAGGTATATGACCCGTGCTATTACATTGTGCCAACCGATCAAGCCAAACCAAAAGTGGTATTGCCAACAGCAGCAGAGGTCAATGTGGTTAGAGAGGATGGCCCAAGTCAGGGACTGGATGATCTAGCAGAGCTAGAGGATGACTTAGATAATCTGTAGTTCTTTGACGAGTAAGATCAAGGAGATGTGCAGATTGACTGGTTTGATCTAAATGGGTCGACAAACAACTCCAAGTGGGTTAGTGACGAGCCTGACAAAGAGGAAGAAACTGAAACATAGCCAGAGGAACAGGGAGCAAGAATTGCTGCAATGGTCGGAATGGCCTGAGACAAGGGGAAACTACCAAAGAATACCGGTATGGAATAATCAGCTCAGGAACTAGGTATTGTCAGTACCGTGGATACAAAGCAAGAAGCTGCACTGAAGCAGTTTGAACAAGAAAGGAATGAAAACAACCAGAAAGCTAGAACAACTCAACTCCTTGCGGGGGATACTTGTGATGAGGGAATGATCAGAACGGAGCCGGACAATTGTTTGTTGGCTGCTGGAGGTGCATGGTGTGAGGATGATGATCTACTTTTGGCTCACACCGATGAAGATTGGGATGAAGACCTACCAGACAATACTTGGTACACTGAGGAGATTGACTACATGACGAGAAGTGGGTGGTATTTCAAGCCGCCACAATTGGACCAAGCTAAAGCCTCTAGGAAAGATAGAAAGGCTGAGAAACAGAAGGAAAAATAGTTGGAAGAATAGGTGATGCTGAAATAGCTAAAGAAAATTCAAGCCGATATTTCAATCTGGGGTCTGCTTATGGTTTCTCGAGTGCATCAACAAGCTATACTATCAGCAATGGACAAGGCCAAGTTGTCCATTGACACCACCCCTGAACAGCTTATGGGATTAGTTTTCCCAGGTGGTGCCCTGTCCAACCCTAACCTTTTAAGAGAAAGAACTGCCACCGGAAGGCTCAGCACATAACAAACCTCTGTATATATCAGTGGAGTGCAAAGAAAAGTGGGTGCCACTGGTATTGGTCGACACCGGGTCAGCAATCAACATATGTCCTTCTTGCACAGCTTATGCCATCAGCCTGAAACCAGCATATTTTCTGCCTACAGCCCAGGTGATTCGAGCATATGACAATACCAGCAGGGTCGTGATGGAAATAGTACAAATTCGAGTTCAGGTGGGCCCAACGCAACAGGACATCGAGTTCCATATCCTAGACATCCCGGCCACCTTCAACTTATTGTCAGGGAGACCCTAGTTACACCAGGCAAGAGCTCTCTCTTCTACCCTCCACCAAATGCTGAAATACCCTCACAGGAAGGGGGTGGCTATTGTGGTTAGAAATTCGTCCATACATCCTTCGCCAGAGGTAACTACACCAGTGCTGGAAATCGACCATGGCGAGGAGGATGTATTCCTTTAAGGCTTTACGCTGGCTGAGGCCCGAGCATGCAAACCATCTTGGCAACAGATGAGGACATGTATGTCAGTGCCCAATCAATTTATTTCATGAACAAGCTACGACATGTGCCATGAATAGGGCTTGGAAGAAGTGTCTGGAAGGGCGTCACAGCATTGGCCGATGTGCCACATAATCCACATGCTTTTGGTCTTGGCTATACACCCACCAAAGAGGATTGGGTCAGGAAAAGAGAAGAGATAGCAGGCAAAGCCAGAGCTAAGTAGGTTGGGAAGCACTACGAGCTAGTTTATAGGCCGATTTGGGGAACGCTGAATAGTCATTTTGTTCGGGAGCGTGAAGACTTCCCATTTTGCTGCTTTCCCAAGCCCTGGATGAATTCTGCAAAGCAGCGTGTCCCCGGGCTTCAAAATTTTTCTTTGATCTACAATTGCAAGATAGTGATGCCGAAGAACGGGCCGAACCAACTCCTAAAGCTGAACAGGGCATACAAGGTGACTCAGACAACAGCGAGCTCGGAATAAGGGCAGCACTGGCATGTCTCCTTTCAGATCCTCCAGTCGACTCAAAGAGCTTGGGAGATAACCTAACCATCTCCATGATCGGGGACCAACCGAGTGTGAACCCATCTAGTAGCATTTTGGATGCATCTGAAGCACCATCTCTCGACTAGAAGTTGGAGGAGGGCTACCTGTCTAATAGTTCTAAGTCGGGTAGTGAACCAAAATCTGGTTCCACAGAGTCTATGGAGTTGGAATCAAATTTCGGTTCTTCTGGGTCAGAGTCCAGTATTCCTGGGGGTGAAAACCCAGATGCCAAGGTCTTGTCCCGGTCTTTTTTTTTTCTTTTCTTTTGAGTCGGTTGTAACCGAAGGGCTGGATGAGTTGGACCTTACGAATGAGAATGCCACTGCAGATTCTGAGTATTTCTCTGTGCCACTTGTTTATTGCATTGATTAAGACTTTCAGAATTTTAATAAAAACGATGAGGAACGAATTCCTCTAGTTTTGAAAACTTTGATTAATTGAGAGGAGGAGAGGTTTGCCAACCCCTTGCTAATGAAATCATTACTTTTAATGTGGGTACTGAAAAATGATCCACGTCTAGTCCAGATCGGGACCACGTTGCCTTCGGAGGAGCGTGAGCGCTTAGTCGCTTTATTAAAAGATTTCAAAGATGTTTTCACGTGGTCCTATGATGACATGCCTAGAATCGATCATGTGATTGTACAGCATCGGATCCCTCTTGACCTCGAGGCCCGACCCATCAAACAGAAGTTATGGGGAATATGCTCGGATTGGGCTTTGAAGATTAAGGAAGAAGTTACCAAATAGATTGAGGTAGGGTTCTTGCTTGTATCTGAGTATCCAACGTGGTTGGCCAACATTGTTCCAGTCTCAAAGAAGGATGGAAAAATCAGAGTATGTGTCGACTTTAGGGATCTGAATAAGGCTAGTCCAAAGGATGATTTTCCTTGCTACATATTGATGAAGTAGTGGACTTCACCGTGGGTCATGCATTGCTCTCCTTTATGGACGGGTTTTTCGAGTATAACTAGATTCTAATGCCGCCCGAGGACAGAGAGAAAACTACATTTACTATATCGTGGAGAACCTATTGCTATCGGGTGATGCCATTTGGGATGAAGAATGTCGGGGGTACCTATCAACGGGCTGCAACCACTATTTTGCATGATATGATCCACAAAGAGGTCGAGGTGTACGTAGACGACATGATTGTCAAGTCCAAAGGAAGAGAGGGCCACTACACTGCCTTGAAGAAATTCTTTCAACGGATCAGAGAATCTGGTGAGGTTGAATCTGCGAAATGTACTTTTCGGTGTGACCCAGGCAAAATCTTGGACTTCTTGATCACTTGAGAGGAGCATCAAGGTAGATCCTACCAAAATCAAGGTCATCTTAGAAATGCCACCACCAAGGACTAAAAAGGAAGTGCGAGGCTTTCTAGGTAAAATGCAATTCATAAGATGATTTATTTCCAAATTAACCTTGAGTTGTGAACCACTATTTGGTCTCCTGAAGAAATGAAAGAAATACCGATGGGATGATCGATGTCAATTCGCTTTTGAGCTGGTCAAGCAGTATCTTCGGAATCCGCCTGTGTTGTCACCAACAGATCCAGGAAAGCCTTTGATTCTGTATCTGTCAATCACAGACACCACAATAGAATGCATGCTTGCTCAGGAATCTAAGGATAAGGTGGAGAAAGCCATCTACTACTTGAACAAGAAAATGTTGGATTATGAGACCCGCTACACTTTGCTAGAGAAAGCTTACTTAGCCTTGGTATGGGCTACAAGGAAGTTGAGGCACTGCTTGTTAACTTACTCTGTAATTATGGTTTCGAGATTAGATCCCATCAAATATCTCTTTAAGAAACCAGCGCTTACGGGTAGGCTAGCCGTTGGTTGCTTTTTCTCGCCGAATTTGATCTAAAGCATGTCACTCGCAAGTCGGTCAAGGGGAGAGCAGTAGTGGAGTTCCTGGTAGATCACCCAATAAAAGGGGATGAAGCGGTAGAATACCTGTTCCCAGATGAAGCCATTCTGCAAGTTGAGGAGGAGACTTGGACAACATACTTTGACAGAGCGTCCAAACAATATGGTTATGGGATAGGTGTGTTGCAGAAAGCACCTGACAATTCCCATATTCCTTTAGCCTTCAAGCTCTGGTTCAAAGTATCCAACAACAAAGCAAAGTATGAAGCGTGTATCGCTAGTTTAGAAGTTGCCCTGGAACTAGGAGCAAAATGGTTGGATGTCATCGGGGACTCAACCTTCTTGTTTCTCAAGCAGATGAATACTGGAAGGTCAAGTACGAAAAGATGAAGGCTTATCACCAAACCCTGGACGTTCTCATTCCTAGGTTTGAAAAACTGACTTTCACACATCTACTGAGAGAGAACAACAGGTTCACTGACACCTTATCAACCCTATCATCCATGATCTTGTGGTTCGTCTACACGCCAGCCTACGAGACTATCGCCGCAATAGATGAAGCACAAGATCAAAACCCTTGGTACTATGATATCCAGAACTTCTTGGAAAAGAAGATTTATCCACCAGGGGCAAATGCCAAGGACAAGAGGGCAATACGGTGGATGGTCGTTCAATTTATCGTCTATGGAGGTAAACTATACAAGAGCAGTCATATGGGAATGCACAAGTTGTGTGTCGAAGAAGAGGAGTCAAAGCGCCTGATGGAGGCCATCCATAGGGAAGAATACGGAGTGCACATGAATGGAGTAATGTTAGCCTGGAAGATTCTCAGGCAGGGTTACTACTGGTCTACCATGGAGGAGGATTGTATTGGTTTTGTTCGGCAATGCCACAAATGCCAAATTCATACCAATCGCATGAATATCCCGCTGTCAAAGCTGTACAACATGACTTCACCATAGCCTTTCTCAGTCTGGGGAATTGATGTCATTGGGGCGGTCACACCGAAAGGGTCGAATGGGCATGAATACATTCTGGTGGCAATTGACTACTTTACAAAGTGGGTGGAAGCTCAATCCTATATAGTGTTGAAAGCAGTACATGTGGCTAAATTCATCCGAAACAATATCATTTGCCGCTACGAAGTTCCAAACGAGATCATTTCAGATAATGGCTCCCACTTCAAGGAATAAGTGATAGACTTGTTGGAGAAATACAATGTGGCTTTTCGTAAGTCATCTACATATGGGCTGCAAACCAATGGAGCTGTTGAGGCCACCAACAAGAACATTAAGCATATTCTACAGAAAATGGTTGAGACTTACAAGAACTGGCCAGATAAATTGCCATTCACACTCTGGGGCTATAGAACTTCAATCCGAATGTCTACAGGGACAACTCCTTATTCTCTTGTCTATGGGATGGAAGTTGTTCTACCAATCAAACTAGAAGTCCCGTCGCTGCGAGTCATGGTGAGTGTCAGATAGCAGAGATAGATTGGCAACAGAGCAGATTCGAAGAGCTGATGTTGTTTAATGAGAGAACGCTGAAAGCATTGTACCATGTTCAGAGCTATCAATGTAGGATTGCCATGGCTTTTAACAAGAAGGTTAAGTCCAGGAATCTCAAAGAAGGCGATTTGGTGCTGAAAGACAACCGAGCTCCCGTCCATGACCCTACGGACAAATTCAGACCCAATTAGACTGGTCCTTATATCATCAAATCTATCTGGTCGGGTGGAGCTGTTATTCTCATAGACCTGGATGGCTTAGAATTTTCCCAACCAATCAACATGGACAAGTTGAAGAAATACTATCCCTGAGAGGCTCGCTAGGCCGAAAACCCAGAAGGACAACCTAGGCAAAAATTAGAGCACAAAAAATTAGAAATAAAGAAAAACTGAGCTCGGAATGTTGAAAACCCTAAAGGGTGATCTTGGAAAAAGTTAGAGCACAAAAGGAGAGAGTTAATACTCGAGTGAACCTGAACTGAACTACGTAAGGCCTGATTCCCATCTTCGGGATACATAGGAAACTTTGTCCTGAAGTCCGATCGTAATCACCTCCCTTCCAACTCAACTGTCCTATCCATGTGTTTGATCAGGTCATCTTTGTCCGTTCTTTACCTGAAAGTTCGGTTATGATCTCTACTCTGAGAGAAGCGCTAGTTACAGTGCAGAGCAGTGCTGTTCAATCAAGGGGCAATTTGTGATCTTTGGATTCAAGGTTGTACATCTCAAGGATAGATTTCGTTCGTGTCAAGTGGTGATCCTTTTCGAAAATGGTTTTAGAAAGTTTTAATAAAAGTTGATTTTGTTCAAATTTTACCTTTTATAACTTAGACCATTTTTTGGACCAAAAGGAAAATTTTATGTGCTCACAACTTTAATTTCATTAATTTCAAACATGAAGTTCTCCAACTCTCAATACAAATCAAAGTTGCTTTTATTACATCATAAAAACTTGAAAAGTAAGGTTGAAGAAATAAATTAGGGGCATAGATGAGTCAGGTGCTCTTGCATCCCTTATTCATGCTTGTGGAAGCTTCTGATGCCAAAATAGGCCTGGTCTATGCATCATCCTCGAGCCAAGCCAAGCACTGATTAGAAAGGGCACAACTGAAACTAGGGGCAAGGGCCAGAAGCTCTCTCGTCCTCCAAACAGTGAGGTACCTAACCAAATGTGAACCTCGGATGGGGAATGAAACCAGGTACTCTACCCCCTCCTCTGGGCGGATCTGGTCATGTCCAAACTGACGTCTGAACCAGAAAAGGAAGTAGAATACACAGTATGTAAGGCCGATCAGTTGAATGCCTAGTTGTCGAGTTAAGCTAGGGGCAACGCCAAGCAATGTCAGTAGCAGACATGTTGCACATCCAATGACACCACCTCCCATCATTGGGAAAATCCACTAGCTGTTGGCTGAAGAAGTACGCTCGAGTTGAGTATTCAGTGCAAGAGTCAACTACCTTCAGCTTATCCATAAGCCACACATGGGAAAGGATGAAAGAAAAGAGAAATTAAAATAATAGAGAGATGTATGTTGGTAGAAAAAGTAAGAAAAAGGCTTTGAGAGAAAAACAGAGCACAAGTGTCGAGTGATGTGAGAAACACATATGAGAAAGGATGGGAAACAATACTTGAAGAAGTAGTGGACTCCCTGCGAATTTGGTAGTCTCTCGCCAATGGAAGGCGTCTAAGCCCATCAAAGACTTGGCCAACACCAAGCTAATATAACTCTTGCCCTCTTTCAAACCTTGGGCCACTTCAATTAGTCGAATGCTAGACCCGTCGAAATTTGGGGCAAGAAGAAAATGAGCCAGCACACATAAGTAGAGGGCATGTTGCCGAAAACCCCACCAAAAGAGCTCGCCTCGGTCACCAACGTCAAAAAATTGATGAATCAGGCTGGGAATATCCAGCTCTTTGTTGTGAACCAAAGATCGAACCTCGTGTAGAGTAAGCCCACACATCCGTCCCAAGGCTTGGATGTAGCCGAAACTGGGCTGAGGTATGATTTCCTCATCGCACCAAAATTCCATTAGTGCTTGAAATTCTTCGATTGTTGGGCATATTTCTTGTCCCCTGAAGCTAAAGTCATGTATAATTGGGCTTCAGCATCTAGCCACGGCATGAAGGAATGGAAAACAAAGTGAAGCACAGCTCAGCGGGAAAAGTACATTTATGCGGAAACCCTGAAAATTCACCTTTTCTAAGCCGTCTAAAGTCAAAATCCAATCCGAGAGTTTTTCAGCTAAAAATGGCTCCATTTGTCAAGAATTTGCAACTAAAATAAAGAAATCACGAAGCTAAACCTTTTGTAGAAGATAAGGCAGTGAGTGGAAGCCAAGTGTCAACAATCTGAAGGTCCTTCACATTGATGGTCGGTAGGTGGCCAGTAGGTAGTCGGCAAGTTGCATTGGCAGCCGGCAAGCCCCCTCTCATGGTCGGCATGTGTCCAGTAACCTCTATTTGTGGTCAGCAATCCCTCACTCTGACCTGTTGTCCACCTGTGTGTTGAGCAGTGCTGGAAGCATATGTTTTGTTTTGATCTTCAAGTGTTTTAAGGTCTTGTTTTGAGTCTTTTCGACTTTAGCAGGTTTGTTATTTTGTATTTAACTTGTTATTGCATTGTTTTTGCTTTATCAAGTTGTAAGTTGTTTTGTTTATCGAGTTGTACAGTGCCTTTTGTATTTCAGCTGGTGATCAGTTCATTACCCGATTAAGATTTTGTTTGAATCAAGTGTGTTATCTTGGCCAATTCGTTTCTATGTCCTCTTCCTGCTATATGGCGCTCATGATGCAAAATAAAACACTTTTTTTCCAAAAAAAAAAAACCTGTTAGGTTTTATTCCGCACATGTTTTTACAAAAGGAGAGTACAAGTTTTAAAGCAAATAAAACCTATATGAAGCTATACAATGTGCTAATGATACCAACAAGAGAAACTAAGCAAAAGTACAAAAAATTAGCACCAATAGCCTCATGCTCTAGAGGCCCTCTTTGTCCTCTTCTTCGGAGGAGAGGACTCTGGGGCACTGTCTTCTTCAGCGCCGCTGTCCGAAGCAGACTTGGAGGCAGAACCAGAGTCGACATCGTCTCCGCTCTCTGCCCCAGAACCCTCCTCAGCATCATTGCCTCCACCCTCGAAACCTAAGTCAACGTCATCATCTCCACTCTCGGATGACCCAGAGTACTGACTCACTACCTCCTCCGAGCCACTGATCTCAACATCATCATCGCACAAGATGGGCTCAGAAGGAATGCTCTGGCCTCTAGCATCTCTACTCTTGCTGTCACAACCCAAACTTGCCCATAAAAGTTTGGGCATGACCGATCCAATGATGGGTCTCAAAACCAAATAATCAAATAGCAAGAATACTACGTAACACCGAGGCCTGAATGACATCCATTGAGCAGTGTTTAAATACCACGATCACAAAACATTTCATCACATAACCCAACATATAATGTAGCATATACGTAAGTGACAACGACATACATACATATACAATTCCAACCCCATAACTGGGGGTATAACCAAAACATTCAAGGGTGAAAAGTTATATAAGTTTATCAACATTTGACAAAAGTACTAGTGACCCAACGTTAAGTGCCATGAAAGGAACTCTACAAAAATAAATAGGCTTCATTTAATTGATTGGACACAGTGGGGTCGATAAAAGAGCTGCTAGGGCTGGACTAAGACTAGCCTCCGAGCTGATTACCTACATAGATATACATAACACAGAGTGAACGATGCTCAGTGGATAATAGCATGTAAGCAATTCATATAAGTAAACAAAAATCACACCGTATGTAAACGTATAATTCACATGCTTGTCCTTGTTCTACATTCATTCCCAAAACGGCCTTGGGCCCAATATCATACAGAATGGCCTCTAGTCCAATGTATCAACAGCAGTTTGGAACTTTAGAGGGTAGGTAAAACACTGACATGTACACCACCTCCCTCGGCCTTAGGCCATGAGTCATAAATAATTCAAATCACATTAGGGTCGATGAGACATCGGCATGTCACCACCTCCCTCAGCCCTAGGGCTACCAACAAGAAGTAGCTTATATCCGAATGGCCTCGAGCCCATCAATAACAAAACAGAACGACCTCGGGTTCATAAGAATACCATTGCTCAATATTACACACAAGTTTTCCAATTGTTCACCATATCGAGACACAACCCGTTCACGAGTAACAGCATGTTAACAATAATTATCAGAAGTAAGTGAAACATATCACTACACTACTATTACTCACAATGCTGTGGAGGAGCAATATTCCTTTCCTATACGTGACCTACACACAACATACAACTCATAAATCAGTCCTTTTTCTTTAGTCTTTTCTTTTTTAATCAATATCTGATTCGTTCAACTTTCATTCAATTATAAGCATTTTAAAAGTGTCAAATACACATTTAAATAATTCCAAAGGGTCTACCAGAAGAAAAGAAACACACATAATTTTTCCTCTGGGGCCGTACGTGCGGAAGTCCTCCACCGCATGTGCGGGAAGATGGGCCGCACGTGCGGGAGTCCTCCTCCGCACGTGCTTTTATTTCAAAACCTCAAACTTGTACTCCCCTGTTTTCCGCACGTGCGGCTATGAGCCCCGCATGTACGGTGGTGCTTTCCACACGTACGGCCATGAGCCCCGCACGTGCGATCGCAACCCCTGTTTTGAGTAGTCTGAACCATGACAAACATCCAACTAGGTCAACACATCATAAGGTACAAAATAGAGGAATTCAATGCAATATTATGACATAACATCACACTAACATGAATCACAAGTTTAATTAGGTCTTCATTCTCTCCAAATTCATATACACAACTCGATTCCCTTAGATTTCTAGCTTTATTTGGCTAAGCAAACATATATTTAACCATCTAGTTGCATAGGTGAGTTCCAACATGCAAAACTAAAGAATAAGATGCAATTCTCCTCCATATAGCTCAAAATAATTCCAAAGCAACCTAAAACAAGAAGTATTCTTCCATTTAACCAATTACTATACACTTGGCTTTAATTATAAACCCTAGTTTTCATGAATGTAAAAGAAGTTCCAACTCAAATCAATTAGAGGTTATTTTTGGTGGGTTACTCCTACCTTGAACTCAATTCTCTACAACTCTTCTCAATTCCTTCAATCTTCTCCTTGTTGAAGCCTCTTCTTCTTTCTCTTCCTCTCTATCACTCTCTCCTTCTCAGAAGATATTTCTTTTGTGATAGGAAGTTACCAAGTTAAGGGTTTAGAAAGATTAATTAAGGGTTGACCACAAATTAATCAATTTAATCATTACGAATCAAATTTTTACAAAAGTTCATATCATGATCTAAAATCATCACAATTATAAAGTTGATTTCGGGTTATCGCGCTTCTAAGGCTCCCAATTACTAATCCAAACGTCACAATTGTAACAGATTTTTCACACAATTGATAGATATAAACCCATATTCATATAATTCACACAATTAAACTTAATTTTACATGGACTTTCACATTAAGCATATAATTACACATATAATAAGAGACTGAAAGCATACCAGAAAGCATATAAGAGGGTCGGGTTATTACACTCTCCCCCCCCTCCTTAATTAAGTTTGGTCTTCCAAACTTGCTTTACCTTACGATAGGAATAACTCCAGATACTGGTGTTGCATTTCCTCTTCTTTTTCCCAAGTAGCTTCTATCCCATAATGTTCCTGCCATTCAACTTTTACCATTGGGATTACCCGGTTCCGTAGTTGTTTCACTTGTCGGTCCAAAATTCAAATTGGTTTTTCTTTATACGTTAATTTATTATCCAAAGTGATTTGGTGGTAATCTATGACATGGGACGGATCTGGGAGGTAACCTCGTAACATAGACACATGAAATACATTATACACTTGGCCTATACTTGGTGGAAAAGCAACTCGATAGGCCACCGAACCCACTTTTTCTAGAATTTGGAATGGACCGACATAACGAGGTGTTAACTTACCCTTGTTATCGAATCTTGGGTGTTCCTTCATCGGAGTGACTTTCAACAAAAACATGATTACCTACATCAAATTCCAAATCTCTTCGTCGGTGATTTGCATAACTCTTTTGTCTACTTTGAGCGGTTCTCAATCTTTCTCGAATAGTTTTAATCTTCTCTATCATCAACTGTACAATTTCAGGCCCCAACAACGTTCTATCTCCAACTTCGGCCCAACACACGGGGGAGCGACATGGTCTTCCATATAAGGCTTCATAAGGTGCCATTCCAATGCTCGAATGGTAACTATTATTGTACGCGAAGTCTGCCAACGGTAGATGAGTTTCCCAACTTCCCTGGAAGTCTAAAACACACATTTGTAGCATATCTTCTAAGGTTTGTATTGTTCTCTTGGATTGCCCATCTATCTGAGGGTGAAAGGCGGTACTGAATTTCAATTCTGTTCCCATAGCATTCTGTAGGCTTTGCTAAAATCTTGGCACAAATTTCGGATCCTTGTCTGACACAGTTGAGACTGGAACACCATGGAGCCTTACAATTTCATTGACGCAAATCACAACAAGTTTATCCGCATTGTACTGAGTTTTCACAGGTAGGAAATGAGTGGATTTAGTTAACTGGTCCACAACAACCCATATAGAGTCCATACCTCAAGGTGTTCGCAGTAAACCCATAATGAAATCCATAGTTAAATGTTCCCAGTTCCACTCCAAGATTGGAAGGGGTTGAAGCAATCCTGCCAGTCTTTGATGCTCTGCCTTTACTTGCTGACATTGCAAACATCTCGAAACAAATTTTGCAATTTCTTTCTTCATATTCGGCCACCAAAAATTTTTCTTTAAATCTCGATACATCTTGGTACTTCTGGGATGTATTGAAAATCTTGAGGCATGTGCCTCTTCCCTTAGGTTCTTCTTAATTTCTGATACATTAGGAACACATAACCTGCCTTGAAATTTTAGCATTGAATTTGCAAGCTCAAATCCAGGTCTTGGTTTTGTCTCCATCTCGTCACTGACCTTCTTTAAAAGTTCATCTTTTATCTATCGTTGATTGATTTCTTCGATTAGTGTTGGTTGGGCAGATATTGCTGCTACCATAGCATCCCGTTTATGTGTCACAATGTCTACGTTCATCCTTTCCAATTCAA
The DNA here is from genome assembly GCA_025200525.1 of Camellia lanceoleosa. Classification (NCBI taxonomy): domain Eukaryota; kingdom Viridiplantae; phylum Streptophyta; class Magnoliopsida; order Ericales; family Theaceae; genus Camellia; species Camellia lanceoleosa. The sequence continues at coordinate 14,213,025 of CM045771.1, read as the reverse complement.
GTGATAATTCCTTTCGCTGCATGAGCAAACTTGCCAAGTTTCCCATACCTTTTCGGCTAAAAGCGTCTGTAACTGTATTGGCTTTACTAGGATGGTAATGACTTTGCAAATCATAGTCCTTAATAAGTTCCAACCGCCGTCACTGTCGCATATTCAACTCCTTTTGGGGTAAAAAGATACTTAAGGCTCTTATGCTCGGTGAAGATTTTACATGTAGTGCCATACAAATAGTGTCGCCATATTTTTAAAGCAAAGACCACCGCTACAAGCTCAAGATCATGTGTGGGGTGGTTCTTTTCATGGGGTTTAAGTTGACGAAAGGCATAGGCAATGACCCTCCCATTTTGCATAAGTACACAACCTAGCCCTTTATAAGAAGCATCACTGTAGATCACAAATCCTTCGGCACCAGATGTGCTATAGTTAATTTTGTTTTCAATTCCTAGAAGGCAGATTCCCGCTGTTCTAACCATTCAAACAAAACACCCTTCTGAGTCAATTGGGTAAGTGGCACGGCAATTTTGGAGAAATCTTTAACAAACCTTCGGTAGTACCCGGCTAATCCCAAGAAACTACGCACCTCGGTCACATTAGTACGGGTTGGCCAACTCACAATGGCTTCAATCTTGTGTGGGTCAACAAAAACGCCCTCCTTCGTTATAATATGTCCCAAGAACCCCACTTCATGTAGCCAAAACTCATATTTCTTCAACTTTGCATACAATTTCTTATCCCGAAGCGTCTGAGGAATTAAACGAAGATGGCTTTCATGAGCTTCCGCATCTTTTGAATAAATGAGGATGTCGTCTATAAACACTACTACAAACTCATCCAGGTAAGGCTTGAAGACATGATTCATTAAATCCATGAATATTGCCGGTGCATTGGTATCACCATTGGTAACTCATAATGACCGTATCGGGTTTGAAACGCAGTCTTCTCAACACCCTCAGCTCTAACCTTCAATTGGTGATTCCCAGATCATAAATCAATTTTCGAAAAGACTTGTGCCTCTTGTAGCTTATCAAACAAATCATCGATCCTAGGCAATGGGTACTTATTCTTGATTGTTACTTTATTAAGCTCCCTATAATCCACACACAACCGAAGGGTCCCATCTTTCTTCTTCACAAAGAGGACTGGTGTGCCCCAAGGAGAAACGCTCAGGCGTATGAACCCTTTATCAAGTAAATCTTGTAACTGAACATTCAACTCTTTCATTTCAACCGATGACATCCTATAAGGAGTTTTAGAAATGGGTTGAGTTCTTGGCACCACTTCAATTGTAAACTCGATTTCACGATCCACTAATTCCCCTAGTAACTCCTTCGGAAAAACATCCAGAAATTCACGAACAATTGGAATCATGTCAATACACCCATTCACTGATTGCCCCTTCAAGACGTTGCATAAATACCCCTAACACCCTTTTTGTAATAATTTGCATGCTTTCATTACATAAATTAAATAAGGTGGAGAAATCACTCCATGCCCCTTAAAAATAAACTCTAGTTTGTCCTGAGAAGGCAAAAAATGATTTGCTTAGACGTACAATCAATAGTCACATGATACTTGCTTAACCAGTCCATTCCCAAAATGATATCAAAGTGAGTCATATCAAGAGGTAACAAGTTGGCATATACTCAGACATCCCCAATTAGGAGTTCACAGGAAAAATAAATGGATGTACAAACCATAGAATCCCCCAAAGGTGAAGACACACACAACACATAAGGTAGTAATTCCACAGGTCTATTTAAATTGCGGACAAACGTTTTTGACACAAAGGAGTGGGTAGAACCTGAATCAATTAACACATGAGCAGAGTGACCATGAATAATAAATGTACCTGATACTACCGTTTCAGCATTTTGCACATCGCCCGGAACCAATGCAAACACTCTTCCTTGCCTAGCGATTTTTTTAACATTAGTGGATTTTGTAACTGACTTTGTGCTTAGAGCTAGTGTTGAACCTACCGAACTTGTAGTAGTTCTATTCCTATTTTTCCAATCTCTTTGAGGACAATCCCTTACCAAATGGCCCGTTTTGCCACACTTAAAACATGCCCCGGTTAGCCGATAGCGAGTCCCACGGTGTCTCTTTCCACAATCTAGACAAATGGGGACTGAATCTCGAGTAGGAGTGGAAGCACTCGAGTTCTCGAATTCAGTTTCTTATTTGGTGGAATTGTTGGTCCCCTTGATACTTGAGTATTCTGCCTCTTCCCTCTCTACTCAGAATTCCGACTCTATGCGGCAATATTTTCCTCTGCCATGACTGCCCTTTCCAGCACGTCAACATATGTAGGTAATTTTAATTCATTGATTCGATCAAGAATAGCATTCTGTAATCCCCCTTCGAATTTCCTCGCATTCTAGTAGTCCGTGTCCACCATGTAAGGTGCAAAACGGGCTAGTTCCGCAAATTGAACTTCATACTCCACAACAGTCTTATTCCCTTGTCTCAGAGTTTCAAACTCAGTCACCTTCTTATCTCGCATACACTGCGGAAAATACTTATCATAAAAGAGTTCCAGAAATCGGGCCCAAGTCAACCCTTGATGTTCAATTCTTGTGAGCATCCACCACCTACGTGCTTCGTCTTCGAGAGTGAAAGCGGCCAGTTGTACCTTCTGAACTTCAGTGCATGGAAACACCTCAAATAACTTCTCTACGCCCAACACCCACGCCTCTGCTTTCATCGATTCAATTCCCCTCTTAAATAAAGGTGGCTTCATCTTCTTAAATTCTTTCGTAAGAGTGATGGTTCGATCCTCAGCATGATGATCTTGCACCACAGGCGGAGGTGCCGGTGCCGGTAGTGGTTGTTGATGCTATTGTTGTTGTTGTCGTAGAATTTCTGACATTTCCATAATCATTCTTTTCATTCTATCTAACCGTGCGGAGGTAGAATCCTCCGGATCATCCATCCTTGTCCTCACTATGATCTACATAACAATCAATATAATAGACACAAGAGGTACACAAATAGATATGAATAATAACCATTTCAAAATACTTGTCAGTAGATATTACATGTACAAGTCGCGTTGCTATCGCTTACTTAGTGTGCATCAAAAGTATTATGCATGGGACTTAAGTCTTTTCTAGACATCCTAAAGCTCAATGGATTCATGTGTGAGATAGCAACTCGTGCTCTGATACCACTTGTCACACCCCAAACTTGCCCCTAAAAGTTTGGGCATGACCGACCCAATGATGGGTCTCAAAACCAAATAATCAAATAGCAAGAATACCACGTAACACCGAGGCCTGAACGGAAGCAATTATTAATCCAAAATGACATCCATTGAGCAGTGTTTAAATGCTACGATCACAAAACATTTCATCACATAACCCAACACATAACATAGCATATACATAAGTGACAACGACATACATACATATACAATTCCAACCCCATAATTGGGGGTATAACCAAAACATTCAAGAGTGAAAAGTTATATAAGTTTATCAACATTTGACAAAAGTACTAGTGACCCAATGTTAAGTGCCATGAAAGGAACTCTACAAAAATAAATAGGCTTCATTTAATTTATTGGACAATGGGTCGATAAAAAAGAGCTGCTAGAAATTTGGACTAAGGCGGCCTCCGAGCTGATTACCTACATAGATATACATAACACAGAGTGAGTGGGGCTCAGTGAATAATAGCATGTAAGCAATTCGTATGAGTAAACAAAAATCACACCGTATGTAAACTTATAATTCACATGCTTGTCCTTGTTCTATATTCATTCCCAAAATGACCTTGGGCCTAATGTCATACAGAACGGCCTCAACCCCAATATCATACAGAACAGCCTCAGGTCCAACATATCAATAGTTGTTTGGAACATTGGAGGGTAGGTAGAACATCAACATGTACACTACCTCTCTCAGCCTTAGGCCATGAGTCATAAATAATTCAAATCATATTCAGGTCGATGAGACATCAGCATGTCACCACCCTGTAGCCACCCTATTTTTGACCAACCTTAAGACTCAAACGTCATCAATTGAGTGTTCGGTGATGGTGCATGTTGTACTTGTTTCAAGTCTTCAGAATTCTGGCTGAGAGCCTTGCCTCCGGGCCTCTGAACTCTTTTGTGCTTCGGCTCGGTTTGTGGACCAAACTTTTTTTCTCTTCCCGGAGTGAGGGAGAGGTCTTGTAGACCACTTTTCGTGGTCGTAGACCACTTTTCCCGTTTGGAGACTAGTTCCCGATTTTTTGAGCCTTTGGCCATGCGCCTTGTTTCGCGACCACTTAATGTTCTCCGTTTGGCGTGGTTTTTGAACCACACCTTGTTGCCTCTACTTAGAGGAACACTGTGGTCCAGGAGACCACTTTTGTGGTTGCATACCACTTTTGGTGCTCGTAGACTAGTTTTCGAGGCTTTCGACCGCGTACTTTGCCTCCCGATCTCTCGTCTTGCGTCTGCTTTGTTTTGTTTTTGGTACAAACCTTGTTTTCCTTCTTTGGAAGGTGGTCCAAGGGTGGGAGACCAGTATTTCTCCTGGCCAACCACTTCTTCCTCTGCCAGCCAATTTTCTGGTCGGACAACTGGCTTTCTTGGTCTTTGGGCCATCTTTTCTAGTCGGCCACCACACCACTGCATTGTTTTCATGCCCTGGACTCTCTCCCATCATGGCCGACCAGTTTTTGCTCTCAAAGGCCACTTGAAGTGGTCGGCCGACCACTTTAAGTAGTAGGCCGACCACTTCAGGTGGTAGGCTGCTTTTTGACACCTTTTTGGAGATAGTTGGAGGACATTAGGGCCATTCTCCATACACATATATGGAGGGATTGCCTTGGTGCTTAGCTTCTCCTAGAAGCTTTGCCTTTCCTTTTCTATAAGAGGGAAGCTCCCCCTCCCTTCTCTAGGTTCAGAAAATTGCCCTTAGAGAGATACATATAGTTTTGTATCTATCTTGCTTGGTTCTTCATTTTTGTGCTTCAAAAGTGTAGATTTGTTTTAGTTTAACACACAAACACACACTCAAACACCATCCTTGGGTAGCTGAGGTGCTAAGGAGTTGTTTTTGGTGTTCTTGGACTGATTTAAGCTCAAAGAACTTGCTAGAGTTACAGTAGTAAAGAAGGTCTTCAAGGGTGAGTCTTTGACCTTTAAAACCCCCATTCTTGCTTAAGCTTTTGAGCCTATTTTCATGCTATTTTAAGCTTAACTTATAACTAAAAAAATTTCCTTTTTTAAGTGCTTAAAATAGTTGTTTTAGGTCACTTTTTCATTTGGGGTGATTTACCCTCTCTTAAGCCTTGGTAGGCCTTGTTTTAAGCCATCCCTTTAGGCTCTTGTTGAACCCTTTGCATGACCTTTCTACCACTGAAATCCAGGAGGATTTTCAGTGGTGGAAAGGTGGTTTTGGTGTCCTAAATAGGAGAGGGTCATCCCCTCTGCTTGTGTCTTGTTTACTTACTTCATATGCCTCATGTTTGAGCACCTTTGTTAAGCTTTTGTTGGCCATATCTTAGCATGTATTTGTGTTTGTTTTGCTGAGGCATAACACTATTTTTACTTGCTTTGGTCACTCCATGCATGGTTAATACACTTGTAGTGTAAATCACACAAACTAGCTTTATGTGCTTCATGAAATAGCATGTCATTCTAGCTTCTTTTCTTTCCATTTCAGAATGTTTTTGGTGATGTTTTGCCATGTCATGACTCTTTTTTTGTTTGTTTTGGTTGGCCTTTGCATGCTCCTTACACTTGTAATGTAATTCCATGAAATAGCCTAACATGCATCATGTTGTAACATGTCATTTTAGCATGCTTTTGGCTTAACTTCATGAAGCTTTTGTCCATGTTTTACCATGTTTGAGGTCTAATTTTAGTTGTTTTGGCCATGCATGACTTTCTTTGTATAGCTATGGTTCAATCTATCTTGTTAGCTTTGAGCATTGAGTCCACTAGCATGCATTACTTGGATTATTTCAATGATTTGGCATCATTTATTATGTTATTTCAGTCCATGTTTCATGGCCATGCATTCACATTTGTCACTCATTCAATGCATTGGAGGGTTTGCCCCTTTATGCCTTAACATGAACCATTGTGTATGCCTTCATGCCATAGCTTGCGAGCCATCATTTCAGTGCTTATTTGGGGTTATTATGCCATGATATAACTCTAATTTTTGTTGCTTAAGTCATCACATGCTTGGTCTTAATAGGTGTAGTGTAATCCACCTTATTTGCCTTGTATGCATCATGCCTCATGCTCACTATGCTAGCTTGTTTTGGCATCCTTCCATGCATGTTTTAGACTCATTTTAACATGTTCTAGGACTATTTTGGGTTGCATTGGTCACATGCTTCATGTTTTGTATACTTGTAGTACAAATGCTCTTGCTTGCCTAAAGCTTTGAGCACCATTGCATGCTTCATTTGTGTTGTGTACATGATTTGGCATCACTTAACATGACATTTCAGAGCTTATAGCATTGCCATGTTCCTACCTCAATCATGCTTTAAGTGCCTTTGAGTGTTATGCATTGTTGCCTAGTTTATGCCTTAGCTCGTATGCTTGCATGCCTAGGTATTTGAGCCCTCGTCTCAGCATGTTTAGGTCCTTATTTTGACCTACTTGAGCTCTGTCCATGCTTATTTCATGCATATTTTCCATGTATTGCATGCCCCCTTTGTAATCCTCTTTACTAGCCTTATGCCTTAAGGACTCTAGTATGCTATGCTTGTATTGTTTGAATGATTTTGCATCATTTCATTCCTTATTTCAGTACATTTGGTGTTGTCACACTTCCATGTTTATCGCTTCTTGAGCACTCTTGAGAGTTGTGCTCTTTGGCCTAGTTGATGGGCCAATGCATGCGCATGCTTTGTTTTGCATTTTGTGCCTTTGTTTTGGTGTTATGGCCACTGATTTGGGTGGGGCTGAGGTCTGTTCATTTCGGTTTAAGTCCATTGAGTTTGTGGTTTACATGTTGTTGCATGCTTGGTATATTGCATATTGTTGCCCTTATTGCATTGCATTGTGCATGCATACATTACATGGTGTTTAGAACCTTATGATTGCCTTGCATTGAGTATGCCATCTAGTTCTTAGCATCGAGCATTGTGTATGACATGTTATCCCTTGCATTGTGTATGCTATGTTGTTAGTTCCATTGCGCATGCCATGTAGTTGCATGTTTGCATGCTAAGATTGCATTACATTGCATTGAGCATGCCATGTTATGTATTGCATTGTGTTTGGAATAGGTGTTAGTCCAAACATGAGAAACGAGGGACGTTTCATACTTCAAGTGATGAAATGTGCCTCAATTCTTGGTCGCTAACGCTCTTGATCATACATGATAGAGTTTTACGCTTTATGTGTTTACTTGTGCATTCATTTCCATATTGAATTGTGCAACTTTGCCGCTCGGCCATCATGCATTGAAATGTGCGATTGGTGGCCCGAGGGTCGAAAACCACACCCCCTTGAGCTCATGACATGATAGAGAGGGTGGTTGTGCACACATATCTTGAAAATACATTGCCATGCCCTTTCTTGCTCTCTTGCGACAAATTGCGATTCGGCTGACAACAAGCGGCTTTGACCCGAGAAAAACTAGCTGGCCGACCACTTTCCTGATTTTTCAACAACCAAAAGTGGTCGGCCGGTGTCTGGAGAGACCAAAAGTGGTCGGCCACCCTCCCATAGGTTTCCCTAGGTGGAGTTTCATCTTTCTGGAGCTTGGTGCAAGTTCCTGAGAACAAATGAAAACAGAGGCAAATCGGGGTATCGCATTGGATTTCCGAACGAGGCAACCGAGCATGCATCTAGTCTTCTCCCTCTGAGAACCTCCTGTTTTACTGCTTTCCTTAGCTGCCATGCTTAGATAGCTTGCTTATGCTTTGGTTTGTACTTTAATCAGTTAATGCGTTTAGCTATTTCAATTCGTTTTGTAATAATTAGTTAACTAGGATTAGTTAATTAATTTGTTGTGTAATAATTAGTTTAATTAGCTTAGATTAGCTAGTTAGCTTCTTATTCGGTCCCTCCCTCGAGAGGGTGTATTGTTGTAATAAGTGTGCGTGTGTGTGATGCATGTCTTCCAACCTCCATTTCTTTCTCCCTTTTACTTAACCGCTTACGATGGTTAGTGTTAGGGCATATTTCACTTAGCATACCTTATGCTCGCATGCGTGCACCCATTCATCTGTCTTGCATGCACCGGGCTCGGCGCATCATGCTAAATGCATTGTATTTCAATTCCAATTTGAATAGATGTACCAAGTTGCATTTCACATGACATTCTAGAATAGTCGAGCCTATTTTAGTTGCATTCCCGCATGTGTTGCATTAGCCATCTTAAAATGAACTAGGATCATGCATTGATTTCTAACTAATTCTTTGTTTTGGCTTAGAGTACACTGTGAGTGTTTACGCTTTAGCATATTGCATATATGTTAATGTTTCCATGAAAGCATGCTTGCCATGAGGCTAATTGCTTACTTGAAATAACTACCTGAATGCCTATGGTGAAGGTTGGATTACTTGAATTGGAACAATTCATTGAAATCTACATTTTAGCCTACTTGCGAATAGCAAACTTCAAACCATTTTCCAAACAAACGGATATGCGATGCTTTGTTCCAAATTAGGCGATCTAGTCTATATTTGTTTACTGTGCGCATCACATAGTAAGATTAACTAATTAACCGGAATAAGAACACATGTGTTTTCAAAAACAAGATATCATGTTTAGTACAGGCCGATCTTTGATCGAGCGAGTTGGGGTGCTCATTAAATGACCTTCCCCAATCGTACCCACGTTCCCGAGCCGAGGCAACTTTGGTGATGACGGACATGTAGCCTTAGGCATGCGTCAGGGTTTCTAAATTCCCCCAAAATAAAATATTTAGGTAGTGACTCTGTATCTAGCAAAGTAGTCCATGTTTGGTACTTCTTTATAAAAATCAGTTTTCCAAAACGATTTGCCGGATTCGGACTCTTTGGTGATTTATCGGTCTCACATCGCACATTGTGAGATTAGATTCAGAACCGTAACATTTGAGTCCGAACTATGGTAAGCCCAATGAATAGAACGCAATCTCGCGACATATCTCTTCGCGCGCAGAGCGCCGGGACGTTCGGGGCACGTCCACACACCCCCCTCAGCCCTAGGGCTGCCAACAAGAAGTAGCTTATATCCGAACGGCCTCGGGCCCATCAATAACAAAACAGAATGACCTCGGCTCCATAAGAACACCATTGCTCAATATTACACACAAGTTTTCCTATTGTTCACCATATCGAGACACAACCTATTCACAAGTAATAATATGCTAACGATAATTATCAGAAGTAAGTGAAACATATCACTACACTACTATGACTCACAGTGCTGTGAGGGAACAATATTCATTTCCTGTACGTGACCTACACACAACATGCAACTCATAAATCAATCACTTTTCTTTAGTCTTTTCTTTTTTAATCAATATCTGATTCGTTCAACTTTCATTCAATTACAAGCATTTTAAAAGCGTCAAATACACATTTCAATCATTCCAGAGGGTCTAACAGAAGAAAACAAACACACATAATTTTTCCTCTGGGTCACACGTGCGGAAGTCCTCCACCTCACGTGCAAGAAGGTGGGCCGCACATGCCGGAGTCCTCCTCCGCACATGCATTTATTTTAGAACCTCAAACTTGTACTCCCCTATTTTCCGCACGTGTGACTGGTGCTTCCCACACGTGCGGCCATGAGCTCCGCACATACGGTCGTAGTCCCTATTTTGAGCAGTCCGAACGAAGACAAACATTCAACTAGGTCAACACATCATAAGGTACGAAACAGAGGAATTCAATGCAATATTATGATATAACATCACGCTAACATGAATCACAAGTTTAATTAGGTCTTCATTCTCTCCAAATTCATATACACAACTCAATTCCTTAGATTTCTAGCTTTATTTGGCTAAGCAAACATATATTTAACCATCTAGTTGCATAGGTGAGTTCTAACATGCAAAACTAAAGGATAAGATGTAATTCTCCTCCATATAGCTCAAAATAATTCCAAAACAACCTAAAACAAGAAGTATTCTTCCAATTAACCAATTACCATACACTTGGCTTTAATTATAAACCCTAGTTTTCATGAATGTAAAAGAAGTTCCAACTCAAATTAGTTAGAGAGGTTATTTTTGGTGGGTTACTCCTACCTTGAACTCAAATCTCTACCACTCTTCTCAGTTCCTTCAATTTTCTCCTTGTTGAAGCCTCTTCTCCTTTCTCTTCCTCTCTAGCACTCTCTCCTTCTTAGAAGATATTTCTTTTGTGATAGGAAGTTACCAAGTTAAGGGTTTAGAAAGATTAATTAAGGGTTGACCACAAATTAATCAATTTAATCATTACGAATCAAATTTTTACAAAAGTTCATATCATGATCTAAAAATCATGCTCATCACAATTATAAAGTTGATTTCGGGTTATCGCACTTTTGAGGCTCCCAATTACTAATCCAAACATCACAATTGTAGCAGATTTTTCACACAATTGACAGATATAAATCCATAGTCATATAATTCACACAATTAAACTTAATTTTGCATGGAATTTCACATTAAGCATATAATTACACATATAATAAGAGACTGAAAGCATACTAGAAAGCATATAAGAGGGCCGGGTTATTACACTGGCCTTTCTTCCTTGCTACTGGAGGAGGTACTATTGGTCCTGGTCTTTGGTCTTTGGTGTCATTCTTTGGTGCTACTGGTACAACTGGAATCTCGAAAAGACAATTGTCAACATATTAGTTATAGCATGAATATCATATGCCAGCATGATATGCAGAATGAATGTATGCAGAAATCAGATATAGTATGAATGCAGTATGCATGCAATGTGTGAATGCAGTGTATCAAATGTGGTGTATCAGATCAATGCAGTTTGGAACAGACCATAGTTGAAATGCCAATTTATTGGAAAATTGATAGCATGAAACATAAATTGAAGAAATGACTTGGACACCGTAGAGACTGAGCAGCGCCTCTCTCCTCTATACCATGCCCATCAGGGAGGCTATCAGCTCGACAACCCTCCATGTGTACTCTATAGAGGCTTGTAAATGCATTTGGGTGATCAGTATCTGCAATGAACATATCTAAAATGACATGTGGGGTGCAAATGTAAAGAATGGTCCATACCTGAGTCGGGCCTCAAACCCTATAGACCGCCCGAACGTCACGGCTCCACGCACGAATGGCACGAAATTCGTTTTGTTCATTAGCTACTACAGTTCGGACTCAATGTCACTGTTCTGAATCTAATCTCGCAAAGTGCAATGCAAGACCGATAAATTACCAAAGAGTCTAAATCCGGCAAATCATTTAGGAAAACTGATTTTAATAAAGAAGTGCCAAGTATGGACTACTTTGCCAGATACAGAGTCGCCACCTAAATGTTTTTGTTTTGGAAAATTTAGGAAACCCTGACTCGTACCTGAGGCCATGTGTCCATCATCACCAAAGTTGCCTCGGCTCAGGAACTTGGGTATAAGAGGGGAAGGTCATGCAATGAGCACCCCCACTCACCCGATCAAAGATCGGCCTTTACTAACATGATATTTTGTTTTTGAAAACACATGTGTTCTTATTTCGGTTTATTAGCTAGAATTACTATGTGATGCGCACAGCATACAAGTATAAACTAGATCGCCTAAGTTGGAACAAAACATCTCATGTTTGTTTGAAAATGGTTTGAAGGTGTTACTCGCAAGTAGGCTAAGACGTTGATTTGCCACCCTCGAGTAGGCTTAGAAAAACATGATTTTGCCACCCTCAAGTGGGCCTAAAACTTGCATTTCGATAAATTGTTCCAATTCAAGCAATCTAACCTTCACCCACAGGCATTCATGCAGTTATATCATCTAAGCAAATAGTCTCCTGGCAATCATGCTATCATGGCAACACTTACACACATGCAAGATGCTAAAGCGTAAACACTTACAGTGTACTCCGAGCCAAAACAAAGAACTAGTTAAAAATCATGCATGATCCTAGTTCATGTTAAGATGGTTAATGCAACACATGTAAAATGCAACTAGAAATAGTCTTGGCTATTCTAAAATGGCATATGAGATGCAACTTGATAATCATGTATTCAAGTAGGAATTGAAACACAATGCAGTTAGTATGATCCGCCGAGCCCGGTGCATGCAAGATAGATGAATGATGCATGCATGCGAAGCATAAAGATGCTAATCGAAATATGTCCTAAAACTAACCATCAAAAGCTGATAAGTAAAAGGGAGAAAGACATGGGATTGGAAGACATTCACGCACTCACGCACACTTATTACAAAATTCGCCCTCTCGACGGAGGGTTCGAATGAATCAACTAGCTAGCTATGCTAAGCTATTCTAACTAATCTAATAATCTAATTAGACTAATTACTACATAATCAAAATGAATAACTAGCTAACACTAAGTTAATTATTACAACACGTTCAACTAATTAAGCAAATTAATTAAGTTACAAAACCAACTAAGTAAGGAAGGAAAGAAGCTGAATTGAGCTGCCACAGCACTGCCTCAAAATGATGAATGATGCATGCTCAATCACCTCCCTCGAAAATCCGTTGCCATGCCTCATGTTGCCTCTATTTGCACTGTTTTAGACTTCTGAAAACTGTACAAATCTACAAAACACTTCTGATCCACCTTATGGACATGCTAAGAGGCCATTGGCCAAATGGTATGGTCATCGGCTAAGGGATAAGGGTCATCGACCACTTTTGAGTCCATCGGCCAAATATTGATAGCCGATCGGCACACCAGATAGCCGATCAGCCATCTCTTCCTACAAACTGCTCCTTTTGCTACAGTAGAGTACAAACAGAGGCATGGCAATATGTTTGCAAGAAAATGTTGTGCAACCACACCCGTTATCATGTTTGAAACTCAAAGGAGTGTAGTGCTCGACTCTCAAGCCATCAATCATGCATTCCAATGCATGATGGCCAAAGAGGCCAAGTTGCACAAATCAATATCACATGAATGCACAAAAACACATAAATCCCTTAACCTCTATCATGCATGATCAAGAGGGTTGGCGACCGAGAATTGAGGCACGTTTCATCACTTCAAGTATGAAACGTCCCTCGTTCCTCGTGTCTGGTTTAACACCCCAAACCAAACACAATGCAATACATGCAACATGGAGATGCTATGCAATGCAACATAAGCATGCCAAATGCAATCTAACAAGCATGCAAAATGAATTGCAACCTAAACATGCAAACATGCAATGTACCAAGCATGCAACAACATGCAAAAATCATGCAATGCGACAACATGTAATGTGACAAGCATGCAACAACAACAAAATGGGACAAGCATGCAACAACATGCAAGATGGACTTAAACCAAAATGGACAGACCTCAATCATGCCCAAATCAGTGTCCAAAATGCTATGAAATTATGGCATGAAATGCAAGACAAGCATGCGTGCCAATTGGCCTATCAATTAAGCATAAGAACACAACTCTCAAAGGTGCTCGAAGAGTGACAAATGCAAGTGTATGACCACACTAGAAGCTCTGAAATCATGCATGGAATGATGCTAAATCAACCGAACAAAACAAGTATAGCATATTAAGAGGCTCGAAGCTCAAGGTTAACAAAGGGACTTACACCATGGCCATGCAAAGCAAGCCCCAAAGGGCCAAGGGCAACCAAAACAGTCCCAAGGCAAGTCAAAACAAGACCAAAAATATGCTTGAACCTAGCCAACACAAGTTAGAACAAAAGACCAAAAGCATGAAGCATGCAAGGCTAACAAGGGGTGTTACACTACACCTATCAAAACCAAACATGGCATGACTTTAATCACAAAAATCAGAGTTATATCATGGTAAAACAAGACCAAAAATACATTGAAATGATAGCTCAAAGGCCTAAGCATAGAGGCATACACAATGATCCATTCTTGAGGCATAAAAAGCCAAACCTCCTAGGCATTAAAAGAGTGATAAGCACAAGTGTATGATCATGAAATATGCTCTGAAATTAAATAACAAATGATGCCAAATCATGAAAGTAGCTCAAGCAATGCATGCTAGTGGCTTGGAAACTCAAAGCTAACAAGCTAGAATGCACTATGGCTATACAAAGCATGGCATGCATGACCAAAACAACATAAATTAGAGCTTAAGCATGCTAAAACAAGGCTAAAAGCTTCTTGGAGTTGAGCCAAAATATGCAAGAATGATGGTCTAAACACAAGATGCATGTTAAGGCAATAGAGAGGATTACACTACAAGTGCATGGTGCATGCAAGAGGCTATCAAACCAACCTTACACAGAGGTATAACAAGCTGAAATAAGGCCTAATACATGCTAAGATGGAGCCAAAACAAGCTTAACAAACATGTTACTTTTATGAGCCATCAATACAAGCATATGAGACATAAGGAGAAGGGATGACCCTCTCCTATTTGGGACCTCAAAACCACCTTTCCACCACTAAAAATCCTCTAATTTTTAGTGGTGAGAAGGCCAAAACAAGGTGGTCCCAATAGCCCAAAAAGAAAGGCACAAAATAAGGCCAAACAAGGCCTAAGAGGGGGTAGCCAACCTCCAACACAAAAATGACCTCAAACAAACATTACAAGCTTGCAAAATTAGAACTTTTTACAGCAGAAAGTTAAGCTTAAATCTGCCTGCAAATAGGTCCAAAAGCTTAAGCCAAAATAGGAGATTAAAAGGTTAGTTTCTAACCCTTGAAGAACACCTTCAAGAACACAACTCCAGCAATTTTTCTGACCAAAACCAATCCAAAAACACTAAAACCAACTTCAAGAAGCCTTAGAAACAAAAGGATGGTGTTCTAGTAGGTGCTTTAGTGTAAAAGTGTGAAGAATTTACACTTTTGAGCACAAACAAGAGCAAATATGGAGAGAGAGGTAAAATATAGAGAGAGAGTGATATATGTTTTGTATATCAACTTTTCAGAACCTCTGGAAAGGGAGAGAGGTCTCCCTTCTTATAGAAATTTAATTCTCAAGCTTGTTGAACAAGCTTGAGTCTTGATTCAATCCCTCCATACACATGTATGGAGGATGAGAATTGTGCTCACCAGCTGTCACAGCTGGCACAAAAATATCTGCAAAAGCAGGTGGAAAGGTTTCGGCCAAGAAATATGGCTGATCGACCAAAAAGAGTGCCGATCGGCCACCACGTATGGCTGATGGAAAGAAAACAAGGTCGATGGCACAAGGCCTTAGCCGATGGGTTGTAGGGATGGCCAACAAGCCACCCTCTTCCCTCAAGAGCAAAACCACAAGTCCTTGGTCCATAACCAAGCACAAAACAAACAAGTTAACAGATCCTAAGGCAAGGCGCGCAGCCAAGACCTTCGGGAACTCAAAACGAACACGAGCATGGATGATCAACGAGTGTTCAAACGATGACATCCAAGTCTTGAGGACGATCAAAAATGGGGTGTCTACAATTGCCCCTCTTTGACATAACTCGAAAGTCATAAGATGACGGAAGTGAATGTCAAAGCCCAGAGATGACCCATTTTCGACAAGGCCGAAGACTTAGATAAGCATACAAGATAGCAAAGAGATGCGCCCGCAGGCAGGGGCAAGATGCAAATGACATGCACAATGCCGAACATAACTTATGATCATGCAAAGAGAGCTGTAATGAAGCATAACATGCAAAGTAAATGAGACATTTTAAGCAAGCGAATAAGAAATAACAGTCCCATATATTCCAACAGAAAGGATGTAAGAAAATTATGCAATTCTCACTGCGTCTCACGCGGAAAAGACTAAAAGCGACTACCAAGAACACCTGGAGTCTCAAACACAACATCTCTCATTGTAGCACAAGCAAGAGAGGAAAAAGAGCATCTCTCAGCGTGGCACACGCATGAGAGGAAAGAGAGCATCTCTCAGCGTGGCACACGCATGAAAGAAAATAGAGCGTCTCTTAGCGCGGCACACGCATGAGAGGAAAGAGAGCATCTCTCAGCGTGGCACATACATGAGAGGAAAGGACTGTGCAAGAAAGCGCAGTAATCCAAACGCATTTCAAATGCGAAAGGAGAGAGATACGTCCAAACGCATGCCAAACACGAACGGAGAAGCGTAGCAGTCAAACTGAACCGGGCCTTCTCTTGAATGAACCGTACATACAATATCATGCCTGCAGAAGAAAGAAATTCAACTGATACAATATAGTAGAAACACATGTTCAATCGTTAGATCAAGAAATCATTTCAATATGAGATAAACATATGCATATTCAATGCGAGTGAGAAGGTGCATAGCAATGCGAGTGAGAAGGTGCATAACAATGCAACTAGAACAAGCATAACAACGCAAGTAGGGCATGCGCGACAACGCAAATGAAAAGTGCATAACAATGCAAGTAAAGCATGCGCAACAATGCAAGTAAGGGGATGCATGACAATGCAACCTAAGTGTGCGTGACAATGCAGACAAGAAAGTGCATAACAATGCAGGAAAGGCATGCGCGACAACGCGAGCCATGGGGTGCATAAGCACATGTAAGTAAAGTGTGCACAACAACGCAAGCAATGTGTATAACAATGCAAGGAAAAGCATAAACACATGTAAGTAAAGCATACGCGACAATGCAAGCAATGTGTATAACAATGCGATAACGGAGGCATAAACACATGTAACTAAAGCATGCGCGGCAACGCAAGAAATGTGTATAAAAATGCAAGAGAATGCATAAACACATGTAAGTAAAGCATGTACGACAACGCAAGCAATGTGTATAACAATGCGAGGAAAAGCATAAACACATGTAAGTAAAGCATGCTCGACAACGCAAGCAATGTGTATAACAATGCGAGAAAGGCACGCACGACAACGCAAGCCATGGGGTGCATAAACACATGTAAGTAAAGCATGCGCGACAACGCAAGCAATGTGTATAACAATGTGAGGAAAAGCATAAACACATGTAAGTAAAGCATACACGACAATGCAAGCAATGTGTATAACAATGCGAGAGAGGCATGTGCGACAACGCAAGCCATGGGGTGCATAAACACATGTAAGTAAAGCATGCGCGACAACGCAAGCAATGTGTATAACAATGCGAGAAAAAGCATAAACACATGTAAGTAAAGCATGCGCGACAACGCAAGCAATGTGTATAACATATATACCCAAACCCTAGGTTTTCTCCAAACACCCCAAATCTCACCATATATACATAACAACAAATAACAAGGTTAAAGATCATAACAAAGTGTAGAATATCCCTACCTCAAGTGTAGAAACCCAATGGAGAAGAGGAGGAACTTCAAAAATGACGAAATCAAACTTTATTCAGATGGAATGGTAGCTCTTGAGATGCTCCAACTCTTTATCAAAGGAAGTAAGGTAGAGAGATCCTTAGATCTAGGTGTATTTGTAGAGAGAAATCGACTTTTAGAGAGAGATTCAGGGTTTTTGAGTGAAAAGATACAAAAATTCTGTGTAAAAATCAGCTGCTACGAATTGATATATGGGAGGCTTGCTCGAGCGAAGGAGTTGTCACTCGAATATAGAATACATACCTTCAGAAGTTTTACAGACGCACACCGTCGCTCGAGCGCAAGAAGCCTCGCTCAAGCGAAGAACATTACCTTCCCAGAATCTTTGCAGGTCTGCAAAAATGCTGGGAACCCACAAAGCTTGCTTGAGCGCAAGAAGCCTCGCTTAAGCAAAGAAGCCAAAATCTGGCCAACAACTTGAACAACTAACAACAAACCTATCTCGAACATGCCCAAGACACTCCAAAACTCCAACTCAAAGACAAATGAGGGAAGACAAGACATGGATAACAATATGAAACTACGAGACCCGAATCCAGAATATAACAAAGGTCGGGTCAAAACTGAAATTGCTATATAAAGTGTTAAGAGGGAACTGAGATACGTGCCTCCCAGGCTCGCCAATAGCCTCCGTTCAAGTCTCCTCTCAGACGGGAGGTGAAGCTCATGTAGCCATATAAGGTGGCTAGGCCAGCTCCACCCTAGTCATAGAAGCGCACCCAAGGAAGGGTCACCAGGGCGCTCAGCTGATATAGGCCTACGATGTTCCACCTGTTCGATAACAAGGTGGTACCGAAGACGAACATCAAAAAGCCCCTGGCATACTAGTCTATCTCCTCTATCATCTCAGGCTTGGTCCACCTTAACTACTCGACGAACCAGGTATATCTGACCATGCATGTCCGGTATAGAGGTGGATGCGCTCCTAGTAGCTCAATCCAAGACGGCTTCCACTCTCCCATGTCTGTATCAAGAGGGATCGGATCACCCCCTACTTCTAAGCTAATGATCATGGCGAAGTCATAGGAAATCATCGGCATCTCCTCAGCAATAGAGAAGTAGAAGGAGTTGGTGGTGTCCCACCACCTCTCCACAAGTGCTCCTAGAAGGGGACGGCTAGTGATGACCCGTGTTAGGCCGGAGCAAAAAAGGCCAAAGCCAGCCTCTTCTATAATGTCCTGGACTCCAGTGGGAAGCTTGTCATACCAGTCTCGTGTGGTCGTAGCACCATACCCTCTGAAGGCACGAGACTTGCCCTGTGGCAGAGAATAGATGTAACAGATAAAGAACAGATGGATCAAATAAAGCAGTGATAATAGTATAGTCAAATAAAAGGCAATGCAAGAAATACAAGTAAAGAAAGGCAGAAATGCATGGAAATAGAGTTCATACCTCAACGGCAATGGCTGACAGGTGAGAAGCTAGCTCCCTCAACAGGAGATCCTTCAGTGCACCGTGAGCAAACTCAATGAAGCGTCTGAAGCCTCTGGCAAGTAGGACATGTGTCTAGGGATGGTATCTCTCTAGATCAAAAGGTCGTACCCTCAGCGGCAACGGCTCTAGCTCGGCCTCAGGCTCGAACTTTGCCTCAAGGTTGGCCTTAAGGTCAGCTGCTGGCTCTACTACCCCAAGAATATGTGGAAATACAAGGGGAACCTCTCGAAGTGCCCCGTCGTGTGGCAAATCATCCAACATCTAAAAATAGGTGCGAAGTAGGTGAAAAAGTGAAGAAAAATGCTGAAAAGAGGGTAAACTTGAAAAAGTCAACCCTAGGAGAGAGAAAATGGAAAAAAAAAGTCAAAGCTCGGGAAAGTTCACCAAACCTGAGAGAAACTCGAGGGAAGCAAGCCTCAAGTGGTGAAACTCCAAGAAAAAGCACTGAAATCAAATTTCAATCGGTTCAAAATAAAGGAAACATAGAGGGTTTAGCGAATCAACTTCACGTGGGGCGTTGGAAAATGCGTAGAAAGCGCGGATCTAGAGAGAATGAGCACCTAGAGAGAGAGGGGAAGCAATTTCAACTTTAGAGTTGTGAGGAAATGAAGTATGGAGTTGTATATTTAAAGACCCATGGTGAAAAGACAAAAAAGGCCCCGAACTGCCATCGGTGGCCTATCCATGGCCGGCAAGGCTCATCCGTGGCCGGCACCCTTCTACTGTGGCCGACCGGTGGCCGGTGGCCTCCCTTAGAGTCCTGATGCTGTTTTGTGTCCTTGGTTTCCAAGAAGTGTAGAGATGGTTCACTGTTGGGTTCAGATTGTCTCTACGGAAGCTCAGAACTGTGTTTTCAGTGCACGATGTTCATCACTTGTCAACATGAATGAGGTGTATCCTTTAAACATATTGTATCTCTTCCAAGAGGTAAATCGGAAGTTGCTACTGAATTTGTTTTTATCAAATTATGCTTTTGTACCTTGCGTAAAGCATGCATTTTGTTGCATAGAATATGCATTTCACATACGTTGTTGCATAGGATATGCATTTTACACATATTACATACGCGTCTTGCATGTTTTTATTTCTCACATGGAACATGCCTTCAATCAACATTGTATCTCGGTTGTTTGTTTTGCATAGAACATGCTTTTTTACTGTATCGCAATTGTTAAGTTTCTTTCTTACACAAGCAAACGATATTGTATGTACGATTCATTCAGAGGAGTTCCAGTTGAAGTCTTTGTGCATCTATCGCACTCTTTCTTTTTTTTTTTTTGTGCATCTATCAAACTTGTTCACCTTCATGCATCTATCGTACACCCCTCTGTGGTTTTACCTCAGGATGTACAAAGCACGCGCCCGAGTGCTTTTTTTTCAAGACGCGTGAAACGCGGCCCTGGACGGGTTTTACCTCGGGACATGAGAAGTACGCGCCCGAGTGGTTGTTTCTTAGGACCCATGAAATGCGGCCCTGGGTGGGTTTTACCTTGGGACATGCGAAGCACATGCCCGAGTGGTTGTTTCTCTGGACACGTGAAACGCGGTCCTGGGCTGGTTTTACCTTGGGATGTGCAAAGCACACATCCGAGTGGTTGTTTCTCAGGATGCGTGAAACACAGCCCTAGGCGGGTTTTACCTCGGGACGTGCAAAGCACGCACCCTAGTGGTTGTTTCTCAGGACGCGTGAAACGCGGCCCTGGGTGGGTTTTACCTCAAGACGTACGAAGTACACACCCAAGTGGTTGTTTTTTAGGACGCGTGAAACACGGCCCTAGGCAGGTCTTACCTCAGGGCGTACGCAGTACGCACCCAAGTGGTTGTTTCTCGTGACATGTGAAACACAATCCCAAGCTATTTTTCTTGTTTCTAAAGTTGTGTGAAACGCGATCTTGAATGGTTTCTTGTTTCTCGATACATGTGAAACACAACCCCAAGTGGTTTTTGTTTCTTGTTTTACCAGGATGTGTGAAACGCAACCCTGAGCAATGTTTTCTTTCCTCGTACTACGTCTTGGCATGGTTAGAGTGTGTTTTAGATCTTTTTGCTTTTTAGCTTGAAGCTACTGATTCAAATGTCTTTATCATATTATTGCCTATCGCATCTTGTTATTTGCTTACTGCATCATTTCGCAAGATCATAAGATTTCAAAATCACCGGCTTCGCAAAACGTGTAAGTCCAGCTTTCAAAGTTGCATTGTGCATATCATTTGCATCTTACTCCAGAACTATGTTGGTTTGATTCCTTGCAAAGGGATACGTAGGTAGCCTGTGGGCACAACCATTTATTTCTGTCTTGATTGTTTGTCCAAGTATTACGGCCTTGTCAAAATGGGTCGTCTCTGGGCCTTGACATTCACTCATGTCATTTCATGACTCCGAGTTCTGTCAAAGAGGGGCAACTGTAGACACCCCATTTTTTACTGTCCTTACGACTTGGACATCCTCTCATGCACACTTGATGATGAGTTTATATGCTTGTCCAAAGCTCGAAGTCCTCAGCGGAATGCCATAACTTTGAGCCTTTCAAACCCTGTACCTTTTTTGTCCCAGTTTTGGATCAAGCCTAGCTTTTCCAGCATGCAGTCTCTGGTGGCTTGCCGGCCACCACTTTTAGGCTACCGGCCATCACTTTTGGTCTACCGGCCACTAATAAGCCTTGCCAACCACCAGTGTATTTTGCAAATATTTTATACCAGCTGTTTGCACAGATGCATACATCTTTACCCACGTGTAGGGCTGGATCTCCTTGAAGGAATTTTATGTTTTCTATATATAGGGACCCCCTCTCTCTTGTAGCAAGGTTTGAAAATTTTAAACTCAAAAATTTTCCTCTCTCTCTACAAATTCTCTACACTTTTGTCTGCACTTCCTTAACCTTTGCCTATACACTCTTAACCAAATCTCACCATCTTTGAGCTGAGGTATTTTTGAGCTTGGTTTGCGCTCTAGAGAGTGTTATTTGCTTGGTTTTGTTGCTTGAAGTTGCTCTTCTCTTCAAAGTTATAAGACTTCGCTTGTAGCTTTGTTTTATTTGCTTCTATTCCTACTATTTTTCCATTGTTTTGGGCAGTCAAAACTTTGTGTTTTTTGGGCTGAAGCTTGGGTTTAAGGCCATTAAAGGTTGAGGGGTTGATAGCCCTTCTTTGTACCTTGTTTTTGAAGGCCTTTGCCCTTGTGCTTCCTACCCTTTTACTGTCTTTTTCCAAGCTTTTAAACACTAATTTTCAAAGCTTTTTCAGTGGCCAAAATCATACTTTGAAGTCCAAATTTGGAGGGGTTAGCCTTCCCTTCTTGTGTCTTGCTTACTAGCCTAGTTGGTGCCATGTTTTCGTATTTTAATCTAGCTTGTTTTAACTCAATTCCAGCATGTTTTAGGACATATTTAGCCTGCTTTAGCACCGTTTTGAGCTGTAGTTTGCATTTGAGCTTTGTTTTGCATGCTTCTAGTGTAATAGTCCTCATAAGCTTGATGTTTAAGGTCATAGACATCACTTATTTGAGTTGATAGCACTTATTTTTGGCTTTTCATACTTCGTTTCAGCACTAATAATCTCTAAAAGATCCCTCCTTTCTTGGCTTTTTATTTTTCTTTGAAAGTGGTTTCAAGTCACTTGCTTGCCCAAGTATGAAATTGAGGTTTCATACTTAATGGTTTAATCCCTTAGGGGGTTCGTTACCAATGGTATGATGCTTCTTTCATACCCAAAGCAACTTGTGTTTTGAGCCATCTTTCCATTAGAGGACTTTAATTCACATTTTGGACTTAATTGGATTAAAGAATGGTTGGTAAATTAAAATGAGTAACTAAAATTTGAGACTAAAAGTGAGCAGGATAATATTTGGTTGTGTTCAATCGGACGTTAATTGAACACATGGAAGCTTGAACCATTTCATACTTGCTAGTGATGAAATGATTCAAGTCTTCAAGGTCAACTTTTTCCCTTGATCATTTATGAAAGGGAGGAGGTTTGTGTCTTTTGTTGCATTTATTGACTTGCACACTTGGTTTCACAAGCCATCATGCAATGAAATTGCATCCATTGATGGCTTCTGAACCAAAGCTTGCTACTTCTTTGATTTTCCTATGAAAATGAGGGGTAGGTTGTGCAAACATGCCCTTGAAATACCCTGTATATACTCTGTTTATCCTCTATTGCAGCAAGATGAACCGGTGTATCAGTGGCCAGTAGGCCACTTTCCATGGTCGGCAGACCACCATTTATGGCCGGCAACCTTTCCCAGTGGTCGGCCAGCCACTGATGCGAAACTCAACAGAATGTTGGATAGCAGAGCAGAGTGAGCAGCAGTGTTGATGTTCAACTATTCAAACAGAGGCATTCGGAAGTAAAATGACAGTCTTTTCAGCAGAAACCGAGCATGCGCATGCACATCCCTCGTTTCCTAAGGCATAGTAGTTAGTTGTTTTGTTTAATCGTTCATTGCACTTGCGTTGTAATTATTTAATTAGTTAGTTATCTGGTAAGTTAATTAATTTGTTGTAATAATTAGCTTAATTAGATTAGCTTAGTTAGGTAGTTAGCTTAATTTATTCGAACTCTCCTTCGTGAGAGCGTAATGTTGTAATAATGTGTGTGTCTTCCAACCACATGTCTTTCTCCTTTTTATTAATCTGCTTTTGATGGTTAGATTAGAGGCATCACATTTTAATTAGCATACCACAAGTTTGCATCCATTCATTTGTGTTACATACACCGAGGCTCAATTCATCATTCTAACTTGCATTGTCATTTATTATTTCTTTGAATACGTGTTTAAATCACATGCTATGTTGCAAATAACATGTTAAGTAGCCGAGCCTATTTTAGTTGCATTATTGCATGCGTTGCATTAGTCATCTTGTATAGTTAGGTATCATGCATATCTTTCTAACTCTTTCATTTTATCTTAGTTTGGAGTACTAGGTGAGTTTTTAGTGCCTTAGTATACTTGCATAAGTGTGATTGACTGCCATGACTGCATGCTTGCCATGAGGCTAAGTGCTTACTTGCTATAAACTGCTTAAATGCCTGTGGATGAAGGCTTGTTGCTTGAATTGGAATAATTTGAGTAGTGTTTATATGCGATCACTTTTTCAAGTGGCACATATTTTGAAACAATTTTTTTCAAAACAAACATGAACTCGAGATGTTCAAATCCTTGCAAGTTAGTCTATACTTTTGTGTGTGCGCATCACATAGTAGATGCTAGCCTAATAAATTAGAACAAGAAAATATAATGTACATAAAAATCATATCATGATTAGTAGAGGCTGATCTTTGATCGGACGAGTGGAGGTGCTCAAATATATTCATGACCTTTCCCTCTCGTACCTAAGTTCCTGTGCTAAGACAATCTTGGTAATACCGGACACGTCGCCTTTGGTACGAGTCATGGGTTTCCTAAATTTCTTAAAAATATTTAGGTGGTGACTCTATATCTGGCAAAGTAGTCCATTTTTGACAATTTGATTGAAAATTGATTTTCCAAAAGATTTGCCAGATTTGGACTCTTTGGTGTTTATCAATTTCACATTGCATTTGTGAGATTAGATTTAGAACCGCTGGAGTCCAAACTATAGGGCTTATTTCAAACCTCTCGAAAGGAGGGCACAAAAAAGCCGAGCTACAATATCCAAAGATCATATGACGCTACAGCTTCTAAAATAATTGTTGGTTCACGAATATGACCAAAATACATACCTTTCCATGCAGTTGGGCAATTTTTCCACTTCCAATGCATATAGTCAATGCTCCTTAACGTTCCAGGAAATCCATGGCGTTTTCCAATTGAGAGCAATCTAGCAATATCATTGTTGTTTGGTGACCTCAAGTATTCATGAGAAAAAATTGCAACCACCGCTTCGACAAATTTTTGTAGACTTTTCATTGTAATACTTTCTCCAATCCTTACATATTCGTCCATAAAATTAGTCACTACTCCATAAGCGAGCATTCTAAGTGCAGCGATCATCTTCTAATCAGAAGACAAACTGAGCATTCCAGCACTATTTCTTTTCTAAACAAAATATGTTTCATGAGCTTCTAGAGAAAATTGAATACGAAGAAAAAGAGAACAATTCATCCAAAACCTTCTTCGAAATACGTTGGAAGGATATATGGGTGGTTCAGCAAAATAGTTGAGAAAAAGCCTTTCGTGGCCTTGCAAAGTATTACACATAATGAATGCACAACCTTGAACAGAACCACGATGTGATCTTGATCCTTTCTCGATATCTTGTTGTTCTTCTTCCATACCAACCATTGTGATTATCTCCAACTCATCATCAGAGTCAAATTCGTTGAGAATCATATTGCGTATAGAATTTTGAGCCATAGAGAAAAAATACTGAATGAATGACAAACAAATTTGAATTAAGGTGGATGAAAATTAGAAAGACAATGGTCTTATTTATATTAAAAGAATATGATCGTTGAAAAAGTGACTGTTAAAATATGACCGTTGGAATAGTGACATTTTCAAAAATATTTGAAAAAGTTACTTTTTGAAAAATATGGTCATTAAAAAATTATGCTTGTTCGAAAAAAAAAATATTTTTACCTTAGCATCTACAAAAAAAATTATGAATGATCATTAAATAAAAAAAATGAAATTAAAGCTTGATATTAAAAAATAAAATCATGCTTGAGACCCTTCATTCTTCACCTCTAATCCCACCCCTCATAATGTGTTTGATAAGTGTCAAATTCTGATTTGACAAACATTCCATCGTGTGGGGTCTAACCTCAATGCCACATCATGAGGGATCATTTAGAGGTGATAAATTAGGGAGATGTAGCATTATTGTAATATTAATCATTAAAAAATATGTACGTTGCCAAAAAAAAAAAAAAAAACACTATTAAAAAAAAGTATAAGCAAAGAATAAATAAATAAAGTAAAGAAATAATAGAGAGTCTATTGGAGGGAGTATTTAAAAAAGTAGCTAGTCAAAATAGAAAAGTAACTTTTTAGTCAAAATTTAGCTAAAGATTTGACTAAGCTGATAGAAATGCTCTAAAAGATAGATTCTTTTGAAAAAATTACAAAAATAACATTAGAGTTTTACCCTCGTACATTATAATGCTCGATTTAAATCGAATCTAGATTGGTCCCCTAATATTTCTCAAAGGGATTTTTCATGTAAAAAATTGTTAACCTCTTCTTCTGTGTATGATTATTTTACCCATTGTTTTTGGCATAATTTAAGTTCACTGGAGGTCAGCTGGCAATGGTTGGAGGTGGTGGATAGCGATAGTGACCAGCGGTGGGTGACGAAGGGAATAGATAGTGAAAACAAAAATGATATATCCAAACAAGTTTTCATTTTTAATTTTAAAAAAAATAAAAACAAAAACATAAAACAAAATTGTTAACAAAAGATCTCCAAAAAGAAACCAAATCAGGATTTTTCAATTGGAGAAAAAGAAAAAGAAATTAGGAGATAAGCATATAGGATAGAAGAGATTATCTCATATATCACCTAGACGGCAATGCCATTGATCCCATGGTCTTTGTATTTCCATTGTTACAAAGCATAAAAATATATGAAGGTTTTGTTTGGTGTAGTTTCTTGTAAGCAGAAAACAAATAATTAGAAAATGGAAGTTAAAAATACTTATTATTCTACTTCTTAATAATTAACTTTTTAAACACAGATTTTTAAAAAAATAATAATAATAAGCAACCTTATAAATTGCACCAAACAAGGGCAAAGAACTCAAACACTTCCCTTCACTGCATCACTCTACCTTCTCAATTTATCATGGTACCTATCCCATAGCATAATGCCTCCATACTTCGGAGACATCTTCACAAATGGAAAAACCTCTGACTAAAATGGCATCACCTAGTGGGCGTGTCTCTGATTGGCCTCCTAGAAAGTTGTTCCATAAGTAGTCTGCAACTTCCCTACAAGAGAAATAATAAAGTGAGAATTTTCTCATCATAAATGTTATGCATGATCAAAATGAAATAAAAATGTTGGACACGAGTTTGGGAAAGTTTTTTTGATTGGTTTAGGTGTTATTTTTTGGGCAAATTACATGGATCTCCCCTCTGCCAAACACACCGTCCTAATCTCAAAACCATCTGTCACTAAACCCACCCAATTTCAAAAACCAACTTAATGTCGAACATACGAAATTGAAAAATTATAATGGTTATAAGTCCTTCGAAGAGGAAAGTTGTTGCAAATCGAAGTGTGAAGGCTAGTGAAGAAGAGATCAGGGGAGAGGTGGTCAATTGGAAGAGGTGGTCGATTATGGAAGTAGGGTGAGAAGGTGTATAGAGGATGGAAGATGATGAAAGAAAGGAAAGTGAAGGGGGAGTGAAGATTCAAGTGTTATGAGATAACATTTTAGTGAATGATGTGATAAGTTGTAATTAGGAGAAACTATATATATATTAGTTAGATTATTTTTGTGGAGATAGGGATCAAAGAGAAAATATTTATTTTTAATGATCAAAGTGAGAAAAGGTCCTTACTTTAGAGGGGTAAATTTATAATTTATTCTATTTCTGCTACAAAAGTATAAGGATTGTTACTATCTATACCGCAGTGGGAATAATTTGATAATTTAGAGACTAAAGTGAGCATCTCCCAAAAAATTGACTATTTTCAACATATCTATTTTATTTTCACGCATACGCCAAATACTTAACAACTCTCACAAGTATATAAATAAAACAAAAATAAAACACTCCAGATAAGTTGCACCAAATAAGACTGATATGTATATGGAATCATGATTTTAAATAACGGAATCAATAGTAACAATAAGATCATATATCGGTTAATATCGGACAATATTGACCAATATATTAATGAATATCAATATCGGAAGTACAAAATCTTAATACATATTGACCGATATTTAAAACTTGATCCTGACAAAGATAAATAACTTAGATTAGCTAATTGAGAAATTGAGAGTTCGATGTTTGTAATGCTTACCAGGCATCGTCAGAGGAGGAAAGGAAGTAGTTAGGAGAATTGCCGCCAATGGAGAGCATCACCTTGATGCCACCACTACTAGTATAATAATGTATAAAGATCACACTAAGAGAAATTAAAACATCTCACTTTTTATAGAAGCGTGATAAAAAAAATTATTTTTTTAATCTGTGCAACTATTCTTGCGGCGGCCGGCTGGGTTTCGTGCCAGAGTCCAGCCGCCACCAAATGTGGATAGAAAGGCTATGTTTACAATTTCATAGTTGCCTATAGCACAGGCATCGGCCAAGCTGCCTTCATTTTGGTTCTGGCCCCAACAGACCGAGAATGTTGGTAAGAGAAATGAGCACAAGAAGGCAGAATAGGATTTTGGTGGCCATCATGCTTGGTTTTGCTTTGCATTTCATGACAATACATGGCCATATTTATAAGCATTTGAAGGGGGTGACTAAGTTCGGTTTGTCTGTGGTGATTTTCTTATAATGTTTTTGTTGTGCTTTTTATCACTGTAAGATACATTGGCAAAGGACATAATTCAATGGTTCAAGTGACATTAAAACTGTACACCATAAAACAACATAGTTTTGCTTTAATTTTAAACATAAGCCTTTGGATTACTACAACTAAAACATTACAGTGAGATCCATTACAGAAAATCCGGTTATGAGATGACTATGCTCTAACCAATTCCATACGTTTGTGACAAAAATTTGAGGGCATACTACACCTATAAATCTTGTACTTTGTCTCTTGTTTCAGTTTGATCATTGACATTCTAGTTGCAGCAATTTTACTTTTGAGTTTTTCACATTGTGTCAATTTAGTCCAATTGGTCGTTACCCTTTCAAAAGTTACACTTTAATCAAGGTACAAAATAGTTCATTCACTCTCTTCAAACTGATTGATGGGTTGGTGTTCAATTTGAAATGGTTGATTTTCTTTTGATTGGACTAATTTGTTCTAAATTTCTGTTCAGTTTTTTAATAAGCATTATCTATTGAATTAAATTGACACAATATAAAAAATTACAAGGAAAAAATTAATACATTTAAAAGTATACGTCCAAATTGACATGAAAAATTGATTTCAAAAATCATGCATATAAATTACCCAAAATTTAAAATTCTATCGAATGTGATTATAGTGGTTTCACTGGTTTGTTATTAAGGCTTAAGGTTCAAATTTCCGGAGAAAATTTTTAATCACTCAATTGCTTCTGAAACATGGGTTCATCTTTTGATGGAGATGCCAACTAAAACTATTTCTTCGTACTTCTAAATAAATGTGAGGAAACAAAACTAGTTCGAATCCTTTGGAGTACTCTTCAAGTAGGTC
This sequence comes from Camellia lanceoleosa, assembly GCA_025200525.1. NCBI lineage: Eukaryota > Viridiplantae > Streptophyta > Magnoliopsida > Ericales > Theaceae > Camellia > Camellia lanceoleosa. The sequence goes on along the minus strand of CM045771.1, from coordinate 14,183,954 downwards.
AAAATGATGTTGTTTCGATCTATCAAAATGACGTTATTTTGGTTAAGGCAAAAAAAGAAAAAAAAAAAAAAAAAAAAATCCAAATAGCACCTTACCACGTCTTCTCCAGCGCACGGCTCACCACCAGCCCCCCCTCTCTGGCCATTCCAACCCCTTTCCGACCCTCTCTTTCCTCTAGCCACCCCACTCCACCCTGTTCGAACCTCCCTTAACCCCTTGACCTCCTTCTCAGCCCACCTCTGCAACTTGACACCTTTGCAAAACGCCTCTCTCCACCGTCCTCCGCCATTCCCTAACCTCAACAACCGATCCCGTCTCTTCTCTGACACCTTTATTCTCTTTGCAACCCACCCGACTCCCTTAGATCGCGAAAACAAGATCGGGGAGGAGATGGTCATCGTCATCGTTGTCTCATTCTCGGTCTCCTTCTCCTTCATCTTCAACTCCCCATTTGCATCGCGAGTGCTTGCGACAGTAGTGTTCTTGCAGAGAGTCCTCATCGTAAAGTAGATTATCTAACGATGAATAGTGCTTCAGTTTTTGGATTTCCTTCTGACTACATTCGTTGCTTCTTCTTGGAAACTATTGATGATAAGAAAGCGAAAGATGAGGGTTGCGGGGGGGTGGGCTAGGAGGGAGGTCGAAGGGTTGAGGGAGGTTCGGGAAGGGGTTGGCAGTGGGTAAAGATCATGGGGGCTGGGCTGGAGTGGCCAGGAAGGGGTTACTGGCGACAAGTGGTGTGACCGAGAAGACGACATAAGGTGATGTTTTTATTTTTATTTTTTATTTTTTTTATTTTTTGCCTTGACCAAAACGATGTTATTTTACCTGCTTTAGGAGTACACGAGAAAGAAGTACTCCATAGGATCCGGACGTGAACAAAACGCGTTCAGATCGTCTAGAGTACATAAAACTAAAATACCCTGAAGTACTTCCAAAACAACGTGGTTTTGGGCTCCCTGGAGGAGTAAATGAAAGGGCCAAAACGGCGTCGTTTTGGCCTCTCCAAAGTGAAAAAAAATTCAAAAATCAAAAGCCTAAAGTGTATAACCGAAGCCTTCTAGCGCGAAGCAGGTTCGGGTAGCAGACGGGGGGAAAGAGAGATAGGGGGAAAAGGACGGACGCTTCTTGTTTGACAGACAACGACAAAGACATCCGATGACCGGCGACTGTAGGAGACCAACTGGCATTGAGCAACGGAGGAAGAAAAGACGACCGACGAAGAACCACAGCGCCGGTATGTTCTTCGTTCTGAACTCTTCTTCTGTTTTTTTTCTTGATTATTCAGATTAATCAAAGAAAAGTAACCAGATTTGATAAATGTGACTAAGAAATTTCAAAATTTTAGGGTTTATGATTTGGGGATTTGATAAGACAAAATAATCTATTTTTAGGGACTTAATCTCACAAGAATGAAAAAATCTTAAACCAAGTGTGTGTTGCTAAGATTTGTACATATGTATGCGTATATGTGGGTTTACAACTGTCTCGTGTGCAGTGGGTTTGGATAATAATTGTGTGATGGAGGTGGTTTTGTAAGATTTTTTTTATTTTTTAATATCCATTGCCAAAATGCTTGTGCTGATGATGCTGGGTGCATTCATTATTTATTCATACAGTCAATTAGTTTTATGTTACATGATTTGTTGTATGTAAAAAAAAATACCTTTATGACATACAATTTTGTAACCTCTCAAGTTTAATGTTTTGTGGCCTAAGTTTAAATATGAATTTCTGAGGGCTTGCAAAAAGAATATGTGGTATAAGAATTTTCATTTTTTTCATATTGAAGAAGTTAAAAAGTTGAGGTATTAATTAACATCTTTGGAGTTCTGAAATTGATCTTTTTCTCTTTCTCGCTGATGGGTGCATGTAGGTTTGTTATCCCTGGTTGGTTTTTCTGGTTTTTATGATCTTAGATTGGGTGTTTTCCTCGTGTTGCAATCTCGCCAAATTGATATTGGTGGTTGTGCCTGTGGTTATTGCATATGATTTGCTAGTTTCCATGTGCGTTTCGTAATTTATTTTCGTAAACCTATTTTGTATTAAGATATTTTCTTATATAAACTAAAGGATGTATTTTGAATCTCCCAAAGTGAAACCCTGCTTTGTTCCCGCTTTGGAAAGAAAGAGAAAATATATGAATCTCAAGCAATTAGTGAATATATATTTCACTTATTAGCATAGCCTAGGATGATTGAATATCTATTTCACTATGGTTTCATAAACAACGTAACTTGTCAATTGATCTTTTTGGGATTTGTTATTAAACATACCAGGTTGAATAATGTCAACTGATCTTTTTGGGATTTGTTATTAAACATACCAGGTTGAATAATGTCAACATCAAATGGTGACATAAGCGATACCGGTGAAATTGCATTCAGGAACCGAAAATGTGGGTGTGGGGTGAGAGTGGCATTTAGAATTTTAGAGTTAAAGGACAATCCAGGTAGTGTACTTTGCCTGCCCTTGCAACAATAATGACAATAATGGTTGCGGCTTCTTCAAGTGGTGGATGCCTCCATATGCAGCGGCAATGGTTAAACATGCTAAAGGAGGAAGGAATGACGATTCTAATATTACTCCTTTTTTTAGAGAACTGATTGTCTCCAATGGTGAGATGTGTTAGGTTTTTATTCTTGGCAACCCCGTTTGACAAAACTCCTTTCAGATGTATTTATTTTCGCACTTTTATTTCAGTGAGGCTATAAGTTTATTAGATGCAAATCCAAACCCGAATCGAGCCATGTAGAGAAGTTTGTGATGTTAATGCTTTCAAGATTGTCACTTCGCTGATTATTACGGGGCCCGGTCAGCTCGCGGCCGAAGCAAAATGCAAAATTGCATTCAAAATTGCATGTCTGCCATTGGTCGCTCGAGCCAAGAAGAGCTCGCTCGATCCAAGGAGTTCTCGCTCGAGCCAAGAATTGCGTCCATACAAAAACCTAAAAGAGTATATTCCTCGCTCGAGCCAAGGATTCGTCGCTCGAGCCAAAGCACTAGTAGAAATCATGAAAAATACACTCCTCGCTCGAGCCAGCAACGTTTCGCTCGAGCGAGTCTCAGAATTCGAATTTCTCAAGGAGTTTGTTTTCTTTCCAATCTAGAATTACTTTTAGTTCTCTATAAATACTTGATTTTCTCCCAAAACTAAGGTATTCATTGAATTCCTCCAGATATTCTTTTTGGTTCTTGAAGGTTTATATCTGGGGATATTTTGTTATTTTTCTTTGATGTTTTATTGAGTATTCAACTCATGGTTTAAAGAGAGTACATCAAAGGTTTGTTCGGTATACAAAAAAGAGAGAGTTGTTCTTCAGTTGTAGATTCTGAAGAATTCGAGCCTGAAGCTTTGGTGGAATCCGGAGTGGCTCATCAGAAAGACAATTCCGTGGTAAAGATGGGGTTGGAAGAGGCACATAGAGGTTGGTTCAATTAGGCATTGTGGATTTGCTAGATAATTGAGAGTATACTTGTTTAATTCCTTTAATTCTTCTTAGTGGATTGTCTTGTAGCAGTTGCCCGTTATTTTTTTTATCACAGTTGGAGGTGTCCAATTGTGGTTTTTCCACGTAAAAATCGTTGTGTCTCTTTCTCTTGATTGTTTAATTGGGATTGTTATTTACTGCTTTTTATTGATACATAATCACAAATCAACATCTAGGATTTCTAGATTTTTCAAGATGGTTGCAAAGTCTAGGAAAGAAAGTAAACAAATGGTTGTGGAGCTTAGAGACATTCGACAAAAGTTGTGCTACTACATTGTAAAAATTATGCTTTTTGGATTTAGACTTGTTTTGTTGTTTAAGTATTAGATTACTCTATTGTAATGTAATAGACATATGGGACAAACTGGTTCCATGTTGCAGTCTATTAGCAATCTGTTTGGCATGTTGTGCATCAGGGGTTTCTTGAAAGTGACCTTAAACAATCATCATTCTTCTTAGCTTCATAGTTGTTCAAGTAATATGTATTTAATTAACTCCATAATTAAATGCATATACCACAGCTATCAAGCATTATCACATTTTCCTTTACTTCTAACTAGCATATCACCCGTGCTATGCACGGATTGTATTTACAATTATCTATATATGTGAATTGTGATTTTTAAATGTTTTTTTTTTTTTTTAAATGTCTTCTTTTTTTTCTTTTTTTATATTATATTAAAATTTAATATTTTAATAATAATCATATGTGTTGGATTTTTTAAGGAATTAAATGTCTTTTTTTATTATTATATTATATTAAAGTTTAATATTTTGATAATAATCATATGTGTTGGATTTTTCAATAAATTTTTTTTATGCTTGTTCTTAATACATTAAAGTGTTATTATGAGGGATAATAATCGTATGTGTTGAGATTTTTCAAGGAATTCATATGTGTAGGATTTCAAAGAATTTTTTTAATACTTGTTCTTAATACATTAAAGTGTTATTATGAGGGTAAGATTTAAGAATTGAGAGAAGTTAATAAATGCTAAGAATTTTTTTTCTTTTTAAATCAAAAAATCAAGAAATTTAAATTAGGAGATTGGAGCTCCTACAAGGGTTGGGGTTAAAAACTCCATTTTGCTTAATATATAGTATAGATTATTGTTATCTGGGTATTAAAATAATCAAAACAAACAAGTATTGTTGTAACATTTGGTCAATCAGGTACGGCGAGTGCGTTGCAGCACAATTGGGGATTTTGTCAGCTATTTTATCCTCCACTTAATAGTCGTATGGTAATTAATAATGTGATATCCAAAATAATCCGTCACATGGACTGTTGTTGAGATTCAACAAAGATAATCCCACGAACCTGCAAGAGATAAATATGGTTGATGCCACCCAACCGGGGTTACCAGCCGAGGACATTCCGATGATGAATTTAGAATCTAATGAAGAGAAAGAATAGTAAAGAGTGTTGTGTGTGGAGTGCAAGGAAAAAGCATACCTTTTGTGTCTGGGGTGTCCTCCTTTTATAGGGGATAGAGGATATTTGTTTTGGCTGGGCCCATTGTAGGCCTTGCTTGGGTTAACCCCATTAAGCTTATATAAATATTTTTTAACTCCCACAATAGTCCCAAAACTTTCGCTTTCTTTGACAAAAGAAGTGGAAATTTTTTTGTTCTGAGTTCATAGCATAAACAGATGCTAGATCTTTGATGGATAATGCATAGTTGAAGTAGGTCTTACTCCTGGAGGACATTGCCGAGCAATGTTGCTTGAATAAATATTAAATCCTCTAGAAAAAGCATTTTTGATACATATATACGTGAACAAAACAAATGAACAAATGGACGTATGAATGTATGAACAAATGAACAAATACACGTATGTTTGCTCTGTATGATTGCTTTGAATGCGTGAACAAATGAACAAATGCCCATATGAATACGTGTATGCGTGAATATATGATTGCTCTAAATTCACCATGCACACACAAAAGTGGTTTCACCCTACGCAGACCACTCGAGGTGTGGCACACACCAAAACTAAATATGTTTTGAATTTTAAATTTGTAAAAATTATTTTCCAAATATACAATCAAATTGGCTTCGTTTGACATCATAAGTTGGGACTAAAAAAATCACAAACTAGACTAAAATTAATAAAACAAAATGTCACATTCAAATTATAATTATTTTTAATTTTTCTCTCACAAAAGTCAAAAAAATTAAAAGTTTGTTTCAAACGATACTTTTTAATCCATGTTAAAATAGCTAAAAACTCAATTCACTACTCAAACGAAATCAAAATTTCAAGTTTGACAAACTCTTTTAAAAAATATAATTATAAAATTCATTTCAAAATTCAAACCAAATGAACCATCTATTAATATTTTTTGACCTCAAATTTTATTTTATTTTTTTTTTTGGCAATAGGTTAGTTAAATTACATTTTAACCCAATAATTTTACATTTAATTGTATTTTAATCTCAAATTTATTTTCACCGTACCTTCAGGCACGAGCAAACACTAGTATATATATATATATATAATATCAGGCTTCTAATAAAAGTAAGATTAAAAACAAATACTATATCACATTCAATTAAGTTAATTATTGGACCAGCTGTTATTATGGTGGGCAGGTGAGCAAGTGAAGAAAAGGGAAAGGAAAATATGGAGTGCTATTCCTCTAGCTGTATTGTGGTCTGTCTGGAAGCTTAGAAATGAATGCATCTTCAGATCATCTACTCCAAGCAGGGCGGAAGTGTGTGAGCTGATTAAGACCATGATAGGCCTGTGGTTGATGCCACATCTAAAGGATTTTAATTTCTCAATCACTGACTTTATCTTTAACTTCCCTCAGATTCAGGTGTGCTTGGGTGGTGCTATGTAGCAGCTGAAGTCCTGCAGCTGTGGATTGCTTGTCTGTGTTGTGTGGTGTGATCTATGAGTGTTGTATGGTGATCTGTGGGTTGCTGGTGTATGCTGTGCTGTATGAGGATGAATTGGAGAGTTTTGTCTTCTTTGGTGTATCTTTGGTAGGCTTGTCTTCTTTGGTCTTGCTTCTGATTCTGTCTGGTGTGAGTAGCAGATTCAGGGCTGCTCTGTTGTGCTTGGCTGTTTATGTTTTGTTGTATGGGATGGAGAATACATCTGAGTTCTGTTCTGTCTGGACTGTTGCTCTATCTGCAGTGGCTGGTGGTCTATCTGTGGTTGCTCTATCTGTTGGAATTGCAGCAGCTTTTGTAGTGATGCAGTGGGTGTTATTTTGGTCTGGGGGGCTTTTGTATTGCTGTAGTATCTGGTGGTGTTTTTCCTCCTGTCTTTCTTTTTTGTTTTGGTCGGTTGGTTGCTCACCAACCTAGGTGGCGCTAGCAAATGATAGGATAAGCTCCTTTGTGCCAACCTGGTTGGGATGATTGAGCTCATTGTGATGCTTTTACGCTCGCCTTTCTTTATTGATGTTTTTTATCTTGTACTTATACTATAATTTCATCAATAAAGTTTCTTTGTTTTGCCGACCAAAAAAAAAAAGTTAATTATAATTAAAATATTATTTCATTTTTTTTTAATCACAGTTATAATAAAAATGATCTTTATACATAATTGTAGCAGTGCATCCTTGCTCCTCACCATCTAAAGGAGTAAAAGTACGATCCTGTGTGGATCCCTAAATTCGTTCGTGAGCCTCTTTTTATTGAGATGCAAATGAAATGATTTCTGGAGTTTCTCCCAGATATGGGATCTAACAAATGAATGTTATCTTGGGAGTATATGCCTTGAAATTTGTAGTTAGAGATATTGAAGAAGCTTTATCAACTTGTCAAAATAAAATAAAATAAAATAATTTGATAACAACACACTTTGAGGCGATAAGAAGACATTCAAGACTTGCTATTTGGTGATTCATAATAATAATAATAATAATAATAAAAGGCTTGGAATGCATAAGATCACATCATAATGAGCATAAAAGTAGCTTATCATATTTTCTTTAGCTTTGACTAAATTCACTTAAAAGTAAAAACGAAAGCTTAAGGATGTAGAAAAATAAATAAATAACAGTAGATCCATGTCATGTAGTGAATCAGCATACCATTTTATTTATTTTATGATTTTTTTTTTCTTTTTTGTGATTTGTTTTTGCGTCTCTGTACACATTACATTCTACAATTTTCTCTTCAATCTCAAACGGTCATGTTAAATTTTGTCTGACTTATATTATTGATTAAACTAACCCGAAGGATTTGACTTAGTGAGAGAAAAAAACAACTAAGACTTTTTTTTTTTTATCAGCAAAAAAAAAAAACCACTAAGACTTATTGCCCACAAGGTCGCAAATTCGAATCTCACGAAGGCTAAACATTCCAAACTTTTGGGCTATTGAAGATTTGCTCAGTTATTAATTTCAGGGTTCCGAGATTAATCGAAGTGTCTCTCCATGTAAGCTAATCTGGATACCCAGCTATCAAAATATATATATATATTATTGATTAAACTTGCAAATTGTTGAATACAATTCTGAATTTCACCTTGTATCTTAGAATCAAAAAAATTGTACAAAAGGACTGAGGAAAAAAAAAGTTTCTAAGTTGGCAACTTGAAATTAAGCCTCCTCAGCCACACTGAGTGAAGTATCATGTGAATTACATCGAAAGGCCGCGACGGTCGGTTCAGTAGAAAATGCCGTAGCAATCCCCTCACTCTCTTTTGCATTTTTAAGTACTTCCAATCAGGAATTGCTTGCAAAATGGTCTTAATTTCTGGTATCTTATCCACCGAAACACGTACTGAAAATTGACTCCAATCAAAAACATCACTTAATGGTAACACATAATTATTTGAAATAATTACCGGTATGCAACCGGCATAAATTGCCTCAACAACCCTAGCACTTGCCACTTCAAAACCACTAGGGCACAAGCAAAATTTGCTTTGACCCATTAACTTGGTGTAGTTTTGTCCCTTGGGAAGGTACTCATGTACAATGACTTCATTGTCCTTGCCTTTCCAATGATCCAATAACATTTCTCGTATCTCGCCGTGGGCCCCACCAGCGAAGAAGGCGAGGATCGGACGGTTGTTTGGGGGCTGGCCATAATTTGGTGAGGCAAGCCTATGAGCAGGTCCATAGACCTCAGGCATTGGTACATCTCTTCCAAGCTGGAAGCTTTCAGAGGTGTTGGCATTGCAAAGGACTCTTATGAAGTTCTTGAAGAATTGAGGGTTGCCACTTGAAACATCTGGCCCCTAAAGAGTTTCAAACAATTAATAAGTAAAAATTATAATATTGACAATTTTCAGGTATAAACTATGAACAGGGTATAGTGTTTAATTTTTCTTATTTTTTTATTTTTGGCTAAGATAATTAACGTGATTATTAATTGGAAGACGGGAAAATGAATATTTAAATTATTAGAGAGCTAGTTGAATTATAGGCCTTTTTCTTTTACTTAAGTCAAATAATTTTCTTTTTTTTTATTTTATTTTATTTTTTTTTTTGCATTTCGAAATGGAGAAATAACCCCATCATAATCATAATCATAATTATTCTTTTAACATTTCGAAACTTACAATTCTGCAACACCTACCCATTTACTAATTTATGAGTATCTCAACCAATATATAACTATAGACCGATGCTTATATATGTTGTAACGATACTGTTATTTAAAATCATAAAATGTACTTACCCAATCATGACATGAAACCATGAAATGGTCAGCTCCATTGCTCCGGTTCCAGTACGGATACTTGTTAGCCACAACGCTTATGTAGTCACTGACCACATTTTGGAGCTGATCACGAGAATAGTTGGTGATGGGCATGTAAACGAAGTCAACAATGTTGGCGACACTGATGGGGATGAAGAATGCATGGGCTTCGTCAGGGTAGGAGGCCATGAAAGGGTTTGTTTCGCTTTCCATCTCTGCTATGAACTGTCCTTCTATGGCATAGATGTCTTTGAATGGTCCTGCATGTACCAAGGGCTGCTCCCCTTCCCTGTATGTCCACACCTTGAATCTCTTCACCATCTCTATGTGGCTCCTAAAAAAAATAAAATTAAAATGGTTGTTATTTTATGGCCACAAACTAAATAATTGAAGTTTTACTTTCTTTGATATAAAAAAAAAAAAAAATTTGAAAGATTGAAAGCTATTAGAGTTGAGAGTACTATGATGAGTGCTGAAGAAAATAAATAAATAAATTGTCAAAAATAGAACAAACTGAAGTGTCAAGAGTTAAGAAAATTTTGGCAACAATGGTAGCAATCACGTCATATTTTTCATCAAGAAAAGAACAGAAATTAACAATCAGATTAAATAAGGAAAAATTCTATAATTGAAGAACAAAATTTTAAGATTAATTTAGTAATAAAAAATTTTCGTAACTAAAATATAAAGATAGTAGAGTTCATATTAATAAATACACGTAAAACCATGTCTATATATCTAGTGGTAAAAGTTCATTTATTTGTAATATTTTCTCAAATTTAAACTTTAAGGCAAATTGTAATTTAATCTTCTTTATAATCTAATGTAACACAATTACTGTTATGAATTGTTTTGTTTTGTTTTTTTTTGTTTTTTAAGGTTGCTGAGGTCAAGTGTTTGCATTATGAATTGTTGTTATTAAAATATAATAAAAAAATGTGATTGCTCTATTATTATTATTGTTATTATTTTAAATAAATATTTTGAGAGCTTCAAACATTATTTACATGGGGAATAGAGAGAGAACTTGAAACCTAATCAAACGGAGAAGTGTGAACCAAGTCACAAGATAACATCAGCAACTAAGCACATGAATGAGGACTAAATTATAGAGTGATACAATTAATTAATTAAAAGCTTTCCAAAATAACGCAAAGTTAGGATGTACTTAATTGTTTTTTAAAATAAAGTACTTGGGTTGTACTTAATTAGCACGGACCAGCACCAGCTTTTGCGCCATACTTAACTACCATCGCATGCCCTGCCCATACAAACTTAGGTAAGCAGCAATGCTAGGTATTATGAAAAGTCTTTCATGAAAATGATCATGAAAAATTTGTGACTTTTGGATTACACTTAAAATAAAGCATTGCACACTAATCAAAATAATTTAAGGGTCACAGATATTTCATAATTATTTTCATGAAAAAATTTTCATGATCTCTCACATTTCTTTTAGGTAAATTACACTCTGCCTCTCACAATTTTAGTATAATTATATTATATTTTTTAATTTATATAAAACTTAATTTTATTTTTATCAATAGTTCATTAGTCATATCGATGGAAAAAAAATGATATTGTCATATCTTTTATACTAAAATTTATATTTTATTTTTTTATGTTTGTGTTTTACATCATTTGTGCTAAGTTCAATTTATTTAATCTTATTAAAAGAGAGAGATTTGTGTAGTTATACTAAACTGTGAGACTTCTTGCTATTTTTCTAAACATCAGGGAGAGTGTCTCTAATTTATTTATGTTTGTTATTTTGGATAATATTAACAAAATCACAACTCCATAGGCTTGATTACTATTAACAATTTTGATTGAGTGCGGGAAACTATTTAGTATTTCTGAAGCATCATACGACATTTCTTACATAGTACTCTAAACCAATCAGGTAGCAAAAAAATTTATAAGTGAAATTTGCTAATTCACCTTCATAGATAGTTTGGAAACAAAATATGATATATTAAATGGATGTTTCAATTTTTCATTGGTCAATAATATCATCTTAACATTGTTACATGCTATTTCAGAAATCTAATAATTTTTCGTTAAATGTAAATAGTCACTGTTAGTCAACTCATTTTTATATAATTTTTTTCCCTCTCCTTTCTCTTTAACAATTTAAATTAAAGGAAAAAAGAAAAAAGAAAAATGAATGAATGAATATTTAAACGACTAACTAGCTAAAATAAATAGCATTGTTAGAGAATGTATATAAAAAATAACTATAAATGACTAAAAATATCTTTTAAATAATTGTTTTAACAAATATTATTTGACATGGTCGTAAGGTCACAAGTTTTATTCTCCCTTCTCCTCTCGATATATCAAAAATAATTTTTTGGACAAATTGATCTAGAACTAGGGGAACTCAACAAGTTTAAGGTGATAGTGTAGGTCGTATTTAATTCATATATTAGATTAAGTGGAAATGGATACATACTTCTCGAATATGTGAGGGCATTTTAATAATAATTTGTCCATTAAAGAGTCATTTTGGTATTATTTAATTCCAAGATAATTTAAACCAATCCTGTCCCTCATTAACAAATCAAGTGATGCGTAAGGTACGCGGTGTGATCATGTGATTGGATCCCTCAGAATTAAGATTTCAACAGCAGAGCCTTATTACGTGGTTTAGAATATAATTTTGAAGTACTTATTACTCTAATCAACCTTGATTCTAGTCAAATTTGTGCCTTAATTAGAGCCCAAATTTTGCAAAAAGTTTGCAAGACTTTTAAATATTACAAAACCATAAAAAGAAGTAAAACACTAATCAATAAAATCCAACTGGTGCTCTACCTAACTGTTAAAATAGAAAACTTTAAGATGAACCGTATGGTGTCACCTTGATCTTGAATCCTACATTTTTTTTCAGGGCAATTGAATGCTACGGAACATCATTCACAGAATCAGAGGACTAAGGACTCATTTGGAAACTGAATTATTTCAGTTAATTTGTTGACTATTTTAGTCTGATTAAAAAAGTTATGTTTGGAATGATAGTTAACCTTTTTTGTAATTGATTTGATAATTGTGAAAGAAAAGTAAAATAATTATAGTTTGACTGTGACATTTTATCTTATTTACTATTTTAGTTTATTTTGTCTTTATTGACTATTTTAACTTAAAAACTCTCCAATTCACTTTCCAAAGAGGGCCTAATTACATCAATAATCCTCAAAGTTTACATTTTATTGCACTTCAATATTCAATCTTTTGATTTTGTCAATTTGATTATCAAATTACAAAATATGAGTTTAATTCCAAGCACTCACACCATCTAAATTGATTAACAGGAGCTTTAAAGATAAAAAAATGAAAATAAAATTAAAACACATGCTTTGAAGATTGAGATGAAACAAAATGCATAATTTAGATATCATTTGTGTATTTGCTCCTTTGTTGACATTTTGTAAAAAATACTAAAAATATCATAGCTCCTATTAATCAATTTGGATGGTACGAGCACCGAGAACCATTTAAACTCATATTTTATAGGTTGAAAATTAAATTGACAAAATTAAAATATTAAGGAGTAAAGTGTGACAAAACATGTAATCAACGACTAATTGCTATAATTAGTTCTTCAAACAAAAACAAATTGGTAAATTACGCTAACATCTCCTGATGTTTGAAAAAAATATAATAAGTTTAACAATTTTAACATAATTACATTAACATAGTAAGATTAAAGGAATCAAAACTAACATAGATGATGACAAGACATAAACATAAATAAGGTAAAATATATATTTCAACATAAAAGAAACAAATAATGTAAAAAATCTTAAGGGAGTCAAATATAATTATGTTAAATTGATGAGATTTGTTGTATTTTTTTTCAAATTACCTGCCAGAAAGAAATCTAAAAATTACAAGAAAATGCAAGTGGAAAAACTCACTGATGAAACGCATAGGAGTTTCTGTAAATGGATCCCCTAGGTATGAATCTATCTTCTCTCCCATGGCTCCGCATACGAATCGCTTCGTTAATCGCAGCCCGTGCTTGAGCTAAATCTTCTTCAACTCCTTCAAGACCACGTTTCTTCTTCTGCACATATAAAGTGGAAACAAAATGAATCATTAAAAAAATTATTCCAAAAACAAAACCATGCTTTCAAAAGAGCAACGTAATATGATGATAGTAATCTGTATCAGTAGGCACACTGACAGTGGTAGATGTGGAGTCTGAGAGAAACAGGCCTTGTGGGTTGTTGAAAGAGAAGAGAGTGATGAAATGGTTCTGATGTAGAGTTGGTGACAAGTAGAGTAAAAGAAAAAGAAGAAGAGTTGGGAATATCAAGACTTGTATGGTGCAACTGATAACAGCTGCCATGCCCAGTTTTCTTCACTTTGTTCTTTGTTTTGGGTTGCTTTTTAGACACAGAGAAAAGTGGAGAAGCTTATACATATGGCCTTCGCTTTCAAAGCAAATACTGATTCAGAGTGCTCTTATACATCGCCCAAGCAAAATTATAAATACATTTTTTAAAATATAAATTATTTCCGTGATTTATTTATTTATTTTTTATTTTTATAAAGTAATAAAATCAAAACTTGTCCTACCATTTTATATTATTTTTTTCATGAAGATTTTTTATTGGGCAAAATTCATTACAACTCCGGTGGTTTGAGCCCAAGGTACTTTGTTCTTTTATGGTTTAAATATAGTTAGAAAGTTCTTATGTAATTTTTGACAAAAGAAAAGTTAGGGATCATGAAATTTTTTTCATGAAAATGATCATTAAAGATTTATGACCTTTGGATTATCTTGATTAGTGTGTGGTACTTTATTTTAAGTGTAATTGAGGGGTCATAAATCTTTCATGATCATTTTCATAAAAAAAATTTCATGATCAAACTCTATATCTTTTTTGTTATTTTATTTTTGTCTCCTCTCTCATATATATAATTTACAATGTCTAACATTAATTCAAGTAAATCAAAATTAATTATAAATTATTTATTATTTATTGTAATTTTTATATTTTTATTCTAATTAAATTAATTCTAAATTCTTAATTACTCATTGTAATTTTATCATGTTAATTTAATTATATTTTAGATCAATTCTTAATTATTATTTATTTTATACTTTTATTTAACTATAATTTAAATCAATATTTAATTTTATTTTATATTTTACATCAATATTTAATTATATTTTAATTTATTTTATTTTAATTAACATATTATTCTAATTTTAGGTTTGGAAAAAAATGAGGGTAAAATTATTTTTTTGTTATATTAATTTCACTTTATTTTTTCAAAAAATCAAATCCCACTCTAAAAGATGGTGTGTGTGACCTTTTGTTAGTTTAGATTAAAAAATTAACGGTTTTGTCCAAAATCATATGGAGTCTTTTTTACTATGTTTGAATCATAAGAGGGTAAAATGCTCCGGTCCTAATCACAAGAGAGTAAAATAAATTTAACCTTTTTTATTTGTATATTACTTTATGTTGAGAATATAATATAAATAATACATATCTAAGCTAATAGTTGAAGATTTTTAATGAGTTAATAGTTCATAATTCAATATGCTATTAGAGTTGACAACACATCTTGGCCCCCGTTTGTTTTGGGGTATGAGAAGGGGATTGGGATTATGATAGTTGTGGATCCCATTTCATGTACTGTTTGTTTACAAAGTTGAGGAAGGGACTGCTAAGCCGAAGGACTTAGGATAGGCCGTGCAGATGAGATTCGGAAAGGCCTCCAGGACTTGGTATTAGAAAGATATTTCGGCAGACTAGAAATTTTTATTTTTATTAATTTTTTATTTTATTTTTTACATGTTGGGCATTTTTTTTGAACATTAATGTTTAATTTTTTATATTTTTTTAAGCAAAAATCATTATTTTATTTATTTTATTTTTAAAAAAAATTTATTTTATTTTTATTTTTTTAAAATTTTTTACATGTTGGACATTTTTTTTAAAACATTAATGTTTAATGTTTTTGTATTTTTTTATTTGTTTTATTATTTTATATAAAAATAATTTAACAATCTCTACACTAACAACTATTATCAAAACAAACACAATTTTACTTAATTCCCTCACTATTAATCTCCTCCATTCTACCTTTGAAAACATACGGGCCTTGTGTTCAAATTTTACTGCCACTACAATAATTTAAAATGCATGCACCTATTTTATTTTCTTTTCTTTTTTCTTTTTGAGCATAATTCATAGGGCTGA
Organism: Camellia lanceoleosa; assembly: GCA_025200525.1. Lineage (NCBI taxonomy): Eukaryota > Viridiplantae > Streptophyta > Magnoliopsida > Ericales > Theaceae > Camellia > Camellia lanceoleosa. The sequence goes on along the minus strand of CM045771.1, from coordinate 14,168,573 downwards.
GTAAGGAATCCGTGAAATCCGTAATCCGATCCAGTCCAGTCCAATCCGATAGGTTTAGATTGATTTTTTGAATCCGTGGTTCAGTTCCGGATTGAAGAATTAAAAGTCCGTAGTTCACGGATTGGTTCCGAATTGCACCCCACGGTTCCGGATTGGAACCGATCCGGACCGTATACAAATAATCTATATTTTTATTATACATTCTTCCCTATAATATCTTCTCTTATTTTATATAAAACCTAAACTCAAACCTAATCCCGTATAATATCTTCTTTTATTACTTCTATTTGTTAGTTTTTAGTTTTAATTTGTAATGGTTTAAATATTTTATGGTGAAATTAATTTTTTTATGGTTGTTTAAATTCTAGAACAGTATGCCGCTATTATAGAAAAATATCTTGCTATTGTGGAACTAATATAGTGCTATATTTATGTTTTTATGAAATTAAAGTGTTATATATATATATATTTTTTTTTTTGTTATTTAATTATGTGGATCTGTAGTCTTAAACCGATCCAATCCGTGTTTAAATGGATTGGTTCGGATTAATTTCATGATTTAAACGGATTGGATTGGTTCTAATTTTTCAAGAATCGTAGATAACAAATTGATCCTAATTTTACCTCAATCCAATCCAATCCGGACCATGATCACCGCTAATAATTCATGCACCTATTTGGTCCGTTTATAAAGGATAATTAATGCCATATCATTAAAATTAGAATGGTGCTATACGTATTAACCCCTATATTAATTAGGCCTGGTTTGAGATATTTAAAAAAAATTAAAAAGTCAAAAAATTATTAAAAAGTTAAAAAGTTATCATTATTCACTAAAAAAAATATAAAAAAATTAATATACATAATATTAAAATACAAACCAATTTCACACCACTCTAGGTAGTGACGTGAAAGGAAAGGTAGTGAAAGGAATTTAAAAAAAAAAATTACATATATATATTCACTAAGTTGGATGGTAATGTTGGGTCCGTGGGGGCTTACCACGGGTCTCGTTTTGATAATCCGAACCGCTGAATATGTAGAATTCATCTAGTACTATATGCCTATAAAAAATCACATCGATCGGATATCGATAACTATATGATCAAATCAGTTTTGTATAAAAAAAGATGGTGTTATAGTTAATAGTTGATAAAAAAAACTAACACGATCAGATAGCTATCAATATTCAATCAACATAATTTTTTATAAGCATATAGTACTCAACGAATTCTATACATTGAACGGTTTCAATTAGCAAAACGGGACCCGTGATGGGTCCCCACGGACCGAACAATACCATCCAATTCAAGTCCGAAAAGGAGACAATCATTTCCCATCTCCTAACCATCCGACTACATTGCCCAACCTATATAGCCTACTTCACTATCTTCTCCTACACACTTACTTATATAATTTTTTAATACATATTTTTTCGTAAAAAGTCAAAAAAATTAACCAAACATTCATATTTTTTCCTTAACTTTTTAATCTAAAAAGATAAAAAGTACAATTATTTAGAACACTCTAAATAATCTCCTTAATGTACCAGTAGATATTATAATATTACAATTTTAAAATTATAAATCACATATATTATATAAATTATAAAAACTTAAAATTAATAAAAATATATCGTATCACCTATTAATATACTAATTAATATATCACTTTAATACGTATAGCTTTATTCTTAAAATTAACGGCGAAAAGAAATGCTTGTGAAGGATGCATACGGTCAGGTACAATGACAAATGCTCTCACACCCTCACACATGCCCAATATAAAGTAGGAATTTCTATGGCGTGCCTTTTCAGATATGTATTCTCATTGCAGGGAATTCGTTTTTTAGCAGTGTTTTTAAAACGCCGTGAAAAGTTTGAAAAACGCTGTAATATCTTATAGTGACGTGTAAAACTTTCGCCGCTGATAGGGCCGCCGTAATAGCTACCCAACGTTTAAAAAACGTCACTAAAAATATTAGACGGCGTTTTAAAAACGCCGTAAAATCTTTAACGATTGTCTTATCCTCCGTTCCAAATTAACGTGTGACGTCACAATGACGTCATTTAGTGGCGTTTTTTAATTTCTACTACTCCCTACAATGACGTCATTTTGTGGCATTTTTTGAAAAAACGCCACTTTTTTTTTTCTTTTTTTTTTTCGGGGGGGAGGGGATGTGTTCCCTGCTGCTGATGCAAGAATATGAAATAAAATACCATTTTGAATGGTAAAATAAATCCATTCAAAATATAATGTGATGGTCATTGTGATTCAATCATTGATCATAAATTTTGTTGAAAATTGATATTACAAAGTTATGTGATTACTAAGACCAAGCAATCTACGGGTGAAGGTACATAAGAATAGAAGACCATAACAATAATTAAAAGTACAAACATTAGAAACAAATCCAGGCTGAGATAGCGGTCCAACAACAGATGGCTGGCTGTTTGGATTCTCCAGAGGAGGAAAGTTGACTGCCAATAGAGGTACCAGCACTGCCAATAGGGGTACCAGCACTACCATGCCCAGCCCCAAAACCCCGATTTCCAGGTTGAGGAACATGAGGAACAGCCCCAATAGGTCCATGAACAGCTCCACGAGTTGGAATAGCATAGGGTTGCGAAGGGGGCACACCGTGATATAGTGGAAGAGGCACCCGAGGCATAGGATAACCAGCAGGATGTACCCCAGGCTTATGGGTACCATTGGGTGGGCCAGATGGCATATACGAACCTGTTTGCCAGGAGAAAGAAGAGTGTTGTTCATGAGCAATTGGTAGAACTATCTAATAAAACAATGTTTCAAAGAAAGATGTGAAAAAGCACACAGATTCTACATCTTGCATTGATAATATTGGAAATGGATGAGATCCTAGGGCTAGGGGCCAACTAAACCCAGATTTGACAGAGATTGTTAAGCTGTAGTTAAAAAAATTTGAAATACAGTATACCACATCCAACATACCCCTAGAACGACTGTTTCTCCTATCAGAATTTGGGCTTGATGAGGCAACAGACCCAAAATTATCGGGCACAATTCCAGGTCCACCACCAAAGAAAAGTCTGCGGTCATTGTAGATCTGCATCATACCAGCCATATAATCACCCCTCAACATGATTCATAGTCATATATCGATACAACAAAAACTAAATAAATATCGATTCATTTATTCAAAGCCAAACCTTTTTAGGCTTTTGAAACTGAACCATACTCTGCTTCAAGTTATTCAAAGGCCCCTCCACCAAGCACTCGTGCTCCTGAAGAAACAGAGTAAAAGGAAAGAAAAGGGGTAGGGAAGCACCAATTAATAGCTAGCACAAATTATATATAATTCTAAAACCAGAATGTCAACTCGAGCACGGGTGAGTGCAACATTAAGCCTCCTTGGAAAAAATCGACTGACTACATTGAAGAAAAACTCTGGAGCCGCCGCTGTACATGACAGTAAGATGCATCACTTATTAACATCTTTGTACACTTATTAATAATGTATTTGGTTCCACATGGTGGAAAGATATTGTGTGTGAGCCAAGTAGTGGATCTCTACCTTGTGCATCACTTATTAACATCTTTGTACACATGTTTGATTTGATCAAAAGATATCACAACATGCTCACTTAGGATAAGATTTATATGGCCTTTGCTCTAGCTGCTTCCTTTGAATGGAAGCAACAGATAAAATCACAGAGAGAGAGAGAGTAATATAGCAACCAGAAATATACCATACCTTCTTCTAGTGTCAGAATTCTTCCTTTTTGAATGCTAATTTGATCCATTATTAATCGTGTTTGGCTTGTATAATGATTTTCTGATTACACCTGTTATGATCAAATAAACATTATAGGTAAGGAAGGATTGTACAACTAGCACATCTGGAAGTGATTAACCTGTCACGACCCAAACCCGGCCCTATGGGTTTAGCATCAGAATCGCGGCGATGTCGAGATTACCAAAGGCACCGCCAATCGATAATATAGTAAATACAGAGTTCGGGAACTGGCGGAAACAAGATAAAACTAGTGTCCATAGAGCTGTGTTAATCTGTATGCCAAAAACATTTTTCATACATTTATGCATTCACTACCAGTACAGTATACACAATCATTACAGACATTCAGTACGGGGACTCAATCCCTCGATAACAGTACAGTCAAACAGTCTATACAAAAAGTACAATACAGTAGGGAGACAGGTGGGGGAAACAAAAACACCCCAAGCCATGGCATGGCGTCTCGGAACCTCGCAGTGAGGCACATAGGCTGGCTTGACAAAACTGGGGACTAATCCCACGCTCCTAGCTCCGGTCTGGTGGCTGAGTACCTACATATATATATAAACAGTGAGCTAAAGCCCAGTGAATAACATACAGTGTAAAGAGGTTATGAATGAATGTCCCTTACAGTAATGAAATCAATTCATTATACAGTATTTCAATCTTTCAGTATTTTAGTCAATCAATACTTCAGTCAATCAGTCATATGTGGTACATCCATTAGCCTATAAACAGTAGGTCCAAAAGGACCAGGCCTTAACAGACCCAACAATAATGATGGCCATCGATCAGTATGGTTCCACAAGGAAACCGACAGAGCTCAGAATATCAATAACAAGGTGCTAAGGATGCCACAATACGATTCAAATACAGACATACATTCATTCAATAAACAATATCGGTTCAATAAGCAGTTCGATTCGGTATTCAAAATAAAACCATTTGAACATATCTTTACACAACTGTTACTCACGGATTGGGCTATCAAGAGCTAGAGCGCGTCCCCGAGAGTCAACCCTAAACAGTCAATCAATAGAACACACACTAAGTTTACAGTTGGAAAGGATGATAATTAAATCCCTAAATTCCTCGGTGTGGTTCTATGTCTACATCCTCATTAAGATGCCTTAAACTAGGCCTAAGAATGCCTAGGATGCGATGAGGATGCAAAAATGTACTAAGGAAGCAATTCTGAATTTTGATGAAACAGGCCTCCGCCGGCGCTTGAGTTTCGCCGAGCGGACAAGCACACAAAGGCCCACGCTCGAGGGTACATTCCGCCGCCGAGCGATGACGATGAAAGGTGCAAAAAATGCTGGATGCGCGATTTTCCCGCCCGAGCGTTAAAATCTCGGCCGAGCGATCAGAAACAATGCAAGAAAATCTCGAGCATGAATTTCGCCGAAGCGACACTTCCTTCGGCCGAAGGACGTCCAAAATCTGGAAAATCCAGATTCGACCTCTGAGTTTCAAACCAAGTTTTGATGCTCCAAATTCGATCCTCTTGGGCCCATTTTCTGGAAAACTCTTTCAAACACATAGAATAACAAGTTTTAAAACTCAATTTAAGAAATCAAGGCTCAAGGGTGTTTCAATTAAATCCAAAATTCAAACCCATTTCATGAACAAGTTTTAAACATGCAATGCATGAACTTTAAACCAATTTCAATCTTTAAATCTTGCTCCAAAGAGCTCAATAGTTGGCAAATGAGATGAAATCATGGACTTAATATGACTATGAGCTTGCATGTACTAATTAGCCAAGAATTCAACTTCAAAAGTCAACAAATTCAACATGCATGCATGAATTCTAGCATGAATCAACCTATGTGAACTCAAACATGGTTTAATCCTACAATTGAGCAAGAACCATGCAAAATGAAGCTCCAAGATGGCAAGAAGATGATGTAATCACTTACCTAAGTGTTGATTCAAGGTAGGAAGCTAGATTAGGCCAAGTTACACTTCAATTCCTAGCCAATTTCCAAGATGAATTCAATTTCTCCCAAGATGAACTCTCTCTCTCTCTATGCTCTCTTGTTTGGTCGGTTGGGAACAAAGGAGAAGCTGAGCAAATGTTTTAATTAAGTGTGTAATAGGCTCAAGCATAATATAAAACAATGGGTCCATTAAGTGGGGCAATTCGGTAAATAAATCTAAGTTTGCAATTAACTCGATTCAATCTACTTTAATCATTCCTAATCAATTTTCAGATAATTATACTATAAAATCACAAATATTCCACTGATTAGAAAACATCAAACGGTTTCTAAATCGGCCGCCGATAAGGCCTTCAATTAGCAGTTTAAACATAAAATGCAAACAGATAATCATGCACTCAAACAGATGCAACACGCAATTCAATAGACAAACTCATTCAGTTTCAGTTTCAGTTTCATTCAGTTTGTTCAGTAGTTCATCCAGTTCACTTATCAGTCATTAGCAGTTCAGTTTAATGGTAATCAGTATATAATTCAGTGGTTTAACGGTAGTCAGTACGAGGGTTGTTATATAACTTCTCTGAATAACAGATTCCAAGACAGCTAGACCTTGTTAGGCAAAGGGAACATAAAGCAATCACTAAGCATTTCAAACAGATGAATTATGATTTTTGATTATTCTCATCAAATAGCATGTAGATGGATTTATCATATTTTGCTTGCAATAATATGCATAAAAGAATTCACTGCTCTGAATCTGCACCAGATTAAACAAAGGAGGAACAAACATTGCAAATACAGCATAGAATACAATGTTTAGTTCCTCATACAGATACACATTATTACATGTACATATTGAGCACAATGTTCACAAACATAACATGTATTATATATATATATATATTAGGGATTCAAATCAAACTACCTAAAAAGGATAAGAATCAAAGCATTTTACCCCTTTTTAACTATGGAACAATTCCTATTTTTGATCTCGAACTCTGTTGTGGAGTGTGAAATTCAATTCGACCAAGTCAATCAAGATACGTTATGTCATGGCAGTCACATCTTCTAATCTAACCCTGATTATTGTGGCTTTTGGTGCGATTGCCGACTTTCCCTAGTCTTTGCCTTCTCAGGTGAGCATTGAATTTTCATGACTGAGTGAGTGAGTGAGCCCATTCATTATAGCCCAACAACAAGAGAAAAGAATACCAAAGGGCATCTTTCCTTCTAGTACGCACAGCATCAGATGCTCGTAAGCATTTAAATGACTGTAGCTTTGGGAATGACACTTTTAAAAGACAGAGAGAGGATGATGGATAAATAAAATCAAGCTCAGTTGATGAAATCCAATTGCACGAAAACAACCAACTAAACATAATCTAAACACACAAATGATATAGAGCTTCAAATATTTGATGAAATCCAATTGCACGAAAACATCCTTGCAAATTCCATCTAAAGGCATCTTAATGATCATAATCCGGATCACAGAAAAGATCACAAACAAAAGAAAGAAAGAAAAAAAACAAAATTAATATGTGATGATGGAAAAGAGGATATGTAAAAAAATAAAATTAGCAATCACTGCCAAGAATCTTACAATAAAATCATTTTCATATGGAAGCCACATGTAAGAAGATAAAAATAATAAAATGATCAGAAAAAAATACCAATAACTGAACAATATAGGTGCGTAATCAGCATAATATGATGGCAGAAAAAATATTACCAAACTGTTTATCTTCCCCTTCAATAGAAAGGGAATTACTCTCTCATAAGAGACTAATGTTCAACTTCAAGCATAAATTAACACAGTCAACAATGTACCACGCCAGGCATTGGTGAAGGTAGACTAGGAAGAAGAAGAGAGAAAGAGAGAGAGAGAGAAATTTTAATGTTCGATTTTGGATTTTGGACCTGCGATTTGATGAAGAACAGATCGATTTTGATGAAGAACAGATCGATTTGATGCAGAACAGATCGAGTTCGAGTTCGATGAAGAACAGCTAGAGCAAAGCCCTCGAGCACCAGAGATCGATGAAGAATAGCTAGGGAGTTCGATTGCGAGTGACAGAGATCGATGAAGCGCAAACCATCGAGGGTCTTGGATCTGCAATCGAGCAAATCGAGGGTTGAGAATGAGAAATTGAGAGTGTGTGTGTGTGTTTAAAAGCGGCGAGAGAGTGAGAGCTTCAAATCGAGGGTTTTGGAAGAGAGTGAGACTGAGTTGTGGTAGGGACTGAGAAGGAGAGACTGAGTTCAAAGAGACGGAGGCTTTGACGGTCAACACATTGACCCAATACGACGTTGTTTCACTGAGATCAGACATAACGTTTTTGAAAACGTTGTGTTACGTTAACTTACAATGGCGTTTTCTAAAACGCCATAAAAGAAACGCTGCCATAGCCCACTTTTCCTGTAGTGTCTATTATGAAACTGTGTAAATTTATTACAAAATTTCGTACCATTAACAATAAAATACGTAATCTCAGGACAATTTAACTTAACAAAATGCTGTAAACGTTTATGACTTGGTTATGAATTTTTTTGTTATGTTAATTTGTATCGAGATTATGTATTTTGTGATTGATATTATGAAATTTTGTGATAATTTTGAATAGTAAGTTCAGCTAATTTTTTGGTTTTTTTTTTTTTTTTTTTTTTTTTAAATGTGTAAAAAAATAAAGAGCTCATATGACCTTAAAAAAGTTGAAAAGTTTAAGATTTTGCTTCTTTTAACCTCTTTGCAAAAATTATAAATTTTTGTATTAATATGCATCTAATATGCACCTCTAAAAATGTGCACACCATAGCATTTCCTAATATAAAATGGATAAAAACGCATATAAAGTAAAATAAAAAACTAAAATAAATCTTGTAAACTTTCAACACTTTAGTACTTCTGAAAAAAAATAATTAAAAATATGCGGTCCAAATTTATTATGATCAGTGCATCAAAGTCAGACTATAATTTTTATACTAATATTGCTCAACAATAAACTAGAGCAAACCCGTATCAAAAGAATGGCACATCATGATGGACGCACCAAGTGTAACCAATTCATAGTTTTGCAAGACTTTCAAAGGGAAGCATATTGCCTGGCTTCCATTTTAGTTTTTTAAAAAAAAAAACCTATGTTGAATAAATTATAAATACAAATTTTTTTTCTCTTTAAATGTCATAAGACACTATTTAAAAATATTTACAATTATTGAATGAAATCTTGAGATTCACACATTTTACTATCTAATGATTGTAAACATTTTCAAACAAAGAGTGAGATTTAGGAACAAAATATCATTAGCCCTAACAAACGTGTTAACACAAATATATCAAGTAGACATATTATTAGGTGAGTCACGATTCAAGTTTTGTGTCTTAGGCAAGCTTATAATTCCGATAATAATAATAATAATAATAATCACTATGCTTGGTTATCATTTTTTAAAAACATTTTTCAGAAAATTCTATTTTCTTATTTTTCGTATTTTTTTGTTTTTACTGAATTTTTTTAATATTTTGAGCAATTTTTTTAAATTTTTAGAGATACCTAATATAAATATACCTAAAAAGTAAAAAAAATTGAAAAAAATCTTTTAAAAATTCACTAAATACCAAAAATATAAAAAAAAATACGAGAATTCAATACATTTTTAATATTTTTATGTATTTATTAATTTTTAAAAATATTTTTTTACAAATTTTTTACTTTTTAGATATATCTAAGTAAGATGCATCTAAAAATGTAAAAAAAAATGTTTAAAATTTTAAAAATATTCACTAAAAACAAAAAAATATGAAAACCAAAAAATTTAATTTTCAAAAAATTTAATTCAAAAAACTCAAACCAAACACACTAAATAATTTTATAATTTTTTTTGATACATATTAATATTTCAAACATTATTATTATTTAAAGGTATGGCATTGGCATAGAGTTTCTTAAAGCGGTTTTATAGGAGAAATCAACGGTACATTAAAGCATATCTAAAGAGTAGCCATGAGAGAGAGGTCTGTTTTGCATTGACTATCAATATCTTGACCTTAAGCCCCTTTCTACTCACTAAACTTCACCGGTTGATTCACGTTAAAAAGGCCTGACTTTGGGGTACTAGATATAGATTTTTGGGTCTGGTTAATCTGTCTACATCAGAGGATGTTATTGGGTCTTAGCGGGCTTACGGGATTTATTTTCATGATTTAAATTATTTATTTAGTTGAGTTTTATGTATAGATCATCCATACACAAAAATCATATTGATATGATAAATAGAACTATATAATTTTGTAATATTTATCTTCAAAAAAATAAATTATAATTATAATTCTAAAAATATATCATTTATTTTTTCAAAAAATAAATATAATAAAATTTTGTTTTATATCTATGATTATCAAATCAATTTAAATTTTTTGTGAATGATTTATATATAAAATGTGACAAAGTAAATGTTTTAGATAATTAAAACAGGTATAAATTTCACGAGATTCAACAATACCTTTCAATTCACACAGTAGAATACAAATAATGCTCACTCTATATTTTTATATATCTATGACTTTGAATATGTATATATATATTTTATTACTTATCATATAATTTATATATATATATATATATGATTATAAATATATGTGACCAATCATCTAAACACACAAATACATGCAATTTCAACGGATAAAAAATAATGGGTATTTAATTAATTCAAGGCATGTCCCCAATGGTAGCCAGGTGTTGAGAAGGCCTTCTCTTTCGCTGTCTGTGATTTTCTTAATTTATGAAAAAAATATATTATTATTAATTAGGGTACACCTAGTGTAGCTTTTATTCAGCGGTCGCCCCAAAACTACATGTTATTGGAAACCAAAATGCTTGGGACCCTGTGGAGACCCCCAAGATCCTTAATGGGCAGTCCTTGATCAATTTTTTTTATTTATTTTTTATTTTTTTTATTATTATTATTTTTTTTTTCAACCACTAACCTATACGTATGTATAAAAAGTGATAAAAAGGAGGGATAGTAGGGGCCTGTATTATTATTGCTATTGGAAATTCCACCACTAAATATATCTATATCTATATATATATACTAGTGAAAAGAGATGTGAAAAAATTAATTAAGTATATTTATATAAAATGGTATAAATAGTTAAATTTTTATATGTAAATTATAAAAAAATATTAAAATTTACAGTTTAAGCTTTATTATTTTATCACAATTTATGTATCAATTTTAATTTGTCACAATTTTAATCATGAAACTTTCAACCCCCATACTAAAATTATAAATTTGGTCGAGTTTAACCCAAGCAACTTGAGTCAAGGTTGTAAATTTTTAAAAATTAGGCAACATGATTTTTAATTTGATGAGAACTTATATAAAATTTAAAAATTTGAATAAATTTAAATAGACTTGAGTAGAGACATCAAATAACTTGAGCAATAAAAATAAAATTATATATATACATAAAATTATTTGCTAATTTATTTTTTTTCATTTGATCTAAAAATAATTCGAGATGATAACCGTCATTTTTTTTTTTTGAATAAAAAATATTTCACAAACCATCACTTTGATTAGAATAATTTATTTCTATTTGTTTTAGCAAAAGTCACTTTTTAGTAATTTGAGCCAAAAAAAATTTCATTTTTTATTTTAGTTTGTTTAATTGACTATTGAGATTAAAACTAATAAGAAGAGCAAGATCTACTATGTTTTGCAAGTACTAAAAAAGTTTAGATGAACAATAAAAAAATGTTTGAGACCCACAAAAATACCCATAATTGTATCCACATTATGCGTTATCATGTGTCAACTCTTGATTTAATATATAGTCAATGACATAGGGTCCAACTCCCTTACTATATTATTGTAAGTGAAAGTTTGGGTCTGTACTATTACTAGAATAATAAATTATCACGTGTAACTCTTATTTAATTTTTTTATTATATAAAAAAAATATCTTTCACCAACTATCACTTTTAATAATTTTTTATTTATTTCTATTTGATTTTAGCAAAAGTTACTTTTTAACTATTTAAGTCAAAAAAAATTATTTTTTTATTTTAATTTGTTTAATTGACAATTGAGATAAAAGAAAAAAAAAAATCCATTATGTTTGGCAATTGCTAAAAAAATAATTCATTTTCTTAATATTTTTGTCTTTTGTTAAAAAAAATATTTGTATTAAAAAAATTTATTGTTCAAGTCCTTAGAGTTTTGAAGGATATATTTTTTTTTATAAAATTTAAAACAAAAATGACAAAAAAATAAAAATATAAACTTTTAATAGTGATTAATCATTTGAATACGTGTATTTAATAGCATATTATATTTAGACCAATAGTATTATGAAATATCATTATGGCATATGTGAATATTGATCTCATCCTAATTGTATTAACATAATTTTAAAAAATTTAAATTTAAAATTTTATTTTATAATTTAATAAAAGATGCATAAATTAAGGAATTAATATTAATCTTATTCTAGTAACATAATTTAAGGAAGAATCTAAATTTAAAATTTTATTTTAAGAATATAAAATTATTTTATAGACCAATCATATTGTGACACATATTAACAAAAATTTAAAAAAATCAAAAAAATAAAATTAAAAAAAGAATTGCAATTTTCACCTTTTATAAGATGACAACGTTTTGCAATTATAATAATATATAGATTTTGTATGAGATTTTGAAACTCTCATAATATTTCTTTTTAAAAACATTCTTTTGTAAAATATATAAATAATCTTAACGTCACTCTTGTTGTTCCTTATACACAAATTATGAGCTAATTATGATAATTTTAAATTTTTATTTAAAACTTATAAATCATGAGATATATCATTATAATTTTAAATTTATATTGTGTCAATTTTAAATTTAAATTAATAGATTACTTTTCATATTTAGTGACTCTCAAATTTAAATTTTGAAATGAATTAGTATACTTTTCATTTTTTTAAGATTTGATATACTTTACATTTGAAAACCATAAATTAAGGGATATTATTATTATTATTATTGTTATTATTATTATTATTATTTGTGGAAAAGTGATTTGGAAATACTCTCTGATCCAAGTAGACACTCTTTGATTCTCTAGAAGCTACCTGAAATGAATGAACACTCCGATCAAGGGTGCCAGAATTAGCACTCCGACGGGCAAGTTAGTACTCTCTCAAGCTTGCTTCTACTTCAAGTTATCTTATTCGCTTTTCACATACCTTCTTTCTGGCTGATGTTTCTCCTTTTATAATACTCTTCTAGGCCCACCTTCTGATTTATGGAATCCCTGCCCTCACAGCTAGGCCCTTATTTACGTCGTGTGATCCACTACATACTCAGTTATAAAAGTAAGCTTACTCGGCCGAGGCGGGCCACAGTTAGTCGGCTGGTAAGAGCCGACTTGCAATTGGCTCCAAATTTCAGCTTTTTTATTCGGCCACCACACTTGCCTCCCAAACATCCGAGTATAGATTACGATGATCGGCATGTTTGGTCGACTTTGGCTTTCAAGCCAAACAAATCTTTGAAAGTCAGAAATACGGCAGTTGCACTCCTTTTGGTACTGTTTCATCAAAGCAGATGACATATCGCAATCATTTCAACTTCCTGTCCCTTCGCTTTTTAGTGTTTGATTTGAAAACTGTCCTTCCGTACATTTTTTAGGTCAACAGACTTGCGACTTCTTCTAGCATCCTTTTCGTCGACCTTCTTTGCGATCTCTGTGATTCTGCTTTCTACTTTTCATCTTCTCCTCCAACCTATAAGTTCCCATCTCTCTTTTATTTCAGTTCTCGTTCCAGTTCCTTGCTTGTTTTTGTTTTTATTTAGTGTACGTTTGGTTCATATTCCATCTTCAATGGTGAGATATTTGAAAGCCCTCATCTTAGAGGATCGAGTCTCAGCCTTCTGTCGTCATTTTTCGATTCCAGATGACGTACACCTATCTCTTGTTGCAGATAGTGTGTTGGACATGGAACAGGCTGATACAAACACCATTATTTTCTCCTTTTTGTCCATCGCTGAGGGTGGAGTCCGATTTCCCCTCCATCCCTTTCTTAGGTCGGTCCTACGTTACTGGGGTCTTATTCCCTCCCAACCTAACGTGAATTTATAACGCATAATTATGGGAATAGTAGAGTTGAATAGACGGTTAGGACTTAACCTAGGAATCCCAGCTATTTGGTATTGTTACGTTATAGAGAAGTCGTCTGGTTGGCAGGGCTATTATTTCTTGAGAGCTAAAGACATTGATCATCACTTGGTGACCATGCTGGCCAGCTTAGGAAAGAGGGTTGATGATGTCATGGTTGCCGTCAAAGGCAACTGGGAATTCGGCGAAGGAGAGGATCGCCAAGACCTAGCGTCGAGGCAAAAAGGAGAGCCAAGTGGCCGACTAGATTGTTATAATATTGTTTCTGTAAACTGCGAATTCAATGTAATTCTGGTTCTGATCTATGGTTGCCATGCAGGTAACGATTTAAAAAGGGCGTTGACATCAGTAGACGAAGCCGTCCTTGCGCAAGTGAAGATTGCTCTTAACTACAAAAGCCACACCAACTTTCAAGGGCAAGGGCGTGCAGCCCATGTTCTACTAAGATACGACCCCACCTACGCTACCTTCTCGATTGCTGATCATATCCCAGTGTCGAGAGGAGAACAACATCTGACTGGACTTATATTCCCTAGTTTCAAAAGCCTAAGGGATATTGGTGTTGATGGTTCTGACACCGATGAACGTATCGTCGAAGACGCACAGTCCGACGATCGTGCAGAACCAGAATTGAATTCAGAAATTGAATTGGCTTTGAAGCGCATTAGCTCGGGCGATCAAGCCGACTAACCATCTACCTCTGGCTAAGTGGACCTCTCAGCTCCGACATTTTCATCGGTTTAGAGAATCTTCTAGGGGTAGAATCCGATGCCGAAAAGATGAGCGGAGAGTCCCTTGCTTAATTCGCTGGGAGGCGCAATGCCGAGAAGATAGCGCCAAGGAGGCAGGTCAGCGATTCTAGGATGAGCCAGGTCACTCCAACACACCAAGTTCCTAGAGAAGAAATGGCTCTTGAAACGATAGTGGCCGAATATGTTTTAGAGGAGCCTCAGCAAATCGTGGAAGTCGATCATACGGGGCAGAAACGGCAAGCTGAGATCGTCCCCAATATAATTGAAGCGCTTGCAAATAAACGACAAAGAATTGAGATGTCATCTTCCACTGATGAGGTATCTGAGCCATTTGTCATCCAACCACAGATGAAAAATGCACCGGTTCTCTCCAGTGGATCCACCATCAAAGATCCTATTGTGGCCTTGAGTGTGGTTTTAGCTCTCTTTCTGTCAGCTGATAGGACCACCTTCCGCACTGAACTGGATATAGTCTCTATTGTGCTGGCAGCACAGTCAGCCATATTGGTAAGTTTCGACCCCTTGGATCATATAAATTGTTTTTAGTGCCAACTAATCAAACTTGGTTTATTGTTTTCGTCAGGGAGTGGGGAGAATTGCCGAGATCGGCCATTTTCACTACGATGCCGTAGAGAGACTCGACGTCCTTGAGGGCCGACTTGAAATTTGAAGGGTAAGGTCGTGTCGCAATTCTTGATTTGGCTATACTAAGTCTGAAACTGCTAAGGCGGAGGAAGAAAGGAGGAAGGCTGTTGCTGCGCAGGAAGAAGCTTAACATGTTGATTAGTTACGTAGGGATGCTGAAGAGCGAACGAACTTGTTGGATGACTCCCTTAAATCGGCACAAGAAGAAATCTCTAGGCTCAAGGCCGATCTTGAAGCTGAAAAGAAGGCGAGGGAGCTCGCTGAGGCGGACATGGCCAAAGCTTTTGAGCTCGGCCATCTGAAGGCCAAGGAGATGTATGTTGATGACGTCTTAAAGTTCAAAAATCGAGGCTTCTAGCACGGATGGCTAAAAGCTTTGGCGGCTGCTAAGGTGACTCTCGATGAGCCGATTCCTTATGAACAATTGGAGGTCGAACCGTTGGAATCGGATTCAAAGGAGTTAGACTTTTGATTGGTGGTTTTGTAATGAATGTTTAGTCATTGTTGGTTTTCTTTAGCTTTGTTTTACAAGCTTTTCTTAATTTTTGTTAGCACTTTATTTTAGATGTAGGTCATTTTCATGTATAAAGTGGTTATACTCAATACAGTTTGTTAATGAAAATGTCCGTTTTGTTAATGAATGAAAATCATTAAGTATTGACAATGAAAATGTCCATTTTGTTAATGAATGAAAATCATTATTGATAATGAAAATATCCGCTTTGTTAGTGAATGTTAATCACTAATTATTGGAAAACAAGAATGTGCTATATCAATTGAGATCATAAACTTCACATCATAATTCGGCAAAATGCTTGAAGATAAGCCGAATATATTCATAAATTTGCCCTTGTCCCAGCTGATTAGAGCATGACCGCCACTACAACAAAAAGTGTCTTTGCAGACGAAAACTAATGACGAAAATAAATTTTGTCACGAAAAACGTACATTTTAGTGAAGAAAATAATTTTTCATTTCCAAATGTACCATTTTTAGAGACAAAAATAAAATTTCGTCACCAATCTACATATATAATAAAAAAATTAGGTGAGGAAATTATTTTTCATCATTATTTATATTTTTTTTTGTCACTAAATATTTTCCCGCCAATTTTTCGGATGGTGCCAAAATTTTCAGACTTTTGGTGAGGAAAATATTGGTCACCAATAATAAAATTATTAATGACGAATATAATTTCGTCGTCAATAATTTTTAATATTTTAATATTATTTATTGAGAAAACTATTTTCATGGCTAATAATTTTATCTTTTAGTGAGGAAATAATTTTGTCACAAAATAAATGGTTTAGTTGCTAAAGGTTTTTAGAGGGAAATGAATATATTGGCACCTTAGATATATCAGTTCTTCTTCTCACACACAGATTTGACCACCAAACCTCACCCTACATGACCTCACCTCAGCGCACACCACCAACGCCGCTTGCCACCGCCACCCCCCCTACCACCACCACCACCACCACCACCACCGCCCGCAGATCACCACTACCGCATCATCACAAGTATTCTCTCACCACTACTAGAAAAGGAGGCTTTTGACAAGGAATTTTTTGAGACAGTTTCAAAATCATCACAAAAAGTTACTTTTTGCAACAGCAAAAAAAACTGTCGCGAAATTATCTTTTTTGCAACGACATTTGACTGTTGCAAAAAAGGCACCGATTAAATACCACTATTAGAGACGGAAAATCCAAGACCGTGGCAAAAAGTAATATTATACGTGATGGTATGTTACCTGCCTTTTTTTTTTTTTTTTTTTTTTTTTTTTGGGACACTCTTTGTTGGTCCATTGCAAAAAAAATATATTTTTGCAAAAAAAAAAAAAAAAGGATGTAAAACGAAGGGTTGAGATCACTTGAAAAGATGAATACCTTACCAAAATGACATCGTTTTGGTGAGGTAATTCAAAATAATAATAATAAAACAAAGCCTCTATTCTCTTGGTTACGTATTTCAAAAGAGAGAGAGAGAGAGAGAGAGAGAGAGAGAGAAGATGAAGAGCTGAGGAGTCACTGTCCTCGTTGCCCCGTCCCCTGTTCGTCCGCCGCTGCCCCACCCTTGCTCGTCCGCCGCTATCGCTGAGGAATGGTTGAGTTCGGATTCAAGAAGCTGGTATTCATTCAACAGATTCAACAAGTTCATCCTCCAAACTTAAAATATTAAGGTTTTTAATTAATTCAAAAATTGGGATTTTCTATGCTTTGATTTGAGGCTTTTTACTTGATTTATTTCAAATCTATTATTGGGTTAAAAATTAGGGTTTTGATTTGGGGATTTTTACATGATATTGAGAGCTCTCTCACCTGTCTCTTACTATTGAAGCTAGGGTTTTGATTGAAGGATTTCAATTGAATGAAAAAAATAATAATAATAAATAATAATTTGATTTGGGAATTTCAATTGAAAAAAGGGCTTTGATTTTAGGGTGGAGTTAATACTGCTATTGATGGATTCTTATCCAATTAGATTTTATTAATGTCATTTATATAACCATGAATTGTTTAGTTGATAGTGATAGTAGTAAAGGTGATCTTGATGATGTGGGTGATGATATTTTTGAACTCTACTTAATGAACTTATCCCGATCTTCTCTGTTTCTTTTTGATTTTTTCAAATGTTCATCCCTCTCTTTTTAATAAATTATTCAAGGATCTTTTTTTTTTTTTTTTTTGGCTGGTGTTTATGTCTTTTCCTTGTCATTAGCAGTTGGTATCTTTACTATTTTGGCACTTAATATGTGCCTATGTTTATTTTTCCAGATTTGCATGCAAAGGCTACTATATTTGTTCTTATTTGTGCTTCTATATTGGAATGGATTGTACATAATTTATTATATTTGTGGACACAGTCCTCTAAATTAATTTTATTTCTATCCCATTCACATGCCCTTTTTGTAAGGCGGAATTGGTTATTAGAGACGCAAGATTTTGATGTTGACTTGTTTCCCAATCTTTCTTTTCCACCTACGCCACAGATGTGAGCAATTCTACTCAATAACTAATAAGCAATGAATGACCACTTATTGTTTTGTTGTTCATAGCATTAACCCTCAACACTTGGAATGTACCGTTCAAAAGTAGGAATAATGTAGTGATTTGGAATTTTAGTTAATAAAGTGTTAATAGGGAATGAATGAAAAAAGTTTTTCATTTTTTTTTTTTTATAGTTCATAACACACCTGACTGGACAATGAGTAATTTTTCCTACTGATTGAACTTTCTTGAGTTTTACAATTATTAAGATGTCTCTGTTAATTAAGTGAGAATTTTAAGTAGCTAAATCACGTGACTTAAGTTATTTACACTTGTAATGGCACTTTGTGCAAGACAACCACTGATTTTGGAATGATCTTTATAATCTGAGGAGCCATCTTCTTAGAAGTATCTGTTGACACTGCATATTCCATTTGGTGATTGATGTTGCAAGATTACTTCACATTTAGAAGTTCAATAAGTTTTGATTATTTAGAGTGTTACTCTATTTTTTTTTTCCATATTATTTAGTGATTCTCATTAGTTTGCTGATGTTATTTGCTATGTTCTTGCAATCATGATTGGTACTACTATAATGAAGATGCAGAGAAAAGAACTGAAGTTTAAAAAGAAGCAAGTAAAACATGTAGAAGAAGTTGCTAAGTTTGAAATACGTCGTAATAATATACTACAACAAGAACTATGTTGCTTAAGGTAGGATTTTGTTCAATTTTCGTATTGCGTGGATGTAATAAATAACTGTTTCTCACATCGGAGTGAAGGTAGTGATGACCTAGAAAAGGTTGGTCTCTCTCTCTCTCTCTCTCTCTAATTGTTTAAACTATTTGAACACACTTAACTTGAATTACATGTTTGTTGGTTATTTGATAGGTACGATGGCATTTACTTATCAATAATAGTCTATAGTATACAGGTATCTAGTGTTTGTTATCGGACTATATTTTGGTTGAGTTTACTCAGAAGCAATTTAACTGAAGCACATAGATATCTGATTGATGGCTGTTTGTGATATTAATCTGATGGGTGAGTAATCCAATTAGAGCTTATGTGTCTATAATTCATCACGGACTTGCTTGTATATATGTATTTTATTAAATGCATCAGGAGATAGTTGTTTGGTTGAAGATTATAAATAATGCTATTCATAAGTAGCTGTTGTCAGTCAATTTGTGCAGCCTAAGACTATATAGTTTCAAATTTAAATACTTGAGTTACGTGTTGAGTACTTGTTCACCGTATTTTCTATTTTCTTTGCAAGTGATTTGTTTTCGATATCTGATGCTTTTTGCCCTCCCTTCTTGAACCAGAGCATACACAAGTTTTTTCCCCCTACTTTGTTGTTGCGTTGCTACGAGAGCTTGCAGGAGTAACTATACCATCTAAAAGAAGCTATGGTCTGGGAATTAACTGAGAACATTTTTAAGTATATATATAATGTGTGTTATTACACATGAAAATTACTTTGGCTGGTCTTTTAAGCACCCCTCTCAAATTTTAGATAATCAACTTATTTAAACTATTCTTATTTATATTACCAAACAATCTAACACTATCTCTTTTTTCTTTTTGATTTTTTATGCATATTTGTTTTTCTATATGTTTTTTATGAGAGCAAACAAGGAGTCGGAGTTTTCTTTGATCATTGCCATACTCTGGACAACCAGTCAATCGTTCCGATTGTCTTTCTGAAAATCCGAGCATTTCGAGGTACCCATTCCATTCTGATTTCTCTTCACTATTTCTTTGATTTCGATACTCATATATACATAGTATATTCATATATATCCATAAAATTGATTCAATCATTCTTTTCTCTTTTTAATAATGAATTAGAAATGCTTGCTAATCGGGTCCATAAAACTCTGATGATATGTTTAATTATTCACTATTCATACTTAATCTCCATTTCAATACCCAAGTTATCATTGCAAGAGGGGAAAAAAAGTTAAGTTGGTATCAATGTCAGATAGAAACATTGAAAATGTGTTATTTTTTTGTTCCACAAAGTCTTGTAAGAATAAACCCTCAACAAAATAGAGGTAAATTTAATTCGTTGAAATCTGTTCCAATGCCTTCCTCCTCAATTACTCGAAATGATATTAGTGAATTCTACCAATGTAGTTTAAATTTAGTTTGTTGAAATAGAGGTAAATTTAATATCTAATTAAACAAATGTATTTTATTTAACTTGAATAACATGTGTCAACAACCTATAATTAAATAAGTTGGTTTGGTTGTTGTCTTTGGGTGCTAATATAGCAGGTTTGATGTTGTTGGTTTAGGTCTTAAGTATTGTTTGGTGCTTTTAGCTTGACTCTAAAACAAAGGCAACAGGGTTTAAGGCCTTACGCATTGTAAAACATAACACCTTAAGCTTGAAAATAGGCGTTTTAAGGGCATAATTGTGAAATAGCCATCTTTTTTAACACTTAATCTTAAAAATTAGCACCCAGAGGGCAAAATTGTGAATTAGCCATAAGAATTGGTTCAAACACCTTAATAAGGAGAAAAGTAACTCATAGAAACTCACAGAACAACCATGAGAGTCCTAGTTTCAGAATTAAGCTCAAACTTGTATTTTTTTGAACACTTAGACTTAAAAATAGGCATTCGAAGGGAAAATTTGTCTAATAGCTATGAAAATGCCCATGAATTGGTTTGAGAACCTTATTAAAGGATATAAATGACTTGTTGAAACTCATGGAATAAGCACAAGACTCTTAGTTTCAAAATTAATCTCAGACTTACGTGTATGAACACTTAACACTTGGAAATGAAATAAGTTTAGCTAATTCAATTAATTTTAACTGTATTTGTATATTATTTGTGAAGTTAATGTATTGATAAAAAAAATTCATGTTTTTATCTTTCAATCCATTGTGAACAAGTAGCTTAAGAATTATTATTGAGAAATTTAGTTATCAGAGTTGCTAGATTATATTTTTGGAAAATGTTTAGTCAAAAGTCTTTCGCTAGCTTCAAGGTAAAATGTTTTATATATGTTGATTGTCAAAAATTAAGTTTCTTCTTAATAATGTTATCTTTTCTTGCTTTTATTGGTGTTTCAATTGTGTAGGAACAATCACTAGCTAATGTGAATAATATGATGCAAATGAAGATAAAACATTGATGTAGATCAAAATCAATCTCGGTCAGGGTATACAGCTCGGTGCGTTCTACTAATTTATTTTATTGGATTAGTAGGCCTTTGTTAGTATATTATTTTTCTATGTTAATTTAGTAGAAATTTCTTAATCAACTAGGGTAGAATAAAAAAAAAAAAACTTTGACATTTAGGGGCGAAAGGTCACGGGAAAATAGTGAAATATGCATGTAAAGATCCGAGAAACATCACAAACACCTTGAGACGGAGCAACATAAGTCGTGCAAACTTATTTTAGGCTCCCAATTTGAAAACTACTTTGAAATTTGCACTATTTCAACACGTAGGCATGAAACTAAGTAAAAAAATGAACTTTTCCAACGCTTAAGCTTGAAAATAGGCCATCAGAGGGCTAAATCGTGTAACAGCCAGGAGACGGCCCAGGTAACACCATAAACACCTCAGGAGGGACCAATGTGAGTTGTGGAAACTTACGGAACAAGCACGGGACTCCCGGTTTGAAAACTAAGCCGAAAAATACACTTTTTCACACTTAAGCTTGAAAATAGGCCACCGGAGGCCAAAATCATGCAACAGCCACAAGACGGCCTAGAGAACACCTTAAACATGTTGGGAGGGACCAATGTGAGTTGTGAAAACTTACGGAACTAGCACGGGACTCCTGGTTTGAAAACTAAGTCCAAAATTGCACTTTTTCACACTTAAGCTTGAAAATAGGCCACCGGAGGCTAAAATCGTGCAACAGCCATGAGATGGCCCAGGGAACACGTCAAACACGTCATGAGGGACCAATGTGAGTTGTGAAAACTTACGGAACTAGCACGGGACTCTCGGTTTGAAAACTAAGCCCAAAAATGTACTTTTTTACACTTAAGCTTCAAAATAGGCCACCGGAGGCCAAAATCGTACAACAACCACGAGACGGCCTGGGAAATACCTCAAACATGTCAGGAGGGACCAATGTGAGTTATGGAAACTTACGGAACTAGCACGGGACTACCGATTTGAAAACTAAGTCGAAAATTGCACTTTTTCACACTTAAGCTTGAAAATAGGCCATTGGAGGCAAAAATCGTGCAACAACCACGAGACAACCTGGGGAACACCTCTGGAGGGACCAATGTGAGTTGTGGACACTTACGGAACTAGCACGGGACTCCTGGTTTGAAAACTAAGTCCAAAATTGCACTTTTTCACACTTAAGCTTGAAAATAGACCTTCAGGGGCCAAAATCGTGTAACAGCCACGGGACGGCCCAGGGAACACCTCAAACACGTCAGGAGGAACCAATGTAAGTTGTGGAAACTAACAAAACTTGCACCGGACTCCCGATTTGAAAACTAATTCGAAAAATGCATGTTAAATTGTATATTTTATGGATAAGGTAATAATTGTCTAACTTGCATTTTTTTTTTTTTTTCATTTTTTTTCCAGATTCAATATTTGATATGGACATGTTTGGGAAGGGTAGATGGTAGCTCATTTTGTGTTCTTGTTTATATTATCTTACATGTATTTTGGTTGTGTTGTAAATTTTATATTTTTGTTGGTATTACAAGGCATGTTTTGTAATCCGCCCTTGATATTTTATTTTTGTTGATATTAGTAGACATGTTTTTTGTTGGATATTAGAAGATGTGTTTGGTAATCCACATGCGGTTGATATTATATTTTTGTGGATATTAGTAGACGTTTTTTGTGGATATTAGGAGACATGTTTATAATCCGCATGCAATTCATATTGTATTTTTGTGGATAGTGCTGAAATTCGATTGTGATGTTTATGAAAATGAATAGATTTTTGTATTGATTTGTAATAGATATTTTATTGAACAGGTTATTGAAATACGCAGGAAATTGTTACTGACAAGAAAAAATTTCGAAAGAAAATAGTATCCCTATTTTCAAATTTTTTAATTTTTATTAGTGACGAAATAAAAAATGTCACTATTAGTTTTCAAAAAACATGACGAATAATTTTGTCACTAATGATATAGTACGAAACAAATAATTTTGTCACATTTACTAAATATTTCGTCGCTAAATTGAAATATTTTGTGACAAAATGTTTTTTTGTCATTGAATAATTTTCTTTTTTGCTCATTTTAGTGACGAATTTTTTTGTCACCTTAATCCATATCATTGGTGAGGAAAACTTTCGTCACTAAAATATATTTGGGATGAAATATTTCGTCACCAAAAACAATTAAAATAAAATATTTTTTAGTTTTGGTGATGAAATTGATGTTTTAGAGGACGAAAAATTTAACATTTGGTGATTTAAACATTTAAATCGCCAAAAATGAAAAAATAGGCTTAAATTGTTTTTTGTCACCAGGTACTTTTAGCGACAACGTATAGGCCACGAACGTGGTGACAATTTTTTTTCGTCGCAGATCACTTTAGTGACGAAAATTTGATGTTTGGAGACAAAATCAGTCTGTCACCAAAAGCCTTTTTTGTTGTAGTGCGCCGAATATCCGGACTAAACGTTCATAGGATCAGATGGGACATTATCTTTACTCAGCACAGTGCTTGGAGATAAGCTGAATAGATTCATAAATTTGCCCTTGCCCTAGCTAATCGCTGAACATGACCGTCGAATATACGAACTAAACATTCATGGGATCGGATGGGACATTATCTTTACTCGGCACAGTGCTTGGAGATGAGCCAAATAGATTCATAAATTTTTCATTGTCCCAGCTAATTAGAGAGCATGACTGCTGAATATAGGGAATAAACGTTCATGGGATCATATGGGACATTATCTTTACTCGGCACAGTGCTTGAAGATAAGCCAAATAGATTCATAAATCTGCCCTTGCCTTAGTTGATCACTAAACATGAGCGCTGAATGTACGGACTAAACATTCATGGGATCGGATGGGACATCATTTTTACTCTGCACAGTGCTTGAAACGGTCACTTCGTAAACTCTACATCTGTAATTAATAAGCGGTGGGGGCCAGGCGCGCGTAGGGCTTGTGTTGACGTTAAATATGTTCCACTCAAATGCAGTAGAGTGCAAGAGGGAAAAGAGCACTGCGTCATCCTGAGTAGATTTACATGTCAAGAAAAGTATTCTTTAATAACAGAGGGGAGGGCAGGACGCCAGCTGAACTAGATTTAGAAATGAACCCAGGAGCAGGAGCTAGTGGCGAACCCACCCGAATGGGTAATAGGACATCGAAGGAGCATGAGAAGCGTCGCTCCCCCTATAGACGAAGCAAGTCTCCAAGGGAAAGGCAACAATGAGGGAGTTCTAGGACTGGGAGTGCATATGCCCTACCGCAAAACGAAACCAGCAGGTCACCTCACCCGTTGAGTTTTTCAATTTTTGTTGGGAATAAATCGATGACCAAAGCAGAATCGATTATCCGTGATCCAAATGTGGCAGTAGAGTTCACTCGACAAATTTTTTTGCCTGAAGTCCAACAATCAATGGTCGATCGGCCTAATTACGAAATTTGTTGAGATGTCATCCATGGAGCGATTAAAGGACTTTACACTTCCTATGAGATCGGCATACGCCTTCGTGCCACGCGAAGAGATATCGAATAGAAAGATGGTCACATTTGGGACTTGGAATGCCGTGCAGAGAAGGCAGAGAGTGAGCTGAAAAAGGCCAAGGTAGCTGAGTCTCAATCGACGGGTCAAACGAACTCGGTTGTGATGGATAAAGTAAATCAGTGCTTGCTTGATCATGCCATAGCCAATTGAGATACGGCAAGCATGTTCGCACAAGAGGCGATAAGAACGTAGGCCTATAACCAAGGCTTTTTCAACGGCAAAAATATCAGTATCCAAAAGACTAGGGAAAAGTTGGTGGATGATGTCTGCCGATGCGAGAATCGTGGTTTTAAGCACGGATAGACCAAGGCTTTGCAAGCCGCAGGTGTTGATTTAGTGTCACCACTATTTCATAATTACAAGTTTCTCTTCAAAGGTTACGATCCCGAAAAAACCGACGACGAAGAGGATGCCGAGCCAGAGAAGACTTAGATATCAAGAAACTTGTTATTGTAATTTTTAATTTGTCAAAAGCCGTGTATTTGTACCTTTTTGATGAAATAAATAAATATTTATCATATTGGTTTGTTTAATGCTTGTATCTACTTGTGTGATGATTACATATTTGTTGGCCTATGCTGCTGTATTGCCAAATACAAAGGGCGCTCCGAATTCGGAGGATTACTCGGTCGTTCGTGGTTATGCACGAAGGGTGTTCCGACTTCGGAGTCTTGTTAGCCAATCATGACATCCACGAAGGGCACTCCGAATTCGGAGGCTTATTCGGCCGTTCGTGGTCATGCACGAAGGGCGCTCTGAGTTCGGAGTCTTATTAGTCAATCGTGAATAAGCATGAAGAGCGCTCCGAATTCGGAGGCTTTTGTATTTTCCAATTGTGATATAATTCAGAGGCTTTTTCAGCCCAAACGTGAACATGCACGAAGGGTGCTCCGAATTTGGAGGCTTTTTTGGCCCAAACGTGAACATGCATGGAGGGCGCTCTGAATTCAAAGGCTTATTCGGCCTAAACGTGAACATGCACGAAGGGCGCTCTGAATTCGAAGGCTTTTTTTATTGGCCAATCGTGATATCCACGAAGGGCGCTTCAAATTCGGAGGCTTATTCGGCCCAAACGTGAACATGCACGAAGGGTCCTTTGAATTCGGAGGCTTTTTGTATTGGCCAATCGTGATATCCATGAAGGGCACTCCAAATTCGGAAGCTTATTCGGCCCAGATGTGAGCATGCACGAAGGGTGTTCCGAATTTAAAGGCTTTTTGTATTGGCCAATTGTGATATCCACGAAGGGCGCTCCGAATTCGGAGGCTTATTCAGCCAAAACGTGAACATGCACAGAGGGCGTTCTGAATTCAGAGGCTTTTTGTATTGGCCAATTATGATATCCACGAAGGGCGCTCTGAATTCGAAGGCTTATTCGGCCCAAACGTAAGCATGCACGAAGGGTGCTTTGAATTCGGAGGCCTTTTGTATTGGCCAATCGTGATATCTACGAAGGGTGCTCCAAATTTTGAGGCTTATTTGGCCCAAACGTGATCATGCACAGAGGGGGCTTTGAATTCAAAGGCTTTTTTTTTATTATTCAACCATTATTAACGAGACGACGATAAAAAAGGGCACTACATTACGGAATTTGTAGATGTTTACATGCTAGAATAACAGCAAAAATTAGAAATTAGCACGCCGTACAAGTTGGCTTAATGATAAAATTTATGCAAATGTGTGGAATTCCAAGGGTGTGGAAAACTTTTGCCAACCATGTCTGAAAGCCGATACGCCCCTATTCCGGTAATCAAATTGTAATAACCCGACCCTTATACGAGTAATTACACGTTTAATGTGAAAATTTATGTTGAGTCATGCTTACATATACGAATTATTTAGTTATGCCATTCTATTTGTTGGTTATTGGAGAAAATTTGTTAAAATTAGGACGTTTGAACTCGAAATTGAAAGCCTTAGAGGCACGATAACCTGAAATTAACTTTACAGTTTTGATTAACATGATTTTTAAGTCATAATATAAAGTTTTGTAAAAATTTGATTCGTAACAAATTAAATTGAATTAATTGGGCTAACCTTAGTTAACCTCAACTTGTAGGCTCAAAATAAGCCTTAGTTAGAGACATATATATGAGTCCATGAATTAGAGACCACTATGGTAGAAAAGGTATCTCCTGGAGATAGAGAAAGAGAGAAGGGGAGGAAGGAAGAAAGAGAAAGGAAGAATCAACTAAGATCTTGAAGAAGTTTGAAGAGATTCAAAAATTAAAGTTCAAGGTGAGTATAATCAACGTCAACACCCTAAATCCTTCCTCAATTGATGAAATTAAAGCCTTAAAATAAAGGTTTGCACTTATGAGAGTTAGTGTTGGACATCATAAGTTTGTTTGAATGATATTCATATTGTTCTCTTTAGTTGGAGAGTTGATTCATGTGTGGTGAGCCTTATTTGAAAGGAATCATCTTTTAATTTCTCATTATTTACATGTTTGACTCCTATATGAATATACATGCTAGTACCTAGGGTGGGTAACCATCAAGAGATGATGGAATGTAAGGACATGTGAGTATTGGAAATGTATCGGTTTCATTAAAATGAGTTATGAACTCTTTGAGCTTGAAACCCATGTTTATTATGTTTATAATTATGATATTGTAGAGAAATTGTTTGTATTTTGGCATGGAAATATGTTTGGTAAGCCTAATCTTGATGGAGTTTCGGACTGCCCAAAACAGGGTATACGACCAGACGTGCGGGGCTCATGGCCGCATGTACGGGAGGTACGACCGCACGTGCAGAGCTCATAGCCACACTGGCAGAAAACATGGGAGTAGAATTGAACCACATTGAAATAAAAGCATGTGCGGCCCGCACATGCAGCCTAAGCTGGAAAATTCTGTAACCTTCTTTTGTTCTGTTTAACCCTCTGAATGTATCAAAATGTCCATTTGATGTTTCTTTAATGCAATTAATTACGTGGAACTTAACGAATCGGACATTGGGAAATAAAAGGAAATTAAGAAAAAGTGATATACTTGATGTACTTACAAGTCATATGCTTTGTGTAGGGCACGTATAGGAGGGGACCATCATTCATCCATATTACAGTGAGTGATAGTAGAGTAATGTTATGTTTTATTCTTGTACTATGTTTATATGAATGGTCCGATACCTTATTTACTCCTTTAGTAAAAAAAAAAAAAAATGCTACATAAATAACATATGCTATATGAAATTTGTTGAGATATGTTTGAACTTTGGCACATATGATATGGACCCAAAGTCGTTCTGGTTGTTAATATGATGGGTCCGAGGCCGTTTTGCTAAAATAATGGACCTAAGGTTGTTTTGTATTTCACTAGGCCCGAGGCCGTTCTGTATTATGATGGGCCGAAGGCCGTTTTGCATTATGTTGGGCCTGAGGCCGTTCTGTGTTATATGGGCCCGAGGCCGTTCAGAAAAGGAAAAACGAATAAGACCAACTTATGATTATGAATATGCATTGTAAAATTATGCTTGTACTCTTCGTCTATTTGTATGGCTATCATTCACTGAGCTTTGCTCACTCCATTTTTATGGACATTTTGTAGGTAATAAGCTCACGGGACAACCTTAGGTGAGCCCTGGAGCCTTTTGCTGGATCTGGTTTGCAGAGTCACTCGAAGTGACTCTTTGTTTAATTTTGGGAAATCTGTATGTTAGTATGTTTTGTTGGTATTAGGAGGAATAGACATGGGTATATGCTTTGATCTTACCTAACTTTGTGGTTGTTACCTTTTCCACACAAACCATAATGTAAATGGTGTATGAAATATTATGTACTTATGTATGGTAACGGATTAAGATCTTGGCATGTAGTCACAGCTCAATGAATGTTTGATTCTATTATTTTGCTTCCGTTCTGGCCTAATATTGAATAAAATTTATTATAGCAAAGTTAAGGCCTCAAGTTAGGCCGGTCATGTCCAAACTTTCAAGGGTAGGTTTGGGTCATAACACAAATCAATCTGATAAGGACCGTCCCAGTTGGGGCCTAATTTACCGTCTGTCGGATTCTTAGTAGCAAAAAGCACTTTCTTGAGGACCAGTTCTCCAAGTGTATAACAATGCAACTATACATGCTGGTTATATGATTTGGCGAGCTGCTGCTGATACCACGCCATGGACGCAAGAACACGATCTCAGCGTTCTTCAATCAAAGTTAGATCTAAGGCCAACATTATGTCATTATTGCCTATGTCAAAAACCTTGGACTTCAGTGTGGGTAGGCCAATTTCAAGAGGGATAATAGCCTGTGTCCCAAAGCATAAAGCGAACGGTGTTTCTCCAGTAGATCTCCTTAGAGTGGTGCAATGAGCCCACAATACACTAGGCAATTCTTCAACCCACCTGGCTTTCGCCTTTTCCAATCGTTTCTTGATACCGATCAGGATCACTTTATTGGAGGCCTCAGCTTGACCGTTGCTTTGTGGGTATGCCGGCGAGAAAAAGTAGGGCCAGATACCATATGTGTTGCATAACTCCCAATAGACGCCATAATCAAATTCGGTGCCGTTGTCAGAGACAAGTGCCCTCGGTATGCCGAATCGTGTTATAATGTTTTTCCATACAAAATGTTTAACATTGACATCTCGAATATGTGTTAATGTCTCTACTTCGACCCACTTTGTAAAATAATATGTTGCGACGATCAGGAATCGCTTGTTCTCTGGAGCTCGCGGCAATGGTCCGATGATATCAAGTCCCCATTGAGCGAACGACCAAGGACTAGTAATGGAATTTAATTCTTTGGTAGGCAGATGCGTTAGTGGGGAAAGTTTTTGGCATTGTTCGCACTTCTTTACGTAGCTCTCAGCATCTGTTCGCATAGTTGGCCAATAATACCCCTGCGTTACAGCTCGGTGGACCAATGAACGTCCTCCAGGGTGGGCACCATAGCTACCTTTATGTATTTCGGCTAAGAGTTTTTCAACTTTGTCTGGGTGAACACATTCCAAGTACGGCCTAGAGAGAGATTTTTGTAAAGCTTTCCTTGCGGATCCAAGTAATATTATGCAACTTATGGGCCTCTTTCTTATTTGTTGGGAGTTGTTCTGAGGAAAGAAATGCAGCGATAGGGTCCATCCAACTTAGTCCTGGTTCAATGATGTTAATCTGAACTGGTTCAGTAGTAATGCCCAGCTCTGGGATGTGTTCTACTTCGATTGTTCATTTGACTTCTGAGTTAATGGCGGAGACCAGGCAAGCAAGGGCATCCGCATGTGTGTTCTGATCCCGGGTTATCTGATTCAACTCATGGTGGTCAAATTTTATGAGCAAGGAATTTGCCATTTTCATGTAGGCTGCCATGCGGTCATTTTTAGCCGCATATTCCCTCTTCAATTGGTTAATGACTAACTTCGAGTCACAGAAAACAAGTAACCGCCGTGCACCAATGTGAAGTGTGTTACGAAGGCCGGTTAGCAATACTTCGTATCTAGCTTCGTTATTTGATGCATCAAAGCCCAATTTGACTGCCTGCTCGATTATTGTCCCTTCGGGGGTCATGATTACGATGCCTGCCCCACTGCTATGTTGGTTGGATGATCTGTCACAGTACATCTGCCAAATGTCTCCAACATACATGCACCAGTTGGGTTTAGGTTGCACTTGATCGCACTTGAAGTCGGCGTGGCATCCCGTGAATTCGCCTACAAAGTCAGCGAGCACTTGCCCCTTTATGGCAATTCTAGGCAAAAACTGGATATCATATTGGCCGAGTTCCAAAGCCCATTTCGAAACTCACTCTGATGCTTCCACACTATGGAGCGTTGACCGAAGGGGATAGTCCGTTAGTATCCCTATGGTGTGAGCCTGAAAATAATGCATCAACTTTTTTGCAGCCATCACGAGAGCAAGGATGAGCTTTTCCAGTGGTAAATATCGTGGTAGATATCGCTAGATACAAAAATGAGCGGATCGCCTGCCAAAGGGGTTGCCAAGAGTGGTACTGATCGGAGATAAGTTTTCAAGCTGTCCAATGCGGCCTAGCACTCGGGGGTCCATTCAAATAATTTGCCCTGTTGAAGTGTGTGAAAGAATTGTGTGCAGCGATCTGAGGAACGACTGATAAACCTGTTGAGGGCGGTGGCCATTCCCATCAACTTCTAAGCTTCTTTGACCGACCGAGGGGAGCCGAGTTCTAGAATTGTTGTGATCTGCCTCAGGTTGGCCTCTATTTTGCGATGATTCACAATAAAGCCGAGAAACTTGCCAGATCCGATGCCAAATGCACATTTCGAGGCGTTCAATTTCATCTTGTATTTTTGTAGAATGCCAAGGGTCTCTACTAAATCGGCTAGATGAGCGTGCTTTTTCTTGGATTTCACCACCATGTCATCGATGCATACTTCTATGGTGCAGCCGAGCTGTTCCTTGAACATAGCAGAAACCAGCCTCTGGTAAGTTGCCCTCGCATTCTTCAGCACGAAGGGCATGACCTTATAGCAATAGGTTTCCCTTAGGGTGAGGAATGCGGTCTTTTCTTGATCCTCCGGATGCATGGCAATTTGGTGATAACCTTTGTAGGTGTCCAAGAAGCTCATGCGTTGATGATGTGCCGTTGCGTCTACGAGTTGGTTGATTCTGGAAGGAGGAAAACAATCCCTAGGACAAGCCTTGTTCAAATCCGTGAAATCCACACACACCCGTCAAGATCCATTCTTCTTCTTTACAACCACGGTATTGGACAACCATGTGGGGTACGTTACTTCACAAATTGCCCTGGCATCAAGCAATCTGTCAATTTCTTCAACAACGGCTGAAGCATGCTCTGCGGCTGACCGCTGACTTTTCTAAATGATTGGTTTGAATTTTGGATCAACGTTTAAATGGTGCTAGGTCATAACTGGATCCACCCCCAGCATCTCGTATGGTGTCCACACAAACATGTCGAGGTTGCCAAGTAAAAGGGATACCAGCTTGCGTCTATCAACTTCGCTTAGGGAGGTGCCGATCATGAAGAATTTGTCAGGATTCCTATTGATTTTGATCTGATCAAGGTCTTTAGTTTCCTTTTTGCTGGGGATTTTCCCAATGTCCTCAGGGCTCTCCCGATCCAGCACTTCAATCGAGTTCACTTCCAGTTCCTTGGGCCTCTTTGCAGCAGCAATAATATAGCATGCATGTGCCGATTTTTGAGAACCCTGAATTTGTTCGATGCCATGCTGAGTTGGAAAGCGAAGTAGTTGATGGTAGGTGCTCGACACAACTTGCATACTATGCAACCAAGTCCTTCCCATGATGAGATTGTATGGTGATGGGAATTTGACGACCGAAAATTCTACGTCTACTAATCTGGTACCTGCTCGTACTACTAGTGTGATCTTACCCAAGTAATACTCGGGGTTGCCGTTGAAGCTGAACAATGGGTAATCGGCACAACAAATCTGAATCAGTAAAGCCGTGTTTAACAAATGTCTTGTAATACATTATTTCTGAAGTGCTTTCCTGATCGATGAGAACACGTTCAATTGTGAATCTATTCACGCGTAGCTCGACGATGAGGGGATCGGCGTGGGGGGAGAGTTACTATATCCAGGTCGGTGTCATCGAAGCTAATCCTCCCAGTTTCATAGGGCCATTTGGCTGGTGTGATTGGCATAGGTAGGCTAGGTTGCAACTGAATTGTATGTACCTTGGCTAATGACGGTAGGCTGTATATTATGTGAATTACACCAAGTGGCGGTGAATCCGGCCATAGGCCTACCGTGTTTGATGGATTATTTTTTTGGATATGTTGTGCCAGTCGGCTATCTTGTACCAATTCCTCTACGTGGTCCTTCAGTGCATAACAGCTATCAGTATCGTGGCCATGGTCCTTGTGATATTCACACCGCTTATCCCTTCTCCTTGTATTAGGAGGCCCCATCATCTTGGATGGCCATTTAAAGAACGGAAGATGTTGGACTTTGAACAGGATCTTACTGATTGGCTCTGCCAATTCCATATATTTTTTGTCCTAGCATCTTGTGTGCCTGCTATCAACTTGATATTGTTCATTTGAACGATGCGAACACTAATCGCTTGAACGACGCGAATCACGCCTTTTATCTAGTTTAGCCCGAGTCCAAGGTTCGGGGCTCCTTGATGGCACATCACTTATTGGTTGAACTAGACCAGATGGAGTTGACTTAGCAACTTTCTGTCTAGTCTTGACGCGCATGGCATCGTCTTCCACCTTATAATATTCTTCAACTTTCTTTATTAGTGCCCAAACTATTTTGGGTGGCCGTCTGGTCAATAAACTGCAGGGACAACTATCAGGATGTAATCCCATCTTAAAGGCGATAATGGCCATGGAATCATTGCAGACATCATCCACTAGGTTGAAACATTTCCAATAACGCATCGAATACTCACGAAGGGTCTTTTCTGGTTTAATTTGCATTGCCCAGAGAGAGTCGGTTTGCTTTGGCTAAACTTCTTTGGTGATGAATCTTGCCCTGAAGGATTTTTGGAGTTGATAAAAGCTTCTTATTGATACCGGCTCTAGTTTATAGTACCATCAAACGGCCAACGGTCATAGGCTACTTGGAAACATTCGACACATGAGGGCTTTATCATTAGCATGCAACATCATCGCTTATTTATAATGACGAATATGGTTAGTGGGATCTGATTTTCCGTCATATAGGGTGAACGTCAGTGCTTTGAACTTTTTAGGCAGCACGACCCTTGCAATGCGTCGTACGAAAAGGTCGTGCCTGTCTTCTTCAGCCGAATCATCACTGCCTTTCCCTCGCATTTGCTGTACATATGGACTTTCTTCAGATGAGCTAGATACATCGACTCGTCCCTTCTTTCTGGGTTCCTGGGATGGTAAGTCAGAATCACTACCATTATCATGTTTCTGAAGTTGACGTTGTCGATCATCTTTCTTTTCTGGGGATCGAGCCCGGTCATGGGGTGTAGCCTGTTGGGATTTGGCTAGCTTCAAAGCTAATTCCTTACGCAAACGCTTGTTCTCAGCCATCATATCTTCCAGATGCTATTCATTTTGCTTTTCTTGATCCATGATTGTCTACACAGTCTTTTGCACAGAAGTTGAGGGTGAGGTTTGAGCTACTAGGTCGAAGTTCAGGCCCCGTCGCACTATGATATTCTCCAGTCCAAGCATGTTTCTTGGAGTGATATCATCTCTTGGAGTAACATCATCAACAACTATTAAAGGATCATCTGTTACGCCTGCCATAGATGCACTTGAGTATTCCCACAGACGACGCCAATTGTGGAGAAGTGGTTTTGGAAATACTCATTGATCCAGGTAGACACTCTTTGATCCTCTGGAAGCTACCTGAAAGGAACGAACACTCGGGTCGGGATTGCCGGAATTAGCACTTCAACGGGCAAGTTAGTATTCTCTCAAGCTTACTTCTATTTCAAGTTATCTTATTCTCTTTTCACATACCTTCCTTCTGGCTGATGTTCCTCCTTTTATAATACTCTTCTAGGGCCCACCTTCTGATTTATGGAATCCCTGCCCTCACAGCTGGGCCCTCATTTATGCCGTATGATCCACAACATACTTGGCTATAAAAGTAAGCTTACTCAGCCGAGGTTGGTAAGAGTCGATTTGCAATTGGCTCCAAATTGTAGCTTTTTTATTCGGCCACCACATTATTATTATTATTATTATTATTATTATTATTATTATTATTATTATTATTATTCGCTTGATAAAAGGTAGCTAATAGAAGATTTCTTAAAATTTTAAAAATCAAAAAATTATAAAATTTAGATTGGGAACTTGGATCTCTTAAAGGCCTTATTGGTTAAAAATTTCATTGTACTTATATAATATATAGATAGATATGCTTTATGGCAATGGAAATACGGAAAAAGACACTGATCTCCTCGTGGTTTCAAAAAATTAGGGTAAATTATGTCAATAGTCTTTATACTTTATTCTCCGTATTATTTTAGTTTCTATACTTTTAAGTAGTTTAATTTTGACTCTAAATTTTTAAAATTTAATTTCATTTCATTCCATTCCAATTAATAACGTTGATTTATTTTGTTGACGGAAATAGCTCAAGTTCAGAACATGTGCAATGTTTGTAAGGTTAAGATTATAATTCACCTACAAATTCATATAAGTGAGTATGTTAACTCATTAATTTTCCCATTTTTAATAATTAAGTGAGTTAACTCACTGAAATAATAACCATATATATATAAATAATACATTTAGACACAGAGAGAGAAAGAGAGGGGAGTAGAAGTGTTGATGAATGTCAAAATGAATAATGTCCATTGAAGTTATATATATAGGTTAAGAATGAAGTGTATATCCATTAGCATATCGTCTTAAAGACATACATTCATTCATAAATAACTACATTTTTAGTGTTGAAAATCATCATTTGAACATATCTTGGAAATATCATAATTTAATCCCTAATTTGTCTTGGTGTGTTCTACATCTATATCCTCATTAAGATACCTTAAACTAGGCCTAAGAATGCCTAGAATGGGATGAGGATGCAAAATACACTTAGAAAACATTTTGCAAAGTTTAGATTCAATATACAACAAGTTTCAAAGCTCAATTTGTGAATTCAAAGCCCAAGAGTGAGTCAATTAAAACCATTTTTCATGAACACGGAGAATATGCAACATGCATGAAATTTAACCAAATTAAAGCCTCAAAGCTTGTCCACATGGACTCATTTCTTCAAGAACATGATGAAATCATGGATTATGATCAAAATATGGACATGCATGCAAGATTTCTATGAAATTAAACTCAACACTCCTCAATATACACATGCATGCAAGAGTTAAGCTACAATCCAACATGTATGAACTAAAACAAGACTTAACTCTACAATGGAGTATAAAACATGCAAGACTTAGCTTAAATTCACAATTAGAGGGTTGTATTCTCTTACCTAGGTCTTGTATTCAAGATTTGGAGGCTCAATATGCAAACTATACTTCAATTCCACCAAAATCCAAGCCAAAATCCACAAGACTAAGTCAATAAATGTTTTTGATTCAATGCAATAAGATAAACAAAGGCCCCACTAGATGGCATGATTGTAATTAAAACAACTCTATTAATTTGGCTTATTCTAATCTAATTTAATCATTCCTAATCACATTTTAAATAAATATACCATAAAAACATATAATCAAATAATCAAATGAATCAGAATTGACTATAATAGGTGACAATAATCAAGAAGCTGTAAGCCCTCTACAATCGGCTCAATATTTATCTTGATTGTTGGAATTGATTGGTATTTTGGAAAAAATAAAATAAAAATTGGGTGATGTTTCATGGGGTGGTGATTTCGACAATGGCGGGTTTGTGATTGATTCGTAATTGTCAATTTTTGCTGACAGAGGAGCGGAGAAATAGAAAGGTGGAATGGAGTTTCAACATGAAATGGTTAGCTGGTGGTGGTTAGTTGATATGAATGAAAATGGTGATAGGTTGGTTGGTTTAGTTAGTTATAGAATTTTGATGGAGATATAACTTTAGCTCAAGATAATTCAGTTATGGCTCAAAACAAAGCCAACTCAGACAAGGTTGCAACACAAGCAAAGACAGAAAAGGATGTAGGCTGCAGCTCTAGCTCATAACTCACTCATAACTGTAAGTAGTTACAACTGCAATGTAATGACTAAGTCATTAACTGAAGTTGGTTACAGTTAGGATTGTAACTTCTATAGTTAGTGTTAACCATATTTAGTTAACAGTTAGATTAGAATCTTATATAGTGATGTATTATATCTTTGTAATTCAAGTTGAATGAAATAGATAGTTTCCTTATGCTATCAGAACTACCTTGCTCCAACGAGCTTGAAGGTCCTACTATGGCTTCCATGGTTTATTCTTTTTCTTTATTTTCTTCTTCTTCGTTTCAATTTCCCTCAAATCTTTCGCTATTGATCTTGAATCTAAGATCATTTGTCACTGTCAAACTTGAGGCTAACAACTTCATCATCTGGAAAAATCAGTGGTCTAATATATTACAGGCAACAAGCTTTATTGCGTATGTTGATGGATCAATTGTTACTCCATCAGAGTTCATCAAAGATTCTTCTAATGCTAGCGTTCTTAATTTAGAATTTACTCAATGGCAGGTTATTGATGCACATCTGTTGAATTGTACTACTACAACTCTTTCTCCTGCTATCTTTACTTCAGTATTTCATTGCAAAACTAGTCATGAAGTATGGTATACACTCGAGAAGAGATTTACATCACTCTCTAGATCGCATATTCATCAGCTCAAAAACAAACTTCACAGTATTGTTAAAGCTTCATCTTCAATGGGGGAGTATTTATTGCAAATCAAGGAAATTATAGATCAACTTGCTTTGGCTGGATCTTCAATCGATGACGAGGATCTTGCTCTGTTTACTCCTAATGGCCTACCTACTGAGTATAACGCCTTTAAAACTACAATTTGTGCTAAGATTGATTCAGTGTCTATAGAGGTTTTGTCGTCACTACTATGTTCAGAGGAAATTCATATTGAAAATGATTCAAAAGCTTCATCTGATCTGCATAATGCTTATGTTGCACCTACTGCACATTCTCAAGTCAAATCTTCTTCACAATCTCATAGGTCATCCTCTAGATATGACGGAAATTATAGAGGCAATTAAAGGAATGACAATGGTGATCATATAGGAAGTAGATCTTATTTTAACAAAAACAAAAGAGGAGCTGGTAAACTTGGTTCTTTCTCTATGATTTGCCAGATTTGTGGAAAAAATAATCACTTTGCTCTCAATTGCTACAATCAGATGGAGTTTTCCTATCAGCCTATGATCTCTAAGCCTTGATTTGTCAATTCTGAATTTCAAAACAAAGCCTTTGTTGCTTCTGCAGCTCCTTCTTCTGAAAATTGGTTTTTAGACTTTGCTGCTACAAGCCATGTGACTCATGATTTTCAAAATCTCAGTCTTTATCAACCTTAATTATCAAGGCCATGAACAGGTTGTTGGTGATGGTTCTT
Organism: Camellia lanceoleosa; assembly: GCA_025200525.1. Taxonomy (NCBI): domain Eukaryota; kingdom Viridiplantae; phylum Streptophyta; class Magnoliopsida; order Ericales; family Theaceae; genus Camellia; species Camellia lanceoleosa. The sequence goes on along the minus strand of CM045771.1, from coordinate 14,130,605 downwards.
CCATTCCAATTCAGCACAAAGGTAATGGTATACTTCCAACTCCCTCACACACATTCACCCTTAACGATTTTCTCCATGTGCCTAAAATTTCTTCCAATCTCATTTCAATATATCAACTTGTTTCTGATAACCATTGCACTATTACATTTGAAGCTAATGATTTTGTGATTCAGGACAAGACTAATAAATTTGTCATGTACAAAGGCTCTTATTCTCATGGTCTGTATCAACTTCCTATTGTTCTTCGTCTTTTTCCTCATCATCAAGCATATGTTAGCACTACTAATGCACTTGCTGATTGGCACTCTAGACTATGCCATCCCTCTCCACATAAACTTCAAATGCTTTGTAATAAATTTCATTTGTCTACACATTCAAATAATTCTACACCATTGTGTCTACATTGTTGTGTTGCTAAGAGCCATAGGCTTCCATTTAGTCTTTCTACTTCTTTTGTTAATCAACCTTTGGCTATTATTCACAGTGACGTATGGAGTCCTTTTACCACCCCTAACTCTACTTCTAGTTACAAATATTATGTTTTGTTTGTGGATGAATTTAGCAAGTTCACTTGGTTATTTCCATTACACTATAAAAGTGAAGTGTTTTTCAAGTTTATTGAATTCAAGCATTTTCAACAATTTTTCAAATATTAAGTGTTTTTAGCATTTTCTCAGAAAACATGGTATTAATCATTATCTCAGTTGTCCATACACCCCCTCTCATAATGGAGTTGCTGATAGGAAGCATAGACACATTATAGAAACAATTGTGGCTCTTTTATAACAATCTTTTGTGCCTTTGTCTTATTGGTTTGATTCAGTTGCTGCATTTGTCTTCTAGATCAATAGGCTGCCTAGTTCTAAGCTCAGGGATCTCACTCCTTTTGAAAAATTATTCCAAAAATCTCCTGATTTCACTTTTCTTAGAACTTTTGATTGCTTGTGTTATCCTTAGCTCAGACCATACATGCCTACCAAACTTCATCCTAGGTCTATACCCTATGTTTTCGTAGGATATATTCCCTCCACTAAAGGTTATAGATGCCTTGATCCTACTACTAGTAAGGTCTATGTCTCTAGACATGTTGTTTTTCAAGAATATAGCTTTCCTTTCTCTACTTTTTCCTCTGTTTCTAAGCCATCCTCTAAGCAGTTGCATACTTTTTTTTGGCCTCTTTCTAGTCTTGGTCCAGTTCTAGCTAGTCCAGCTATGTTTGAGCCTATTCCTAAGCCTTTTGCTTCTGTGTCTCAACCTGTTAATTTTGTGGATGATGTGTCTTTTTCTTCCAGTCCTATTGCCCGTCCTATTCCTCCTACTCACTCTCCTCATTCTTCTTCTATTATTATTGCGCTTACTCTTTCTTCTCCTATTCCTATTGATTCTTTATTTGTGGATTTTTAACTATATTCGCTTCTCCCCTACTTCTGCTCCTATTACTACTAATGTTTATCTCATGATCACTAGGTCCAAAGCCTCTCCCATTTCTTTGTCTCTCATCACTTCTTTAGACATGATTGAACCTTCCTCTTATAATGCTGCCTCTCTTTCCAAGGCTTGATATAAGGCAATGGATAAGGAATATCAAGCTTTCAATAGTAATCAACTTGGAGTTTGGTTTCTTTGCCTCTGAGCAAACAAGCTATTGGCTCAAAATGGGTGTTTCGATTAAAGAAAAACTTAGATGGTTTAGTGGATCGACAGAAAGATAGGCTTGTGGCTAAAGGGTATCTCCAAGAAGAGGGGTTAGACTACCATGAGACCTTTAGTCTAGTTGCAAAGTAACCCACCATTCACATTTTACTTTGTTTGGCTTTATATTACAATTGGCCTATTAATCAGCTAGACATTTCCAATGCTTTCTTACATGGTGTGTTGGAGGAAGAAGTGTATATGAGTCAGCCACAAGGGTTCATTAATCCTCAGCTTCCTCATATGGCTTGTAAACTCAACAAGGCCTTGTATGGCTTCAAATAGGCTCTACGTGCCTAGTATTATACGTTCTCCAAATTTTTTTCTCTCCAATGGTTTTGTCACCAGTTCTTCTAACTCTTCTCTATTTGTTCAACAAACTGTCAATACTCTTACTATCTTACTCATCTATATGGATGACATATTATTACTAGGCAATAACTCTTCTAAATTAATTCTCTCATTGCTCATATGCATTCAGCTGTTTCAATGAAAGAGTTTAGGTGATATTAATTTCTTCTTGGGCATTTTAATTGTTAAGTCCTCTTCAGGGTATTTTTTCCCCCAATCCAAGTATGCCCTTGAAATTCCTGGTAAACTTGGGATGATTGAATGTAAAGCTTGTGCCTCTCCTATGTCTGTCAAGCCTTTATCTACAGTGGGTTCTTCTTGTTTTGTTGCTTTCTCTCAGCCTTCCCTTTACAGGAGCATTGTTCGTGCTCCTCAATATCTTACTATTACTAGGCTAGACATTGCTTTTGCTGCTAATTATGCTTGCTAAGCTATGTAATCTCCATTTGAAGCTGATTTGCTACTATCAAACACATCTTAAGATACCTTAAAGGAACTATCCATCAAAGGCTTGATTCTACTGTAGGTCCTCTTGAGTTTATGCCTACTTTGACTCTAATTGGGCTAGCAATGTGATTAATAGAAGATCTATTACTAGTTATTGTATATTTCTTGGCCCAAATCTTATTTATTGGTTAGCCAAGAAACAACCCACCATCTCTTGTTCATCTAATGAGGCAGAGTATAGAGCCTTGGCCTAGGCTGCACCTAAACTTAGTTGGATTAAGATGGTTTTAGCTCATCTCAAGATTGTCACTCATTATCTTATTTTATGGTACGATAATTGTAGACGCGCCCGAACGTCTCGGGAAAATCCCGTTTTGTTCATTGGGCTTACTACAGTTCGGACTCAATGTCACGGTTCTGAATCTAATCTTACAAAGTGCAATGCAAGATCGATAAATCACCAAAGAGTCCAAATCTGGCAAAGCATTTTGAAAAAATGATTTTTAGAAAGAAGTGCCAAACATGGACTGCTTTGCTAGATACAGAGTCGTCACCTAAATATTTATATTTTGGGGGAATTTAGGAAACCCTGACTCGTACCTAAGGCCATGTGTCCGTTATCACCAAAGTTGCCTCAGCTCGGGAACTTGGGTACGATTGGGGATGGTCATGCAATGAGCACCCCCGCTCGCCCGATCAAAGATCGGCCACTACTAAACATGATATCGAGTTTTTGAAAACACATGTGTTCTTATTCCAGTTTATTAGCCTAGAATTACTACGTGATGCGCACAGCGTACAAGTATAGACTGGATTACCTAAGTTGGAACAAAGCATTGCATATTCGTTTTGAAAAACGGTTTGCTACTTGCAAGTAGGCTAAAATACGAATTTTGCCACCCTCAAGTAGGCTTAGCACTCGCAATCAATGAATTGTTCCAATTCAAGTAATCCAACCTTCACCCACAGGCATTCAGGTAGTTATATCACATAAGCAAATAGCCTCATGGAAAGCATGCTATCATGGCAACACTCACACTCATGCAAGGATGCTAAAGCATAAACACTCACCGAGTACTCCGAGCCAAAACAGAAACTAGTTAGTAATCAATGCATGATCCTAGTTCGTGTTAAGAATGCCTAATGCAACACATGCAAAATGCAACTAAGATAGGCTCGGCTATTCTAAGATGGCATATGAGATGTTATAGATAGCATGCATTCAACATGGAATTGAAATACAATGCAGTTAGTATGATGCGCCGAGCCCGGTGCATGCAAGACAGATGAATGGATGCAAACATGCGAGCATAAGGATGCTAATTGAAACATGCCCTAAAACTAACCATTGTAAGCTAGTAAATAAAAGGGAGAAAGAAATGGGGGTTGGAAGACATGCATCACACACACGCACACTTATTACAACAGTTGGCCCTCTCGACGGAGGGTCCGAATAAATAATACAACACCAACTAGCTAATCTAAGCTAATCTAATTGAGCTAGTTATTACACAACCAAAATGAATAATAAATTATAGCTAATTATTACACAACTCTAATTAATTAACAAACTGAGCAAGTAAGCAATTAAACTAGCATGCAATGAATGTGGACTGCCTTAGCTCTACCTTGAATGATAAAGGATGCATGCATGCTTGAGTCGCTTTGCTGGGAAATTCATCGCGATGCCCCGGCTTGCCTTTGTTTGCAATTGATTTCAGAAATTTGCACAAAGCTCTAGAGAGAAGAAACTCCACCCCGGGATATTGTGGGAAGGCTACCGACTAGCTTATGGGCATGGGAGACCAACTACCGACCACCTTTTGTGGTGGAAACCAAAGAAAAGGTGGTCAGCCTGTCAGAAAACCTGGTCAGCTGACCAGTTTCTTCTCTTGGATTTTATTTTTCTGCAACACAGGGAAAGAGAGAGGCACGACAAGGTATTTGCAACACGTGTGTGCATGACCACTCTCCCCGTCATTGCATAAGCTCTAGGGAGTGTAGTCCTTGACCCTCGGGCCACCAATCATGCATCGAGGAGCCAAATTGCACGACTCAATGTGAAATGAATGCACATGCAAGCACCTAAAGCCAACAACTCCGTCATGGGTAGTCAAGAGTGTCGACGACCAGGAATCGAGGCACGTTTCGTCACTTTGAGTACGAAACGTCCCTCGTTTCCCCTGTTTGTGCTAACTCCTATCCCAAACACAATGCAACAAATAACATGGCATGGCACAAATGCAACTCTAGCATGCAATCCTAATGCAGTGCAACTAAGCGTGCAAAATATGCAAGGGACATGATAGCATACACAATGCCAATACGAAATGCAACATGGACAACCTAACAAGACTAATGGCATGCACAATGCACAATGCTAATGCACACATACTCAATACAAGACAACATACGCAACAATATGACAAAATGCGACTAGCATACACAATGCGAATATCAAATAGCATACTCAATGCGACGAACTACATGGCATGCGCAATGCTATGAACTACAATGGCATACTCAATGCAAAATGGACTTAAACCAAAATGCATGAGCCTCAGCCACACCCAAATCAGTGGCCAATGATGGTGAAGTCAAGGCACCAAAACACATGCAAGCATACAAAATGCAATGGCCCAAGCCTAAGGCACAAAATGCAACTCTCCAAGATCATTGAAAGGATGAAATATGGGATACAATGACACGTGTTCTAGCTCTGAAATGACATACAAAATGGCTCCGAATCATGCAAATAACTCACACAATGCATGTTGAAAGGCTCAAGTACCGAAGCTAGTGAAGCACATTACACTAGAGGCATGCAAGGCGATGCTCAAATTATGAAACCAACCCCAAACAGACCCTATACAGGCCCAAAATAGTAGCAAAATGGGTTGGGATGATGGCTTGAAAGGCACAAAAGTGAAGCTCATGCAATGGCTTGCAAATAGGGCATAAATGCACAACTCTAAAGAGCACATAAAGCATGGAAAATATGGAAGTGTAGCACCCCTATAAGCTCTGAAATATCATGCCCAATGATCCCAAAACATGTAAGTAGCTCAAGTTAAGCATGCAAGGGACCTTCAAACTCAAAGCTAGTCAATGCTTTTACACAACAAGTATGCATGGCTAGCACTTTTTGACCAAGAGGCCTCAAGACATAGCTAAGGTAGCCCAAAATATGAACAAAATCAGTTTGAAGTATAGCCAAAATATGCTAGCATGGAGGCCCAAAACAACATGCATTATAAGATAGTGAACATGATTTACACTACAAGCATGTGAAGCATATGAGATGCTACCAAACCAGCCAAAAAAAGAATCATGGCATGCCAAATGATGGCCAAAAACCCACTGAAACATGACCAATACATGCAAAAATGAGGTGTTACTTTGATAGGCTATGCAAGGGATTGTTCTACACATGCAAGAGGCAAACAAAAGGTGACCAAACCAGCCATAGACAGAGTCTAAGAAGGTCCTAAAAGTCACTAAAAAGGGCCTGAACCATGGCTAGAAAGTGTGGAAATATATGCTCCCTTGGAAAGCCAAAAATGCAAGCAAACAAGGCCAAAAGAGAGAGGGTCACCCCTCTCTGGTTTTGGCCCCCAAAATCACATGCTAACCACTGAAAATCCGCTGGATTTCAGTGGCTAAAGGGCTAAGCAAAGCTCAATACAAAGGTCTCATGGCATGGCTCAAAACAAGGCTAAATAGAGCATGCAAGAGGGTAGATGACCCCCAACACCAAAAGAGCCTTAAACAAACATGAAAATCACTTAAATATGGACCTTTTTTCAGTTGACAACAAAGCTCAAATAAGCATGAAAATGAGGCTAAGAGAAGGATCAAAATAATGCTTAAAAGAGGGAAAAGTGATTAGCCTTGAAGCTCAGCAAAACCAGCAAACTTTGGGACCAAAAACTAGCTCTTTAACCACTGAAAACAACCTCCAAGAACCTCAAATCAATGGTGGAAGTGTATGGCTATGAGGTGTAGTGTAAAAGGGTCAAGAACAATGCACTTTTGAACCCAAAATATAGAGATATAGAGAGAGATATATTTTTGCCTTAGCAAATTTTAGAACCTGGTTCAAGGAGGGGGAGGGCCTCTCTTATAGACAAACAAGGCCAAAGCTTCTTCAAGAAGCTAAAAACAAGGCTCAAGATCCTCCATACATGTGTATGGAGGATACAGTTTGTGTCTTCCAGCTGGCACAGCTGGCACCCACTCAAACAGACAAAACAGGAGGAAAGGGGCCGACCAGAAAAGGTGGTCGGCCAGCTACTTTTAGTGGTCGGCCGACCACCCTATGTGGTCTCCTAGAAAAAAAAGTGGTCTCCAAGGGCAATTGGTGGTCTCCACACTGAAAGAAAGCCAGTGGTGTGGTGGGAGACCAATAAATGTGGCCTAAAGATCAAGGAGACCAGTTTCCCGACAAGAAAAATCGGCTGGTGGAGAAAAGTGATCTCCAAGGAGAAAAGGCGGTCTCCCACCCTTGTACCACCTCCCAAATAAGGAAAACAAGGTTTATGCGAAAAAATAACCAACACGGATGCAAAACGAGAGTTCGGGAGGCAAAGTGCACGGCTGGGTGCCCCGAAAACTGGCTGTTGAGCACCAAAAGTGGCATACGGCCACAAAAGTGGTCTCTCAAACCACAGTGTCCCTCTAGACAGAGGAAACAATGTGTGTTCCAAAAAACGTGCCAAACGGAGAATGTTAAGCGGTCCCGAGCTGAGGCGCGCGGCCGACGACTCCGCAAATCGAAAACAAGTCTCCAAACGGGAACAGTGGCCTACGACCACGAAAAGTAGCCTACGACCACTAAGAGATGGTCTACAAGACGTCTCCCTCCCTTCAGGAAGAGAAAACAAGACCTAGTCCGCAGACCGAGTCAAGGCACAAAAAGTTCTGAGGCTCGAAGGGTAAGGCTCTCAGCCAAAACTCTGAAACTTTAGAACGAGCACAACATGTACCATTACCGAGCGCTTAATCGATAATGTCTGAGTCTTAAGGTCGGTCAAAAATGGGGTGTCTACAATAATATCTCTGCTATTTGTTTCTCCTCTAACCTATGTTTCATACTCGATCTAAACACATTGTTGTTGATTATCATTATATTAGAGAGATGGTTGCTTCCAAATAGGTCTTTGTCAAGCATGTTGCTTCCTTAGACCAATTGGTTGATATATTCACCAAGCTTTTGTCTGTGACTCACTTTCAATTCCTTCAAAGAAAGCTCATGGTTCAGTCCTTTTCCTATGACCTTGAGGGGGCATGATAGATATGTAACTTCAGCTCAAGATAATTTAGTTATGGCCCAAGACAAAGCTAGCTCAGTCAAGGTTGCAGCACAAACAAAGATAGACAAGGATGCATCTCAGGCCGTACCTTAGGTTATAGCTTTAGCTCATAACTCACTCGTAACTGCAAGTAGTTACAATTGCAATGTAAACACTAAGTTGTCAACTGAAGTTGGTTAGAGTTAGAGTTGTAACTTCTATAGTTAGTGTTAACAGTAGCTAGTTAATAGTTGGATTAGAATCTTATATAGTTATGTATTGTATCTCTATAATTCAAGTTGAATGAAATAGATATTTTCTTTAAATTTGTTATAGATTGTTAGTTACAAAATCATGGAAATTGAGGGTATAGAAGAGCTATAAAAGAGGTTAGAAACCATTTGTTTTTCTTTGAATGATAATAATAATAATAAAAATAAAAATGAGAGACCTTTGTACTCTATTTTTTCCCATTGCTTGCATTTCTTCACTTCCAAATTGTCTTGTTTTCTTCATTGTCTAATCAATTTTAGTTTCTAAGCAATGATTTTTGTGGGGGCCGAATAAAAGTGACCGCTCAGGTGAGCTTCTCAAAGAGGATGTCGAGAAGATTGGTGAGGATAACTTGGCATGACTAGACCCATCTGAACAAGACCAAGGCCTTGTAGAATGTATCTCGCGGGCTGAGTGTGCCATAAATCTTCTGTCACATCTGGGGGTCCCAGATGTGATGGTGAAAGGTGATAATGGGAAAGTGGGCCCCTGGAGAGCAATATAAAAAGGAGGAGCATTAGCCAAAGTGAGGTATGTAAAAACAAAAAAGATAAATTGAGAGAAAAGAAAACTTGAGAGAATACTGATTTGTCCATTGGAGTGCTAATTTCAGCACCCCTGACTGGAGTGTTCATTTCCATTTCAGGTAGCAACCCGAGGATTAAGATTGTCTGCTTGGATCAGAGAGTACTCCCAAAAACCCCTTTTACCACAATTGGCGCCGTTTGTGGAAATACTCAAGTATGTTCATGGTAGGCGTGACAAATGATCCTTCATTTGTTGCTGACGATGTTACACCAAGAGATGATGTTACTCTAAGAAACATGCTTAGACCGGAGAATATCACCGTGCGAAGGGCCTTGAACTTCGACTCAGTGGCTCAAACCTCACCGTCAACCTCTATGTAGGAGACTATGCAGACGATCATGGATCAAGCAAAATGAAACGAACAACGTTTGGAAGATATGGCGGCTGATAGCAAGCATTTATGTAAGGAATTGACCTTGGAGTTAGCCATATCCTAATAGGTCGCACGTTATGACTGGGGTTGATCGCTAGAGAAGGAGAATGATGATCGACAGCGTTGACATCGGAAACATGATAGTGGCAGTGATTCTGACTCGCCATCTTAGGAACCCAGAAAGAAGGGGCGAGTTGATGTATCTAGCTCATTCGAGGGAAGTCCGTATGTATGACACAGGTGAGGGAAACGAAGTGATGGTTTGGATGAAGAGGATAAGCATGACCTTTTTGTACAACGCATTGCAAGGGCTGTACTGCCTAAAAAGTTCAAAGGACCGACATTCACCCCGTACGACGGAAAGTCAGACCCCACAGGCCACATTCGTCATTACAAACAAGCGATGACATTGCATGCTGATGATGAAGCCCTCATATGTTAAATGTTTCCAAGTAGCCTGGGACCTGGGACCATTGGCCGTCAGATGGTATTATAAACTGGAGCCGGCTTCAATAAAAAGCTTTCATCAGCTCCAAAAATTCTTTAGGGCAAGATTCATCACCAATGAGGTTCAGCTAAAGCAAGACGACTCTCTTTGGGTGATGCAAATTAGACCAGAAGAGACCCTCCATGAGTATTCGGCACGCTATTGGGATTGTTTCAACTTGGTGGATGATGCTTGCAATGATTCCATGGCCATTACCACCTTTAAGATGGGGTTACACCTTGATAGTTCTCTTCGAAGTTCATTGACCAGACGGCCTCTCGAAATAGTTTGGGCACTAATGAAGAAAGTTGAGGAGTATTGCAAGGTGGAAGACAATGCCTTCCGCATCAAGGCCGTACAAAAAGTCGTGAAATCGACTCCATTTGGCTTGGTTTGGCCGATAAGTGCCATGCCACCAAGGAGCCCTGAACCTCAGATTTGGGCTAAACGAGACAATCAGCGTGATTCGCGCCGATCAAGTGGGCAGTGTTCGCACCGTTTGAAGGAACAATATCAAGTGGATAGCAGGCGCACTAGACGTTCGGACAAAAAGTATACGGAGTTGGTGGAGCCAATCAATAAGATCCTACCCAAAGTCCAACATCTTCCATTCTTTAAGTGGCCGTCCAAGATGATGGGGCCCCCTGATACTAGAAGGAGGGATAGGCGGTGTTAATATCACAAGGACCATGGCCATGACACTGACAGCTGTTATGCGTTGAAGGACCATTTGGAGGAGTTAGTGCAAGATGACCAGCTGGTGCAACATATCCAAAAGAACAATCCATCGAACACGGTAGCCCTACGACAAGATTCACCTCCACTTGGTGTAATTCACATGATATAAAGTCTACCATCGCCAGCCCAAGTACATACAATTCAATTACAACCTAGCCTATCCAAGCCTATCACACCAGCCAAACGGCCCCATGAAACTGGCAAGATTAGCTTCGACGACACTGATCTAGATGGAGTAACTCTTCCCTACGCTGATCCCCTTGTCGTCGAGCTATGCGTGAACAGATTCACAGTTAAGCATGTTCTCATCGATCAGGAAAGCACCTCAGAAATAATGTATTACAAGATATTCATTAAACTTGGCTTTACTTATTCGGATTTGTTACTGGCCAAGTACCCAATGTTTGGCTTCAACGCCAACCCCAAGTACCCTTTGGGCATGATCACACTACCAGTACGGGCGGGTACCAAATTAGTCGACGTGAATTTTCTGGTCATCAAACTCCCATCACCATACAATCTTATCATGGGAAGAACCTAGTTGCACGCTATGCAGGCTGTGCTAGGAACCTACCGTCAACTACTTTGCTTTCCAACTGATTATGGCATTGAGCGAATTCAGGGTTCCTAGAAATCAGTACAGGCATGCTATCTTATTGCTTCTACAAAAAAGGCCAAAGGAACTGGAAGTGAACTAGATTGAAGTATCGGATTGAGAAAGCCTCAAGGACATTGGGAAAACCCTCACCGATAAGGGAACTAAAGACCTTGATCGGGTCAAAATCAATGGGGACCCTGACAAGTTCTTTATGATCGACACTTCCCTGAACAAAGTTGAAAGACGCGAGCTGGTTTCCTTCTTACTCGGTAACATTGACGTATTTGCTTGGACACCATATGAAATGCTGGAGGTGGATCCATTCATGGCCCAACACTATTTAAACGTCAACCCAAAAGTTGAACCAATCATTCAGAAAAGTCGGTAGTCAGTCGTGGAGCATGCATCGGCCGTTGTTGATGAAGTTGACAGGTTGCTTGATGTCGGGGAAATTCGTGAAGTAACTTATCCTACGTGGCTATCCAATATCGTGGTTGTAAAGAAGAATAATGGATCTCGGCGCATTTGTGTGGATTTCGCGAACTTGAACAGGGCTTGTCCCAAGGATTTTACTCTTCTTAGAATCGACCAACTTGTGTACGAAATGGCGCATTATCAACGTATAAGCTTCTTGGATGCCTACAGGGGTTATCACCAAATTGCCATGCATCCAGAGGATCAGGAAAAGACCGCATTCCTCACCCCAAGGGAAACCTATTGCTACAAGGTCATGCCCTTCGGATTGAAGTATGTGGAGCAACATAAAAGTGGCTGGTTACCACTATGTTTAAGGAACAACTCAGCCTCACAATGGAAGTATACATCAATGACATGGTGGTGGAATCAAAGGAAAAATATGCCCATCTAGCCGATTTAGCAGAGACCTTTGACATTCTTCAAAAGTACAAGATGAAACTAAATGCCTCGAAGTGTGCATTTGGCATCGAATCCAGTAAGTTTCTCGGCTATATTCTGAACCATCGCGGAATAGAGGCCAACCCGAGGTAAATCATAGAAATTCTAGAACTCAGCTCCCTTCAGGCAGCCAAAGAAGTTCAGAAGTTGATGGGAATGGCCGCTACCCTCAATAGGTTTATCAGCTATTCCTTTGACGATGCCGACAATTTTTTCACACACTTCGGTAGGGCAAAGCATTTGAATGGACCCCCGAGTGCCAGACCACGTTGGATGGCTTGAAAACTTATCTTCGTTCAGTGCCACTCTTGGCAACCCCATCACCAGGTAATCCGTTCATCTTGTATCTGGCAATATCAGACCGGGTGGTTAGCGCCGTGTTACTAAAAGAAGAACTCGAGGAGCAGCGACCAATCTGCTATGTAAGAAAGGCAATGGTTGATGCCGAAACATGATACCTACCACTGGAAAAGCTCATCCTAGCTCTCGTGGTGGTTGCCAAAAAGCTGATGCATTATTTTTAGGGTCATACCATAGGGGTATTAACGAACTATCCTCTTCGAGCAGCACGTCATAGTGCGGAAGCATCGGGGCAAGTCTCTAAATGGGCTTTGGAACTCAGCCAGTATGACATCCAGTTTTTGTCCAGAACGGCCATTAAGGGGCATGTGTTGGCCGACTTTGTAGTTGAGTTCACAGGATGCCATGCCGACTTTAAGTCCAATCAAGTCCACCTTTAACCTTAACCCGACTAGAGAATGTATATTGGAGACATTTGGCAAATGTATTGTGATGGATCATCCAACCAACGTGGCAGCGGGGCAGGCATAGTAATCATGACCCCCGAAGGGGTAATAGTCAAGTAGTCAGTCAAATTAGGTTTTGATGCATCAAATAACGAGGCGGAATACGAAGCATTGCTAACTAGCCTTCGTAATGCACTTCATCTTGGTGCATGGTGGTTACATGTTTTCTGTGACTCAAAGTTAGTCATCAACCAGTTGAAAGGGGAATATATGGCTAAAAATGATCGAATAGCAGGCTACATGAAAACGGCGAATTCCTTGCTCACGAAATTCGACCACCATGAGCTGAATCGGATAACTCGGGATCAGAACACGTATGCAGATTCCCTTGCTTGCCTAGCTTCCACCATTAACTCAGAAGTCAAACAAACCATCGAAGTAGGGTTCATCCTAGAGCCGAGTATCATTTCTTCTGAACCAATTCAGATTAACATCATTGAGTCAGGATCGAGTGGAATGGACCCCATCGCTGCATTTCTTTCCTCAGAGCAGCTCCCAATAGATAAGAAAGAAGCCCACGAATTACGGAATAAAGCCCTGTGATATTATCTGGATCTGCAGTCAAAACTTTACAAAAAATCTCTCTTTGGGCTGTATTCGGAATGTGTTCACCCAGACAAAGTTAAGGACTTCTTGGTCGAAATACATGAAGGTAGCTGCGGTGCCTACTTTGGAGGACGCTCATTGGCCCATCGAGCTGTAACACAGGGATATTATTGGCCGACCATGTGTACTGATGCCAAGAACTATGTAAAGAAATGAGAACAATGCCAAAAGTTTTCCCTATTAACTCATCTGCCTGCCAAAGAATTAAATTCCATTACTAGTCCTTGGTCATTCACTTAATGGAGACTTGACATCGTCGGACCATTACTGCGAGCTCCGGAAAACAAACGATTCCTGATCGTTGCAACAGAATATTTCACGAAGTGGGTCGAAGCAGAGGCATTGGCACATATCTGAGATGTCGATTTTGTATGGAAAACCATTATAACTCAATTTGGCATACCGAGAGCACTGGTATCCGACAACGGCGCCCAATTCGATTGTGGCGTCTATCAAGAGTTATTCAATACATAAGGTATCCGACACTAGACGTGGAATTCTTACTTGTCAAGCTCCCATATTCTTACAACATAATTATGGGTTGGACGTGGCTCCATGCGATGAAGGCCGTGCCGAGTACATACCATCAACTCCTGTAGTTTTCTACCAAGCACGACATTGAGCAAATTTGGGGATCTCAGAAATTGACAAAAAAATGTAACTTTACAGCTCTCACCAAAAAGAAAAAAGAGCGTGAGGTCAATTTAATAGAGATTCTAGGTCCAGAGATTCTTGAAGGTGTGGGGAAGATCCCAACAGATAAAGTAATGGAAGATCTGGATTGGGTCATGATCTCTAAAGATCAGAGAAGTTTGTCCTCGTTGGAGTGGGTCTTAATACTGCCAAACGATAAGAGTTGGTTGCCTTTCTTCTCGACAACATTGATGTTTTTGCATGGACCCCATATGAGATGTCAAGAGTTGACTTGGAAGTGGCTATGCACTGCCTAAATGTTAACCCAAAAGCCCAGCTTGTTATACAGAAAAGTCGTTAATCGGTTGTTAAGCATGCCTCAACGGTTGTTGAGGAAGTTGACAAATTGCTGAAAGTTAGGGCAATATGGAAAGTAACTTATTTGACATGGCTATTTAATACCATGGTGGTGAAGAAGAAGAAGACAAGGACATGGAGGGTATTTGTTGACTTTACGGATTTGAATAAAGCTTGTCCGAAGAATTGTTTCTCGTTTTCCCGAATTGACTAACTCGTGGATGCCACTACGCTTCATCAACGGATGAGTTTCTTGGACACTTATCGGGGCTATTATCAAATTTCTATAGACCCAACAGACCAGGGAAAAGCGGCATTTCTCACTCCAAGAGGAACCTATTGCTACAAGGTTATGCCCTTTGGATTGAAAAATACTTGGGCAACTTATTAGATGCCGGTCACCACCATATTCAAAGACCTACTTTGCAAGACTATTGAGGTGTATATTGATGATATGGTGGTGAAGTCTAAAGAAAAGAGTGCTCATCTTTCTAACCTTGCAACTATTTTTGACATTTTACACAAGTACAAGATGAAGCTCAACGCCTCCAAGTGTGCATTCTGTATTGGGTCAAGCAAATTCCTTGGCTATATCGTCAATCACTACGGAATAGAAGCCAATCCAAAGCAAATTATGGTCACAATGGAACTCAGCTCTCTCGAAACTGTTAAAAAGGTCTAGAAATTGATGGGTATGGAAGTGACATTGAATAGATTAGTTAGTTGATCTTTTGATCGATGCAGGCCATTCTTTCAAACACTTCAGCAAAGAAAGTTGTTCAAGCGGATTCCAGAATGCCAAGAAGCTGTGGAGGGAATAAAACTTACCCTGGCTTCGTCCCATTGTTATCAACTCCAAAGCCAGGTGATGAGCTTTTTTTGTATTTGGTAGTGTCAAATTATGCAGTTAGTCAGCAAGTAGAGACCTATTTTTCACATTAGTAAATCGATGGTCAACCCAGACACTCAATATCTACCCTTGGAGAAGTTGATTCTAACCCTTGTAGTGGCAACCAGAAAATTGATGCACTATTTTCAAGCCTATACCATTAAGGTCTTGATAGATCACCCTCTACATTCAATTCTTTACTGAGCTGAGTCTTCTTGTTGAGTATCCAAATGGGCGCTAGAACCCAGGTAGTATGACCTTAAGTTTTTACCTAGGTCATCCGTTAAGAGTCAAGTCATTGCCAATTTTATTGCCGAATTCACTAAACCAACAGTGCCTGATGCTGAGTTGAGTGTGCCAAGCCAGTTGGTCTTTCGTCAACCAGAGTAACGAATGTATGTAGGGGATATATGGCAATTGTATTGTGACAGCTCGTCAAACCAGTGCCACAGAGGGATGGGAATAGTAATTATGACCCCAGAGGGAGCAGTGATTGAGCAGTCAGTTAAGCTTGGCTTCATTGCCTTAAACAATGAAGCAGAATATGAAGCCCTCCCAGTCGAGCTGAGGAATTCACTCCAAATAGATCTAAGCATCTGCAAGTCTATTGCGACTTAGAGTGAAGAAGGCTTGGGAAGCTTAAAGCATCAAGGACCACATGCAGAGTATCCATGAAGAGAAAGATTCAACCTTGAAAATTCAAGTCGGCATCCTTAAATTGAAAAGGGTTTTTCTTTGGGGAGCTTTTTCCATATCTCCCAAGCTAACTCAGCATATATGGAAGGAGAAGGACTTTTATGACATGACATAGGTCGAGATCGAAATGGGGTGTATGTATTGTATTTCCCTCTTTATCGTAAGCTTCCTTGTCCCCCATCAACTATAAAAAAAGATACACGTACCTTGGACTCCGGCCTAAGGGCCTTTATCCCCGCGTAATTAAGCTCTTTTGTAACGGTAAGGAACCACCATTGTTTTTTAATCAGTTAAAATAGGAGTACGCCACAAGAAATGATCGTATGGCAGTTTATATGCGAACGACTATAACCCGAGATCAAAACACCCATGCTGATGCCATGACATGTTTAGCCTCAGTCGTCAACTCTGAGGTCAAGCATACCATTGAAATGAGTTTTGTTTAAGGATCAACCATCGATCTGCCCCAGGAAGGGCACGTCTTACTTGTCATCCAGAGGGGACCAAGTTGGATAGATCCTATAGCTACATTTCTAACTTCTAAACAGCTGCCAGAGGATAAGAAAGAGGCTTATAAGCTGCGCAATAAAGCCCTATGGTATTATCTCGACCTAGAGGGGAAGTTGTACAAGAAATCTCTTTTAGGGCCTTACCTTGAGTGTGTCTATTTAGAGAGGGTGGAAGATTTTCTAGCTGAGATACACGAAGGAAACTGTAGTGCCCATTCGGGAGGCCAATCATTGGCTCATAGGGCAATGATTCAAGGATACTGGTGGCCGACCATGCAAACTGATGCAGAGGAGTATGTCAAAAAATGTGAGCAATGGCAAAGTTTTTCTCCTCTTAAGCATTTAGCTGCCGAAGAGCTGACTTCTATGACTAGTCCTTGGCCATTTGCTCATTAAGGGCTAGATATTGTGGGGCCATTGCCGAGAACATTAGGCAATAAATGGTTTTTGATTGTTGCTAATGATTATTTTACTAAGTGGGTTGAGACATAGCCGTTGGCTAATATGAAGGATACAGATGTTAGCCGTTTCATATGGAATAGTATTATTACACGATTTGGCATCTCCAGGGCACTTATATCTGATAATGAAACTCAAATTGATTGCGGGATTTATCATGAGTTGTGTGATATATATGGAATTCGGTCTTTCTTCTCTTCACCAGCTTATCTGCAAAGCAACGGCCAAGCTAAAGCCTCTAACAAAGTAGTTATGGATGGCATCAAGAAACGCTTGGAGAAAACAAAGGGGAAATGGGTAGAAAAGTTGCCCAGTGTCAAGAAGATCTGCTGGGGAGACCCCATTTTCCATGTCCTTCGGCAACGAGGAAATCATACCCCTGGAAATCAGCCTACCATCTCTCCAGACTAGGGCCTTTGATACTGGTCAGAATGATATGATGTTAGCACTAGATCCTCATTTAATTGAAAAATGCCGAGATAGGGCACTAGTCAAAATGGCTAAATATCAGCAATAGCTGGCTAAGTCTTACTGTGACGCTCTAAAATCTACACTAACAGTTGTCGTCAAGGGGAAGTCACTAATGAGTCAAGGGAAAGTCACTAATGAGTCCTATGATCAATGACCAAGTAAGATCCCAGATCGTCGGAGGAGTCAAATTAGCCTCTCTTCTAAGTCCAGCTTTCTTAGGTAGCAAAGCTAACCTTTTGATGGATCTTAAGAGGCATTGACACTAGGTCTGATAAGCAACGTGGGGAACTATATTGGTTTAAAAAAAGACAAGTATATAATAAGAAGATAATAGATACAAAATATCCTTAGTTATAAAAGATAGTTCCATCGATATTACACCCTAAAAATAAAATTTCAGATGGACTTTACAAAAAAAATAAAATAAAATAAAATAATTCTAGCTTCTCTAGGACAACCAAATGTCTTTGAAAGTTTCCATCTCGTCGCTTTCTGCTGCAAAATCCTCTTCGATACCTGACATGAAACACCATGAGCATTGGATGTCCAGCAAACGCACACATACCTCGTTTTCTTTTTCTTTTTTTTTTTTGGATACATAGAACAATTAAACATATCAACAGGTAAATAGGCATAAGTTACAAGGTTATGTGTTAGAAACCTTGAAATCCCCCAAAGAGATTCCATCCTCTCAACCATAAGAATCGGACATAGATTATTTGGTATGCTCCCTCTTTTGCTACTTTGCAGACCTTACCTCGTATGCCTACTAATGGTTATATACCGCGTAGCACCAATCGAGGACCTCAAAAGAGATAGTAAAATATGGGCCTTGCCCAAGCCCTTCTTACACCAAATTCACTTACGGTCCGAACACAACCGCTCCATTCAAGGGTTCCAAACAACCACTTATGCAAGACTTCACTTTCAAAAGGGAACACATCCCGCTAACCAATTCAATTTAAACATAATCTTATCTCATAATAATACTCATGTGATCGAAACCCCATTAACCACCTCATCAAGTTTTCTATTTAGATTAATGTTATAAGTTATTTAACACAAGAAAGTGAAATAAAATTTGCATAAACAAAAACATCAACAAAGGACTAAAATGAAAAGTATATAACCATAACACATGCAATATCATACCAAGGCATGATCATACACTAATAAGCATATTCACGAAGACGAGCATAGAACACCAATGCAAAACTAAATTTCAAATTTAGTACCATTTAAAGATTAAAATCAAAAGGACCATTTCATATTTTTCCCAAGCCTAGACTTCCTAGGGTTCATACAGAATTTCATCTAGTTTTCAAAACATTTTTCGAAAATGGAATAGATTTTCTATATTTTTAGTTATTTAAGAAACACTCCAGCACTATCCAAATTCGTTAACTGTTACGAAAATAAGATTTTCCTTCAAACCGCTCACTCTTTTTCAATGAAACGAATTTTCCTTGAAATCTAACTCTTTAAGGAAGTATTAAAAAAAAAAACCTGAGGTACAAGATATTTTCCTACATTTTTATAGAAGTTTCAAAATTTAGCTGTAAAAACTGGTTTTTCATGCATAATACTCAAAATAAGAAGATTGGTGAGAAAAGAGGCCAACTAAGGGAAATTTTTCAGTTATTTTGTGATGAAAACATACTAAATAATGTATCAATAACTCATATTTTTAGAGTGATGGTGTGCCTTTGGAAATAATGTGAGATATGGGAAGAAAAAGGTAGTTTTGCATCTATTAAGAGTGTGGTAAAATGGATTTTGAAATACTCTCTCGTCCAAACAGACCTTCTTGATCCTCTCTTTTCTCTCCCTTTGATGGTGTATTTTCTCTTTTCATCTTTCATAAGTTATTGCTTTTTTTTTTTTTTTTTTTTTTTTCTCTTTTCTTCTTTTTGATTATGGCTTCTCCTTTTATAATGTTCTCCAGGGTCCCTCCAGGGGCCCACTTCCTCTTTCTGGGCCTCGATCTCGTCCCTAGGCCTCTATACAGCCAACGTGATATACGGCTCCGACGACCCTCTAACTTAGTTTTACTTGGCTACAGCCCTTCCCTAATGGACCTATCATGGGCCGACTTATATTTGGCCATCCTTTTCGTTGGCTACGGTTCATAGGCCGGGGGCTCGTTTACTGGCCAATTTATGCATGGCCCTTTCTTAAATTGGCCAACTTACGAGTTTCCCTCAAATCTTATATTTGGCCACCGTAATTGCCCCCCGAACATCCGATTAATATCTTTTTATTCAATGTGGTCGATTAACATGTACTTTTTGGCTTATAGATTAACATATCTCGAAAGTTGAAAATACAGCGCACACACATCTTTTAGTACTGATACATTTGAAACTCTATGCTGACTAGTTTTGTTGTGTGCAGATAATGATTTAAAAAGAGGCCTCACATCGGTAGATGAAGTTTTTCTTGGTCAATTGAAGATGGTCCTTAACTACAAAGGGCGTGCAAATCTTCAAGGACAGGGGCACGCCGTTCACATTCTATTAAAATATGACCCAACCTACTCAACATTTTCAGCTGCAGATCATATCCTTATGCTGAGGGGAGAACACCAACTTACTGCCCTTATATTCCTCAACTTCAAGAGCTTAAGGGACATTAGTCTTGAGGGGTCAGACGCCGAGGAGGCTGAACAGGAGGGTCATTTGGTAGAATAAGAATTAAATAGGGAAATTGAGTTGGCCTTCGAACAAATTAACCCTAATCAGCGTGACGGCTAGCCCTCTATGTACAACTGAGTAGCTGTTGTTTCCCTAGAGGACAACATCTTCATCGAATTAGGAGATTTGCCTGGGGTCGAGTTTGAGGAGAATGGTGGAGAATCCTTTGCTCAGTTTGCCAGAAGAAGAAATGACGAAAAGATGGTGGCAAGGTGGAAAGCCAATGGTAATGGGGGGAACCAAGAAACTCCCACTCCTGCAGTTGTTCTAGAAACAGCTCATGAACTCATTGTGGCTGATTCAGTTCCTGATTGGAAACAAACGAAGAACTCAGGATTCGAACAAACTGATCACAAGGGCAAATAACGCCCGCCAAGATTATTGCCGACTCATCAGAAGAACCAATTGATAAACGGCTAAGGATGGACACGATCTCACCGGATTCGGCCAAGCCATTCATTATCCAGCCAAGGATGAAGAGCATGCAGGTTTTGACCAACGGGTTGGCCATCAAAGATCCCGATGTGGCCTTAAGCGTAGTGTCAGCATTTTTTGTTCCGGAAAAAAAAGCCGAGTTCCTTGTTGAGCTAGACATGTTATCAATTACTTAATCGGCTATATTAGTAAGTAGCATGCTAAGATGGATCCATCTTTTATTTTCATGCCGACTAATGCGCTTTCGCTTTATTATGCTTGTTAGGTGGTGAAAAGGATAGTCAAAATTGATCGTCGTCATTATGATGTCTTGGAAAGACTTGGCGCAATGGAAGGCCAACTTGAGGATAAAAAACGCAAGGCCACAATCGCTATGATCAACTTGAAGGTAGCGATGACAAAGGCGGAGGCCAAAGCCAAGAAAGTAGAAGAAGAGTGAGCTAGGGCTGCTGTCAAAGAGGAGAAAGCTAAGCATATGGATTTACTTTGGTGGGCCGCCGAAGAAAGAGCAAACTTCATAGACGATGAGTTGAAGTTGGCCAAAGAAGACCGATCTTGAGCAGTCAAAGAGGACACAGAAGCGCGCTGAGGCAAACGCAGCCAAAGAATTTGATGTCGAAGGGCTTGTGGCCAAAGAGCTATATATTGATGAAGCGTTGAAGTTCGAAAATCAAGGCTTCAAGCATAGCTGGCTCAAGGCTTTGGCGGCTGCCAAAATAACTCTTGATTAGTCGATTCCATACGAGCAGTTGGATGTTGAACCCTTGGAGTCGAACCTAGAGGAATTGGAGGATATTTAATTTTGTTTATGTTTGTTGTTTTGATGTTGTTTGCTACTTTTCTTATACTTGTAGTCGTTTTGGTAAGTTTTGTTTTGTTTTTGTTTTTGTTTATTTTGTTTTTTGTTTTTTTTTTTGTTTTTTTTTGTTTTTTGTTTTTTGTTTTTTTTGTTTTTTTGTTTTTTTGTTTTTGTTTTTTTGTTTTTTATTTTATTTTTTGTATTAAGGCTATTTTCATTGATAAAGTGGCACATGTTCGTGTAAAGTTTATGAATGAAAAATGCCTAGTATTAGATAACTTCAGTGGTCAATTCAGCCAAGTACATATAACTTCACAACATTAGATAATGAAAATGCCCGAAAAATGCCTGTTTGTGGATAATAAGCACAAAGCAAAAAACTAACTTCACAAAGAATTAAATACTGAGAATGCCACATATATTCCATCACCGAATAAAAGAAAAACTTCAATGGTCAAGTGGGGCAGTGGAGTAATTCGGCCAAACATATGTAAGCCAAATAGATTCACAGATCTGCCCTTGCCCCAATTGAACATGTAGTTCCTCCGCCGAACACAAGCAAAACTTCAATGGTCAAGTGGGGCAATGGAGCAATTCGGCCATATATATATAACCTGAATAGATTCACAGAACTAACTTTGCCCCAATTGAACATGTAGTTCCTTCGCTGAATACAAGCAAAACTTCAATGGTTAAGTGGGGCAGTGGAGCAATTCGGCCAAATATATATAAGCCGAATAGATTCACAGATCTGCTCTTACCCCAATTGAACATGCAGTTCCTCTGCCAAATAAATGCAAAACTTCAATGGTCAAGCGAGGCAGTGGAGCAATTTGGCCAAATATATGTAAGCTGAATATATTCACAGATCTACCCTTGCCCCAATTGAACATGTAGTTCCTCTGCCGAATAAAAGCAAAACTTCAATGGTCAAGTAGGGCAGTGGAGTAATTTGGCCAAATATATGTAAGCCGAATAGATTCACAGATTTTCCCTAGCCCCAATTGAACAAAACTTCAATTGTCAAGTGGGGCAATGGAGCAATTCGGCCACATATATGTAAATCGAATATATTCACAGATCTGCCCTTGCCCCAATTGAACATGTAGTTCCTCCGCTGAATAAAACCAAAACTTCAATGGTCAAGTAAGGCAGTGGAGCAATTCAGCCAAATATATAGATTCACAGATCTGCCCTTGCCCTAATTGAACATGTAGTTCCTCCGCCAAATAAAAGCAAAACTTCAATGGTCAAGTGGGGTAGTGGAGCAATTTGGCCAAATATATGTATGTCGAATAGATTCACAGATTTTACCTTGACCCAATTGAACATGTAGTTCCATCGCCGAATAGAGGCGGCAGTGGTGGTGGCGATCGCGGGCGCATCATAGGCGCTACACTTTGTAATTAATGAAGATGGCGTCGTTAAATAGACATTGCGCAACCCATAAAAGGGGTTGTCCAACAACAAAGTGAGCAGCGAACAAAGTGGAATAAGCAAGAGCATTGCGCAGGGAGCAGTGTAATCATATAGCTAGTAGGTTATTTTTCAACAGTAAAGGCAAAAGAAAAAGTTTGGCAGAACTGGACGCAGAAATGAATCGCGAAGCTGGTAGTGAAGCTACCCGAGTAGGTACTGTGGCGTCAGAGGAGCAAGAGAGACGTCGTTTACCCCGACGTTAAAGTAGGTCCCGAAGGAGGAGTGAGGTAGAGAAATCACCCAGAAGTGGGGCACAACAAAGAGATAGCACTAGGGCTGCGAGTGTACAAACGTCTACGTGAAATAAGCCGATTAGACCGCCACGCCCTCTAAGTTTTGTTGTCTTTATTGGAAACAAACCCATGATTGAAGCAGATTCGATTATTCATGATCTGAATGTGGTGGTGGATTTTACTTGGCAGATATTTCCACTCAAAGTGCAGCAACCTATGATCGGGCGAGGTGACTATGAAGTTTTTAAAGATAGTGTCCATGGAGCAATCAAAGGACTCTATTGTGCATATGAGACCAGCATGCGCCTTCACGCCTCTCAAAAAGAGATTGCACAAAAAGATGGGTGGATTTGGGATTTGGAGCGCCGTGTAAAGAAGGCTGAGAATAAAGTGTGTAAAGCTAGGGCCACCGAGAAGAAGCCCGTGGGATCAGCGAATATGGCTGTTATCGATAAATTGAACCAGTGGCTGATAGATCACGCTATAGCCGATCGGGACACAACAACCATTTTTTGCAAATAAGCTATACGATCTCGGGCTTATGAGGAAGACTTTTTTGATGGACGAAAAATTGGCATCGAGAAGACCAGGAAAAAGCTGGCCAATGATGTTTGTTGATGTGAGAACCAGGGTTTCAAACATGGATGGATTAAGGCTCTTTAGGCTGCGAGAATTGACTCGGTGTCACCCATGTACCAAAATAATAAATTTCCATTCGAGGCCTATGACGCCTAGAAAATGGATAATGAAGAAGAGGTGGACTAGGGGGAGGCCGCGGGTACTTCAAAGGGAGTCTGAGTAAAGATGAATTGCATGGATTTTGTAACAAATACCGTTGTTTATAATAAACACTTTGCAATTTATTTTACTTCTTGTGGTATTTGTTTTTTTAGTGCAGTATGTAACTGAAACTTTTGGCGATAATTGCAATACCATTTTGTTAATTATATTTGAAATTTTGGAATTTTGACACTCCTCATCATTGTATAAAAACAAACTCAAATGGCACTTCGCCGAACGTGATCTTTAGCAATGGTTGGCAGCACAAACAATGGGCGCTCCGTTAGCAATGGCCAATTGTGCGCAAGCACAAAGGGTGCTCCGAAGTCGGAGGTGTCTTCGGCCGATTGTGCCGAGCACGAGGAGCGCTCCGAATTCAAAGTCTTTAGCAATGGCCAATTGTGCTCAAGCACAAAGGGCGCTCCGAATTCGGAGGCTTGTTCGGCTGATCGTGCTGAGTACAAGGGGCACTCCGAATTCAGAGTCTTTTAACAATGGCCAATTATGTGCAAGCACAAAGGGCGCTTCGAATTTGGAGGTTTGTTCGGCCGATCGTGTCGAGCACGTGGGGCGCTCCGAATTCGAAGTCTTTAGTTATGGCCAATGGTGCGCAAGAACAAAGGGTGCTTCGAATTTGGAGGCTTATTCGGCCGATCGTGTCGAACACAAGGGGCGCTCCGAATTCGGAGTCTTTAGCAATAGCCAGTTATGTGCAAGCACAAAAAGCACTCCAAATTTGGAGGCTTGTTCGACCAATCGTGCCAAGCACGAGGGCCGCTTCAAATTCAGAGTCTTTAGCAATGGCCAATTGTGCGCAAGCACAAAGGGCACTCCGAATTCAGAGGCTTGTTAGGTTGATCATCCATTGAAGATCCAATCATTTGAATATGATTCAAGCAAATGAAAGCCATGAGGAATCATTGATTAATTGTATAGATACATTCACAAAAAGCAAAGAAAAACATGTGATTACTACATTACAAAAAGAAAATACAGTTTCCACGTCGTTCAATGATAAAATTTGCGTAAGTGGGTCGCATTCCATGGTTGGGGAAGTTTTTTTTCCAATCATGTCTGAGAGTCGATATGTCCCAGCCTCAGCAATCGAGTCAATCTGATAAGGGCCGTTCTAGTTGGAGCCCAATTTGCCATCTGCCAAATTTTTGGTGCTAGGAAACACTTTCTAAAGAACCAATTTCCCGGGGGCGTAACGACACAACTGCACGTACTGGTTATACGATTTGGCAAGCTGCTGCTGATACCACGCCATATGCACAAGAGCTCGATCTTGACACTCTTCAATCAAATTTAGGTCTAAGGCCAACATCATATCATTTCATCCTGTGTCAAAAGCTTTTGATCTTAGAGTGGGCAGGCCGATCTCAAGAGGAATGATAGCTTCTGTCCCAAATGGTGCTTCACCAGTAGATCACCTTGGAGTAGTGCGATGAGCCCACAATACACTGGACAGTTCTTCGACCCACTTCCCCTTGTCCTTTTCCAATCGTTTCTTGATTCCATCCAGGACAACTTTGTTAGAGGCCTTAGCTTGACCGTTGCTTTGTGGATAAGCTGGTGAAGAGAAGTACGGCCGAATACCATATGTGTCACACAATTCCTAATAGACGCCACAATCAAATTGGGTGCCATTATAGGATATAAGTGCTCGTGGTATGCCAAACCGAGTTATAATGTTCTTCTATACAAAGCGTTTGACATCGACGTGCCAGATGTGTGCCAACGGTTTTGCCTCAACCCATTTTGTGAAGTTATCTGTTGCAACAATCAAGAACCATTTACTTCCTAGGCCCCATGGTAGTGGTTCGATGATGTCCAGGCCCCACTGAGCAAAAGGCCAAGGACTAGTAACATAATTCAATTCTTTAGCGGGAAAATAAGTCAAGGGAGAGAACTTCTAGCATTGTTCACACTTCCTTACGTAGTTCTCTTCATCAGTTCACATGGTCGGCCAATAATACCCCTAGGTCACTGCTCGATGGGCCAATGAACACCCTCCAGAATGGGCACTGCAACTGCCTTCGTGTATTTCAGCGAAAAAATCCTCCATTCTGTCTAGATGAACACATTCCAAATATGGCCCTAAGAGAGATTTTTTGTAGAGCTTTCCATGGCGATCCAAATAGTATCGTAGGGCTTTGTTCTGTAGCTTATGGGTTTCTTTCTTATTTGTTGGCAACTATTCTGAGGATAAGAATGCAGCAATGGAGTGCATCCAACTCAGCCCCAGGTCAATGACATTGATACAAATAGATTCCAAGAGGCTAATACTCGGCTCGGGGATGAAACCCATCTCAATGGTTTGCTTAAATTCTGAATTGATGGTAGAAGCCAAAAATGCAAGAGCATCCACATGGGTATTGTGAACACAGGTAATCTGATTCAGCTTGTGGTTGTCGAACTTCATGAGCAATGAGTTTGCTATCTTCATATAAGCATTCATTCAGTCATTTTTAGCCTTATACTCCCCCTTTAATTGATTGATGACCAACTTTGAACCACAGAAGACCTGTAATCGCTTGGCACTGAGGCGAAGTACGTTATAGAGGCCGATTAACAAAGCTTCATATTGGGCCTCATTGTTTGATGCACAGAAGCCTAGTTTAACTATTACGCCTTTGGGGGTCATGATCACTACTCTTGCCCCGTTGCCACGCTGGTTAGATGAAACATTGTAGCACATCTGCCAAATATCCCCGACATATATTCTCCACTCCTGTTGGGGTCGGAAGGCTGGTTGCTCTAGTTTGAAGTCAGCATGACATCCCATAAACTTGGCAACAAAGTCGGCCAAAACCTGCCCTTCGATAGTCGTCCTGGGAGAGAATTGGATGTCATACTGGCTGAGTTCTAATGCCCATTTGGAAACACACCCTGATGATTCTGCACTGCAAAGTACTATTCGGAGAGGGTAGTCCATTAGCACGTTTATTGTATAGGCTTGGAAATAGTGCATTAATTTCCTAGTGGCCATAACGAGGGCCAAAATCAACTTTTCCAACGGTAGGTACCATGTCTCAGCATCCACCATTGCCTTGCTAACATAGAAAATGGGCCTTTGCTTGCCTAAGTCTTCCTTTAACAACATGGTGTTGACTGCTTGATCTAATATCGCAAGATACAAGATGAATGGGTCACTTGATGATGGAGTTGCCAAGAGTGGTATTGAACAGTGATAAGCTTTTAATCCGTCTAGGGCAGTCTGGCATTCAGGGGTCCAATGAAATGCTTTTCCCTGCCGAAGTGTATGAAAAAATGGTCTACAACGATCCGAAGAATGGCTAATGAATTCGTTGAGAGCTGCGGCCATCTCCATTAATTTCTGAACTTCTTTGGCCGATTGAGGTGATCCAAGTTCTATGATGGCCGTAATCTGCTTCGGATTGGCCTCTATTCTATGATGGTTCACTATATAGTCGAGGAATGTGCCTGATCTGATGCTTAATGCACATTTTGAGGCATTTAATTTCATCATGTACTTCTGGAGAATGTCGAAGGTTGTGGCCAAGTTAGCTAGGTGAGTATGCTTTTCTTTAGATTTTACCCACATGTCATCAATATATACTTCCATGGTACGATCGAGTTGTTCCTTAAACATAGTGGTGACAAACCTCTGATAAGTTGCCCCGGCATTCTTCAGGCTGAAGGGCATGACTTTATAACAATAAGCTCCCCTCAGGGTGAGGAATGCCATTTTTTTCCTGGTCCTCCAGATGCATAGCTATTTGGTGGTAACCCTTGTATACGTCCAAGAAGCTCATGCGTTGGTGATGCACAGTTGCATCCACTAGTTAATCGATTCTAGGAAGAGGGAAATAGTCTTTTGGATGGGTCTTCTTCAAATCTGTGAATTCCACACAGATACACCATGATTCATTTTTCTTCTTTACAACAATGGTATTGGATACCCATGTGGGGTAATTCACTTCGCGGATTGCGCTGACATCCAGAAGCTTGTCAACTTCTACAACAATGGCCGAAGTATGCTTGGTTATTGAACGGCAACTCTTCTGAATGACAAGTTTAGATTTTGAGTCTACATTCAAATGGTGTTGCACCATGCTAGGGTCCACTCCCGACGTCTCATAAGGCATCCAGGCGGATACATCAATATTGCCAAGTAGGAATAAAACCAACTCTTGGCGTTCATTGGCTGTGAGACAAGTGCCGATCATGAAGAATTTATCTGGTTCATCTACGAGTCCAATCCGATCGAGATCCTCAGTTTCCTTATCGGTGGGGGGTTTTTTAACATCCTCGAGGCTTTCTCAGTCCGAAATTTTGATTGAGTTTACTTCCATCTCCCTTGGCTTTTTTGCTGAAGTAGTAAGGTAGCATTCCTTTGCTGACTTCTGAGAGCCTCGAATCTACTCAATGTTGTTTTGTGTTGGAAAGTGGAGTAACTGATGATAAGTGCTTTGTGTAGCCTGTATTGCGTGCAGCTAGGTTCTCCCCATGATTATGTTGTACAGTGATGGAAACTTAATGACCATAAACTCCACATCATGTGTCCTAGTGCCTGTACGCACCGCAACTATGACCTTGCCTAGAGGGTATTCAGGATTGGCATTGAAGCTGAAAAAAGGGTATTCTGTCAGTAATAGGTCCAAATCTTTGAAGCCGAGCTCAAGAAATGTCTTGTAGTACATTATCTCCGATGTGTTCCCCTGATCAATTAGAATGCGTTTGACAACAAATTTGTTTACTCGTAACTCAATGACAAGGGCATCGTTGTGGGAAAGGATCACCCTCATGAGATTTGTGTCATTGAAGCTAATCTTGTCGTTCTGATGAGGCCGTTTGGCTTGTGTGGACAGCTTGGACGGGCATGGTTGAAACTGAATCGTGCAGATGCTATTTGGCAACGGAAGACTATATATCATATGAATTACACCCATTGGAGGTGAGTCCGAGTGCAAAGCCATCGTATTTGGTGGGTTGACCTTGTGGGGGAGGTATTGAACTAGTCAGTCGTCCTGCACCAGCTCCTCAAGATGGTCCTTCAAGGCATAGCATTTGTCAGTTTCATGCCCATGGTCCTTGTGGTATTCACATCGCTGATCCCTCCATTTTGTGTTGGGGGGTCCAATCATCTTGGCTGGCCACTTAAAGAAAGGTAGATGCTGGACTTATCGGCTGTACCAAGGTAGGTGCTACTGTTTCCATGACCTTCTAACAAGCTTTGATGCGGAGGGCATCATTATCCACCTTGCAATACTCCTTGACCTTTTTCATTAAGGCCCATATGGTTTTGGGAGTTCGTCTAGTCAATGAGCTCCTGACTGGACTATCGAGGTGTAAGCCCATCCTAAAGGCAATGATGGTCATGGAAACATTGCAGGCATCGTCAACCAAGTTGAAACATTCTCAATAGCATGCCAAATATTCACGGAGGGTTTTTTCCGACTTGATTTGCATTTCCTAGAGCGAGTTGGCTTGCTTAGGCTAGATCTCATTGGTGATAAATCTTGTCTGGAAGGATTTTTGAAGCTGATGGAAACTCTTGACTGAGTCCGGTTCGAGCTTATAATACCATCTGACAGCCAACGGTCCCAAGCTGCTTGGAAACATGTTGCACATAAGCGCTACATCATTAGCATGCAAAGTCATCGCCTGTTTGTAATGGTAAATGTGATCAGTAGGATTCAATTTTCCATCATACAATGTAAACATTGGTGCTTTGAACTTTTTAGGCAAGATGGCTTTGCAATTTGTCGTACGAAAGGATCATGTATGTCCTCTTCATCTGAGCCATCATCTCATTTTCCTTGCCTATGTCGCACATACAGACTCCCCTCTAATGAGCTGGACATGCCAACTCGCCCCTTTTTCCTGGGCTCTTGTGCTGATGAGTCAGAGGTGTTGCTGCTGTTGTTTTTCCGTTGCCGACGTCATTGATTATCCTTCCTCTATTTTGGTGACCAACCTGCTTGTGTTGTGGTGTGGTCTGTTGATATTTAACTAACTCCAGAGCCAGCTTTTTACGTAAGCGTTCGTTATCAGTCGCCATATCTTCCAAACGTTGTTCGTTTCATTTTTCTTGGTCTATCATCGTCTGTATGGTTTCCTGCATCGAGGTTGAAGGCGAGGATTGAGCTACTGGGTCAAAATTCAAGGCTCTTCGTGCGGTGATATTCTTTGGGCCAAGCATGGTTCTTGGTGTAACATCGTCAGCAACAAGCGGAGGATCATCTGTTATGTCTACCATGAACGTGCTGGAGTATTCCCACAGACGACGCCAATTATGGTGAAATGGATTTAAAAATACTCTCTCGTCCAAATAGACCTTCCTGATCCTCTCTTTTCTCTCCCTTTGATGGTGTACTTTCTCCTTTCTTCTTTCACATGTTATTGCCTTTTTTTTCTCTTTTCTTCTTTTTTGATTATGGCTCCTCCTTTTATAATGTTCCGCAAGGGCCCTCCAAGGGCCCATTTCCTCCTTCTAGGCCTTGACCTCGTCCTTGGGCCTATATATAGCCCGTGGGATATATGGCTCCGACGGCCCTCTAACTTGGTTTTACTCGGCTATGGCCCTTCCCTGATGGACTTGTCATGGGCTGACTTATATTCGGCCACCCTTTTCATTGGCTATGGTTCATGGGTCGGAGGGCCATGTACTGGTCGATTTATGCACGTCCGGCCACCACAAACAGAAAATATAAGTAAAAGAAGGATCAATGCTCAACATAACAACCTTGAACATATGAATATCAAATTTTCTGAACTTAAATGATACTAAGGACTTATAAAATTATGTATTTGTTTTAGAAAAATAGAAGAGAGGAGTGTGGCTTACTTGAGGCTTGGTTGAATTGCCAACAAAACCTTCTATTTCTATCCTCTCCTTCACCAAGCTCACTCTCTTGCCCTCTTTTTCCTCTCAGTCGTGTGGTGTTGTTGAAGTGTGTGTTCTTGTCTGTAAAATGCCAAGGGAGAGGTTTTATTTATAATAAAATTGGTGCAAAAAGTCCAATTTGCCCATTGGTTGGAAATTGATTGGATATTTTGGATTTAGTTTGAACTTAATGGAATAGTGGATGATTAAAGGCCTTAATTATGCAATTAATCATGATCTAGTTAGGATGGAACTTGAGATGGAAACAATGTTCCATGTTTCAGGGTGTACTAGAACACTTTTTCCATGAATACATGGATTTTGTCTAAAAAAGATGTATGCATTTCCTTTCCCTAGGGTGGCCGGCCAAAGATGATGATTTGGGAAGATTTTCATTTTATTATTATTATTATTTTCTTTTTGTGTACAATTTGATGGAAATTTCAAAATAAAGTGTACAATTTATTTAAATAGGTTTAAAGGTACAAGTATATGTATATATAGTAGTACTAACTTGGGGCTAGTAAAACTATGAGGGCTTTGGCTTTAATTTATAAATTGGAACATTAATTTAAGTGTAGAATTAAATTAAATTAGGGTTAGAGAATCTAATTCAGTTAAGATTTCTTATTTCGAATAAAAGGCTATCAATCGATGAACACGATGAAAACTGAAAAAATCTCGGGTTTCAAGTGGTAAATCCATATTTAGGGATTCATTTAATTAGTGTTACGGTATTAGAAATGATTCTTAAGTTACCGAAATCGATTAGGGTTTACGAGTTTTCGCTTCTAGGGTTAAAGTTGAAATTATTTAGGAAATCAAGGGTCTTCATTACAATATTCCAAAAGTAAGGGACTTGTAAGAAAATAAAATTTTTAGGGGCCTCACAATCTATCCCCCTTAAAACAATTTCATCCTCAAAATTTAACGGTACATCGCTTTCAAATAGTTAGGGATAGTTTGCCTTTATCAAATCTTTGCATTCCCAAGTAGACTCTTCAATCCCTAGATAACACCAAAGCACTTTTACAAAATAAACCATCTTGCCCCTAAGATTCTTCTCTCGACTATCTTGTAATGCTATAGGCCTTTTTCAAAGGTAACATCCTTGTCGAGATTGATTCCTTCCTAGTTGATGACGTGAGATGGATCGGCGAGGTATTTCCACAACATAGATACATGAAAGACACTGTGTATCCCTGCTAACTGGGGGGTAGAGCTAGTCGATATGAAACTTCGCCCACTCTCTCCAGTATTTTGAATGGTCTGATATACCGTGGTGATAGCTTCCCTTTCCTTCCAAAATGTACGATCCCATGCCTAGATTGCATCTTTAGGCACACATGGTCACCTACTTCGAATGCCAGTGGTTTTCTCCTTTTATCCATATAATTCTTTTGACGATCTTAAGCAGTTTTTAACCGTTGTTGGATTAGTTTGACTTTCTCAGTAGTCTCTAGGACAAGTTTGGGTCCTATTAGATCTACTTCACCTACTTCAGTCTAACAAATCAGTGATCTATAAGGTTCCACATACAATACTTCTAAAGTTGCCAACCAAAGTTGGCGTGAAAACTGTTATAGAAGAATTCAATTAACGGTAGGTATCGCTCCCAACTTCCTTGAAAATCCATTACACAAGCTCTTAGTATATCTTCGGGTGTCTAGATGGTGCGCTCAGATTGTCCATCTGTCTGTGGGTGAAAAGCAGTGCTAAAACATAACTCGTGACTCAAAACTTCTTGTAGACTTCCCTAAAAATGAGAGGTGAATTGTGGATCGCGATCCGATACAATAGATACCGGAATACCATGTGTTCGAATGATTTCCCCAATGTAGAGCTTGCACATGGACTCTAAAGTGTTAGTTATCTTATAGGGTAGGAAATGTGCTGACTTTGTGGGGCGATCCACTATTCCCCATATAGCATCACGCCCTTTAGGTGTCCTAGGCAACCTGGTCACAATACAGCCTTTGGTAGGTGCTGCAATGTTTCTCCTGGCTTCTGATGTTCTGCTTTCACTTGCTAGCATGTTAGACATTTTGCCACAAATTTAGCCACATCCTTCTTCATTCCGCTCCACCAATACTGCCTTTTCAAATCTTGGAACATTTGAGTCCCTACTCCAAATACAGAGTGATGATATTCCTTAAGTACTTTTTCTCTAAGTAACTCATCATTTGGCACAAACAATCTACCTTGATATCTTAAACTCCTATTGGGGTGAATTTCCCAATCAAGCATTGGTTCTCTTGATTCTAGACAAGCCTTAACATAGGCTACTTCTTGATCGTGCTTCTGGGCCTCCATGATCTCACTTATTAACTTAGGCATCACATTTTGTGCACCAAGGTATACCTTTGTGTCTTGAGTCTTTAGTTGAATTCCAAATTCATTGAGTGTCTTAATCATATCCTATTCCGTTATGGCTAATTTAGCTATCATTCCCCTACTCTTGTGACTTAACCCATCTGGCACTACATTGGCCTTACCGGGATGATATGAGAAAATGAACTGGAAATCCTCAAGATACTTTATCCATCATCTCTCTGTCTTAAGTTAAGGTCCTTCTATGTAAATAGATACTTCAAGCTCTTGTGATGATCTATGAAAATCTCAAATTGTTCCCCATACGAGTAATGTCGCCATAGCTTTAAAGCAAAAACTACGGCCGCCAATTCCAAGTCATGAGTTGGATAGTTTCGCTCATGCGGTTTTAACTACCTGGAACCATACGCGACTACCTTTCCATTTTGCATGAGCACGTAACCTAACCCTTCTATAGATGCATCCCAATAGACAGTGTACCCCACTTCTCGTTCTGAGATGATCAAAATTGGCGCACTAGTTAATCTTGACTTTAGCTCTTGGAAGGATTTTTTTTGCAAGCTTTATCCCATTCATATCTTACTCCCTGCTGTGTCACACGAATCATTGGTCTGGCTAGTTTAGAGAAATCTTGAATAAACCTTCGGTAGTAACTAGCCAATCCCAATAAATTGATGACATAGTTTTTAGTTGTCTCCAATCTAAGACTGCTTCTACCTTGGTTGATCCACCACAATCCCATTCTCGGACACTACATGTCCTAAGAATTTCACTTCTTCTAACCAGAACTCACATTTACTTGCCTTGGCATACAACTGACTGTCTCTAAGAACTTGAAGAACAATCCTTAAATGTTGCTCATGCTCTTCATCAGACCTTGAATACACCAAAATATCATCACTAAACACCACTACAAACTGTGGTGTGAAGATTTTGTTCATTAGGCTCATAAATACTGCTGGCACATTGGTTAGTCTGAAGGGCATTACTACAAACTCGCAGTGACCATATCTGGTTCGAAAGGTAGTCATTGGTATATCCTTGTCCTTGACTCATAGTTGATGGTGACCTGACCTGAGATCGATCTTTGAATAATACTTTAAGCCTCTGAGTTGATCAAAAAGATCATCAATCCTTGGAAGCGGGTATCGGTTCTTGATCGTGACTTGTTCATTAGTCTCAACGACCCACCATTCTTTTTAGCAAACAGAACGGGTGCTCCCTACGGTGAAGTACTTGGCCTAATAAATCCTTTTTTGAACAGCTCCTGCAGTTGTGTCTTTAATTCTCATAGTTCTTTCGGTGCCATACAATATGGGGCCATAGATATTGGAGTAGTTCTAGGTTGTAGCTCAATACTAAAGTCTACATCCCGAATTGTTGGCAGAACTACCTCAGGATATGAGTGGAGCCGTTATGGTAGAACTCTCCCCCTGATTGTAAGATGCAGCCCCCATTCGAACATCATCGCTTTCTCTTCATCATTTGTTACATACCTAGTTGCGTAGTTGGCTAATTCTTCAAATTTTGCAGCGTATTGGGTTACGGTCATATTCCCCTGCTCCAGGTTTTGGAATTCCCAACCTCGCCCCTAATGAACTGTACTTGGAAAATATTTCTTCAGAAACAATTCCTTAAACTAGTTCCACGACAGGTTTGTAATGTCATGGGTATTCTAGATTAGTTCTCATCAATGATTGGCCACATCATCTAGTTCGAATCCTGCCAAGGCTATTCTATCGGCATCTTCAGTTATCTCCATAATGTTCAGCATTTTCTCTATCTACCGAAACCAATTTTTAGCCATTCTCAGGTCTAGTAATCCTGTGAACTTTGGGGGCCTTTGTTTTCTGAACTCTGAAAAGAGTCGAGTCCTCTAGTTTTACCAATTTCTCCATAGTTGTCCTAGCTCTTCCAGAATTTGATGCCCAAGATTATTAAGGATATTGGCTTCTGCAGGTACTGGTCTATACTGATTTCTGGAACAATTTCGGGCATTGTTGCTAGTTTCTTAGTAGTCATTAGCTCATGTATCCACCATTCTGTTTATGGTATGGGATAAGTTGGTTTCTAGATTGATAGCTGGAGGTAATATTTCTACTAGATTGAATTTAAGGTTTAGTTTTCTTAGGTTGTGGTGAAATATTAAAGCAACTAACAGTCAAAAGATATAGATCAAATCATCACTTCATATATTCATAATAGGCATTAGTACAAAGGGTTCCTAGATTAGAGTTTCATTTAGAAGGTACTACACACATCATAGTCACAAAGTCACTACATATATCTTAGGGATTCCTACTATAAGTGGATCATACAAAAGCCTAGCTTACTACCCTTAGATTAACTCTCATTCCTAGACTAGTCGAAGTCTTCTCCAGGATCCTTATTTGCCAAGTCGGTTGCCTGGCCAGGAGAGAGGGGTGTATACATCAGTGAAGGGGGAACGTGCTCAAATGACACTTCGATTAGAAATGCTAGGGTTGTTCCAGGCTGCATCGGTTGTTGCTCCACCTTCATTGGTTGACTATTTTCTTGCCCATGGTAGTGAGATTCTCTCCACTCTCAACTTGCACTGGGTGTCGGTGTAGTGCTTCATCTACCAAGGCTCGGCGTATTAGGGTCTCCATCTTCCGATTCTCTTACTCCTTACAAATTGCGCTATTTGTTGTGCGACTTAGGTACTACATGCGGTGTTGAACCAAAGATTTTTTTTTTCTCATTCGTATAGTAAAAGTAGTTTGTCTCCACTTTCCGTATCTCCCTGATGATCATCTCTTCAGCGGCAAATTCACATCATTGGCGGCTATAGTTGGTATTGACAGGCAGGGCCCTTCTACCTTGCATGCAAAAGGCTCCCCATGTGTCGGAGCTAATGTCGATTGTTTGATGGCTTTCCGATGACATGCTATGGTGGAGGGAAAAGTTTTTAATTGTTAGTCTCTTTTAAATAGATATAATAGTGTGATAATAAAAATACACTAGTGTGCAGGGGTAAGGGATTCTAGAGTTGCATATCAGGTTGGCGAGATCAGGGTTGAACCTAGGCTCTGATACCAAGTTGTGACACCCCAAAATCTACACAAAGGGTTATAGTTAAGGAAAAGTCACTAATGAGTCCTATGGTCAATAACCAAGTAAGATCCCAGATCTCCGGAGGAGTCAAATTAGCCTCCCTTTTAAGTCCAACTTTCTTAGGTAGCAAAACAACTCTTTTGACAAATCATAAGAGACATTGACATAAGGTCTCATAAGCAACGTGGGAACTATATTGGTTTAAAAAAACACAAGCATATAATAAGAAGAGAATATATACAAAATATCCTTAGTTACAAAAGATAGTTCCATCGATATTACACCCTAAAAATAAAATTTCAGATGAACTTTACAAAAAAAAAAAAAAAAAATCTAACTTCTCTAGGACAACCAAAAGTCTTCGAAAGTTTCTGGCTCGTCGTTTTTTGATACGAAATCCTCTTTGGTACCTGGCATGAAACGCCATGACCATTGGATGCTTAGTAAAGGAACACACACCTCGTTTTTCTTTTTCCTTTTTTTTTTTTTTATAACACACAGAAAAATTAAACATATCAATAAGTAAATAAGCATAAGTTACAAGGTAATGTGTTAGAAAGCTAGAAATCCCCCAAAAAGATTTCATCCTCCCAACCACAAGAATTAAATACGGATTATTCGATATGTCCCCTCTTTTGCTGCTATGCAAACCTTACCCCGGATCCCTACTAATGGTTGTATACTGTGTAGCGGCAATCGAGGACCTCAAAAGTGATAGTAAAATATAGGCCTTGCCCAAACCCTCCTTACACCAAAACCACTTAGGGTCCGAATACAACTGTTCTGTTCAAGGGTTCCAAACAACCACTTGCACCAGACTCCACTTTCAAAAGGGAACACTTCCCGCTGACCAATGCAATTTAAAAATAATCTTATCTCATAATAATACTCATGTAATCAAAACCCCATTAACCATCCCATCAAGTTTTTCGTTTAGATTAATGCTTTAAATTAGTTAGCACAAGCAATTGAAATAAAATTTGCATAACTATAAATATCATCAAAGGACTAAAATGAAAAGTATATAACCATAACACATGCAATATCATACCAGAACATGATCATATAATAATAATAAGCATATTCATGAAGACAAAAGCATAGAACACCAATGCAAAACTAAATTTCCAGATTTAGTACCATTTAAAGATTAAAATCAAAAGGAGCATTTTAGATTTTTCCTGAGCTGGGCCTTCCTATGGCTCATATAGAATTTTATGTAGTTTCTAGAACAATTTTCAAAAATGGAATTGCTTTTCTAGATTTTTAGTTATTTCAGAAACACTCCAACGCTATTTGTCGACCATTACAAACATCGGATTTTCTTTCAAACCGCTCACTCTTTTTCAATGCAACCAATTTTTCTTGAAACCTAAATCTTTAAAGAATTTTTTGAAATAAGAGGTCCAACAGATTTTCCTACATTTTTATAGAATTTTCGAAAGTCGGCTATAAAAAAACGATTTTTCATGCATAATACTCAAAATAAGAAGATTGGTGAGAAAAGATGCCAACGAAGAGGAATTTTTCACTTTTTTTGTGATGAAAACATACTAAATAATGTATCAATAACTCATATTTTTAGAGTGATGGTGTGCGTTTGGAAATAATGTGAGATATGGGAAGAAAAAAGTAGTTTTGCATCTATTAAGAGAAAATATGAGTAAAAGAAGGATCAAAGCTCAACTTAACAACCTTGAACATATGAAAATGAAATTTTCAAAAATTAAATGATAATTAGGACTTATAAAATTATATATTTTGTTTAGAAAAATAGAAGAGAAGAGTGTGGCTTACTTGAGGCTTAGTTGAATTGCTGACAAAATCTTCTCTTTCTCTCATTTCCTTCACCAAGCTTATTCTCTTGCCCTCTCTTTCCTCTCAGTCATGTGGGGTTGTTTGAGTGTGTGTTCTTGTGTGAAAAATGCCAAGAGAGAGGTTTTATTGATAATAAAATTGGTGCAAAAGGTCCAATTTGCCAATTGGTTGGAAATGGATGGGATATTTTGGATTTAGTTTGAACTTAATGGAATAGTAGATGATTAGAGGCCTTAATTATGCAATTAATCATGATATAGTTAGGCTTTAGTTAGGATGGAACTTGAGGTGGAAACAAGGTTCCATGTTTTGGGGTTTACTATAACACTTTTTCCATGAATTCATGGATTTTGTTTGAAAAAGATGTATGCATTTCCTTTCCCTAAGGTGGCCGCCAACGATGATGATTTGGGAAGATTTCTTTTTATTATTATTATTATTCTTTTTGTGTGTGTGTGTGTACAATTTTATGGAAATTTCAAAATATAGTGTACAATTTATTTAAATAGGTTTAAAGTACAATTATACATATATATATATATGTATATATAATAGTACTAACTTGGGTCTAATAAAAATGTGAGGGCTTTAGCTTTGATTTATAAATTGGAACATTTATTTAAGTGTAGAATTAAATTAATTTAGGGTTAGAGAATCTAATTCGGTTTAGATTTCTTGTTTAGAACAAAAGGCTATCAATTGATGAACATGATAAAAACCGGAAAAATTAGGATTTCAAGTGGTAAATCCATATTTAGGGAATCATTTAATTAGTATTAGGGTATTAGAAATGATTCCTAAGTTACAGAAATCGATAGCATTTGTGAGTTTTTGCTTCTAGGGTTAAAGTTGAAATGATTTAGGAAATCAGGGGTCTTCATTACTGTCATGACCCGAACCCGCCCCTATGGGTTAAGGACATAACCGGCTAGTAATCAAGGGATTACCTATGGCCTCGGACCAAACAAGACATGCCTCATTAGAGTAAAGGGGCCAAACGGAAGCAACTTAAAACTTTTGTCCATAGAGCTGTGCTTACATGGCACCTCATAACACTTCACATATCTTCATTAATAACTCACATCAAAAAGGAAAATAATTCACAGTTCCATACGTACAGGATCATTCAAGTCTAAGTCAGTCAAACCCAAAGTTTATATACAAAAGTGATCCAGTGTTTTCACCATCATAACAAATTATAACAAAAAAACAAATGAGGCGAAGACAAGTCTCGTGCATGAGATGTTTGGGTTGACTCTCCAAAACTTGACCTTTCTCACAGACTTCACCGGGGCTGGGTTTGGACATCTCTTTGCTCACCTACATACACATGAATGAGTGTGAGCGAAAGTCCAGTGAATAATATCAAATAAAGAAGGTACGCAAATGAGTATCACATATATCAAACGGCCTTGGGCCCATGTAGAATTCTATTTAGTGCATTATTTTGGTACATTAGGCGATTCAAGCCCGAACGTATCGAACGGCCTTTGGCCCACTTCGTTCCTTAACAAACAGCCTTGGGCCCAATTCATTCATGTATATCAAACGGCCTTTGGCCTAATCAATTGCATCCAACGGCCTTTGGCCCAACCATTCGTATCCAACGGCCTTTGGCCCAATCTTTCATGTATGTCAAATGGCCTTTGGCCCAATCAATCATGTCCAACGGCCTTTGGCCCACTCATTCATTCGTTCATGTCAAACGGCCTTCGGCCCAGTCAATTGTATCCAAAGGCCTTTGGCCCACTCATTCATTCGTTCATGTCAAACGGCCTTCAGTCCATTTATTCATTCATGTCAAACTGCCTTCGGCCTAGTCAATTGTATCCAACGGCCTTTGGTCCCACCATATGGCATAACAAATATTTGTCCACAATTCAATTTAACAAACTTATAAGACTAATATGGAAATAAGCATTTGGACAAATAACATACTTCAAATATCTTTATTAAGATATTACTCACAGTGATCTGCTAGATGATTTGCCCTCGTGCTTGACCCTACACATTTCATGAACATAATGGGTCACAAACAATTCAATCCGTTCTTAATTCATACATCCCTCTTAGGCTTCTTTCTTATCCTTTTTAACTCATTTATGATGCTCAATGCATGCCTAAGAGTGCTTAGAAATGAAAGAGAACAAAACACGAAACATAAAACCACTTTTCAAAATCTCTGAAAAAGGGCTTCCCGCTCGAGTGCGGCTTTTGCCGCTCGAGCGGACCCCATGGCCTGCAAAAGTACTAGTTGCCTCATTTTTACGCTTGAGCGTGAATTCGGACGCTCAAGCTGAAAGTCACACTACATGGCTCCCCGCTCGAGCGTGAATGTCCCCGCTTGAGCGGACATCAATGTCTACAAAAATTCTGGGAGCTCACATTTGATGCTCGAGCAGCGCTTTTCTCACTCGAGCGGACATGCCAAATTTTGGGTTTCCCAGAACTATTCTTGAGGCTCAAATTCGATATTCAAAGGCTTTAAACTCATGATTTGTAATACAAAAACATGGAGGGACATCACCTAACACAAGGGCATGATTAATTGGGAGCCAATTGACTAAAGTCATGGTTCATTTCTCAAACCATTTCAAATTCTTCAAGATTCAAATAACCAAGCTCTTTACTTACAGGAATCTTGCATGCATGTACAATACTAACTTGATTCCATTTCAAATGGTGCAAATGGTGTTCAAAATCATGAAGCTACACAAAATTACTCATGCATGTAAAGTTTGGTGCTCAATTCTTCATATTCAACATGCTTCATGCTTGAATGTGTATAACCATGGCAATTATGCACATGCATGCACATATATGCTTCAAATTCAACAAATTCAATTCAAATTATGTTCTTGATCATAACCAAACTTTGGATTCACATGGTTACAAACTCAAACTCATGAATTAAGGGTTGATCACTCACCTAGGAGCTTCAAACACCCAAATTCTAGCTAGATCCTTGAGTTTAGCTTCCAATTCTCAAGCCTTGAGCCAAAATTGCATAATTCTCCCTCTTTCTCTCTCTACAGCCGATCCTCTCCCTCTCTAGAGTGTAAAATTTGATTTTGACCTCAAAACTAAAGCAATGTGGGTGTATTATGCCCCTTTTAACGTCTCCGTTAATCCTATTCCATTAACACTAATTAAGTGAGCACTATTTCATCAATTTAATCTAATTAATTTGATTCGAATTAATTTTTAATTAAATTTCACCGTAGGCTCTAAAAATTACGCCAATCACAACGACGTAGTCAATTTTGGTTTCTGTGGTCGATAAAGCCTTCAATTTAAATTCCAAAGCAAGAAGTCAAACATATTTTCCTACGGTGAATAGATGGAAATTCAAAACCGCATATATTCATATAAATAGCACTCAAAATCATGTTAAACACATAATCACATTCGTAATTAAGACTAATTAGCATAATACAGAGCAAGGTTATCACAATTACAATATTCCAAAAGTAAGGGACCTTTAAGAAAATAAAATTTTCAAGGGCCTCATAACCTATCCCGCTTAAAACAATTTCATCCTTGAAATTTAACTATACATCGCATTTAAACAGTTGGGGGTAGTTTGCCATCATCAAATCTTTGTGTTCCCAAGTAGACTCTTCAATCCCTTGATGACGCCAAAGAACTTTTACTAAATGAACCATCTTGCCCCTAAGATTCTTCTCTCGACTATCTTGTATTACTATAGGTCCTTCTTCAAAGGTAACATTCTTGTCGAGACTGATTCCTTCCTAGTTGATGACGTGTGATGGATCGGCGAGGTATTTCCACAACATAGATACATGAAAGACACTGTGTATCTCTACTAAGTGTGGGGTAGAGCTAGTCGATATGAAACTTCACCCGCTCTCTCTAGTATTTCGAATGGTCTAATATACCGTGGTGATATCTTTCATTTCCTTCCAAAACGTACGATTCCATGCCTAGGTTGCACCTTTAGGAACACGTGGTCACCTACTTCGAACATCAGTGGTCTTCTCCTCCTATCCGCATAATTCTTTTGATGATCTTGAGCAGTCTTTAACCATTGTCGGATTAGTTTGACTTTCTTACTGGTCTCTAGGACAAGTTCGTGTCCTATTAGATTTGCTTCACCTACTTTAGTCCAACAAATCGGCAATCTACAAGTCACCCATACAATGCTTCTAAAGGCGCCATAACAATGTTGGCTTGAAAACTGTTGTTATAGGAGCTCTGGTGAGGTGATATGCTTGAAAACTGCTCTAAAGGCTTCCATTTTCTCACGTCCATCCCCCCTGGGTGATATACTTTGTTGCTTTTGTCGATTGGAGCTCCGGTGAGGTTGGTGGGGTGCGTGTCATTGATTTTTCCTCCATTTCAACTAGACCTCTAGGACAAGATTTGCTACGTGACTGTTAGTCCATTGTTGCGTCCAAATAAGCGAGACTTCTCACTTTGCCTCTAATATTGAAAAGGACACCTCTAGTCATTCTAGAAGGGTTTCTGTGGTTTTTATACGAATGTGATTTCATCATTTTGCAGTCGATCGAGCACTTTTTCAGACGTGGGAGTGGCTGCTTATGGTTTCACTAGACAAACGAAATCTCCCAGACAAACGAAATCTCCAACCTCAATGTTCTATAAAAGTCACAAATGGAATAGGCCAGGCATGCATCCCTCCTAATAGCCATTATTGGCATCCTTTTCGAAGCACTTGGAAAATTACCGCATGTCAAACATTTTGTATCATCCAACTTGCTTGCCGCCGATTTATTGGGTCAATTCCATGATAATTGGCTTCCGTTTGAATAGTTTTCATTTCCCAATTGGGGTAGGGGCATGTCGGCGTGCTTCATTTAGCAAATGTTTGGGAAATAATGTGCTTACTGTTGAGTTTAGGAATACAGTTCATTAGCAAGAGTTCCATCGTTTGTGAAATAATATGCTCATTGTCGAATTCATGAATACAGTTCATTTGACAAGAGTTCTCCCATTTGTGAAATTTTATACAGATGGAGTTCATGAATACAGTTCATTCAACAATAGTTCTCCCGCTTGAGATTATGTGCTCATCACCGATTTCGTGGACAATGAGTTGTCGCGTCTCCTTCTCTAAATACGTCATTCGACAAGAGATGTACACTATTTTACTGCCATATTGATGATGAGTGGATGACCCAGTTGAATTCATGTTGCCAAGTTTAAACAAAGTCGTTTAAATAAAGCCAGATCATGTTAACAAAGTGTAGAAGAATAACATTAATTGTTCAACAATAATATTAACTGAGTTAATTTAGCAAAAATATTATTTTCATTAATAAACTAAATTGGTACAAATCATTTACACATGAAAACGACCCTATCTAAATATATATATACCAAAAGCAAACACAAAACCAAGTCAGTATAATCACTACTTAGGGTTAGAGTCAAGAGCTTCAACGTCTTTGTTTTTGAATTGGATCTGCACGTCCAATGTAACCTTGGCTGCTGCAAGGGCCTTTGTCCATCCGTGTTTGAACCCTCTATCCTCAAACTTCAGCACTTCATCGATGTAACTGTTTGTAGCCAACTCTTCTCCCTTCTTGAAAGCATCAGTTGTCGTTTGCTATGCTTAAGTGAGTTGAGCCCTCACCTTTTGAAGATCCTCCGCCGCCCCCTTGTACATAGCTTCAACAGTTGCTGCTCTTTCTTCGACAACAAGGCGAAGCTTCTTAGCGTTATCAGTTCTAGTACGCTTGGCTTTGGCTCTGGTTTGCTCGACTGCAGATCTCTTAGTTGCAACTGTATGGTCA
This sequence comes from Camellia lanceoleosa, assembly GCA_025200525.1. NCBI lineage: Eukaryota > Viridiplantae > Streptophyta > Magnoliopsida > Ericales > Theaceae > Camellia > Camellia lanceoleosa. The sequence goes on along the minus strand of CM045771.1, from coordinate 14,087,153 downwards.
GCAACTGTCGTCTAAACTTTCTTCTCTTTAGATGAAACTTGCTCCTTGAGTTGTTTGATCAGGTTCATTGCTTGGTGATGCCAGCGACCAATATCGGCAATTCTCTCGGCAACCTGCAAAAAGTTTGCATTAGAGTCAAGTTACAAATCTACAAATAACCAAAATTTGGCAAAAGGCTTAACAAGATTGCCGATTGAACTGCCACAATAGTGGTCACGACATTATCTTCTGCATGTAGTATTTCTTTATCTATTGGAAACATGATGGCTTTGGCCAAACTCAAGGAGATGTAGGGCTCCTTGAGTGCCGAAGCACTCATTGGCACATTTGCATCATTCACCATTTGACAGATCACCAAGGGTTATGTGATGTCCAACACAAGAGAGACATGCACCCTTTTCTCTACTGGTTCTTCTGAGTTGAGATAGTGAAAGCTTCTCAGTGCCCATCTCTTTTGATGTCCATTTCATTTCTTGTTCACTTGAGCGGTGCTTTGGTTGCTCGAGCAATCATTGAGATCTCTTCGTATTTTTGTAGGTATGTAAAACTATTGGGAGTAGGGTGATCTTCGCTCAAGCGGTGTTTTGTAGGTTTGAACTTCTGGGAGGGAGTCATTGTGCGCTTGAGCAGTGTTTTGGTCACTCGAGCTGTAGTTTAGTCACTCAGGTAGTCTGTCCATGTATCAGTTTGGGAAGAGGCCTCTTTTAATCACTTTTTCATCCTTCTCTCTCTCGGAAACACTTCTAAACCTAAGTTCGAATGGTTGTAGGACCACCAATAACCTCTCCCTTAGGGGCACTACTAAAAGCGGATCATAAGTTTGAAGGACCAACAACAACCTTTCCCTTCGGGGCACCACTAAAAGGAGATCATAAGTTCGAATGGTTGCAGGACCACCAGCAAGCTTTTGAAGCAATGAAAAGGGCACTTACCCCACTACATACTATGATTGCCCCACAGCCTAGAACACCCTTGCTACTATATCTTGCCTCCACGTCTCAGTCCATTGGCACCCTGTTGGTACAAGACATAGACGATGCTGAAAAAATAATTTATTGCATCAACAGAAAGGTTAATGGTACAGAATTGTGGTATACCTCGATTGAAAGGCATTGTCTCGCCCCAATCTTTACAGTGCAGAAGTTACCATACTATTTTTTGGCACACCTAATATAGGTTGTCACCATGAGTGACCCAGTTCGCTACTTGTTAAGCAAACCGACACTTACTGGGAGAATGGGAGATGGCTATTGGCATTGGTAGAATATGACATCACATGCATCATGCCGAGGGCCATTAAGAGTTAAGAACTTGTGGACCTATTAGCGAAATTTGCATCTGGCAAACATGAGCCTGCCGAGGTAACTCTACCTGGCGAGGCTTATGTTTCAGTAGTGGAGGTTGACACATACTGGGATCTGAAATTTGACGAGAGGCTTTTGGGACTGGAAACGGTGGTGTTGGCACTACATTAACTAGTCAGGATGGTGAGAAGCTGCATATGTCCTACAAACTAGACTCTGAGTGCTCAAACAATGAGGCTGAATATGAGGCAGTAATATTGGGATTGCGGCACAAAAGAAAGACCTTCGGTGATTGAATATTTGGGGTGATTTCAAGCTAGTGGTAAAACAGACACTAAGTAACTTTCCCTTGAAGGAGCCACTCTTAGACCATACCGCAACATAGTCCAGAGGCTCTTTACTTACTTTGATTATATTCAAATCCAGCATACCTCTCGTATACAAAATCGTTTTCCCGATGCCTTGTCTACATTGGGGGCAAGGCTAGATATCCTTCAAGATAGTATAACCATTGTCATTGAGCAGTGGATAACACCTGCAATAGTAACTGAGGGATACATAAAACAAGATGTTAAGGTGTCGTTTGGTAACACTTACGTTTTCAGTTTTCTGTTTATATTTACAAAAATTTTAAAAACTCAAATAAAAACTTGTTTGATAAAATTTTTGATTTATAAATCAGTGGTCTCAGTTTATAAATTTGGCCAAAAAATGAAAACACAAAAAATGTGTTTCTGTTTTGAGTTTTGAGTTTTTTTTTTACTACCCAACACTAGCCACCACCCACCACCATTTTCTACCACCGTCTTCCGCCACCACCACCCGCCACTACCACTCACTAGCCACCCACCTGCCACCCACTCGCCGCCGCCACCAACACCACCGCTACCACCAACACCCACCTGCCACCACCTACCATCCGCCACCAACTTGCCACCACCACTCACCACCCACCTACCACCACCATCCACCACCAGTCACCTACTACCCACCCGCCACCACCACCACCCACCCGCCACCCGCCACCCACCACCCACCTACCACCACCACCCACTGCTATCCACCACCACCTACCCGCCACCACCCACCACCACCCACATCCGCCACCACCACCACCACCCACCACCACCACCACCACCACTTACCACCACCACCATCCACCATCCACCACACCGCCACCCACCACCACCCACCACTACCACCACCCACCCACCCACCCACCACCACCCGCCACCACCACCCACCCACCACTACCCACCACCACTCGCCATTCGCCACCCACCTGCCACCGCCACCCACCACCCGCCACCACCACCACCACCACCACCACCCACTCGCTGCCACCCACCACCCGCCACCGTCACCCACCCACCCACCGACCACCACCCACCACTACCAGCTACCCACCACCCACCGTCACCACTTTCCACCACTGTCTTCCGCCGCCACTTGCCATCACTTGCCATTTCTCACTCTTTTTTTTATTTTTAAATTTTTTGAACATTTTGTCAATTACCAAACGCGTTTGTAGTTTATGTTTTTCTAAAAATAAACAAAAACCAATTTATAAAATTTTTGTAAATATAAACTGAAAACGTAAACGTTACCAAGCACACCTTAAGGAATAGAAGAGGACATAATTCAGCAATTGAAAACAGGAAAAGAGGTCCTCAAGGCAATAAAACTCGCACCATTTATAGTCCTCAAGTGATAGTTATACTTCCATGGCCTGAGTAACCTGTTAGCAAGGTGTGTCAACAGATAAAAAGCAACTTACAGACTTCAGCAGATTCATGCCAAGTCTTGCGGAGATGGAGACATTAGCCTATACAGACGCATACAAAGACAGGGTTAGTACTAGGAAAAAAAAGCACTGATTTGCAGAGGCAATACAAAAAAGAAAAAGACAGGGTTAGTACTAGGAAAAAAAAAAGCACTGATTTGCAGAGGCAATACAAAAAATGCCAATTCTTTCCCAAGAAAGAAAAAGCTCATTTCTTGAGTAGTGAGGAATGGAGGCAGCTGTACATAGACTTCATAAAAATGATATACTTCTTGAAAACTGCGTTGATGCCATCAAAGTTAGGAGGCGAGCCACTCGCTTCTTTACAAATCAAGGGAAATTGTACCGAAGAAGTTTTGAAGGGACACCCCTTGTGTGTCTGTCCAAGGATGAAGCCAACAAAGTACTAAAGGAAGCCTACAAAGTGGAACATCAAGGGGGACAACAGTTGTATGAGCATCTTATTCACCTTGGCTATTATTGGCCAATGATGAAAGAAGATACCAAGATATATGTGAAGAGATGTCAGTCATGGTAGAAATTTGGAAACTTAATACACGCATTGGAAATTGAACTGCACAACATTAAGATGCCATATCCATTCCATACTTGGACGTTTGATTTGATTGGACCAATTGCTCAAAAGTCGAAGGGTCACCGATGGATACTTGCAGCAATAGAAGACAGTGCCAAGTTGGTAGAAGCCATGCCCATGAGAAAAGATAATGGTGGGGGAGTGGCTAACTTCATTCGAGAAAATATCATTTGTAGGTTCGACATACCTAAAGTGATACTATCTGACAACATAATTCCTTTTGTGAATTGGCATGTTGAAAGGTTGCTAGACACTTATTAGATTAAGCATCACAAGTCCACTACTTACTACCTCCAAGGGAATGGACAAGTTGAAGCAATTAACAAGACCCTTATACGGATTCGGAGTACGATGATAGGTGAGGTTGGGGACACGTATTCTGAACAAATTCCCATATCACTTTGGGCATGCAAAATACGTCACGACCCAAGTCCACCCTTAGAGGTTAGAATCATAACCGGCCAGTAATCATGAGATTACCTATGGCCTCAGACAAAAATTCAAAACATAATTAAGTATATGGGGCTAGAAGCGGAAGCAAAATAATAAAATTGTCCAACAAGCTATGCATATACGGACTTAATAAAAACATCTTGTCCATTATTCAGTCACTTCCATACAAACATTGATTATACATTCATTTCAAACTGCATGTTCAAGACTTATACATAAGAGTACAATCCATCAACTTACAAACTTAAGCTCTTGGAAACAAAAGATAGTCAAACATGACCAACAAAAACAAATGACAAAAGCCTCATCCGAGAGGCACTCATTGGCTAACTTCACAAAACATAGGTAATCTTCAAACATCTCTAAAGTTGGACATTCCATTGCTCACGTACATACATATATATAAAAGTGAGCTAGAGCTATTGAATAATATTAAAGTAAAGTGGTTACATGAATGAGTTCTATTACTTAAACATAATCACTTTCATGTCACATCCTTACATAATAGAACAACCTCTGGTCCAACATAAACAGATGTACAAAGTAAAACATATCATAACTTGACAGAATGACCTTGGGTTCAATTGATTATAGTTGTATAATGACCATTTGGTCAACATATAACAGATATCTTAGACTTTTCAGATGATCAAAATGATCTTGGGTCTATCCTATTAGATACACACTTGGGTCCATTTCACTTATTTGTACTTAATCAATCCCATTAATAGATATCATGTTGAACGAACAGATAGAAGCTCATTCATAATTACAAAATCATAAGTTCAGAAAAACTTACCTTAATGGAAACATTTAGAAAATAGCATATATGAAGATATCTTTACTAAGATATTACTTACAGTGATTAGATTTTTGTCATGTCTCCGTGAATCAACCTACACAACACATAACACATACACACATTGAAGTACATTGCTTAAATGAATCATTTCTTTCTTAACCAATTCCTTTAAGTCCTTTCTAGCTTATTAATTCATTCATGAGGCTTAATTTATGCCTAAGAATGCTCGAAAGAAATGGAAATGTAAATATGAACATAATTCAATTTTCAAAATTATGTTGGAACGGGGCAGTTTGCTCGTGCGCACAATTGGTCGCTCGAGCGGACTACTCGGTCTGCAAAAGTACTGGATGCACAAAATCTAGGCTCGAGGGTTGCTTGAGCAAAATGTAGAATATACTGAGGTCGCTTGAGCGGACTGTTGGTCGCTCGAGCGGTCTGCAAACTTCTGCCAAACTACTGGATGCATGAAAACTGTGCTCGGGCGGTAATTTCATTGCTCAAGCAATGCGGTCGAAATCTAGTTTTTCAAAATAGAATTTTGAGCTTCAAGATTGAAGTCTAAAGTGTAAAACCTTGCATGGCTTGTACATAATCTTGCAAACACTTAGAAAAATATAAATATGTAACCAATTTCAAACCCTAAGCTCAAAACTTCATGATTTCTTCAAAATTGAACTGAAATCTTCATGTATGTAGAAATCATTTTCTAATGCTTTTCCATAACTCTCAAAACATGAAATTAAGCAATAAAACTTTTGAAATCATGGATGCATGTATGATACAACTTCAAATTTCAACATACATAGCAAAAATCATAATTAAAATGATGAAACTCTTCATGTTGATGCATGCATGCATGTTCTATCTTCAATTTGATCATCCTTAAGCTATTTCTTGTGTTTAATCTCAAATTCTTCTCGAATTCATATGCTAGGTGAGTTAAATTCATGAATTAAGGTTGAATTCAATACTTAGAGCCGTGAATTAGGCTTGTTCTAGCAAAAACTTGAGATCCTCTCCTTAGTTCTTTAATCATCTAACAAATTCTTCAAGCTCAAGCCTTTTCTCTCTCTCTCTCTCTCTCTCTCTCTCTCTCTCTCTCTCTCTCTCTCTTTCACTAAAATGTTCTCCAACAGATTTGACCTCAAAACCATCAATTTACCTCTTCATAACTCACATATATACATGTGATTAGCTTAGGATGCTAATTAAAGATTATGGTTACTAATTAGGACTTAAGTTTAATTAAACAAAACTTAATTTACTAAACTAAATCAAATTTTAATCAAAGTGTCCAAAAGGTTATAAAAATTATGGTATGCTAATTTAACTCATCAATTTCAGTTTCTGACATCATTAAGGCTTTCAATTTCAGATTCAATACAAAAATCATAACCGATAATTCACAAATCAAACAAATACACACAAATTAATCACAAGGCACATAAGCACATTTCAAAATGAAATAAATATAAATATGTTACGTGATGGGGTTATCACAGAACATCCAAGAGAAAATTGACTCAAGCAACTCTGTTCTCTTTGGTGTTTAGATCTGAAGTAGTTTTGCCAATTGAGTTAGTAGTACCTTCGACAAGAATGGCCTTATTAGCACACTAAGTTCCAGATTCAAGGGAAATTGACATAGAAGTGGCCGAAAAAGAAGGGGTCGAGCCTCGTGAGTTATGGAAAAACACCACCAATCTATAGCCCGTTCTTACAACCAGTCTATATAGAACAGAGAATTCAAGGGAACAAATCTTGTCTAGAAGACAATTGATGCAATCATCCGGGGGCAGCCAATCCTTAAGTTCTCACCTAAATGGGATGGCCCTTACAATGTGACCGAGGCAAGTATCAGTAGTTATTACAAGTTGGTGAGGATTCGCGATGGATTCAAGATTGGTCATGTGCATGCTAAGTATTTAAAGGAGTACTTTCTTTAGCCTTTTGTTCAATCAAAGTAGTTAAAGTATTTCTTTTTGATAAGTTCTCCAGGCTTGTTATGAGAAAAGTTGTTCATACTTAGGGGTTGTTTGGTAATTGAGTTGGACTAAATAATCACAAAAGGACAACAACAAAAAAAAAAAAGAGTCAAAAAATCACAAAAAGCCAAAAATCACAAAAGGACAGAAAAAAATCCACCATTCCCATGGTAAAAGGCCAAAAAAGCCAATTAAGAATACCAAACGAACAAAAAAGTCCCAGGCTAAAAAAGTCAAAAAAGCCAAAAAGCCAACTAAAAAAGTCATTGCCAAACAAATGCTTAGTAAAAATTTGAGTAGATATGTCCTATTTTGTTGCTTAGACTCTTTATTTGACAAAATTTGTTTACGTCAAGAGGTTTGTATACTTTCCTTTCTGTATTGAGTATGCAATCCAGTAAAAGAAAATAGTGGAATGATTTTCATAAATACTACCAAAACATCCATACTTTTCATTAAACAAGTTGAACTTCCAGAACATGATCATAGTGATTGAAAAAAAGTTACCACAAAGTAAAAAAATAACCCAAGTGTGACAACCCCACCATGTAAAATGTTTTACATATAATTAATCAAAGTGATTTAGATTTTAATTAATTATTATTCTAATTTAATTATGGAATTGATGAACAATATTGGGGTTGATTCGTATATAATTTTATAAAAGAGTTATTTCGGAATTAGAAATTAAAAGCTTAAGTGGCTCAAGAAGGTGAAATTGACGAATTGAAATATTTTAATTTCGAGTATCGGACTATATGGGAGTTTAATTAAATATTCGATTCAGTCTAGTAAAATTGAGATTTTATTAATTGGGTCCGAATTGGAGTTGATCAAGTTATGAATTTTGGGAATTGAGATTATTATGAATTAAATTCATTTATGAGGGATTCAATTGAATATGTAATTTATTGATGGAGATTTTAAGTTTGATCCGAAATTGAAGGCCTTACTGATGTGAGAAATCAAAATTGATAATGGAAATACGTTTAATTTAATATTTGGAACTTTTTTGGAGTTTGATTAAAAATCTGATTCAAACTAATACTTTAAATATAATAAATTAGGCCTTAATGGAAGTCAATTGGACTGATTAAGATTAAGATGTGATTAATTAAGCTAATATATAATTAGTGTGCTAAACTAATCCTAATATACATCACCACATGGATTAATTTAAGATGGCCAAGTGTCCCACCATTTTAATATATATATATAATAAAAATAAAAATAAAAGGAAAAGAAAGCGGAATAAAGAAATGGGTGTAGTACATTGAAGCTATACATCATCTATGTTTTTGTTTTTGGCTGGAACAAGAATAGCCGAGTGAGAGAGAGAGAGAGAGAGAGTTGAAGAAAAACTAAGGAAGCTAGGAGAAGTGAAGAAGTTGTCAAGAATATACCAAATTGAAGATTAAAGGTAAGGATTTTAAGCATGAATTTTGTAGAATCCTTGTATTACACTTGAATTAAAGATGAGTTTGGGTTCAATTTCATATAATTTGGAAGAAAATAGAGAACAAAGATGAAGAAATTAAGGTAGGTTCGTGGTTATGGAAATTTATTATTTTGGGTTTGATGATGTAGTCTTGCACGAAATTAAGCCTCATTGTTACATACATGGGCAAATTCTACAAGTTTAATACTCTAACTAAACATACATCATATGATTTCAAGGTCTTGAGATTTTAATTCATGTTTAAAAGGTTTATGGATTTGAATTTGGGTTTGATATGAAGAAAATTAATAATAATCCAAATTAGAGCTATTTTAATTAAAATTATTTAGTTTTGATCTTAATTTCATACATGCAAAGTTTCAAAACTCCAATTTCTTGATTTAAAGGAAAATAGAAAAGAGCTAAGAATCAATTTCATATAATTTCAAAGAAATTAGTAAAAGGGTAAAGGAATTGAATTAAATTCAAATTGTAGAAATTAAATTAGAATTGAGCATTTTGTGGGTTTGATTTTTGTTGTCTTGCATAAATTAGAATTTTAATTGCACATGCATAATGAAATTTAAGAAGATTTGAAGAATTGATTTCATATTCTGAAGAGAAAAAGGAAAATTTTGTAAACACAAGTTTATGAAAATTTGGAGTTTAATCTTGAATTAAAAGAGTTGGACATAAATGGTTAGAAATTAATCATGTTTTCTTGATTGTTAAAAGAGATTATACGGTTTTAACAAAGTTGTGCAAGACCCCAAGTATTGAATTGGAATCTGGAAGCTCAACCTTTTAACTTTGAAAACCCAGAATTTTTACAAATCACTCGAGTGACCAAATGGTAGCTCGAGCGAACATTATGAGCTCCCAGTATTTTTATAGACCTTTACAGACCGCTCGAGCGACCCTTGGTGTGCTCGAGTGAAGACCCTATTTTTAGCAATTTTTGACTAACTTTTCTAAGTGCCTACTTACATCTTCATGACATTCTAAGTATTCTTAGGCACCAATTGGACTCACATAATCATGGAATAAGCTAGAAACACATAAAGAGAGTTGAATTAAAATGAAAAGAATATTGAATGGTGCTTCTATTGTGTTTTTGTTGTGTGATTTGTATAGGTGGATGTCCGAGGCCTTATATTGACTTAACCCACTGTGAGTAGTAACTTTATAAAGACATATTCAAATTATATTTATTTTCAAGATGATTACTATTTTTGAAATCATTATGTGATTGATTAAATAGTTTATTGAAAAGTTATTTTGTAATGATGAATGAAGTTCACCTTCAAAATGTATTTGTGGTATCCTTTAGTGAGGCCCTTGCCTGGGGAAAATAATACCACAACCACTAATTATAGGCCCTTGCCTGGGGAAAACAATACCAAGGCTATTGGATTGATTAAAACACAAAGATCTCTATTGTTAGACCCTTCGTAGTCCATTGGATTATTGATTAACCCATCGCGGTCCATTGGATTGACCCATCGTGGTCCATTGGATTATTGATTGACCTATCGTGGTCCATTGGATTAACACATCGTGGTCTATTGGATTATTGATTGACCCATCGTGGTCCATTGTATGACCCTTGTGGTCTGTTGTTATTGAAATATTGTTACTCTATTGGATGAACGACGTAAATTGTCATTGAATGAGTATTGCTATTGGGATAGCATGGATCATTGAGAATTGAATTGAAATTGGAATTGTATTTAAAATGCTAAGGAACAATGGCTTTTACTATTGCAAGGGATTGATATGATGGCTAATCGAATTGATTTTCCTATTGAAATAGATTGTTTTGGAAAAAGAAATATATGTTTTGATAAGGGATTTGATATGGAAAATGTTTTGTTATAAATTTGATATAATATGGCAAATGCCTTATTTTGAAAATGATTTAAGATTCCTTTCAAAATTGTAAGATAGGTTTTTGTACTATCATCGAACTTCATTCATTTAACCTCTTTATTCTATTATTACTCGATGGCCTTTAGCTCACTATTTATATGTATATGTAGGTGAGCAAACTGAGCAACAAGGATAGAGAAAGTCTCAGAGTCTACCCATGTCAGCCTTTGAAGAGCTTCCTGAATGGAGCAAGTTAGGCTCGAGTAGAGCCAAGAAAATCATCCCCTTAGCTTTGTCAAAGTTTGGTATTTTGTTGAGTCTTAAATGTATATGTGTGTGAGATATATAAGATTTGTACATGTAAATAAATTATTATTGTATCATGTAAGGACAAGCTCAATGGACATTATTGTTTTTGTTTTGCTTCCGTTTTAGGCCCCGATATGATTTTAAATATTTTGAAATTTTGTCTTTGAGGCCGAAGGTAATCTAGGATTACTAGCCGATCATGACTCTAAACCTATAGGGGCGGGTTTGGGTCGTGACACCATGGCAAATAAAACAACACATCATATCAGACCCTTCATTAAGGAATTTGTCAAAGCAACATCTTAAGGCAATCAGGTAACAAGGCCAGGGTTTTTCTCCTTAAATCGAGCCAGGTTCTGTCGGTGTTGTTCCAAAGCATGCTCGCAGTCCCTGATGGTTTCTTCCAAAGAGGCAATCATGGCTATGTTATTAGCATCTTAAAGGAAACTGTCAACCTCCTGAAGCCTAGTCTTTGTCCACAATAGATTCAAGCCAATCATTCTGAACCTGCTGAGATTTGCTGCAGCACTTTCCACAAACTTCCTTAAAGTCATCAAAATTGCCTTGTTAGTCAAATCCCGGATAAAACCTACCAGAGATTCCAACAAGGCTTACTGAAGCATAGAGCTTGGGACGTTTAAAGCTGTGAATGTCTTAGGATGCAAAGCCTCGATACGAACAAGTATGGGAGCAGCCTCAGTAGATACCTAATAGTTCAAAAAGGAAACTCTTGAAGAAGGTCGAGGAGACGGCATCATGGAGCCAACGATACAAGTTATGGAAGAAAGGCTTACAGAACGACCAAATGTTTACGGTCGATGAACTTTCCCAAAAGAAGATTGTCCACCAGCATTAGCGGCGGCTTTGGAATAGGTAAATACAAGAAGATGGCTAGAAGAATTTTTCTCGCGTGATAAGGCAAAACTAGAAGCCTCACCAACCTCTGGACGAGGCACAACCAAGTCATCAACAAAATAGTCTCCAACATTTAAATCAGGGACAACGGTGTTGTCTATCCCTACATAGAAGTCATGTGACCTCCCGAGTTTGATGGGGACCTCAAGGAAGTGAGTCAGATCCAGATGAGTAAGTTGATCTAAAGAAGTAAAGGTGACAAGATCAGAAGTTCCAACAGCAGCGGTGACAACATGGACGACGACAAAAACCAAGTTAGCAGCTGCCTCTGTAAGGTGAGACAAGCTAGAGGTGCCATAATAAGATCAGCAACCATATCTCCTTAGCTTAAGTTCCTGAACCTTGGGCCCTAGTGGGTTGGGTCTCGACAAGTTGACCTTCTGCCACTCGTGCTCTAGTAGTAAGAGGCCTACAAATCAAGGGAGATTCTGTAAAATAAGAGCAATCCTCCAAAGAAACTTTAACATGGGGCAACTCAAGACCAAGGGACACATTCACTATGAGATCCCTAGGGGCTCTAGCATATATTTCTCTTTACCAATAGAAGAATGATCAGAGTGGACAATTGGGTTTGGAGCAGGTAAAAGACTGGGGGGATTTGGGACAACATCAGCAATCACCTCATCGTCTTTAAGTTGGAGCCAGTGTCCATTTCTTGAGGATCATCATCATCATCTTCATCTGTGTCTGCAAGAATGTCACCATCTCCTTGATTTTTGAAGGTAGGGGCCTCCTTAACATGATCATCTTCAAAGCCCAAAAGGATTAATAGGCGAGTTTTGGGCCTAGGAAGAATGACACGAGGGTTTCTCTTAATCAGAACTAGAGGATAAGCCAACAATGATTGAGGTACCTCTGGGGCCCGAAGGAGGAATGTTTAAGACAACAACATTGGTAGAAACAAGAAAACCCTACAGAAAAGAGTAAACATATTAGAACATGGATAGCGAGTCATGCCAAAAATAAAAATGAACTAAAAGAGAACATGAAACAAAATCTTGCTAAGTACCGTACGTAATCTTTTCCTGGATGGCGAGGCATGAACCAAGGGGATAGCCACTACTGCCTCTTGAGCTAACCTAACCCGTGAGTAAGTCATACGGACTAGGGCACCAAGAATAGATGGTTCAGGCTGATGAGGCTAAGCAGTCGCAACCCTCAGTGGGTTAGGTTTTGCTAGAGCTGCTGGGGCTAGAAGTTTGAAGCAAGAGTATAGGCTGGTCTGATGACCATAGAAAGAGGGCATGCATAAGGCTAGAACTTTGAGGGATGAGTTCAACAACTAGAACTACAAGGGTATTGTTGTAGAAATTATGAAAAGAATCCAAGTTGTGTCTCCAAAATAGTCGATTATAGGGAGTGAAAAGAGCCCTTCCTTCCAAGTGAGGGAAGTTTCATATAGGTGAGGCCTTCTACAAGCACAACAGTATGGTCGCAGAGGAATCGCAAGAAACTATTATGATAACCCTAGACAGGAGGAGGGCCACTGGAAATGCCTTGGTCCATCAGCAAAGTCAATGTAGTCCAAGAAGGGCTTGTTACAGCCAACCTCAAACCACCAAGCGGTATGTAGAAGAGAGTTGTTTACTTTCCTTACCACCGAGTTACCCTTAGCATCAAGAGCCTTCTCAATCAAACAGACATCATATTTCCTGGGGTCAAGGCCACACGAGGGAAACAACTCGAAGAAGAAGGCAATTAGAAACTGAGCATCGACAAAACTCCATAAGTCATAACAACCCATAGACCTAGACGAGTCTGAATGAATCAAGTCAAGTCGAGTGTACAGATTTCCCAAAAAGAGAGAGGCCTAGGGGATATGGGACCTGTTGCAATGTTGAATTGCCAAGGGAAATGCCACCGGGTTCAGACTATTAAAGAGGTTACTAGGCAAAACAAAGAATGACAAAAAGCTATTCATGAAACCGACAAACATCAAGTTGGTGCAATATGCATGACCCTTGATGAAAGCACAATTCCTCTTAGTAACGGTGCCCACAACAGGTTAAATGTCTCTGAAGAAGTGGCGTAGCCAAGAAAGACAGGAAGTCATGTTATTCTTAGGCCTCTTAGCCAAACGTTCACTAGTGTTGAGATCATACCAAGATCCCTACTTTCTTACTTAATGAAAAGTCTCCTATAAAGCAACGAATGTCTCCTGTTCCTCAGTAGTTAGAGAAACAGGGTCAAAGGTATGGTCCCCTCGAACACTAAGACAAAGTAAAACTGCAACGTCCTCTAAGGTAGGGCTGACCTCGCCCCAAGAGAGAGCAAAGGTATGGGTGTCACGACTCCAATGCGATACAATCATGTTAGTGTTAGTTGGAAGCTTGCACATGAAAAGATCCCTTGAGGTAATAATAACACCAAAAAGCCATTTGACTCTCAAGCGTTGTTCGAAGATAGGGTTCCAAATAACGTCATTGACTCTATAAACCCAACCAGCCGAAGGACCAGAATGGGTGTGGTAATAGATGAAGGAATGGGGAAAGTCCCCACGCTTTACATGAAATCACATCCTTGAAGCAGGATTTATCATATCTGCCTCCTCAAAAGGAGCCTCAAGAAAAGGAAGCAGGGATTACTGCAGAGCAAGCGCCACAGGAACAAAGGTGTCAACGTTCCTCCAAAAGGGATCAACGAAGCTGCCAAGGTAAGGAGCCCTTCCCCATTCAAAGTGAGGAGAGACTGACTTATCATCGAGAAATTTGTTAGCCATAGATGATTTTGAACGAAAAAATGGAAGAGATTCTAGAATAGAGGGAATCTGCTACAAAGGGAAAAAAGAGACAAGAATATAGAGCAAAAAAAAAAAAAAGTGGAGAAAAGTGGAAGACTCAATGGGCACCTGGAGACACCCCATTTTTGACCGCCCTTAAGACTTGGGCGCTACTGATGGTTTGCTCGGTGATGAAAGATGTGCAGGGCAAAGGTTCAATTTCTTTGGCAAAGAGAGGGCCAAATCCCAACTTCCCACCCCTTTTTGAACCAAAACAATTTTGAATGGTTTTTAGACCTTAAAACCCTCTCTTTCAAAACATTTTTGAAATAAAGTTTCTGCAATGTTCCGTGGCTTGCATTTTGTCAAATGTTGCACTTTTCGATAAACCGAGCAAGGACAAAGTGGAAATGAATGAAAGAGAGTTGAAATCTTTGAAAAATCTTTCAAAACACCTTGTTCAGGGGTTTGGAGTTGAAGAAAAGAGGAGAAGAGGGAGGAAACCTAGTTTGGGAGAAGTTCGGCATGAATCCGGGTAGAAGAGAGTCGAGCAGCTCTCACTGAATCGGGCTTATTCATCTGCATACTTGGAGTTAAGCTATGAGGCCACCACCATTGGAAAGAAGACTTCCGGGGCTTCATTTTTCATTCAAGAATCTCTTAAATCCAAGTCCGGAGGGTGGAGATATGATTGGTTGAAGTTGGGCATCATCCCGGTTGGACCGAAACTGAGCAACCTTCACCAAAACAAGTATAACTTTTAGCACACATGGAATTTTGAGGTAAGGCTGACAAATTTGGAAAGAAGACTTCCGGGGCTACAGTTTAGGCTCAAGAATGACCTGAAACGGCATCCAGATGAAGGAATTAGGCTTTCTTCAAGTCAGGGACTAGCATTGATTTTTGCCACCGGCCTCTATGGAGGTCCACCGGCCACAATTTGACCTCTGCAGCTATATTTCGGCCAAAAGTGAACCTTACTGGCCAAAAATGATGGCTGGTCGGCACAAAAGATGGCCGGCCGGCCAAAAGTGCCCAAAACTCAGATTTTTGACAGATATTTATATCCAGCTATTATACACTGCATCAGATATTTTCAATTGAGATATTTTCGACCAAAAGCTCCTATTTTGCTATATATAGAGCCTTATATCTCATATTTGAGGGGTTAGAACATTAAAGCAAGTTTTGGGGAGCTTCTCACTCTAAAAAACCTCTCTCTCTCTAGAAATTTCAGAGCCAAATCTCAGCTCTCTCTCTCTCTTCCTATATTGTGTGTATAGAAGCATATAAGTGCCCAAAAGTGAGTGTTCTTCCCATTTCTTGAGCCTCCACCCTTGATCAAACTTGCCTATCTTGAAGAGGTGATCCTTGGAGGTGTATTTGGAGCTCCTAAGGCTGATCTTGGTCCAAGAAGGACCTGCTTTGGTGCAGAGCTTCAAGGGTAAGCTCCTACTTTTCTCAAGCTTGATTTTGTGCACTTGTATAGCTATCTTTGCATGCTTCTTTTGGCCTGATTTTCAACTGTCAAAATCTCTGTTTTTATGTGTTAAAAGTGGTGGATTGAAGTCCTTGTGAGTTAAGGGGTGTCCTCCCTTTGTTTGCTCCTTGTTTTGTGAGATTGTGATCCACCTTTGAGCTCTTTTAAGCAAACCTCTTTTGGGCCTAAAAATAACCTTTTTTTAGAGGTTTTTCAGTGATCAAAAACCAGTTTTGAGGTCTCAAATAGGAGGGGTTAGCCCCTCTTCCTTGTAGCTAGTTGTTATGCCTTGTTAGGCTTGTAAAGTAGCATCTTTTTGTGGCTTGTTTTAGCTTAAGCCAAGCATGTTTTAGGCTCTATTTTGCCATGTTTCAGATCTGTTTTGGTCTGGTTAGGGGCTTGGTTGCTTGCTTCATACACTTGTAGTGTAATTTTGCTCCCTAGCCTAGCTTGTTTCATGCTTTAGCCTATCTTCCTAACATGTGCTAGCTTAACTTTGGCCTGCAATAGTCCATATTTTGCTGTGATTAAGCTTTGTTTTGAGGTGTTAAGGTAGCTTGTGCGTTGCTTTGCATGGTTGTGGTTTAAATGCTTAGAATGGCTTAAAGGAGAGCATGCTTTTCTAGTTTGTTTTGGCTATTTTCCAGCATGTTTTAGGCCCTAAATTAACATGTAGAAATTATGTTTTGGGCTGGATAAAACTCTCATGCATTGCATTACATAGCTGTAGTTCATGTGCTTCAAGAGCCCATTGTTTGGGCATATCATTTGAGCTTGTTTTGGTGCATGATCATGGCATTTTCAGCATGGTTTTGGCATGTAGAAACACTGTTTTGAGGTGGTTGAGACCTGCATGCATTGTACCATATAGCTATGGTTTATGTGCTTCATTGGCCTCTTGCATGAGCATGCTTCATTGACTTGTTTTGGCCTTTGTTCCATGCACTTTAGCCACTGTTTTGAGGCTACATAACTCTGTTTCGAGTTGATTTTGTTGTTTAAAGCTTGCCTTGTGTGGTTATGGTGTAATGCTCTTGCATGCCTAGTTGATTAGTCCATTTGAGCATGAGTGCTTGAACCATTTGCATGTTGTAGTAGTGTCTTGCACACAATTTCAGAGCGTACTTCATGCCATTCATGCCACTTCCTTACATATTTCACTTTCATTGCTTTGAAAGTAGCCTTGAGCCTCTTGTCGGTTTGAGCATGAAGTTAAGACATTCATGCTTAATGGCTTTAATCCTCTCAAGGGTTTCTACTAGCCAACAGCATGAGGTCTTCTTCGTGCTCAAGGCACTTGAGGCTTAGGCCCTCTTTCCCATTAGAGGACTCTCATTTGGACTTAATCAATTAAAGGATGAATTGGTAATGCTAAAATGAGTAAATAAAATTGACCAAGTAAAACGGCAAGATAAGCATAACATGTGTTTGCATTGCATGTGTCAAGTGTTCGATCGGATGTAATATCGAACACAAGGCGAATTAGTCCATTTCATACTCAAAGTGATGAAATGAGCTAATCTCCTTTGTTGCCAACACACTTGATCATGCATGATAGGGTGGTGGCACTTTGTGTGTATTTGAGCATTCGTGTCATATTAAAACGTGCAATTCGACTCCTCGGCCATCATGCATTGAAATGCGTGATTGATGGCCCGAGGGTCGAGGGCCATGCTCCCTTGAGTCCATTGCATGATAGGGAGTGTGTCCATGCATACATTTGCTTGAAAATTCCATGCCATACACTGCTTGCCCTCTGCTGCTGTCAACTGCAGGTTTCAGCAGGAAGATTTGGCCGGCCGGCAGTGTTGAGTGCCGACCGGCAGAACATATTTGGCCGAGAGCACCAGATTTGGCCGATGATCCCATTCCCATGGCCGGTGGTACTTTGCTCTGGCCGGTGACAATCCGGGGGACTCAGGGAGTGATTCAAAGCAGTTCTGGAAATTTTTGTGATCCTCAGAGGGGCAGGGCAGTGTAAACAGAGGCAACAGTGCTATGGCAGCGAGTTTCCGGGCGAGACGGATCAAGCATGCACCATCCACGCATCCCGAGGCAGGGCTGCGGCCACCTTCTTTCTGCATTTATTTTGTTAATTAATTAAGGGTCTGTAATAATTAATTAGCTAGGATAGTTGATTTGTTATTTGGCCTGTATATTCTTTTCGGACCCTCTGTGTGAGGGCAATTGTGTAATAAGTGTGGGTGAGTGTGTACATGTCTTCCAATCCCACGTCTTTCTTCCCTTTTATTTACCCGCTTATGATGGTAGACTAGGGCATATTTAAATCAGCATACCTTATGCTATGCATGCGTGCATCCATACATTTGTCTTACATGCACTGGGCTCAGTACATCATGCTAACTACATTTGTATTTCAATTACAAGTTGAGTACTTGTTAATTGTAGCATTTCACATGCCATCTTTAGGATAACTGAGCCTATTGTAGTTGTATCTTGCATGTGTTGCATTAGCCATCTTAACATGAACTAGGATCATGCATATGATTGCTAACTAGTTTATGTTTTGGCTTGGAGTACTAGGTAAGCTTTTATGCTTTAGCATACCGCATGCGTGTGAGTGTTGCCATAATTGCATGATTACCATGAGGCTAGCTGCTTATGTGATATAACTGCTTGAGTGCCTATGAATGGAGGTCAAATTACCTAAATTGGAATAAATGCATTAAAACTGTGAGTTTTAAGCCCACTAGATAGTGGCAAAACTATCTTTTCTTAGAAGCCCACTCAAGGGTGGCAAAACCAAGATTTTAGCCTACTTACGAGTAGCAAACCGTTTTCAAAACAAACATGAAATGTTTTGTTCCAATTTAGGCGATTTGGTCTATACTTGTTTGCTGTGCGCATAACATAGTAATTCTAGGCTAATAACCGGAATAAGAACACATAATGCTTTCAAAACAAGATATCACGGTTAGTAGAGGCCGATCTTCGGATCGGGCGAGAGGGGGTGCTCATAGCTGACCTTCCCTAATCGTACCCAAGTTCCCGAGCCGAGGCAACTTTGGTGATGACGGACACGTGGCCTTTGGCACCGAGTCAGGGTTTCCTAAATTTTCCAAAATAAAATATTTAGGTGGCGACTCTGTATCTGGAAAAGCAGTCCATGTTTGGCACTTCTTTTCAAAAATCTGTTTTCTCAAAACGATTTTCTGGATTTGGACTCTTTGGTTCAGATTTAGAACCAACAACAAATTGAGTCCGAACTGTAGCACGAGGTCCCTCGCAGGCTTGTTACAGCACCAAGCGCTTTACTTATAAATAAGTCAATCACTAACACAACTCTGAAGACCATCATGACTTTTTAGAAGATGGCACAGCCTTTTACTGAAGAGATATGACTGTAGGTTTATTGGGCAGACATCATGCACGAGCAGGAAAAGAGATTCGTGTTTCCCACGTGCTCAGGGGGAAATCGTAGATAGGAAGAAATTAAGGCACTAACTTAATCATTGAAGTCATGTTAGTTAGGTGAATAAGTGTTATTAAATGAACATGGGTCAAAGCCTAAGGAAAATGGGTCAACCAGAAAATCGAACCAAATCTAACTAGCTTAGGCCAAATGGGCCAAGAGAAAAGTATCTAAGAGAACTTGCTGAAGCACCACTTACCATGAGCCAATTGCTAATGCAAACACCACTTTAGCACTACCATTCTTGTTACGGCGCCACCTTTACACTTACTGAGGGGAAGAACACTAAGGCAACTCTAACCTCCATAACTATCTCCTGAGGCATAGTTCCCTGAGGTAATAGTTGCCTTTGAGAGAGATCTCCTCTATGCAAAGTAATGTACAAATACTTGGCGCTGATGGCAGGCCCCAAGGCATTAGCAGCCCAGGGCAGATAGCAGGCCCGAGGCACATATAGCATGGCACTAATAGCAGGCCCCAACCTTATAGGTGAAGCCAATAATACCAAAGGTACCAATATACCACAGCAACTCCACGAAGATGGAAATAGGGTAGCCTTAAAGTAAAGGATTCCCTTTCTATTTACCTAGGTCAAGAACTTGCCTTGGTTGCACAAGCAGGACTAAAGAAGCCCTCTTGGGCTTGGTACGAGGCACAACCCTTGCTGTGGCCCGCGACTTGGGAAGCCGAAGAGTTTGTGGTTAGGTGGCTAAGAGTGGAGGAGTTGTTGAGGTAGACACAAGTATAGCTGATAGCAGGTCATAAGCCCCGATAATGTATGTCTTGGGAAACCAAACTAAGAAGGCAGGTGTTGCAGCAACAATGACACTTGCTAGGTTCGTACAAAAAAGGAATATGCTAAGGCTTGTGCCATCTTTATATATTTATAGCTTATGAAATGAAAGTCGTCGATTCTTTTAAGTGGAAATGAGGAGATGCTTTAAGAATAATAAAAAAAAAAAACAAATTTGAGTTATAAGTTATATAATTTGTTTAGGCATAAGCTATAAGCACTTTCAGCCAAAGCAGATAGTATAGTAGCACTTGTTGAGGTTTTGTGCCAAACAAATAGTACATGTTCAGGGACACATGTCTACCAAGGCCTAGTGATTCAGGACAAAATATCTTACTACACGTGTTGTTGCACTATTTGGCCACTTGGTATATTTTGGTACCAAGGAAAATTCTATAAATAGGACCCAATTCCCAAGGTCCAAAGAGAGAACCTCTTGGGATCTAGGAGGATATTTTGCCCATTTGCATTGCCACATTCTTTCCGTGAATCACTTGCTCCACTCTTACCTGGTTACTCATTCTCCAACCTCCCCATATTATTGACTCATTAACATAGGTTTGTCTCTCTAAGTAATATTATTGTTACTATTCATTTTGGACCCTGTGGGTGTTTGAGAAGTGGGTTTTTTTGTAGGTTTTTTTAGTTGTAGGATATTATTGGAGAATTTTTTTTTTTTTTTGTGTTTGGTAAGATAGTTGGGTTTTTTTTTGTGGTTGGATGTGATGTTTGTGAGAGAAAAAGTGAAATGAATATGGGGTTTGATGTGATATTTTGTTTGGATTTGGTTTTTTTTTTTTTTTTTGGTTTTGTAAAACATTTGTCTTGTAGTGAAAAAAAAAACCTAAAAACTAATTTCCCAAACACCGCCTCTACAGTTGTGTGGTTGAGTTCATTGTTGTGATTTCAAAATACTTTTCAATATTAAAAATTTGAAGTGGTTAGGAGAGTGTTGCGAAATATAGAGAATGCAACTGATGTGCTATCATAGAAGAAATTGCTTGAAAATATTGGAGACTGATATCAAATCTCTATTTTTGATAAATTTTGCTTAATTGAGTGATAATTTTTTCTATATGGTGATAAATTTTGCTTAAATTGAGCATGCATGGGGATTGATTGACTTTGTCACTAAATGTTTATGCTAAATGTTTTGATATTGATGGTCCCAGCCACTGTAAAAGAGTACGTCGTACAGAACAAGTTCCTTAAAGAAGCAAAAGAGTGATATAGTGAAGTATGTATCAAAGTCATTACATACACAACGAAGTCATAAAAAGCAACACAATAAAGAGAAGAAAAAGAGCAACCAAAAAAAGAAAAAAAAGAAAAAATAAGATTGAAGCTAAGAAAAGATTGAAAGAGAAAAAGGATGAACCTGTTGATGAAAGTGAACAAGGAGAAGTTGAAGAATCTCACATTGACAACAAGGAGAGCAAACAACTAGAACAACATGCATAGTATCACAAAGCAAGAGTGAAGAAAAACAACGACTGAAAAGATTAATGATAATGAAGCAAAGTATGTCTACCTCTCCAACATTTAATTTCTCATCAAGTTTTTCAAGGCAACAAAACTGAGAGAGGAGCAACTGACACTGTTGAGAAATACGCTTTTCTTCCATTTAGCTAATAGTTTGAGACAAAAAAAAAAGGTGAAAATGAGAGATTCTATGAGATATGATAATGTGGTTGCAAAGATTTTGGAGGCTTACCAGATGGATGGATAGACTTTTGAAATAGGTAGCAAAAAGGTCAAGTTGAAAAACAATGATTTCAAGTTCATTTGTTGGATTGCATGTGGATGGAAAAAGATAAACCTCTCATATATAAGAAAAAATGAGGTTGACATGGTGAAAATGAGGCAAATCATAGAGTAAATGACAAGAACATCAATCACAAAATTGATCACTTAACTTTTGGAAAGAAACAATAATAATGATGTTGTCTGACTTGTGTGCCTCTTGATCTATTTGGTTTTGGTGTATCTGGGCACTAGAACAACAATCGATTGGGGATTCATGAAATATATCGAACATATTGACAGAATTGAGGTTTATGATGGTGTGAAGCAGCAAAAGAACAGCTCACAAGATCAATACAGAGCAATATCAATCAAATCAATAAAGTATCTAGATGTGTGATGGTCTTATTGGTAATTAAATACCTCATTCACAAGTTATAATATATAACATTTAAATTTAGTAAACACATAGTTATAACAATTTTTTTGTCCTCAACAATATTGAATCTACGAGCATACGAGCATAATAAAACCAAATCAGAAAGATGGAATTCTAAGATTTACAAAATGGAACATCACACAGATTGGAGAAAAATTGGTAAACTTAGCACTGAATAATCTGCAAAATGTTGAGCTAAGCAACATCTAATTGTCACTGAAAATGAATTGAGTTACAACCTTCTAGACAAATCAGTGATAAATTTATCACTATAAAGTTATGAAAATTCAGTAATAGCATACAGCATATTGAATCAATCAATGATAAATTTATCATTGATAGATTGATCATACTGTATATTCAACTATTTCCCAATGACAAAAATGATAAATTTATCACTGTTTAAAAACCATCAACAATAGTATATAGCCTATTGAATTTAAGGGTCGTCGTGGTCATAGTGTTTAGAAGTTTTTTAAGGATTTGCATAATGAGCATTGGAGTATTGGTTGAGTTAAACAAGTACTTAGGAGAACATGACACAAATGAACAGTCTCCATGAAGCAATTGAACACTTCATACTAAGTTTTCAACATCCTTCCAAAAAGATCGAGACAAAATCTCATTGCATGTTGGAAGAATACAAAGAAAAAGTAACAATCTTCTCACTTGACACCAATAGTTCACTTTTGGCAACTATTTATCATTAGCTCATATTCAATTTATCAATATCAAATATTCCAACCCTAATAATTCTTCTTTCAGTGATGAGCCAATATGGAAAGGACATGCACATAAAACCTATGTCTGCCTAAATGACATTGACAAATTAGTAAAGGCAAAGATTTGTCAAGCATTGTAAGTTCAATTTGTAATTCATTGAAATAACATTTCAATGTTTGATTTACTTTAATTCATTTTTTTTTTTTGTTTTAAACACAGGTAATAGATGCTTATGCAGAACACTTACAAAAGAACAAGGAACATCATATGAATCTCAAGTTGTCATGTAAGTAATACATTGTATTTGTCATTCTTTTACATATTTGTGTATTGTTTAATGACAAAATTTTTTGAGAAGTATAAGCATTTTAATTTATCACTGTAAATTGTATTAACACTTATCAAAAAGTTTCATACTCACCACCTATTTAGTTTGAAAAAGTTTAAACTTATATTAACACTATTTTTTTTATTTATATTTGTTAGCATTTATTAACAACAAAAGATGAGCAAGGAAGAAAGGGAATGTTGAACAAGTTGATGCAAGAAGCCATTAAAGCAAGATGCCTTCTGTTCCTAATCCACCAAGATTTTCATTGGACAATACTTGTCTTGGACATTGAACAAAGTTCATGGAAATTTTACAATTGCATGAGACCAAGGAGACCAAGGCATAGAGATCCACACTTCAATGCCGCAAATGAAGTGGTAAGAATGTTTTCAATATCAAACTTATCATTAATCAAATACATCAATCCTTATACATGCTCAATTATACATCAAATGCTTATACAGCAGTAAATTTATTCACAATTTATATACCAAATCCTTCCAAAAAAAATAATAATAAATTCTATCATTATACTTGATAACCAATGTCAAACCTCTAAACTTACAAATAAGAAATAAAGAATTCTCCATCACTATAAATTCTATCAAAAACAACAATTATATTTCAGCAAACTCAAACAAACTAAAAATAAAATTCTCATACAGTGATAAATTTATCAACAAACTCAAACACATCCAAAACCAACAGTGATAAATTTATCAATCTAACAAATAGACTAAACAAAAACCAACTCTGTGAGGCCCCCAACTTTTGAGTTATTATAATAAAGCCCTTAGTTCCTCATTTATTCACAAATTCAACCCTAGAACCGAAGACGTATCGTGAACAAACCCATACAAATCCTAATCGATCCCAATAGCTTAGTAATTGTTTCTACATTCTAATATTAATTATTTAATTGTGAGGCCCCTGACCTTTGTAACTTTATATAGATCCTTACTTTTGAATTATTTCAATAAAGATTCTTGATTCCTTATTTGTTTTTAATTTAAACTATAAAATCAAAAACGCGTGCCAATCGAAAATTCACAAACGCTTACTGAACACAAGAACTCAGGAATCGTTTCCAAAAGCCTAAATAATAATTAATTAACCCCCTAATTATAAATTTACTACTCAAAACCCTAGGTTTCTTGCTCTCATTCCAATTCGGAATGTAATTCGAAACAAAGAAACTTTAACCAAATTGAATTCCCAAATCCCAATTTAACTAAATCCTACACTTAAATAAATGTTAAAATTCATAAATTAAAGCCTTAGCCCCCACATTTTACATGAATTATAAATTGAGCCCAAGTTAGTACCATTATATATATTTGTATGCTTCTACCTTTAAACTTGTTTAATGAATTGTATACAAAATATTTTCAAATAATTATCAAATTGTACACATAAATACATAAATAAAAATCTTGCTAGGATACAATTATAGGTACTTTTGAGACAAAATCCCTAAAATCATGAAAATAATTTTGACTTTTGATACCAATTATATATATAGATGTATATATGAATTGTACTTCTAACTAGGATAGTTTAATTAAGAGAAAATCCTAACTAGATCATGATTAAGTACATAATTAAGGTTCCTAATTATCCACCATTCTATTTCATCCTAACTAAATCCAAAAATTTTCAATTGAATTGGAACCAAGGGAATTTTACACAATTCACATCATTTTTTTTTTCTATAAAAACACCACCACTCTCCACATTTTGAACAAAAACACAAACTCATACACTCAAAACACATGGCTTGGAGAGAGCAAAGAAAGAGAGAAAAAGCTTGGTGGTGGAGTAGAAGAAAGGAAAGGAAAATTGTACAAATCATCTCACCTAAGCACCAAGTAAGCCACGCTACCACCCTTCCTTCTATTACCTCTTTCAAATACATGTACGTAGAGGTTTTAAATATTATTTTCAGAAGTGTTTTAATGGTGTTCTTTTGTTAAAAATGAAAAGAGTTGAGCCTTGTTCCACATTTATTTGTGTTTTCTCTTAACAAATGCAAAATTATCTTTTTCTACACCTGTCTCACGTGAATTACAAAGGCACACTTTGACTCTAAAATTAAGGGTTTATTATATATTACTTAGCATGTTTTCATCACAATAGAAGTATAAAATTATCCATGGTTATCCTATTTTCTTCCTTTTTCTCTTATTTCAAGCTTTGTGCTCAAAGAACCTGTATTTACAGCCCACTTCCAAAAATTTAAAAACAATGCACGAAAATATCCTTAACCTTATTTTTACGTAAAACCCTTCCTTTAAGTGTTAGCTTTCATGGGGGGAAAAAAATTCGAAAAAGAGTGAGCCAGTTGAGACAAAATCCGATTTTCGTAACGGTTGACGAATTTGGACAAAGCTGGAGTATTTCTTAAATAACTAAAAACCTACGAAAGCTATTTAACTTCTGAAAATGTTATGAAAACTAGATAAAATGCTCTACAAACCATGGAAAGGCGAAGTTTGAGAAAAATCTAAAAATGACTCGTTAATTGCGATCTTTAAGGTGCATCTAATTTGGAAATTATGTTTGTTGATGATTTCATACTTTTAATTTCATGAATGTGCTGATTATCTCTTGTTCGGGCCTTAGTATGATATTTTTTTGGGCAAATTACATATACCTCCCCCGAGGTTTAGTTAAATTACAGATAACCCCCATGAGGTTTCAAAAATTACATCCTGCCCCCTAAGGTTTATATTTTCATAACAAATTGCCCCCTGAGATTTATATTTTCATAACAAATTGCCCCCTAATTTGTTATGAAAATATAACCTTCAGGGGAGAATTTGTAATTTCTCAAACCTCAGGGGGATATCTGTAATTTAGCTAAACCTCAAGGGGGGTATATGTAATTTGCCCTATTTATTTTGTTATGCCTATATTTATTTACCATGATTCTTTGATGAAGCTCATACTTGTGTAGAAATTATTGTCTCAATAGCTTGTTCTAACCTTTACTTAAAAACATCTAACTCAAGAGAAAACTAAATGGGGGTAGCATTGGGTTTTCGATCACTTGAGTAATGATGAGATGACAATGGATTGATAGGACATATTCCCTAACTAAAGGTTAAGTCAGTTGTATTCGGACCCTACGTACTTATGACGGATAAGGTTGGAGGAGGTTATATATTTTTACCGCCTCTTTTGAGGTCATATGTTGGTGCTACACGGTAGGTAACCATTGTAGATGGGGCTGTAGACACCCCATTTTTGACCAACCTTAAGACTCAGACGTCACCAACTGAGCGTATGGTGATGTTGCATATTGTGCTCATTCTGAGGTCAAAGAGTCTCGGCTGAGAGCCTTGCCTTCGGACTTCGGGGCTCTTTTGTGCTTTGCCTCGGTTTGCGAACCAGGTCCTGTTTTCTCTGTTTTCTCTTCCCGAAGGGAGGGAGAGGTCTCGTAGACCATCTCTCAGTGGCCGTAGGCTACGTTTCGTGGTCGTAGGCCACTATTTCCATTTGGAGAACAATTTCCGATTTTCAGAGCCGTCGGCCGTGCGCCTCGGTTCGGGACAGCTTAACTACCTCCGTTTGCTCGGATTTTTGGTACATACATTGTTTCCTCTCCTTAGAGGGACACTGTGGCCCGGGAGACCACCTTCGTGGTCATACGCCACCTCCGGTGCCTAACAGCCTATTTTTGGGGCCCCAGGCTGTGCGTTTTGGCCCCCGAACCTTCGTTTTGCATCGGTGTGGGTTCATTTTTGGCATGGACCCTATTTTCATTGTTAGGAAGATGGTAGTAGGGTGGGAGACCACCTTTTCTTCTTGGAGACCACCTTTCCCCGGTCAGCCGATTTTTCTTGGTAGGTAGGTGGTCTCCCTCACTTTTGAGCCACCATTTCGGGTCTCCCATACCACCATTGTATTGCATTCATCTGGCAGGCCACCAATATGGGTAGGCCGACCAGCTTTTCTTTCTGACCCTTTTGAACCTTGCTAGAAAGTTGGTTTTCCTCTCTCATGGGTCACATTTTCTAGTCTCCCATACCACCATTGTATTGTATTCACCTAGGAGGCCACCTTTCTAGGTAGGCCAACCAGCTTTTCTTCTTGACCTTTTTGAACCCTGGTCGTCCAGTTATCTGTTTTTTTCTCTTCCTGAGTACAACACAGTTGTGCCAGTTGGGAAGCATTTGACCCATCCTCCGAGATTTAACCCCTTTGTTTGTCTTCTTAAGGAAGCTTTGGCCCTTTTGCTTAGCTTCTAGGAGAAGCTTGACCCTTTTGTCAAGCTTCTTGAGGAAGCTTGACCCCTTTGGTCTAGCTTCCTCAAAAAGCTTGACCCTTTTGGTTAAGCTTCTTTTAGAAGCTTTGACGCTTTATTGAAGCTTCTTAGAGAAGCCTTGGCCCTTTGTCTTCTATAAGAGAGGGTCTCCTCTCCATTAGCAAGGGTTGGAAAATTTTGGCTGCGGCTTATGCACTTCTCCCTCCATAGTTTTCTTCTTCAAGCCCCAAACCCCATTATTCTTGCACCCATTACACTACACCTCCTAGCACAACACCTCCACCATCCATCCAAGCACCTTGGAACTGATTTGCAGAGGTTGAAGGCTCATTACCTTTATCCAGAAGTTGCTGAGGGTCGGCTCTACAAGGGTAAGTCACCATTTCTCCCCATTTTGACATTGTTTTGCTCCACACTTTAGCCTTATTTATAAGCATTTTTGGACTTCAACATAAACTGAAAAATGTTTTATTTTGAGCTCCTCTTTAATTTTGATCAAGGTCATTTTTCTGTTTGGGGTCATCTTTCCCTTTGCATGCTTCATTTCCTCATGTTTAGGGCTATGCATTAGAGCATTTGTATTGGCCTTGGTTTGGCCTTTTGACCACTGAAATCTAGTGGATTTTTAGTGGCCAATATGTGTTTTTGAGCCCTAAAATCAGAGAGGAGTGACCCTCTCACCCCTTGTTCTCTTTACTAGCTTTGTTGGCTTTCCAAAGGAGCTTTATTTTGCATGTTTTGAAGTCATTTTGCAGGCCCTATTTGGTGAGTTTTAAGGTCTGCATAAGCTCTATCTAGAGCCCTTTTGGCCATTTTGAATGTGTATTATGCATGTGTAGAATAATCCTATTCAAGGCCTTTCAAAAGGGCTTTTACTTGCATGCTTCCTAGCTTCATTTCAGGCCATTTTTGATGATTTTTAGGGCCCTCATAACCTCTATCCAGAGGTGGTTTTTCCATTTTGCATGTCTATCTTGTATGTGTAGAACAACCCCTTGCATGACCCTCCAAAGGAGCCTATCATTCTTGCATGCATTGAGTGAGTTTCAGTGGGTTTTTGGGCATATTTTGGCATGGTATACTTCTGTTTTTGGCTGGTTTGGTGAGCTCTCATATGCTTCATATAGTTGTAGTACAACTCATGGTTCACTAGCTTTCTTTGCATGCTTTGTTGACCCTTGATTCTAGCACATTTTGACTATGCCTTGAACTGATTTTGTGCATATTTTGGATTGGCCTAGCTCTGTTTTTGAGTCTCATGGTCGAATGATGCTTGTTTTGCATGCTTGTAGTTCAATACACTTGCTTAGCCTTGAGTTCCGAGGTCCATTGCATGCATATACTGAGGTGTTTTCATGCTTTGGGGTCATTTTGAATCATATTTCAAAGCTTATATAAATGCCATATCCTCATGTTTTCTCCTCTTTAAGTGTGCTTGAGAGTTGTGCATGAATGCCTTGTTTTCGAACCATTGAATGAGCTCCATTTCCTTGCATGTTGAGCCATCATTTTAGGCCATTTTCCTACTGTTTCAGACCTTCCTAGGGTCTATTTGGGGTTGGTTTTGCCATTTGTGCATTGCTTTGTGTACCTCTAGTGTAACGCACTTCACTAGTTTCGGTATTCGGGCCATCTAGCTTGCATTGTGTGACATACTTGCATGTTTCGGGACCATCTTTTATGCCATTTCAGAGTTGTATCATGTGCCATCCTATGCCATATTTCATTCCTTGCCATGCCTTGTTAGAGTTGCATGTTATGTCTCAGGATCGGTCCTTTGCATTCGTGCATGTTTGCATGTATTTCGGTTGTCTCATTTTCATCATATGGACACTGATGTGAGTGTGGCTGAGGTCCACTCATATTGGTGTAAGTCCATCTTGCATTGTGTATGCCATTTTAGTCCATAGCATTGCGTATGTTAGGTTGCATGTTAGTACATTGTGCATGCCATATTATGTCACGTGCATTGTGTATGCCATTTTAGCCCATAGCATTACGTATGCTAGGTTGCATATTAGTCGCATTGTGTATGCCATCTCATTTGCATTTTGTTTGGGATAGGAGTTAGCCCAAGCACGGAAAACGACAGACGTTTCGTACTCAAAGTGACGAAACGTGTCTCAATTCTCGATCGCTGACACTCCGGATTACCCATGATGGAGTCTAGGCCTTGTTGTGTTTATATGTGCATTCATTTCACATCGAGTCGTACAATTCGACTCCTCAGCCATCATGCATCGAGATGCGTGATTGGTGGCATGAGGATTGAGGTGTGCATACATATGTGAAAATACTTTGCCATGCCCCTTTCTTGCTCTCTGTTGCAGCAAACCAGAAATCAGCAACTTTCTAAAGCCTTGCACAGCATTCCGGGATCAATTGCAAACAGAGGCAAATTGGGGCATCGCGAGGAATTTCCCGACAAGGCGACGCGAGCATGCATGCATCTTTCATCATTCGGAACAGAGCTGAGGCGGTCCATGGATTTGCATATTAGTTTATTTTTCTTTCCTAGTTAATTTGTTAATTAATTAGGGTTTTGTAATATTTAATTATTTATTCGAACTGTATTATTTATTCAGACCCTCCGAGCGAGGGCAAAATTGTAATAAGTGTGCGTGTGTGTGATGTATTTCTTCCAACCCCACGTCTTTCTCCCTTTTATTTACCAGCTTATGATGGTTAGTTCAGGGCATGTTTCAATTAGCATACTTATGCTCGCATGTTTGCATTCATTCATCTGTCTTGCATGCATCGGGCTTGGCGCATCATGCTAACTGCATTGTATTTCAATTCCAAGTTGAATACATGTATCGATTGTTGCATTTCATATGCCATTTTAGAATAGCCGAGCCTGTCTTAGTTGCATTTTTGCATGTGTTGCATTAGGCATTTCAGCATAGTTAGGATTCATGCATGATTTCTAATTAGCTTCTGTTTTAGCTTGGAGTACTAGGTAAGCTTTTATGCTTTAGCATCCTTGCATGCGTGTGAGTGACTGCCATGATAGCATGTTTACCATGAGGCTAACTGCTTATGTGATATACCTGCCTGAATGCATGTGGGTGAAGGTTGGGTCATTTGGATTGGAACAATTCAACGACTGCGAGTTTATGCCCACTTAAGAGTGGAAAAATCATGTTTTCTAAGCCCATCCGAGGGTGGCAAAATTCACGTCTTAGCCTACTTGCGAGTAGCACGTTCAAGCCGTTTTTCAAAATGAACATGAGGTGTTTTGTTCTAATTCAGGCGACCTAGTCTATACTTGTATGCTGTGCGCATCACGTAGTAAATCTAGGCTAATAACCGGAATAAGAGCACATAATGTTTTCAAAACTCGATATCATGGTTAGTGGAGGCCGATCTTTGATCGGGCTAGCAGGGGTGCTCGCGAAGTGACCTTTCCCAATCGTACCCAAGTTCCCGAGCCGAGGCAACTTTGGTGATGACGGACACGTGGCCTTAGGCAACGAGTAAGGGTTTCCTAAATTCCCCCAAAGTAAATATTTAGGTGGTGACTCTATATCTGGCAAAACAGTCCATGTTTGGCACTTCTTTCAAAAAAAATCTGTTTTCAAAAATGATTTGTCGGGTTTGGACTCTTTGATGATTCATCAGTCTTGCATTGCATTCTGCGATATTAGATACAGGACCGTGACATTGAGTCCTGAACTATAGTGAGCCCAAATGAACAAAACGGGATTCCCTCCCGGGACGTTTGGGGACGTCTACAGGGGCATACCGAATAATCTGAGTCCAATTCTTGTAGTTGAGAGGATGAAATCTCTTTGGGAGATTTCCAGATTACTAACATCTAACATTGCGAGCCCTTGTTATTGACTTGAATATCATGCTTCATTAATTGTTTGTTATAATTGTGATTGTGTATTGAATTGGGAAAAAAAGATGGAGTGTATGTTCGTTTACTGGGCATTCAAAACTCATAGCATTTCATGCTAGGTGTTGACAAAATTTACGTGAACCTTGGTGAAGCAAAAACATTTGAAGACGTATAGCTATACTAGAAGATTAAGAATTTCTAATCATGTTTTGAGATTGTAAGTGTTAAAACTCTTGTTGTAATTAAGATGTGATGTTGTAACTATTACTTTACATATATATCTACATATATCTTTTGTACCCTATCCTCATATTCCTTCAACTCATGTAGACCTTGTGTTAATATCTTGTTAAAGATTTGTCAAAAATGTAGTTTTGCTATCTAATGAGATTGGATTTAGAAGAGATGCTATTTTGACTCCTCCGATTTTTCCTGAGATCTTACTTGATTATTGACTAAAGACTCATTAGTGACCTTTCCTGCACTTATAACCTTAGAAAAACCTTGTAATTATTTGTTAATCTATTCCTTGATGTTCTTAGGGCATCATAATTTGGTATCAGAGCTTAGATTCAACCCTTTCCCACGCATTTCGGCCTACGATTAGATTCAATCTTACCCGACTATATTATATTATTATAAAATTATATATCCAATCAACTAAAAGACACCCAAAACTTGAAATTTTTTTGACTTATCTTAGGACGTTTCTTCGGATTCTGGGCATAGCAACATCAACCCGTGAGGACGTATTTCAGATTCAGAATCATTGCCTCACGATTTGACGAACACCTACAAAGGCAAATGGTTTTAACTCTGAACAGGGCATTACGTTGCGCATTTGATACAATATAGAAGTAAGGGTACTGTTAGTTCTACGAGTCTTCTATCGATCATCATACCCTTATCTCATATTCATAACTTTTGTTCGATGTCGTTCTTTTCCAAGATTAAGTCATGACTATCTAGTCCTATTTTATATACTACCATTTGTAAAATTGACAACCTTTGAGCCTTTATTATTCTATCTAGTACAAGGCTTCTTGTAAACAGTTATGTTTTCTTTACTCAGTGACGAATCTTATATATTCAGTTTGAAATATGTATGGCCAATGCAGTTTCAGGTTAGATATCTAGTTTAGTCACTACTTCCATAAACTTGGCTACCACAAAGTTTGAAAACCGTAATGTCATTGTTAGCATATATTTCGGTTATTCATTGTGTTAATTGATGCTATTACTATAACCGCTTCATATTCTCCGTCTCCACTTCGTATTCCTTCCATTAACAGTTTTAAAACTCTTGTAGTTATTATTTTGCCTATATATATATATTTGTGTATATAAAGTTGTGTTGTGTGTTTTCCTATAAATATTGATTACTACTTGATTTTATTGCTTCAAACAACCTAGGATGATTAAACTTTAACTTTAAGATTAGTTAAATTACTCTTAAGGATTCACCTCCATAATTCGAACAACCTATGCCTCACCAAACTATGAACAAGATGGTGGATACACATGCTAATGACTACACGGAAACAAGCAATAACACCCAAGCATGTGAGTAGCAACGCACTAGAAATGCTATGCCAAGGAATCAACACCCTGAAAATGGACCTATGCCTGCCGGAGCCGAGATCCCTAACCATTTGGGACATCAGATTCTAGAAGAATTAGGACAGTTAAGAGACAATAGACAGAAAAATAGAACCCATCTTTTTCCTGAATTTAGAAAATAGAGGCCATCGAATTTCACTGGAGTACCTCGACCTAAGGGTAACAAGAATTGGCTCCACTAGATCAAAATGATGCTAGGCACAAAAGGAATCACCAAACATGCTAACTAGATTGCCCTAGCTGTATATGAGTTGGATGATGAAGTCGATCATTGGTGGGCACTAATGCAAGTACCCACGATACTATTGCCACCACTTGGGAGCAATTCAAGGAACTATTTTTGAGAAAGTACTTCCCTAACATTGTCAAACAGGAGCGGGTCCTAGAATTCTAAAAGCTAGAGTAAGGAAACAAAACTGTAGCATAGTATGCTGCAAAATTTGAAGAGTTGGCCTACTATGCTACTTAATACATAGCGGATGATGAAGAAAAGACAAGAAAATTCGAGTGGAGCCTAGACCATATGATCAAACAAAGAGTCTTACCACAACGACTTCATATGTATGTCAAGGTAGTAGACATAACTTTAGACTCTGAATGTGAGGTGGTTGACGCCAAAAGGATCTAGAACAAGAGAAAAGAGAGTCCATCGTTTGTAGGACCTTGGAGAAACCGTAAGGGAAGCACAACACAAAAACCTTATTCCAAGTCGCACCACAATAGCCACAATAACAAAGTCTAAAGGAAACTTTCCAGGAAGGACTAGCGTGGCCAATTCAATGCTATCATGGTCAATAAATGGGACACAAGAGGTTTGAATGTCCCCAGTTGGTTGGAAATCAAGGAAAGCGCTTAGGTGCAAATACGCATGCTACCGATGGCCAGCAACTATGGGTAACTAAGCTGGGAATTGTTGGGCAACAAAATTATAAGACGGCGAGCAATCGGGACTCTAGAAAGGTCACCAACCAGAGGTCAACTGTGATGACTGAGTTTGTCTTTCGTCTTGTTTCTCCTTGTTACCTTTGGGCATACCTTGTTAGAGTGATAGTTTAATCATTTGAGTTGGTTGTGTTCAGAAGTTCTTCTCAGAAGTTCTTGTTCTTATTTATTCTGGCGTGGAGTTTTGTTTGTTCCGGAGGGTGTGAGGTCAGTCCAGAGTATCAGGAATTGAGCCGAGACATTTCCAAGCTAAAGACCAAGGCCACACGTGCGGGGCCTTGGTCCGCACATGCGGGAGGTCAAGCCACACGTGCGGAATTCATGGAGGGGAACAACCAGCACACTGCTAAAAATGCACATGTGGAAGTGAGGTGTAGGGAAGGGGCCGGACGTGCAGGGATGAAGGCCGCACATACGGGAGGCACACTCTGCACGTGCGAGAAGAGGCTCTGCACGTGCGGGAAGTTAGGTAGATCCGAATTTTGCTCTTTGTTCTTCTTTTTTTGGGCTGATTGAATGTCACTTTTGTATATCTCTCTCTCTAAAAACATTTTCTCTCCTTTCTCTCTACATTTTCTAACCTCACAAGATCTTTGATTTCTTCAAATCCTTTGGGATTTAGACCTAAGTTCTTCATCAAAGTTGGTTAGCTCCTCGAGGGCTTCGTTGTGTGCTGTGAAGATCGTGTTTCGATGTCGTTGATTTTGGGGTTTCATCTCTATTCTTCTTCAATACTTGAGGTAGGGATTTCCTTTGAGTTATATATATGTTTTTACAAGATCTAGATGATTTTCGAAATCATCTTTTGATTAGCTTTGAGAAGTTGATTGTTGATTTCAAGAAGATGAGTAATTTTGAAAGAGGGTTTATTTTCTTTTCCTTTTAAAATAGAAATTGAGAGTTTTGAACCATATCTATTCGAAGAAAGATGATTTTGGGGAGATTCTTCTAAATATTTTGGAGATGAATGGTTTTGGTGAGAAAACTTAGAAATTTGGTCTTTTTGAAAGATGTTGAAAATCCTTAGAAGATGTTGTCATATTTATTTTGTGTACCAAAATAAATGGATGTTTTGAAAATTGTTTATTTATGCATAAATGACGAATTTTGTGAAAAAAAAATGAGAAATGTCATTTATTTTGGAAATTGTTATCAAAATGTTGATTTAGTCTTGAATTGAATAAATTGTTGAGATTGCTCGAAATGTGGAAATTACGTTATTCTCTTGAATGAATTGGATATAAAAGTATATACATATATATTCATCTTGTGGAATTGTGTTGAAAAGAGGATTGGGAATTTTGATCATAATGGTATATTGTATGGAACAATTTAATATGGAAGTAATGTTGCATTGCATTATTAATCATACATTGGCATTTCAATTCATTAGACTATGTTAAGCTTTAGAAATCTGCATTGAGAAAAGAATGTTGGGAAATGGGTTTTCATGAAATGGTTTTGGGGTAAATACGATGGTAAGTCTTGACTGGTGGTGGAGATGAAATTGTTTAAGTTGGCCTGAGTGTCCTTGGTGAAAGACCAGAAAGTCACGTGGATAGGTGTCGAGCCTTCCGGTTAATATCGGTAAAAATGGCAATTGGTAGTACTTATATAGTCGACTTGTAGACACCGACCTAGGGATTACCAAAGTTATATTTACTGCCCATTGAATTAAATTGATAAATTTTGAACAATTGAAGTTGCATAACATCATTGAGCATGATAGTATTCAAAAGATGAAGATGTGTTTTATTTTCAAAAAGGCATGGCATGGCATGTGCATTCATCTCTTGAGACTTGTATAAAATGTATATACTTTGTTAAAGATTTCCTATTGGACTTTATGCTCACCCTACCGGATTTTTGTGCAGGAAAAGACGTAGTGAATCCGCCTAATTGAGGGCATGGAAATGTGTGTGTTGAGAGCATAAAAGTTCTCATTTGTTGTGATCCTATTTGTAAGCCAAGGGCTACGTATGTGTGGGTTTGAATAACCATTTTGTGTAACCGGGCTTAAACCTTGGAATATTGTAAACCCTTGGGGTGCTTATTTGGTTGTTTACTTGTTGTTGAATTAATGTAATATCGCATGAGGAACTATTATTATTATGTAATGCAAGTATGAGAAGTTATATTTGATTTTCCTTTAAGAGAGCCATGATTGTTGTATTATCATTTGGGCTAGAAATTTGGGGCATTACATAAACCGGCAGAGTATTCGCAATACAAGAAGAAAATCTCACCACGCCACATCCAGAGTACGAGCAATACGTCGCATATGGACTGGAAGAACCACAATACGAGCCATGGCTAACCTAGGAAAAGTATAACTAGGATAGTAGTTAGAGTTTTTTTTTTTTGGAATGACCTTATGTAATCCAAGCGTGAATGATGTAAATCCTCTTTAATTAATCAAATATTAGTTTGTTAACAATCAAACAATCGTTTTATTTACCGTGTTCTTTCATAAGAACTTGTAAGCCCTTAGAAAATGTTTGTGCATTTGATTTTTGATTTCCGAGAAGATATCCGACTACGACTTCACCTTAGAAATATATTCATTATTTGAACAAGAAACTTTGATCGATGACTGCCAGAAGAAGGGGATGACTTATACATCCAATTGGACGTATTTCTTGTTTAAGGGGGACAAACCAACCTTCCCAACTAGGAAAGACGCACATTAGCCACTTACCAGAGGGTCAATGAGGTTAATTCTTAACAAGAATGTAAACACCACATTAGGAGATTGGCAACACGAGCTTTCACGCTAAAGTAGCAACGTCATTACCTATATGATGAGTAGTTCAAAATTTTTGAGAACCATAAATGATGGATGCATCTCCTTACGTCATTAATTGGGAAAAAATTTGATTCAAAATGCTATTATTAGAACAAGACCAATGGTGGCTCTAAACAGAAGGGAGAAGAACTTAAGAGAAGAAGATGATCTGGATAATTAAACATAAGTTGGTAAAATCTATCTGGAAGCGCAAGGATGCAATGCAGACAAAACACTCACAACATTTCGAAACATGAAGAATGGTTAAAAATTCAAAGATGAAATTTATTTAAGGGGGATAGGTTGTGAGGCCCCTAACTTTTGTAAACCCTATTAAGTCCCTAACTTTTGACTTAGTTCATCTTTTATTCGCAAATTTAATTCTAGAACCAAAGACGCATCGTGAAGGAATTCGTACAAACCCTAATTGACCCCGATAGCTTAGTAAGCGTTTCTGCACTCTAATATTTAATTATTTAACTTTGAGGCCCTTGACCTTTGTAATTTTATTTAGACCATTACTTTTGAATTATTTCAATAAAGACCCTCGATTCCTTATTTGTTTTCAATTTTGACTGTAAAGTCAAAAACACGCGCCAACTGAAAACTCTCAAGCCCTGATTGAACCCAAGAACTCAGGAATCATTTCCAAAAGCCCTAATTATAATTAATTAACCCCCTAATTATAAATTTACTACTCAAAACCCTAGGTTTCTAGTTCTCATTCCGATTCGCCATTTAATTCGAAACGAAAAAACTTTAACAGAATTGAATTCCCAAATCCTAATTTAACTAAATACTACACTTAAATAATTGTTCCAATTCATAAATTAAGGTCTCAACCCCTACATTTTACTTGAATGAAAAATTGACCCTAAGTTAGTACCATTATATATATATATATATATGTTTGTACCTTTAAACTTATTTAACGAATTGTACACAAAATATCTATAAATTAATATCAAATTGTACACATAAATAAAAAAGAAAATATTGCTAATATCACCATCAATGCCCAGCCACCCCCCCCCCCCTCCCCAGGCTACAATTATAGGTACTTTTGAGAAAAAAAAAATCCCTAAAATCATGGAGAGAATTTTTCCTTTTGGTACTAATTATATATATATGTATATATGTATTGTACTTGTAACTAGGGTAATTTAATTAAGAGAAAAGCCTAACTAGATCATGACTAAGTACATAATTAAGGTTCCTAATCCTCCACTATTCAATTTCATCCTAACTAAATAAAAAATATCCAATTAAATTGGAACCAAGGGCATTTTAGACAATTCACACCATTTCTTCTATAAAAACACCACCACTCTCCACATTTTGAACAAAAACACACACTCAATACAATCAAAACACATCATCATCTTAAAATAAATAAATAAATAAATAAACTCAAAACACATGGTTAGGAGAAAGGAAAGAAAGGGAGAAAGAGCTTGGTGGTGGAGGAGAAGAAATGAAAGGAAAATTGTGCAAATCATCTCACCTAGGCACCAAGTAAGCCACATTACCACCCTTCCTTCTATTTCCTCTTTGAAATACATGTTCTTAGAGGTTTTAAATATTATTTTCAGAAGTGTTTTAATGGTGTTCTTGTGTTAAAAATGAAAAGAGTTGAGCCCTGTTTTACACTTGTGTTTTCTCTTAATAGATACAAAACTTTCTTTTTCTATACCTATCTCACATGAATTCCAAAGGCACACCTTGAATCTAAAATTCTGAGTTTATGATATGTTACTTACCATGTTTTCATCACAATAGAAGTGAAAGATTATCCATGGTTATCCTCTTTTCTTATTTTTTTCTCTTATTTCAAGCTTTGTGCTTAAAGAAACTGTATTTATAGAAAATTTTAGAAAAATACAAAAAAAATCTCCTTAAACTCATTTTTATGTAAAGACCTTCCTTTCAGTGTTAACTTGCATGGGAGTGGGTTGAGAGAAAATCTGATTTTCGTAATAGTCGACGAATCTGGACAACACTGGAGTATTTCTTAAATAACTAAAATTTAGGAAAGCTATTCCACTTTTGAAAAATGTTCCGAAAATAGATAAAATTATCTACAAGCCATGGGAAGGCCAAGTTTCAAAAAAATCTAAAAATATCTCTTTAATTGTGATCTTTAAAATGCATCGAATTTGGAAATTATGTTTGTTGATGATTTCATACTTTTAATTTCATGAATGTGCTTCTTATCTCTTGTTTGGCCTTAGTATGATATTTACTTTGTTGTGCCTATATTTATTTACCATGATACTTTGATGATGCTCGTACTTGTGTAGAAATTATTGTCTCAATAACTTGTTCTAACCTTAACTTAAAAACATCTAACTCAAGGGAAAACTAAATGGGGTGGTATTGGGTTTTCGATCAATTGAATAATGATGAGATGACAATGGATTGATAGGACGTATTCCCTAATTGAAGGTTAAATCTTGTGCAAGTGGTTGTTTCAAAACCCTTGAATGGATCGGTTATATTTGGACCCAAGGTACTTATGACGGATAAGGTTGGAGGAGGTTATATGTTTTTATTGCCTCTTTTGAGGTCCTCTGTTGGCACTATGTGGTAGGTAACCGTTGTAGGCATACAGTGTAAGTTCTGCAAATAAGCAAAAGATGGGACATATTGAATAATCTAAGTCCAATTCTTACGGTTGAGAGGATGAAATCTCTTTGGGAGATTTCTAGATTACTAATATCTAACCTTGTAATCCTTTGTTATTGACTTGAATATCATGCTTCATTAGTTATTTTATTATAATTGTGATTGTGTATTGGATTGGGAAAAATGGATGGAGTGTATGTACATTTATTAGACATTCCAAACTCATGGTGTTTCATGCTAGGTGTTGACAAAATTTACGTAGACATCGGCGAAGTAAAAACATTTGAAGACATATGGCTATCCTAGAAGATTAGGAGTTTGTAATCATGTTTTGGAATTGTAAGTATTAAGACTCTTATCGTAATTAAGATATGATCTTATAACTATTTGCATATATATCTACATATATCTTTTGTAGCCTATCCTCATACTTAGTCAACTCATGTAGATATTGTGTTAATATATTAAAGATCTGTCAAAAAGGTAGTTTTGCTATCTAAGGAGATTGGACTTAGAAGGGAGGCTATTTTGACTCCTCCGATTTTTCCTGGGATCTTACTTGGTTATTAACCAATGACTCATTTGTGACATTTTCTACACTAGTAACCTTAGAAAAACCCTGTAATTATTTGTTAATACATTCCTTGATGTTCCCGATTTTTGGAGCGTCACAAACTCCAACACAACCAAAAACATGAATACCTTTAGGTGTAACACCTAAATTATAAATTAAACAATATGGTGACCAAAATAAACCACAGCATGGAAAAGCCACACAATTCAATAATAACATAAATAAATAAAATTAGAGCCTCTTGTGGACAAAAATTAGCAAAATGTGGTCATTTTTATGAATGAATCATCTATTGTAGTTTATATTTGTTACTCAATTTTGATATAAACTTATCACGTGGGGACAAAGAAGATTTGCCATTGCTCTCACCTTTATAGTCTATAGGCTATGTCAATTAACAAATGTATCGATTATATATCTACGATAACGGCAAAAAGGTCATTGTCAATATTGGTTCCACTGTAATAGGAGGTGTGGACCTAGCTAGAACAAACTCACCATTATTTGCATAAATTGGCTATCTACAGACTCAATCTCACATTTTCATGCTTGACTTTCCAAAGCTTTGAAGCCATGGCCCCTGTGTTTTATAACATGCACTACCAAATATAACACAATCCAATTTTGCATTATGCACATGTCCTATGAAAACTTGCATTGCAGGACACATATATTGTAGATCTGAAATAACACGACCAAGAAAATCTTGTGGGTGATATTCGTGTAACTACTCGTCTCTTACGTTGAAAGTTCATCTTTGCCAAAAGTTTTTCCCAAAATCACAAAATCATTTTAGTCTTACATATCATCCGATTCACAGTTTTACATAAATCTATAAAATTCAATGTCTGGAATTAGCATTGCATAAAGGATTTTCCAGTAAGTATATTGAGGGCACTATTCTCATCTTTTAAATGTTATGATCAGTTAAAATAGCACCCCTACCTACATAATTAGACCACTATGTGACTTTTTCATCTCTTATTCCCATACTCACCGATAAATTTATCACTATAGAAAATAACAAACCGGCAACTGTGTTCAACCAAAACAATTTTGTAACAAAAAAATCCATTATTCATCACATATACATATCTCAATGCTTTCAATATCATGATCAAAACACATTCAATTGCAAAAACAACATCATAACAGTAATATCACAAACCAAATCAAAATCACCAACTCAAACAAAAAGTATATAACTCTGTATACATATCCATTTATATAGATTTCACACAATGATATATTGTTCTTACAATGAAATGCTACAAATCAACAAATAACAAAACAATTTCCAAAATCAGCAAATCAATAAATTCACAAACAAACGAACACTACAATACCAAAACAAAATCACAAATTTGCATATGTAGATATATATATGTGTGTGTGTGTGTATCACACGAACCAAAAACCTAACAAAATCACAAACCAAAATGCAAAAATCGAAGAGATTAGAACATATTCGAACATATTGTAACTCAACTCCAAATCACAAACAAATTCGAACACAACTCACCGATGATTTCCAAGCCAAAAATCAGTTTCATTCACTCATGAACCAATCCTAGATTTGAAGTCCTGCTCTCAAAAATAAAACAAAACTACAAAATTCAAACCAAAAGCACAAAGTATAACAACGAAGGGGCAAAATCA
This sequence comes from Camellia lanceoleosa, assembly GCA_025200525.1. Lineage (NCBI taxonomy): Eukaryota > Viridiplantae > Streptophyta > Magnoliopsida > Ericales > Theaceae > Camellia > Camellia lanceoleosa. Next base: position 14,045,720 of record CM045771.1, on the reverse strand, counting down.
GGATAAAAAAATATAATAGGACGTATGCATGCATGAGACAGAAACTCAAGACCTAATGGGCAATAGATTGAATTATTAAGACTGGCTAGTAAGAAACTCTTATATTTTTGTATTGGGGAAAGAAAATATCACATGACTTGTTCTTTTCTTATATTTTTTTTATTTTGTTTTAGTTTGGACTTGACTTATAATTTCTACACAAAAATTCACATTTTTAATGGGGAATATAGTATAGTCTAGGGTTGAAACTTGGGACATAGTGAGCCCAACCCAAAAATAGCTCATTAAGTAATCCTTCATTAGGGCAGAAATTATCGACTCTCAAATTTTTTGTCTCTCAATTTTCAATAAGAATCTTAAAAAATGAAATTCGAACACAATCATACAGTTAAAATAGAAGGTTCATAGTATTGGACAAACAGAAGTAAACATTGGTCCACAAGTTCTAAAAATTTTACAAATAATGCTAAATGCACATAAATTAGACACAAAAAAAATACACAAAATGTGTATTGTGTGGTAAAATTATATTTTGGATGCGTGTATTATGTGGTTAAGATATATTTTGGATGTCGTGTGAGCTACACAGAAAATAAAGTACACTAGTATTATATTTCTGTAATTTTATTCCTACATTAATTAGCCATCAAGCTCAAAGAAAGGCTAAAAAACTTCTTTATTTAATGAATCAATTAGCACCAATATATTTCTTATTAAGTTGTTTTGGAATATCATGTGATACTACTCAACTAATGACATAGCAAAAAAATTTACCACAAAACTTCGCTTTGTTAGTAGTTGAAAGACAAAGATTAACTTACATAGTGTGTTTTGCGATTTTTTATTTGTTCTTAGCACCTCATAAACAAATATCACATGATATTTTGAGACAACATAGTAATATTACGCACTTATTTTCTCCAATACAATCTATTTTGTACACAAAACAAAACAATTTTCAACATATATTGAGATCTTAATATTATTTTCATGTTTCCTATACATAGTATGATGTTGCACTTCAAATGATCCTACTTACTTCATAATTCAACATAATCAATAAAAATAAAACAATCCCTTCATTTCCTATTCCTTGAGCTGCATACAACAAATGAATAAACACTCCAATCTCCAACAATCAAACATTAATCCCTGCTGAAACTAACATAAATTAACATATCATCACTTAATTTCTTTCACAACCTACTTTGCCACGAAATTCTAAAAATACAAGTGCAGCACCATAATGAGCCAATGCACCCAATATCACAAAAACATGAAATATTTGATGACTATGCCCAGCTAGATCAAACCATCCAGGCCTCCACCTCTCCGGAACCCTAGTAACATAAAAAATGGTCCCTACCAAATAAAATAGTGCCATGGCCATTTCATAAGCCAGGGTTGTATTGCGCTTAGGCTCGCTCCAATTCAGAACAATAGCATGGATCGCAGGTATGAGCCCAAATAACCCCATAGCCACAAAGAGTAAGGCGCGGAAGGATCGAAATTTACCAGTTGAAAAAGTTGGCGAAAGTAGGGTTATAATGGTAAAAATGCCCATTATTGTGATTCCACTAAGGTATATGACTTGCCAAAGGTGTTCACATTGGAAGATGTAGTAAATTGGGGGGAAAAAGGAGGTGATGATCATGATTGCTATACCAACATAGTCCAGTCTCAACAATAGAAGGTTTAGGTGGTGGGAGTGGCAAGCAAAGAGGTGGCAAGTGCTGCTTGAGAAAAGGCAGAACATTGAGCCGCCTAAGAAGACGAAGAATGGCCACCGTGTTGCCGCCATGTTTGAGGATGTCATCTCCATGTCTAATGGCTGGTTCAAGTTGAGTTTTGGTGGCCCCTGTAACAATGCCAGCATCATTTTAAATAATGGTATTAAAATACAAATTGGTATCGGTGATATAGTTATATATCATCTGATATTGGATAATATCAGCCGATATATTAGTAAATATCAGTATTAGAAATCCAAAATCTCGATATGTATTGGCTAATAATTAAAGTCATGAATACTAAGTGTTAACAAATAATTACTTGTACATGTAAAGAAAGTAAGCATCAATATATGTGTGTTCAAAAGGGACTTGAATTTGACTTACTGAAAAGAAATCCTTTGAATTGTGAGATACATTTGAATCTGCACTCATAAGAAAAGGCCTGCAACAATAATGCTAAACATAAATACTTAATGCACATTATGATAGTGGCATACTAAAGAAGGAAAATGTTAATGACCACTCAAAGAGCTATTATTATAGTTTAAAAAATGTGCAAAAAGTGCATTGAAATGTGTAAAAACTGATAAAAATATGTTAAGAGTGTTTTGTAATGCATAAAAAGACTTTAAAATCAAAGATTTTAAAATAGTGGTATCAAAAGAGAAATTGCTATGAATTGCACTTTAGTGATATGGGGAATCGTATGACATAATCATGATTTTTTTAACATCATCAACTATTAAAAAGAGTTTTATTGTAGTCAAATTGATTGTGTTAGTTGCGAACTACCCATATTAGTTGTGAATCGACTATGAAACCAAATGAATTGCAAATTGACCAATATGTATGTGATTCTTTTTCCCATTGATATATTAGAGTGTATTAGTATCAGGAGGCCAAAAACCCAATAAACAATGGCCAATATCCAAAATCCCAATAAACATTGGCCGATGTCCAAAATCATTTTGAGACTTTGTCCTCTTTGAGTTTTTCCTCCCAATAGGCTGTCATTAGCACCCTAGCGAGGAACACTTAGCAATTTGAGCTCAAGATTGAAATTTGTTTAACTTATGGAACAACACATTTCATTGCAAAAGGAGATTATGGGTTTATAGGTTAACTACAAAATGAATTAAAAAAGGAAGCATAAAATGGAAGGTAATGTAAAGTAGAGAGATCTAGTATTGGAACATAACTTAGAGTCTAAGGATTGAAGTCTATACAGATTGAGTAGTAGTGAAACTATGGGTTGTCACTTGGTAATGTAACAATCTAAATTGATAACATGACTTTATAAAATTATAACATTCACCATGTTTCATTGCAATGCTTTCGATTCCCAAGAATGGTCATTCATTTACTTGATGAAGTATAGCTAAAAGGTTTCTTTCCAAAAACACTCATGATAAGCAAATTTTTCTATATGCTCTAAACTTTTCTTGAAAGTGCACAAAAGCCATCTGATGCAGACCTTACATGGACCCCAAATGCAAATTTCTATCCCAAAATGTATCAACACGTGCAAAAGTGACCAGATACAAACATGATGTTGAAATCTCTGATTCAAAATAAATAGGATAAACACATTTTTTATCCCTAAAATGTGTTCTGTGTCATTTCAATCCTCGACATTTAAATTGTATTGATTTAATTAGTCTCTAATAGACCAAATTTGTGCCAATGTGGTCATCATTACAATCAAAGATACATTTGGAACAAAACAATGCACCTCAACAAAAAATGGGCAAATATACTTTCATTACCAAAACTATTTGCTTGATATCTTTTTGATCGCCAAACATTTCAATTATTTCCATCTAATCCCTAATGTACTAAATGTATGTTTAACTACTCGCTATGTTTTGACACGTCAATATTCCTGCGAGAAACAAGATATTTTTGGAACAAAAAATGCACCTCAACAAAACAAGGACTAAGACCCTTTTTGGCCAATTTTGTTTTAATTTTTGTGTTGTCTTTTTGCTTTTTTCCTCTGTGAACTTTTGGTCCCAAACCATCTCTCTCTACCCATTTGCCTTAACACCACCCTCCACCTCAACTCTCTACCCCTACTCCTAGTGTACAAATCCCCGCTGCCCCTTCACCCCTATCACCAATAGAACTCTCTCTCTCTCTCTCTCTCTCCCCTTATTTTTGTTAAGCTTTATTTTTTTTTTTTTTCCAAAATGTTCCAATAGTTTAAGGGACTATAGGCTCATCAAACATGGAGCACAAAAACTCATACCTAGTATACTGTATACTGGGAACAAATTTGATATAATTAGAATACTAGATACCAAAATGATGCCAAATACATATTGTAGAGGGTCCAAAATGAACAGTAATAAGAATATCACTTAGAGAGGCAAAACTATGTTAATTGGTCAATAATCTGGGAAGGTTGGAGAATGAGTAGCCGGGTGAGGGTAGAGCAAATGGTTCCAGAGAAGAATGTGGCAATGGACAAATGGGCAGCACCTCCCTAAATCCCTTGAAGTTCTCCTCAAGAGTTCTACCAAGAGTACTATCCTCTTGGTCCTATTCTTGAGTTTTCAAACCTTGGGAAAGTGGGTTTCTTTATAGGCTTTTCCTTGGTATTAAGAGTACCAAGTGGCCAAATAAGGTGATGCCATGTGTCCAAGAGATCACATGGAATATTCCATTTCCTGAACCACAGGCCTTTGGTAGACACAAGTGTGCCTCTGCATGTGTCTTTTCGTTACGAACCTTAGCAACTACCACTGTACTATTAGTTTGGCACAAAATCTCAGTAAGTACCCTTTTGGTGTTAACCTCAACAAGTGCCACTGTTTAGTACGAACCTCAACAGGTGTCGTTTTTTGTACAGATCGCGAAAAGGGCACCTACTTCGGTGGTACCTTCCATGGTGGCACTTATTGCGACACCTACCTTCTTAATACATGCATTCTCAAGGCTCATAGCCTGCTATCAACCATACTTGTGTCTACCTTAGTGAATCTTCTACCCTTAGCCACCTAACCACAAACTCCTCAACTTCCCAAGACGAAGGCCACAGCTAGTCCTACTATTAGCTAAGTTGTGTCGTGCCTTGGGACCATGCCTAATGAGGATTCCTTGGTCCTAATAGTGCGACCGGGGTCGCCTCGGTATACTAATATCTCGGGGGTCTGCTATCAGCTCCAACCAGTAAGCTTTGGGGCTTGCTATTAATGCCAAGTTAGTGAGCTTTGGGGTCTGCTATTAGCACCGAGCTATTAATGCTTTGCGGCATGCTATCAATGCTAAACAGTTGTCCCTGTTTACAAGGGAGAGGCCTCCCTCAAAGGCTGCTATCACCTTGGGGAGTTTTACTTCAAAATGTGGTTGCTGAGACTACAGTCACTTTGGCTACTATTTCCTCGGCAAGTTTACTTCAAGTACTGTCTCAAAGGTGACGTTGCAATGACCTTCAAGTGGAATGATAGTGCTGAGATAGGTCACCTCAACTACTAGACCACAGCCAGTAGTACCTCAGCTACTCTTCCCTTGGCAAGTGTACTTCACTAGTCTCAATGGCGGCATTGCAACAACCTTCTAATGGAATGGCGGCACTAAGGTGGATTGCTTGAGCTACTATACCGTAGTAGGTAGTACCTTTGCAGGTTCCCTTAGGTGCTTTGTCTCGGAAAGTCTATTTAAATCCAGCGGATCAAACCTAGTTCGGCCTTCTGGTTGGCATTTTTCTAAGGGTTTTGCCCTAATTTTTGTAAATCATAACTTGTCTAGTTACGATGACCTTAGAGGTTAGATCAATACTTAGGATTTCTGTCCCTCTACATTTACCCCTGCACATATGGAGAATGTGTGTTTTTTGCGCGTACATAATGTTAGGCTTCAAGTGAACCTCACCAATAAAGAGCCTTGGCAGTTTAATCAGTGGACATTCAATATTCCCATATAACTAGTTCATGTATGAGAGCAGTTCAAGTAACGATGGTTGCTGCACCTTCTAAGGCTCATGCCTCGCCATCTAGGAAGAGACTTCGCAAGGTACTATAACACTTAGAGTAATTTTTCTTCACTTAGTACTCCTTTGACTTTAGTTGCATAAGTGCGTCTTTCTTTGTCTAGGGCATGTTCATCTCAGAGAAGGACAACATGTCTGCTATTCCTCCCTCCGGTTTGGGTGGCCCATCTAATATTGCAAGGCTTTCTTCAGACTTGATGATGGTGATGATGTACCCACTAGCTTGTTGGTTCATCGGCCTAAAACTCAAAGAACAGTGACTTCTGGCATCGAAAGGGTGATAGTGGTGGTCATGAGGAGCACCCTAATGAAAATGCAGAGGTATTAGGAGGTGGTAGTGAAGACTACACCCCTGAGACCTCTAGAGCTGATCATGGGGTGAACGTATCTCTTGGGCTAGAATCGCTCGATGTGGAGGTTGCTTCTAGGGGTTCTTCTCTTGCCAGATTTCCATTGGTTCCACATGCTGAGGTTGCTAGAACCCAAGTTATTACAAAAGTTGAAAATATCACAGTTGACCTCAGTATTACCCTTCTAAGCTTGGCTCGCCTGACGAAGTTGGCTATGAGCTTAGAGGCTACAACTATTATTCCTAAAACTTCTAACCTCATTGCCTCTACAACTTCTAAACTTGCTAACTTGTACCCTACTTACTTCCTTGAGGTATCATCTGAACTTTTGTCACAAGACCTCTTTGTTGGTCTAAATATGGATGATCTTGTTGATGACCTTACCTTGCCACAGGAGGAACCTGGTGATGGGCTTCTTTGTTTTAAAGGAGGCAATGTCTCTGTCATTCCTTCTTCAAGCCTAGGTAACCCATTGATAATTGTTGGGCTCTCTTTAGATTCTAAGCATGATAAAGACCCTATTGCCTCATTGATCCCTCGACCGAAGAGTCGCAAGCTGGTGCTTTTAGACACTAAGGACAAACATGTTGGCGAGAGCCAAGTTATGGAAGGAGACTGTGGCAAGTTCCCCATTAAGGGTGATGGACGCCAAGTTACAGTTGACACCCAAGTTGTGGTGATAAGATAACTGCTAAGGGTATTCCAAACCTAGAGGTTCTGGACCCTGTTAGCCCTGCCCTTCTTCCAAATTCATCTGCACACTCTTGACCACTCCTCTATTAGCGATAATGACTTCGTTCTTGAGAGCCATAGAGATGACCATGGAGTGAAGGTATCACTTGGCCTTGAACCCCTCCTCCAGGAGAGGTTGCCTCTGGGGTTCATCCCATTTTGTTGAATCTCCATTGGTCCCATAGACTAGAGTTGTTGAGACGCGAGTTGTTGAGGGCACTGAAGACATAACAGGTGGCCATAGATAGTTGGACATTCTGCAAGTCTACCCCATGTGACTCAGACTAGTGGTATTACACTAGAGTCTTTTATGCCTTCTGGGAGGGTCCCCTTTCTTGAGCTATTGGGTATCTACTAAGGTTACCCCCATGTTTGCGTTCAGGCGTTGCATCCCGAAGCATTCAGTGCCCTTAATGTCCTAGATCCTATAGTGCAAACAGTGTTGTTGAAGTCGCTTGTTGGCTTCATTCATGACCTCGCTGCTAAGAGAGTATTGACAACTTCAGGGAAATTTGTGGAGACTTCAGAGCTGAACCTCAGTAGCTTCAAGGTGAATGGCTTGAACTTGGCATGGATGAAGACTAGGCTTGAAGAGGGGTATGGGTTACTAGATCATGTTGACAACATTGCTATCATTGCCTCTTTGGAAGAGTCTATTAAGGACTACAAGTGCACACTGGAGCAGCACCACATGAACCTAGCTCATTTCAAGGAGAAGGACTTTGCCCTCACTACTCGACTACCTTAGGATGTTGGTCTAATAAACCCTTTGTTGAAGGGTCTAATATGATGTAGTTTTTGCTTTTCATTTCTTTGTTGTAACTTCTTTTCAAACACTACAATCATATTCTGGAAGTTCGACTTATATGAAAAGTATTAATGTTTTGGTAGCACTTTTGATTTTCATTCCATTGTTTTCTTTACAATGCTTTAAATAGTTTAAGAAAAGAAAGACAAAACGTTAGCATTTACAGCCAGTTCTACACTCATCTGCAACCCTCGCTAACTTGTAATACCCAATGGTACTTGCATCGGCAACTTCATAGGGGCCTTCCCATTTTGGTGAAAACTTGGGAGTTAGTTGCTCCCTGATCATTGCATCCACTCATTGGTTATGGCCGCCAGTGTTGCTCTTTTCTTAATGGCGATAGCTATACTATCTTCAAGGATATCCACCTTTTCCCCCGGTGTAGCAAACGTATCGAGAAGGAAAAAAATTCTTCAAAGCAATTTCACCAATAACTTGACTCTTGATAGTCTTCGAGGTCAACAACTATTATGCTCTGGATCACTCCAAGTCACAACCTGGATCGAACATACCAAAATAATACCGCCGCTTCTAGGCAATGCCTCTCAATCTTGAACAAATAAGGTTCTAATGGATTGAGATGTAGAAGTAAAATACAGTAGCAGAGGTTTCCCAAGTTGCGAAGCAATCATGGTAAGTAGCGAGGTAAGTGCTCTCTTTACTATATCAAAGGCCTACTAGTGGTCTTGTAGCCATTCAAACTCGTGATTCCCTTTCAGTAGTGTAACAAAGGAGAATGTTATTTCAGTAAGGGCTGGAATGAACTTCATGAGGTAAAACAGTTTGCTTAGGAATTTTTTCAGAGCTTCTTGAACTGATGATTCCTTTTCGGCAGTGTACCAAAGTATAAGGCTATTTCAACAAGGGTTGGAATGAACCACTTGAGGTAAGACACATTGCCTAGGAATGTCTTTAGAGCCTCCTCAACTTGTGATTCCCTTTCGGCAATATACTAAAGAAGATTATTTCAGCAAGGGCTGGAATGAACTTGCCAAGGCAAGACACTTTGTCTAAGAATTTCTTCGGGGCCTCCAGGTTAAGATGATACATCCTGACATGTTGTTTTACTAGCTTGGAGCTAGGAAAGGTGTTGAGGTGATAGGTGATGAGGAATGGGTTAGGGCGATGCTTCTTGTCGTATGTCCAAGAAAAGACATCACTATACTGCTTCAAGGGTGTCATCAAGTCTGCCTTAGTAGTTGTGGGATTCTTTTGGGGTTATCAAGCGTACCCAACAGTTCAAACTCTCGATCTCCTGATCTAGTCTCACTAATGCAATGTGAAACTAAAAATGAGAGTCCAAATCTAACAACTTTTATAGAAAATACATTTATTACAAAATATGTCAGAAATGGACTACATCATGAGATCTTAGAGTCGCCACCTAATCTTTTCGAAAAATTAGAAAACCCATAACTTGTGCCAAAGGCTACTGTCCGTCATAACAAAAAATGCCTCAATTCGGAACCTTAGGAATAAGGGGGGAAAGTCATGAATTGAACACCTCCGCTCATTCGATCAAAAGATCAGTCTCTATTAAACCATGATATGAGCTTTATAAACATTATATGCTTATGTTCTAATTATTAATAATGCTAACATTACTATGTGAAGCAATCAAGTATGGACTGTGTCGTTAATTTTGGTTATGCTCTAACTTCATGCTTTTTTTAAAAGGGTTTTCTTGGATAAAATCTACAACATAAGAATAATCTATACTCCAAAATAAATAACACAACCTCTACCCACTAACATTCAAGCAGATATCTCATTTAAGCACTTAGTCTCATAGTATAGTAACAAATATGATAAGGAACATACACATACAATATGCTAAAGCTAAAAATTGCTCACCTAATACTCCAAGGCAAGTCTCAACACAGAAACAGATATATAGAGATATGCATGATCTTATATGTAAATTACTAGTGCAATACATACATAACATGCGACTAGAAGTCCAGATACTAAGATGCGGTATAAATATCATCTCAAGACATAGATTTATGCACGTATTCATCTTTGAAGATATTAGATCCCACAAATGCAGATGATTGAGGCCCATATGCATGAAAAATGGATGCAATATATAGGCATGATAAAGAAGACATGGTGTAGTACCGAAAGCATATAATTAAAAGGGTTAGAAAGAACGTGGGGTTAGAAGATTATTACAACAATTCAAATAAGAAAGAGGGAAAGAGATTATTACAATGAATTGATTCATTAAATTGATCAAAATCAAGAACAAATTCAAGCCCAAGAAATGGATAGGAAGCTACATCTTCTCTTTGTGAATAAGGGAAATTAATATCCAAATCCATGCTACTAAGTGGAGAGCATAGATTAATGAAAATCATTTCTTGGTAGAAGCTTTGCCAATTAAAACAAGAGATTCATCAAATTTATTGAAAGCTCCTTATCTAGTCATAGAACAAGGATGGGTTACACCCCTTTCTATATTCACAAATGATTAAGAAGAGAGGCTTCAACTTCCTTAGATCCAAATCCTCTTGTTTTATTTCAAAAATACTCAGTGAAAAGGGAAAGACGACTTACCTGCATCAAATCCCATGGATCACCCAAGCAATCCCATAAAAGAACCCCCAACACTCATTGTCGTTGAGTAAGGAGTTGAAACAAATAGATTAACACACTTGAGAGAGAGAATAGGTGAAGATAAGAGGTGTAATAATAAGAAAAGCTACACTACTTATCGAACTTGTGAATGGATGGCTAAAACTACTCCCAAACACATCTACAATAACCTAAAATTCATATAAACTAGATAGTTAAAGCTAAGAAAAGCAAGGAAACAAAGAAAAGGCTATCAACTCAATAGATAGGTTGCTATGGTTATTCCCTCCACATCCATGAGGACTTACAACAGTTACATAATTGAAAGTAAAGCATGAATTAAAGAAACAAAGAGAGAAAGATGATTAAAAGTGTGATAATATCACCTCTTAAAGAGGATGAGTTCTCTTGATTACAAACTCCCTCTAAGATCTCTCAAGAACCCTTAAATGTGTTCTTCAATGTCCAAAAGTCCTTTGTCCATAGCTTAGGATCAAGCTTTAATGGAGAATTCAATGTCAAAGTTGAAGGTGGTACGTGGGAGGCAAGGGAAGGAAGAGAGAGAGCTCTTTAAGCCTTACTATGCCTTGGGAAAGTTTTTTCAACCCTTTGAAAAAAACTGGTGAGCTCTATATATAAAGCTCAGGTCACAAATATGTCAAATATTTATAGTAGGTAAGCAAAATAAGGTGAAATCCCCAAAAATGCTCTATACCCAGAACATTCAACCAGTCGAGCTTCATGGTGATCGGTCAAGTGCTTTTGTAGCCGGCCATCATTTGGTGTCCGACTAGCCAGTGGGCATATCGTCAGATCAACAAGAGCAGGTTAGCCTAAATTGAAGGAAGAAACAGGTATTTTAGAGGATTTCATCATTCTCATTCACTTCCACTATATTCTTCGCTCTGTTTGCTTGAAAGAACACAACGCTTTGATTTTGAAAATATAAGACTCAAAATATTGCAGTAACATCTGGAGTTGCACCACTAACACTGGTTTCTCGTTTTGAAAAAGGTTTCCATTTTGGTCGAAAAACATTTTGTCCAAAATAAGTCGTTGAAGGGTTTAAAGGTTGATCCTTAGACTTCTTGCCAAAGAACTTGTAAGGATTAACATCTCTCATCTTCATCATCAGGAACTCAAACGGGAGCACTCAAGTTTTAAGGCTAGTAAAAAATGGGGTGTCAACACTAGTGCCATTCTATTACTGATGAACGCAGATATGTTCTGCCATGACAAGTCGCTAAGGTTGACTTCGCCTAGTACCTCTTGCTGTGGTTTTGGTCCATCTTGTATATATTCTGTAGCCATTTTGTATGCCTTAACCAACTCTTTTTTAGACACATCTTCCTTGCACTTACTTGTCTCAGAGCCATCCTCCCTAGGTATGAAGTTTGGCTACCAAGACTGTTAAAGGTAATAGACTATCTTACGACCCTCGCCAACTTTAACAATGTTTGGCAAAAGGCCTGATGAGTTACTGCTTCTCTTGCGCCCACTACTTGCTAACACTTTATCTTGAATGTGTTCCCACTGCAGCAACTTTACCTCGACAACTTTATTAGCCCTTGGGACTTCTTCAATTTCATGAGGCCTGGGCAGTGGATCAGTCATGCTAAGGTTACAAGCTACCTTAATCAGAGCTGAAAAGGTAGGCAAACCATGGTTTACCAAAAAGAGTTTGTAATCTTGTATGGCACCCTCTACACATATGCTAACTAGGTGAGTCTCATCCACTAGTTCATGGCATTCGATGGCTTTGTCTTGAAACCGTTTGATATAGTCTAGGATGTCTTTGACTTCCCTTTGAGTATCTCGGCCAAGCGTGAGAGTAGTGACTTTCTCTTGGACCTAGAAGAACTTAATGTGGAACTTATTCACCATCTCCTCTCAACTCTTGATCGAGTTAGGCGCCAGGTTCACATACTAGCTGTAAGTCCTCTCAGTGAGTTATTTGGAGAACTCCTGAAGACGCAGAGGGTGGTCCATACCGTAAATGCCGAGGGTCTCATTGAAGCGAACAACATACTCTCATCTGTTGCCTTGCTTCTTGTCGAACCTCACGAACTTAGGCACTGTATACCCAACTGGATAAGGCATTGTCAGTATCTCATGAGGGTATAGAGGTTTAATATCTAGATTTGAGAGTGATGGTAGTTGCTTCTTACTACGCTCTTGCTCAAGCATAAACTGGACGTCATTTGTAGTGACAAAGTGGTTCGGCTAGAAGGAACCAGTCTATCCTTAAGTAGTAGAACCTACGACCATACTGTTTACCTGAGGGATTACCGAAAGGTTAGGCACCTACATCAGAGCCTCGTTTCTAGGGAACTAGTTAACCTCAGTATTTGGAACTGCTAAAGGTGAAAGAAGTTGTGTCGAAGCTCGTTTGGGTGCCAACATCAAAACAGCGTTGATAAAAGTCTGCAAGGCAGCTAAGATCTCCCTCTAAGTATCCTAAAGAGACTGTATAGCCTCGACTACAACACTACTCTTGTGGACCTCAGCATGTGCTGCTCTACCAGACACCCTTGCTGCTGAGGTTGCTGATGAATCTCGTCTTCTACCATTTTTTCTAGTGTATTGTGTAAACCGCTACAAGTATTAACCATCAACAAAGCTGCCTCTCCAGCGAAGTTGCTAGAATGTCGGGGGTTCAAAATGAATAGTAATAATAATATCATTTAGACAGGCAAAACTATTTTAATGGATCAATAATTTAGGAAGGTTGGAAAATGTGTAGTCGGTTAAAGGTAGAGCAAGTGGTTCAAGAGAAGAATGTGGTAGTGGAGAAATGGGCAACACCTTCCCAAATCCCTCAAGAGTTCTCTCCTTTTGGTCTTATTCTTGAGTTCTCAAACCTTGGGAAAGTGGGTCTATTTATATACTTTTCTTTGGTACTAAGAGTACCAAGTGGCCAAACATGGTGATGACATGTGTCTAAGAGGACATATGAAATATTCCATTTCCTGAACTACAAGGCTTTGGTAGACATGTTTCCCTCTGCATATGCCTTTTTGGTATGAACCTTAACAACTACTACTATACTATCTGTTTAGCACAAAACTTTAGCAAGTACCTTTTTTTTGCAAACCTCAGCAAGTGCCACTGTCTAGTACAAACCTCAGCAGGTGTCGTTTTTGGTACAAACCACAGAAGGTGCATCTACTTCAGTGGTACCTTCTGTGGTGGTACTTATTGCGACACCCGCCTTCTCAGTTCAATTTCCTAATATATGCATTCTCAAGATTTATGACATGCTATTAGCCATACTTGTGTTTACCTTAGTGACTCCTCTACCCTTAGCTACCTAACCACAAACTTCCCAGCTTCCCAAGGTAAAGGCCACTGATAGGCCTGCTATTAGCGCCAAACTAGTGAACTTCGGGGCCTGCTATCAACGCCGAGCTAGTAATGTTTTGGGGACTACTATCAATGCCAAAGCTAGTCCCTGTTTGCAGAAGGAAGGCATTCATCAAAGGCTGCTATCACTTTGGGAAGTCTTGCTTCAGAACGTGATTGCCAAGGCTATAGTCACTTCGGCTACTCCTTCCTCAATAAGTGTACTTTAAGTACTGTCCCAAAGCTGGCGCCGCAATGACCTTCTAGTTGAATGGCGGTGCTGAGGTAGGTCACCTCAACTACTAGACCGCAATTGGTAGTACCTCGACTACTCTTCTCTTATCAAATGTACTTAAAGTAGTCTCAAAGACAGCACTACAATGACTTTCTAGTAGAATGGCGGCACCTCAGTGGGTTACCTGAGCTACTAGACCGCAACAAGTAGTACCTCTGCAGATTCCCTTATGTACTTTGTCGTGAAAGGTCTATGTGGATCCAGCGGGTCGAATCTAGTTTGGCCTTCTAGTGGCCCATTTTTCTTAGCATTTTGCCCCCAATTCTTTCAATCATAATTACTCCTCTGATTAAGACAACCTTAGAGGTTAGATCAATAGTTAAGTTTTCTATTCACCTACACATAGGGTCAAAAAGTATATTTAGTTTTTTGTTTTTTTCTTTTTGTAAGATGTAGACTGTAATGTTCTGTTTAAAAATACTCATGATGCTAACGGTGAACATGGAAGTCGTCACGTCAGATATGTGGACCACTTTTAACACATTTATTAATACATTATAGATTAAATTAACATAACTAAAATTAAGGGTAAATTACATTTTATTCTTTTTATATTTGGTCATATTTTTACTTTGGCTTTTAATTTTTTTTTTCCCCTACTTTTTCCCTTCATATTTCAAGTTGTGTCCACTTTACTCTCTTAAAGTTAATTTATATTGAAAATTCGATAGAAAATGATACATTAACTGTCACGTAGCATAATTTTTTTTTATTCTATATATAATTCACACTTCTAACATAAATTTAAACTTTAATATAACAATATATTTTTTTATTTTATGGGACAGTTATTGTAACATTTTCGATCTAATTTTTAATAGAAATTAACTTTAGTAGTGCAGTGAGAAAAATTTGAAAGGTAAAGCATTAAAATGGGAACAAACAAATTTTAAGAGTCAAAATCAAAAAATGACCAGATATAAAAATAATAAAGTGTTATTTCCCTAAAATTAAAGATTAAAATAACACAGAAAGTAGACTTCGAGAACAAAAATTGCGTTTAGTCCCCTACAAAATAAGAATTGAAACAACAATGCATGTGTTTTGTTTTAATTTTTTGAATTTAATTTTCTGAAAATTCAGTTTTTTGTTTTTCATGTTTTTTTACTTTTAGTGAATATTTTTCAAATTTCAAGTAATTTTTTTTTTACTTTTTTAGATGTATCAAAAAAGTAAAATATTTATGAAAAAATATTTTTAAAAATTAATAAATACATAAAAATATAAAAATATATTGAATTTTTATATATATTTTTTTGTATTTTTCATATTTAGTGAACGTATTTAAAGATTTTTTTCATAAAAATTATATATTTTAAATATATTTATGTTAGGTATATTTTAAAAAAAATTAAAAATTATTTAAAATATTAAAAAAATTAATAAAAATAAAAAGTACAAAAAATAAAAAAATAAAATTTTTAAAAAAGTAAATTCTAAAAATCAAAATCACAGCGAATATTTTTGTCTTTTATGTGATGCTTTGTTTATAAGAATTCGGATCCTCGATTGCACTCCTCTGTTACCTTTCCTGTCGCATTTCAAAACGACGACGTTTTAGATTCTTGTTTATAATGCCAGGTGGCCCTTTTGTTTGACTATTCCAACGTGAATTGAATTAAATTATTGGAGAAAACTCACTACAGGCACATGAGGATTGTCGTTTCTCTTGTTGAATATAATTGGGCTGACAAAAATCTTTGAAAAGATTTGTGTCTTTTGAGGGTGGGTGTGTGTTACTCGTTGGTATAAAATAAAAATTAAAACTTAAAACTTAAAAAATAAATAAAAGATAAAAATCTAGAAAAGAAAATGCCCAAGGATGACAAGGCTATGTTAGTAATTTCACTAGCTATTTATCATACACTCCTTGAAACTCACTAGAGGCACATGAGGATATAATTTCTTAATTAATCAATTAATTAGTATCAATTTAGTAAAAATATCCTTGCATGGTTATTAATTGCCATGAAGAAGACCTCCCTGTACAATGGTTTCTACCCAAATATGAAAAAGGAAGAAAATCCACATTTAATTTCTAAATTAAATTTGTCAAAATTAACTGTTTTCCCCCTCATTCTTTGAACCCAAATTTGCTGTAAAAAAAGAGGAAAATAAATGTAAAGGAAATGCTAATTTTTCTTCTTATAATTTTTTGGGCAAATTAAATAATGTAAATGCTAAATAGTTTTTGAGTATTCTATACAAATTTCTTTGTATATTATTAGATTATAATAGAAGTGGATTTTATATCAAATTTTAAAGTTTCATTATGCCATAATACATATCAAAAAAATTTAAAATATATCCTTCTCTATTTAAAATATAATAGGGAAGAAACAAACAACTGGGAGCCAGAAAGGTGGTTTTATTTGTTATTCATATTAAAATTTTGTTTAAATTATGGATTTGAGTAAAGATTTGAAAAGGGAAAGAAAAAATTGATGAAATGTTAATGAAATATATATATTTCTCTTATAATTCACCCATGATCCAAACATAAAACAAAATCAAACTAAAATAAAGAGAGAATTAAACTCTTCAAGATATATATGGGAAATACCTGGTAAATATACCAAAGAACTCTGCCACTTGAGGTACATGCATCAAATTAGCAACTGTCAACCCCAAGAACAGGGCAAAACCAATTAAATGCCTGTAATATCAAAACAACTATTTACCAATAATAATATGAGAGAATCCAAAAAACAAAAAGAAAGAAAAAGAAAGAGAGAGACAATAAACCCAGAAAAGTCTAGATACATTGTATCAAAATTACTTCCATTGATAAGAAAAATCACAGACCAAATGAATCATTCATAATAGACAGCAAACTCTCCAATCATTTTGATGAGAGTAAAATGATTATTTTATTTTCTAATTTTAGTCCAGTTTTTAAAAGAGTATTATTGTCAATTAAATGAAATTGACAGGATGTGAAAAATTAAAAATAAAATTGATGCAATTTAAAATTCAAATAAACATAATTTGAGTAAAGAAAAATGAAAAAGATCAAAAGTAAAAACTTACGTCCAAACATTGAGAGTCTCATTATGCCATCGGAATATGCTAAAAAGAGCCTCTTTGAGAGGCCAATCGGATCTGTAGTAATTGAGAATGTACTCATTGTCCTTCATGTACTCAGGCAATTCCTCAAACCTCACCAGATCGTATCTCTTTGTAGTCTTGTTTCTCATCCCATGAAGAGCCTTGTTGTTTTTCTTGCTTTTGCTTTTTCTGTTTTTGCTGTTGCTGTTGGTACTGTCTATGCTCAACCCTGCACTTTGATCCATCTCTCTTTTTCTTCCCCTCCAAACAGACCCTTCATTGCTATAATTATTATCGTCATTCATTGTATGTAAAATCAATCAAAACCCAGATGCTGAAGCAGAGAAGAGAGAGTTCTCTCTGTCTCTCTCTCAGTCCGATTGTTTAGGAGAGAGAAACTGGCACCAACAACATCATTTAAAGACTCAACATTTGGTTGAATGCGTAGGAGTACAGTATACAGTTGAGGCCACATGGGGGTGCATTTTGTTAGGTTATCAATAACTTCTTTGTCTCAAAAGTTGTCGTGATCAGGTGGAGGCCGGCATTCAATCTGGTGTCTCCTTCCATTCCTTTTTTTATTTTAATTTTTATAATTTTAACCTTAAAGTTATAACTTTATCTCAATTTCATTTAATTGATTATAACTCATAACAATTCTTAACAAAAAATATACACATAAATGTCATGTGTCACATTTATGTGCATATTTTTCGAGACAAAATTATAAATTTACCAAGCTCAGTAAATTAATCTGAACCAATTTAGTGATAATTTTTCTTAAAAAATATTAATAATATTATCAATTAAATCAAATTGACACAAAATCTAAAATTAAACGTTAAAATGGAGTCAATTAAAAACGTTGAGACTAAAATAACACAAAAAATAAAATATAAAGATCACCGATATAATTTATCCTTTATTTATTTTTTCTTTGAACAGGTGTTGTTATATCTTATTGACTTTGTCATTTGATTTGTCATCATTGTATTGGTTGAATAAGAGAAACAACGCAGTGATACGTAATACCATCAATTAATAATGAATAATCCTATGTAGGAAGAATAAACTCCACTAACCAATTTGTCATATGTGCATAAGAAAAAAATAATAATAAACTACTATTAAATGGTTGTATCATCACTATAATACTATTTATGATTGCATTTATTTTATTTTTTAATTTCATGATTAATATTATAAAAATAATACTATATGTATTAATTGTTATATTAATTAATGTATTAATAAATAATATGGCATAATTGACTCATGTTATATGCATCAATTAGTGCATTAACTAGTGTACCAATTGATGATTTAACATAATTTAAGATATTTTTAGTATTTGTAATTTATTTAATAAGTGCAGTTAATAATAATGTCATAACTAGTATTGGTACACTATTTAATATATTAATTGGTACATGTAGCACCACTCGACATAATTTTAGATGTTTTAGATATTTATAATTTGTATAATAAGTGAGGTTAATAATAATGTCATAACATATATTAATACACTAATTAATATATCAATTGATACATGTAGCACCACTAATATTATAATAATTGTGTTGTTATATCGTATTAATAATTTTTTTTGTCATAATTACATTGATTTTTTTTTGGATAAATAAGTCATATTATAACCAAAAAAGATAGATATACAATGAAGTTCAATACACATCCTTTGTAGGGAGAACAAACATAAACAAAGAAATAAACTACTTTCTCAAAAGAAACAAACTAAACCTATAGACGACAAAAACACCAAACACAACAAAGGATTCAAAATTTCCCTCTAGCATTCTTCAAGTAATGAAGTTTCGCTTTGAGTTTTCTTCTGTTGTTCTCCTTTGTAGTCTCCTCATTAATGGGATCACTTGGAGATGGACCCCCTCTACTTTGTAGGCTCTTTGTTTGATACAACAACTCTTGATTTAATTCTCTATTTCCCAACTCTCCCATATCACATGATTCAAGGACATCAAAAGCATTAGATGTTGATGGGGTGAAACACTGCGTCTCTGCCTCTTTGTTTATCACTGTCGTTGAACCTTGCCCACCATCTCTCTCTTTTTTCTTCACCACTTCCCATTTTGTTGGAACTTGTATGTTAGTCTCCTTGACTCTCCACTCTTGTTTAGAAGATGGAGGGTTCAAGGTCTTTGGCTTCTGTGGACAAAAATTAGTGATATGACCAAAAGTCTTACAACCATCACACTTTTGAGGCTTCCATGGAACCTCAACTTGAATCTCATATGGGTCACCATAACCAAGATTTATTTTGAAAGACTTAGGGATCTCTTTATTTGCTGGCACTTCAATATATATTCTCGCAAACGTAAGTTTGCTTCTCTTGAACGTAGGCTCATCCAAATAAAGAGGAGTTCCCATGATGCTAGCAATGTAACCCAAACCTTCTTCAGTCCAAAGCTCCAAACGAACATTATACAACTTCACCCACAACGGCACACTCGAAAATTCACACTTTGTTAGTTTTAGTCCAGGTTGCCATTTTTTAACAACAATCAATCTAGCCCCAACGTAATAGGGGCCATCTTCCAAAATTTTGTCTATAGCCTCTTCACTTTTTACTTTAAAAATAAAAAACCCATTATCAATGGAGACAACATCCTCAAGCAAATTTCCCCAAAGTTTCGGTGCCAAAGTTTTCACATAATGGAAAGAGAATCTTTTATCAATGAAGTATCCAACCAAAGCATTTTCCCAATGAGAAAAGCCTTTTTTTTTTTAGATCTCTATAGGGACATTGTACATGCCATCTACTAGGTTCTCAATCTTACGGGTACCTATTTTATACTTCATTTTTGACACCTTGTTAATCTCTTCTTTAAGTAAAGAGCTCCAAGCTTGTAGAGGCTTACCTAATATAGCAGTTGTATCACCATCAAGACATTCATCCTTGCCATATTGTGTGTCTTCCATATGTAGTTCAGCTAAATCTTCATTACTACAAGCTTGCACATTTTCAACACTCTTCCGTTGCTTGGTATCAATTACTTTTCTCCTTTGGTCAGCATTGGGTGAGCCAAGTTTCTTTGACATTATCATTTCATTTGCCGCCAGTGGGGAAACAATGACCAATTTTGGCTACTGCTCAAGATCAGTTAGCACTCTAGTTGGTGTATTCCATGCATTAGGTATTTGGTGCTGCTTTGATGATTGCTCAGTTGAAGCTTGCATTTCCACATTCATTTGCAACCGTGGTGTACCAAGATTTCCACACAAACATAGACCGACACAATCACACTCGATTGAGCTATCCTCCGATTCCACATCCCTTAATCCCCTTTTGTTTTCATTTGAGAGCCTTTGCCATGGTCCCACAAAATCTCCAGATATGAGAGATTTGGGGGCTACTCGGATACGTGTAGACCTGCAGGAGAGTACATCAGGCATCTCATCAGTAGATATTTGAGCATCCACCTGATTATCAAACTCCTTCAAGGAGACCTTGGTTGATTTGCACTTAGCAGATTTACATTTTGATTTACTCTTGGCTAATTTGCTCTTAGCTAGTTTGTCCTTCTTCATTGATAGCTTGCTGCCCTCTCTATCTCTCTCTTTGTCCCTCTGTCTCTCTCTCTCTCTTTCTCCTTAATCATCTTGTGACTTCTCAGTGACAGAAGTTCATTTAGGCATTTTGTCGAACAGGTTGAAGGCAAGACAGCAAAGAATCGATTTTTCAAAGCTTTAGTGTATCAGTTCATGCCAAATGGGAGCTTGGAGAAGACGTGTATAGCTACAAGATGTGTACAACTACCTCTCTATATGGAAGCTTCAACCTAAACAATCTGGGTGGGGCACAACAGCCAACAATCATGAACAAAAGCTTCTCAGCCTTGAGCAATGGCAAGAGAGAGATAGAGCCTAGTCTTTCTTTAACGAGCAAGAGTGGGTGCGTGAAGCAAGATCAGCTATAATTACATTGATTAGATGAGTCTTACCATTCATATGCATAGTCAATGCGTCAGTATTTGTGTATGCACGTGGGCCTACCACATTTAATAAAAGTTATAATCCATTACGCTATATGAAAAGTCACATTAAAAAGTGAAATATTTAGGTGATGCATAGTATCCCTCTTGCAAAAATTATTCAATGCTACTTAATGTGTTAATTTATGTTTTGAATATTATAATTTTATTGTTGTAAGCCCTCACGGATTTGGCGTGTTTAGGATATTGAGGCCAATCCATTTGAGTTGATCACTTTACTTTGTTATAGCTTTCCCTATATATCTTGGAACCTTATGGTCATGGGAGAATTAGAGCTTAGGCTTAACCACCCCGCCACAAGTTTGCTTAACTAGCGATAAATTTCTTACTTTCATACTATTGTTGTACACCTTGAAGTATGTCCATCTCTTCCTTGAAGTAACTTAATGATAGGAAAGAGGTAGGTAGAATAGTCTTGTTTTTCATTGTGTTTAGTAAAGTCGTTATGCTTAGTAAAGCCTTTTCAAATTGCTTCTAAGATCATCATGCAACAAATTTGTGATAGTTGATGATTTGTGAAACAAACCTACTCTCTCCTTGAAAATCTTCATGACATGAGGGAGCAAGAAGGATGAACATCCTTTGAAAACCCTTTGTTTTGCTCTGTTTCAGTTCTGTCGCAGTAGGTGTTTTGCCATAAATAATGGTCGACCAACCATAATTTTGTACGGCCGACCAGTTCATGATGCCGGTCGGCCACCCCTTTTGTACGACAATGGTAGTATTTTAGATAAGCATAGCAGATCCTAATGCCAAAACAAAACTATTTTCTGATTGCGAACAAGGCAATTGCTGGTAGCAAGCATAGAGGTTTCTGGAGGATGTTTCGCTTGTGCGCATATGATTCCCTACCGCTCATTGAATTCGTTAGATTAGTCGCTTTTGAGATTCGTATTTTGTAATAATTAGTTAATTAGTTAATTCATTTGTATTTGCAATAATTAGTTAATTAGGACATTTGGACCCTCTTGTGCGAGGACAAATTTGTAACATTTGATGTATGTCTTCCAACCCCAATTTCTTCATCCCTTTTATTTACATGCATACCATAGTTGTACAAAGCATCACATTTTTGTTTCCTTCATTCCCATGCCTTGCATTCATTTTTAGCACGCATTAAAGTTTGGCTCATCATATATATTATTTTTACTACTTCCTAAATGATTATGTGCGCTACCTCATGTTTTGAGTTGCTTCACATGTCATATTAGTAGCCAAATTTAATAATTGCATTTTGTATGTGTTGCATTAGTCATGTGCATTTTTAAGATCACACATTTTGCTAACTATCTTCTTTTCTTAGACTTGCCTCGTTTGAGTACTAGATGAGCAGTTTTGCATTAGCATATTTCATGTGTGTTTGTATTTTCATGTCAAGCATACTACCATGAGGTTACTCACTTAATTGAAATATCTCTATGAATGCCTGTGGATGAATGCTATTTCACTTAAATTGGAATGACTTTGATTATTGTACATATGAGCTCACTTTTCTTTTGAGTTGCATATATTCAAAAACTCTTTTCAAGAAAGCATGAAATCAAAACATTCCAAAGTAGGTGACATGGTCTATACTTGTTTGCTTCACATAGTAATGTTAGTATATTAATGATCAGAACATGAACATATAATGTCCATAAAATGGACTTCATGACTTAGAAGAGGTCGATCTTTGATCGGGTGAGTGGGGTGCTCAATTTATAACATTCCCCTCTCATACCTAAGTTCTCGAACCAAGACAACTTTGGTTATGACAGAAAAGTTACCTTTGGCACGAGTCACGGGTTTCCTAAATTTTTTAAAAATATTTAGGTGGCGACTCTGAAATCTGGTAATGCAGTCCATTTTTGGCATCTCTGATGATTAATGGATTTTTTAAGATTTGTCGGATTTGAACTCTCATTTATTTTTCTGTTTTACATTGCACTTGTGAAACTAGATTCAGAACCACGGGAGTCCGAACTGTAGGGCAATCGCGTCCGAGGAGGCTATACCCCTTTGAGAAGCGCGAAAAACCAGCTACACCTTCCACCATCAAAAGTGAGAATTTTGACCCGAACTTGAACGGGGAGGCAATAACCCTAGAACTAGACCTCGTGGAAGAATGAAAGAGAGAGCGCTAATTCATATCACCTCATACCAGCAAGAACTGTCTAGGAAATATAATAAGACAGTGCATCCAAGGCAATTCAAAGTTGGAGATTGGGTTCTATGCAAAGTCATGGGGAACACTTTGGCACCCAGTGATGGCAAATTGGGACCTAACTGAGAGGGACCATACAAGGTGATGGGGTTAGCAGGGAAAGGAACTTACCACTTGGAAGATATAGATGGAAAAGATATCCCAAGGCCATGGAATATGGCCAATTTGAAGTTATTCTATTTTTAGTTTCAGCTATTGTAATTTTTTCTTTTTGGTCAGCATTAATGAAATAAATACAATTTTTTATTCAAACTTTTATCGTGTTGTAGTTTTGCTATGCTTGTATTGCTTCAGTCTGAGATCCGAAGTCTTTGCCCGACTAATTTAGCTTGGCAAAGTGGATTAGCAGGATTGACTAACTCCTTTGGAATCTTTGCCCGGCTGGTTAGCTCAGCAAAGTGGGTTGGCAGGATTGACAAATTCCTTTGGAATCTTTGCTCGGCTGGTTAGCTCGGCAAAGTGGGTTGGCAGGATTAACCAACTTTTTTTTGGAATCTTTACTTAGCTGGTTAGCTCGACAAAGTGGGTTGGCAGGATTAGCCAACTCTTTTTTGGAAGCTTTGCCTGGCTGTTTGGCTTGGCAAAGTGGCTTGGCAGGATTGACCAACTTTTTTTTGAAATCTTTGACCAGTTAATTAGCACGGCAAAGTGGGTTGGCAGGATTGACCAACTTTTTCAATTCGTTGATTGAGTTGGTTACCTCGGCAAAGCAAGCATTCAAACTTGATCGAAATACCAAAATACAACAAGCGTGCAAAATTTATAATTTTCATTAATGCAAAAGTTAATTACAAAAGTGGGGCACGCAGCCCGGTTGCACAAAAAAAGTAAAGAAGAAAAAGAAAGAGAAGCAAAAGCAAAATAGAAACAATACATCTTGGTCACATCGCAAGATCATCTAGCTCAATCAAGGCACCAATTCCATCTAGATCCAGTGCGGCGTCAGCAATATCTCCAATGGGCAGATCGACTGCTTTTTCTCTTATGATGACGCTTGGCTGAGTCTGGCTTGGCACTTTTGGTCGAACTGTAGAAGTTGGCTGGCTGGTTAGGTCAATAGCATCCAAGGCAGGCACGTCGATGGTCGTGTCTTCTTCATCCACCTCCAATAGTTTTTATTGAACGGCGCTGGCATACGTCGCCATGTAGATTGGGATGAAGTGAGGAGGTGGATTCAAAAAGACCTTCTAGTTAGGTGCCTGACTGAGTTTCTCTACTACAGCCTTCCAATCACCCTTGAAGAAGATATCTTTGCCTCGTATTGTTGGACATAAGCTTGCTCGCCTTAGGCATAGCCTCAGTCCTTGGCACCCTCCATCTTCTTCTCCAACACTTTTATTTTGGCTTCGTGGCATCCTTGAGCTTCTTGAGCTCATGCAAATATCTGTTCTTTTTGTCAGCCAAAGCCTTTTTTTATCCTCCGAAGTCGTGTGTACTTGCTTGGCCAATTGGTCTTGCTTGGTGCCTACCTCGGCTAATTTTGCCTTCAGCTCGGTTAGCTTAGCATCTTTGGTAGCATTATCCGCAATGGCTACTTTCGCAGCCCTCCTCTAGTCAAGCACGCGCTAGTATGCTACTTAATTCTTTTGCATGGCCTACAAAGCAAATTAGAGGTTAGAAAGACCGAACAAAAATATTGTGAGAAAAAAAATGAGTAAAGATGTGGCACTCACCAAAACAAGGGACTTTGTTGCCAACTGGATTACCTTCAGCTCGGTCAACTGCTCATGCATCTCCATGTCGGTAGAAAGGCAGAGGCTCTTAGCCAGATTGAAGGCCAAATTGTAGTCCATATCAGCATAGACCGAGTCCGCAGTAGTCACAGCTTAGCCCTTGTACGTCAAAGCTGGTGCCCATGTTGGGAAGGGTGATGGGGTGTCTCGCTCGTTCCACCTTCCACCCAAAGGCATTTCGCAGTAAGGTAGATCGGTGGTATGTTGCTCAAAGTTTGCTTTATCCACCAAACGTTGCTCCGTGGATGTGGTTCGGGCCTTTTTGCTAGGCCAAGACAAGAAAGCCCTAGTTGTGGACAAGCAACCATGACCGACCTCTTCTGTTTGGTAGGGTGCTATTCGGTTGGGACATCGATAGGCACCATGGAGGTATACTTGGTGATGAGGACTCGCACTGCTCTCTTTTTTGCCATGTCTTGCTTCTCAGTCAAGGAAATTAAATTGATCTCGGGTAGGCTGGGATCTGGTTCAAGTGACGGCTCTAAGAGAAAGTCTATTACTTTACTCTTTCGTTTGCCATTGTAACGATAGGTCGATTCAAAATTGAACAAATTGGTCCAATCCCTTTGGCGGTATCTCAGTGTAGCGCAGAGAGCATCTTGGTTTGCATATGCATACCTGCCTTTTAGAAGGTTCATATCTACAAAATAAGAGAATGGTTAGCTCGACATTGGGCGTTAAATTTACTAAAATTAAAGAAGTAAAACCGTGCTACTTATACCAGCCGTCCCCTTGTTGTGGCTAATCTCGTAGCCTGGTACCAGGGCCTCTTGGTCCTCATAATTTCCAGAGACCCAAAGAAAGTCATTGTCATGCAAGTCTTTATCTGGTGTTCTCTTGATGATTTTCTCTCGGCCCCCTTTTACCTTCAGGTAGTCGCACCAGCTATCGTCGCACTGACCGAGAGAATATTGGTGGAGTAGCTCGGCCAGTCTTAGATTGAGACCTAGGCGATGGTTAGTTCGATTATACCGTTGATGATTTGGTAGGAGTTGGTAGAAAGTTGGGTTGGGAAAAGCCTAGTCTACCTAAGGAACTCGCAAATTAGTGGCTGGACCAAGAAGTGCAGCCCTCCTTCAACAATGGATATCACAGTAATAAGGCAAAACCCAGTGTTTTCCTAAGGGATTGTATCTTGTTCAGCTAAAGATAGATGCACATCATTGAGAATGTTGTACTCTTGGCAAAATTCAGTTATGGCGCTAGGAGAGCTAATTAAGAAACAATATTTGCCTATGGGCGTGATGTGTTAAGTTTACAACTTAGCAGTTTTGCTCGGCTTAACAGCATGGTGGCAAACTGACGTGTGTTTGTTTAGCTGAATGGCGTCACCAAGGGGCAATTGTGATGATATGCCTGACAAAGCCTAATTGAGTCTACACAATCGAAAAAGAGTTGTGTTATGCTCAAGTGATTGACCGAGCTAAGATAGCTGTGTAGACTGGAATGATTAAAAGTTTTAGGCAGGTGACTTGGGAGGAACGAAGTGCAAATGTTTTAGCTTGATCATTGAGCTGGAGGTGTTATGCCGGCCTCACATGCGTGCAACGAGCTAACTTTGTTCGAGGTGTGTGCAAGATTTTAACTTGGCCATGGAAACGAGCAAGGTTTTAGCTCGGTCCTAGCCAGGGTGCATGGTTTCAGCTCAGCTGTGATGTCGGGCTAAATCTTAGTTCAGTGGGTTGCACTAAGGGCATTGCAAACAAGATGTTTGCTCAATTCTAATGTGGTTTTGGATCAAAATTGCAGTTCCTGATTGGTTTTAGTCCCAGGCGTTCGGTGTTCATCTTGGTAGATGGAATCCTAGTTCTAGAATTCATTTTTATCTAAACTTCAATGGTATTAAGTACTAAGAGTGGATTTATGTACTAAAATGCTAGTCATAGACGTGAATAATGGTGTCACGAATTAAAAAATGCCAAAAACATTGAAGAGCTCGAGAACTTATGGATTTGAGGGACGAGTCAGGTTCTAACCGGTAGTACTCCATCATCAACTGATTGCAAGTTCACTGCTAAACCGAAGCTGCTTCGATTAAGTGCAGAAATAGAAGGAGCGTGGAGATTGGGGCTCTGGTTTTTAGAATAGCAAATAGTAGAAGATGAACAGTGGAGGTTGAAATGGCATTTACAGTGTATATATATGTGCATAAGGAAAAAAGGTGGGACATTTCAAATTTTTGGCCAAGTGCGTGGCGACTGTGTTAGCACACTGACACAATGGTAGCTAGTTATGTGTCCTAGAGAGGACATCGTGTCAACATAGTAGAAAAACGTGATGTACAGCTGACTAGATTGCGTTAGACTAAAAGACTGATGACCGAACTGGAACAGCGTAGCTTGGCTTGATAGGATAATCCCAATCGTGCAAGGCAAATGGAATTAAGGAGCAATTGAGATGGTAATTTGTGTAGCCAAATTGGGCTGAGCTAAGTAGAAAAGGCCATGTGGTTTGGGTCGAGCCAAGTGGAAGAATTAATTTGGTAGTAGGCCGAGCAGTCGATAGGCCGGTCAAAGACAGTTTCCTGGATTAAGGAAAGCCCAGCATTAGCCGAGCTATAGTAGAAGGATAGTTGCTGTGTGCTACGTAGGCCTAAGACAATAGTGTGGGTTGTTCGGTGTTGTCGGTGGCATGCATAGTAACAGTAGCTCGGTTCAGTGCATTGACCGAGCTAAGAGTTGAATCATCACACTTGGTTTGTAGTGGGGAGGGTGTCAAAGGATAAGCGTTATCCTTAGGAATGAGATTCCTAGAAGGACTTTACTACGTAGAGTTAAAGTCCTAATAAGATTATGTTGTGTGGAGTCTACAAATGCTCATGCCTAACTCTAATCCAGGTATGTCAATTCATACTCCCGAATTCATAGCTTGTTTCCTCTTTAGTCTATTTGCTAACTTAGGTATCGGAGAGTTTTCGGCATACACCCCCCAGCTAGCTCACGTTTGTGATTTCAAGTGTTACAACGAAGTTTAGAGAAACGCAAGCTTGATCAATAAGATTATACGAGTGAAAGTTATTTCGTGCTCGTGTACATACTAAATCAATTTTATTTTTTTTTCATTTATGTTTTTTGTGTTTTAGAAAACAAAAATAAACTTTTGAATGTTTCTTAAAACATTAGTTATTTTCTTGAAAATTTCCAAAAGATAATAATAATGAAAACACGACCAAGTGGGTTTTAACAAATTTCAAAATTATTTGGGTGATATGTTGGATTAGGATTCTCTATTCCTAAAATCTCTATCCTCCTGCCTCCAATTGGTCTTCCAACTACAAGACATGTTATGAATCTCAAAATATATGAGTCTCGAGAAGTTACTGTGTGAGTGAGAGTGCATTAAAAATAGGAAGAGAGAAATTTTGAATACAACATCTTAGTATCGAATAATCTTTCCTCCTGTGTCCAATTGGTCTTTCAGCTACAAGACATGTTATGAATCTCAAAATATATGAGTCTCGAGAAGTTACTATGTGAGTGAGAGTGCATTAAAAATAGGAAGAGAGAAATTTTGAAGACAAAATCTTAGTATCGAATAATCTTCAAGGTTTACAGTCCGATTCAAACATGTTCCAAGAATGATTGCATGGTCACAAATGAGCAATTATGTTATATAAACTAACAAATATTATAAACTTTTCTTCTTTGTTGACATGTCATACTTAAAAAAATAAATTGACATCTAAAATAATACCCACTTTAATAATGTGATAAGCATCATATCAATAAATAAATAAATAAATAAAATTTTGATTTATTAATTTGTTGAACTTTTCTTTTGCAGGAATGTGGACAGTAGCCTTTCCCCCAAGTCACTATCCCCCAATTCAGACAACATGTTCCAAGAGTTTGAGTCTTAATTGGGTACTTGTAGTTGCCAACTTGCCAAGTTTTTCTCATTTTTTGGTTGGGGAAGCTCAGCTAATTGTAAGTTTGTATGTTTGATTTTTTTAATCATGGGGTCAGCAAACCCTACCTGTGGGGTCAGGGCAGGTGAGCAACCAGTAGGCTGTTCTAATATTTAATTATTTTCTGATTAATGCTTTGGTTGCCGTTACTAAGCAACTTCAAATTCAAACCTAACTACAAACACAAAATTAATTCTCTTGCTAATGTTGTGACTGGTCACGAGAAATCAGAAATCAACACTAAATCTTAAAAAGGTGAGTTACATTGATCCCTTTTACTGTTCGAAAAAAATATAATAAATTTTCTAATTTTAATATAATTATATTAGCATCTCTTTCAATATGATTAAATTAATTTAAATTAATATAAATAGTATGAAAATATAAAAATATAAAAATAAAATTTACATTTCATTATAAAAGATGTTATAACATCATTTTTTTATTCATATAACTAACGGATTGCTAATGAAGATGAGAATTTTTTTTTTTCCTTTTTTTTTCAGGATGATGAAGATGAGATTAATGTTATGTTTAGTGGGGGGATTTACGAAGGAATTTGAAAAAAGAAAAGGAAAATAAGTATGAAACTATGTGAAATGTAGGTATACTTTATTCATATTTCATCTATATTTTTCTTTCTATTTTCAAATTCCTTCCCAAATCTCCAAACCAAACACAACATAAATATTATTTGAATTAAATTTTATTTAATATAATTATGCCAAACTTACAAGATTTATTATATTTTTTTTAAATCTCAGTGAAGATTAGTGTAATTTACCAATCTTAAAGTTAGGCAAATATCAATTGTATTTTAATCTTGCTATTGCAGGCGAATATTGCCTTTATCATTGTTGATCAAACATCGTGCACATATGGTTCTATTGTACTACCAATTTTCAAGTTTTGGAAAAAGCTGGTCTTCAATGACCTTCTTGTTTTAAAATTGTTAGAAAATGACCATTACTTGACATTGCAAATCACATTATATTAAGTTTTTTTTTTTATTCTTTTATTTATTTATTTTTTTTTTTAGTTTTTTGAACAGAGGAAAATATATAAATAGATGCTTTCTCTTCTTTCTAATGATGCATTGGCTGCTCTTTGAAAATGAAATCTTTCATTCACCGAAGAAATTAAAAGAGTACAAATAATAATAAAAAATAACCAATTTATTTATTTATTTTTTTGGGTGCATTGAATGCAATTTACAAGTAAACCAAAAATATCAAGGAGGTTTTCACACATAGTTTCTTGGGTAAATTACATTTACTTCCATGAGGTTTCTGATAATTACATGAATTTTTTTTTTCCTGTGATTTCAATAATTACACCAATTTTCTTTACTTTAGAAACTATTATCAATGTTTTCCCAATCTACTAAGTTTATACAAACGACTTTACTTTGGTGTGAAAATGACTATATTATCTTTGATTTGTACTTGAAAAAACGAAAATACCCATAAACTAAGAAGTCTCATTCAGTATCAACTTGGGTAAATTACATTTATCTCTTCTGAGATTTTGCATATATATTATCAAAGACTCGTACATATTTTAGCATTACTTAATAAAATTTTTAAAATTTATACAATATTAAATAAAATTCTTAAATTGTTAAAACATTATTAAAAAATTTAATGGAAAAAAAACTTAATTTTCATTGATAAAATACTTAAAAAATAAAGAATCTCTCTAAAATTAATGTTAGATAGCATCCTAATAATTTAATATAAGACTTATTTCATACTACATAAACAACATAAAATTTATCATTTTAAGTAATGCATTTATTATTTGAATTTTTTTTTTAAAGTTGAAATAAATGGATTTATATTTTTCCTGACAATTTGCATTACTTATTTATTCATATATATAAAAAAATTATTATTTTACCTTTTCTCAATCATATATTATTTTTAAATTTTGATCTTTATCTGAGTCATTAATAGTCAATGTATATTAAAAAAAAAAGCAAGTTAATATTTTTTACATGATTAAAAAAATTAAAAATAAATATAAAAGTAAAAAAAATCTTACCTTCCTTGAGATTTTTGACAATTAAACCAAACTCATTCATTATCAACATTAATCTTAACCTTAAATGCACTAAATTTAATTTACCCTATTAAATATATGTAAAATTATTATTCATTTTTCATAATTTTTTCAAAATATAAATGGAATTTCTTGACTATATTTTTTTTCCACAACAAGTTTTAGAACTTTTATAAACAAAAAATCAAATAAAAATTTAACCATTAATGAAGGTAAGAAATTAATTTTAAGATTTAATTTAATAAAAATATTTTAAATGAGATAAAAAAAGATGGATAAATAGATTTTAAGCATCATAAATACCAAATTAAGAGTATTTCATTTTTCTCAAATAATTTCTCTATTCAAATAAAAATTAATTTTAATTTTATGTGTAAGAAATGACAAATTTTTTGAATTTTATTCTCAAATGATTTCTTGATCTTTCATTCACTATCAACTAATTTCAATTTATTGTGAGGCAATTAGTTTTTTTCTCCTATATTTAATTTTTTTAATTTTTTTAATCATGTAAGAAATATTAACATGCATTTTTTAAAATATGTATTGACTGCAAATTTAATAACTCAAAGATAAAAATTAAAATTTGAAAATAATATATGATTGAGAAAAGATAAAATAATAATTTTTTACATATGATTAAATAAGTAATGCAAATTACAAGAAAAAAATAAATCCATTTGTTTCAGCTTTAAAAAAATTCAAATAATAAATGCATTACTTAAAATGATAAATGTTACGTTGTTTATGTAGTGTGGAATAAATTTTATATTAAATTATTAGGATGCTATCTAATATTAATTTTAGAGACTATTTATTTTTAAATATTTTATTAATGAAAATTAAGTTTTTTTCCCATTAATTTAAGGGTTTTATTTAATATTGCATGAAATTTAAGATTTTTATTAAATAATACTAAAATATGTATGGGCCTTTGATAATATATATGTAAAATCTCAGGAGATGTGAGTGAAATTTTTTATTTGAATAGATAAGGTAACTAATGGATAATTTCGTCATCTTTTTATATTATAACTTATGACATCAGTATGACATTAGCATGACATTAGTAAATTCCGTTAACTTAACAAAAGGTAACAGTGAGAAAATTTTGATAATAACTTCAAAAGTAATGGAGATTAATGTAATTATTGAAATTATAAGAGAAATCCTTATAATTGTCAGAAATCTTAGAAAAAGTAAGTATAATTTACCCTAGTTTCTTTGGCTTGATCACCTTTTTAAAAAACTAGTGTACGGCTAAACTTAGGGAAAGAAAGTTAAAAAAGTCCACTTTTTTCTTTTTTTTTTTTTTTTGATTCACAAATCATCTTCTCTTTTATTTTTTTTTTTCCACATCTTTTTTATGAAAAGTCAAAAAGTAAACTTATTTAGAACATCCCAAACAACCCTTTAGTTTTCAAATTAGGTTAAAACATGTTTCATAATAACTTTTGCCTCTTTTAAATCATGATTATTAATCATGTTATTAATAATAAAAGAAAATACACATACATATATAATTTTAGATTTAAAAAACCTTAAGAGCCAGTTCTAAAAAATTAAGTTGAAATTTGAGAGTTTGAGAGTTTTGTTGCATCGTTTAAAATGATAGGCTACATAAGGCCTTCACAAGACTAACCACATCATTGGTATCACTCGTCATATATAAATTTATTATTAGATTAACAATACCATATTATCAATATCATGGTAATAATAAATTTTTATATCCACCTTGTACCTCGGCCACACTACTAGGACCACATCAACATGATGTCCATTGCTTATTAATACTCTGTTTCCCATCACCCAAAATAAATAAATAAAAATACTTTGCTTAGATTTTGAATTATATTAAGTAAACAAAGAAAGGAAAATATTTTCAAAAAAAGTAAAGTGAAATTTATTTATTTATTTATTTTTTCGGTTGGTTGGCAAAATGAGAAGAAAAATAGAGGGATGCTAAGGGTATCTCCAATGCAACTGACATTTGAGCTACTATTGCTATAATATAACAGTTTGGTTAAAAACCATAATTTCAATGCAGTGTCATTCAAGCTGCCAAATTTTAACATTGTTATACCGTGTGTTAAATTTGGTATAAGGTTTGACATATTGCTAATTCTACCACACCAAGTATAAAGTGAATATGGAAAGAAAAGTGATTCCGTCAAAATATAACATTTGTGCATTGGAGTACTGTGATAACCACACCATGCGTATCATAATTGCATTTATTTAATTATATAGAATTTAAATTTTAGTTATGTGCTTTGTGCTTAATTTGTATGTATCTGTCTGATCTGTGAAGTATCTGTTCTGAATTATGTTCTGAATTAGAAATTGAAGCCTAGATGAGTTCAGAAATTGAAAATTGGCGAGTTTAATTAGTTCGATATGATATTTAGAGCCTTTTGGAAAGTTTAATTAAAATTTGATTCAATTTCGTAAAAATAAGTTTTATTTAATTAGTCTTAAGTCTTAACTAATTAACGTAATGTTTAATTAACACTTTAAACTAATCCAACATATATATATATAAGCCATACGAAGAGAATGAACTCATTTTTGTATCACTTGTGCTGAAGAAGCACTTAGAGAGAGAGAGAGAGAGAGAGAGAGAGGCTTGATTTTGTAGAATTGAAAGGAGAAGCTTAAGATTTTGCAAGAATTCATCAAGTTAAAGATAGGGTGTGAAATTGAAGCCTAATTCATACAGATAATCCATCCATCTAATGTATTCATGAAATATTTGAGATCAATTGCATGTAATTTGAAAAAATTTGCTTAAAGATGATGAGAATTGAGTTAGACATACATGCATGCATAATTATGTCATGTTTCATCATTTTGACCATGAATTCTATCATCTTTGTAGAATTTGGGAGTGGAATTGCACATGCATCATTGATTTTTAAAGTTTTGAAGGTTTTACTTTATTAATTGTGGGAGCCGAATAAGTAGAAGAGTCGGAAGACACGTACCCCAGAAATTAGATATTATTCGACTACATATTGCGTAACTAGGACGTCGAATGCGTTAGTAAAGCCGAATAGACGGAGGTCAGTAGCTCCGAATAAATATAAGGTGAATGGGATAAAAGTAGGCTCAGGCCGCGAGGCCCAAAAAGCAAGTATAAATACGAGAACCACAAATTTAGAAAGGTATGTAAGAATCACTTCACAAAACTTAGAAAACAAGCTATCCTGCGTGTCTAAACTAACTTGTCCATCGGAGTGCTAATCTCAGCACCCCCGACCGGAGTGTGTATCTTTTCAGGTGACTAGTTGAGGATCACTAGCATCTCCTAAGATCTGAAGAGTATTTCCAATCTACTTATCCACAATTGGCACCGTCTGTGGGAATACTCAACTACATCCATGGAAGACGTAACCGAAGATCCTCCAGTAGCCACCGATGAGACCGCACAGAGAGGTGATCTCATTCCAGTAAACTCGCTTGAACCAAAAACCATCGCAACAAGACTTGCCTCGGACCTCCGCTCATCTTCAAACCGAACACAAACGAAAATACAAGCAACCATGGCTCAAGCTAGGCAAACCAAACAGAGGTTGGACAATATCATCGCTGAGAACGAACGCCTCCATTGCGATCTGGCCTCGGCAATAGCAAAATCCAAACAAACGGTGCGCCAGGCTTCTGAGTGACCTCCGAGGGCAGATGATCAACGATCTCGGGTCCGACAGCAAGAAACTGACGGCTGCTATGCCTCAACGGATCATCTTGAGGAGTTGGCAAAGGACGAACGTCTCCACCAATGCATCCGGAAGAGTGTGGTTGAAACACCTGCCCCTCCGCATGATGCACTTCCCCTCAACACCGTCCACATGATATACAGCCTACTAGCAGCCCCGGCCGTGCATGCGATCCAATCGCATCCAGGCCCCCAACAGCAACTCACGCCAGCAAAGCAGCCCTGAGAAACGCCAAGTATCACCATTGACGATTCTGATCTGAACGGTGTAACGCTCCTTCACATCGATCCGTTGGTTGTGGAGCTGCGCATAAACCGGTTCACCATCGAACGCGTTCTTATCGACCAGGGCAGTACCTCGGAGGTTATGTATTATAAAACCTTCACCAAACTTGGCTTTACCGAGTCAGACCTGACTCCGGCCCCTTATCTACTATTTGGCTTCAATGCCACTCCAGAGTACCCCTTGGGAAAGATCAGCTTACCCGTTCGAGCAGGCTCCAGAATGGTGGATGTGGAGTTCTTGGTCGTCCAGCTGCCTTCACCATACAATCTCATCATGGAGCGATCGTGGTTGCATACATTGCAGGCCGTCCCAAGCACCTATCATCAACTGCTACGTTTCCCAACATAACACGGCATTGAGCAAATCCGCGGATCCCAAAAATCGGCACAAGCATGTTATCTCTTTGCCGCCAGAACGCCAAAGGAACTGCAAGTAAACTCCATTGAGGTGCCGAATCGGAAGATCCTGGATGACGTTGGGCGGTGTCCAAATGAGAAGGCCACGGAAGATTTAGACCGAGTTGACATTGATGGAAGCCTAGAAAAGTTCTTCATGATTGGCGCCTCTCTGAATCAGGCCGACAGGCATCAGCTGATCTCTTTCTTGCTCAACAACCTTGACGCCTTTGCGTGGACTCCGTATGAAATGTCGGGAATAGACCCGACAATTTCACAGCACCATCTGAATGTCGATCCGAAATGTAAGCCGATCATTCAGAAAGGCTGATGGTCAGCCGCAAAACACACTGCTGCCGTTGTTGAGGAGGTAGACAGACTGCTTGACACCGGGGCAATTAGAGAAGTCACTTACCTTACGTGGCTCTCCAATACAGTGGCGGTGAAGAAGAAAAATGGGACTTGGCGAGTGTGCGTTGACTTCCCGGATCTGAACAAAGCTTGCCCCAAGGATTGTTTTCCTCTACCTAGAATCGACCAGCTTGTCAACGCGACGGCACGTCATCAATGCATGAGCTTCCTCGATGCTTACAGAGGCTATCATCAAATCGCTATGCATCCGGATGACCAGGACAAAACTGCCTTCCTCACCCTAAGAGGAACCTATTGCTACAAAGTTATGCCCTTTGGGCTGAAGAATGCAGGGCCAACCTACCAAAGATTGGTCACTGCCAAGTTCAAAGAGCAACTTGGCCACACTATGGAAGTATACATCGATGATATGGTGGTCAAGTCCAAAGAAGAACATAATCATATAGCTGATCTAGAAAAGACATTCAGCATCTTACGCAAATACAGAATGAAACTGAACGCTTCCAAGTGTGTGTTCGAAATCAGCTTTGGCAAATTCCTGGGTTACATCGTCAATCACCGAGGAATCGAAGCCAACCTGAGGCAAGTCACAGCAATCTTGGAACTCGGCTCCCCCCATTCAGTAAAAGAAGTCCAAAAGTTGATAGGGATGGCCGCTGCACTTAACAGGTTCATCAGCCGGTCAATAGATCGCTGCCGACAATTCTTTCAGACACTACGGTAGGGTAAGGCTTTTGAATGGTCCGCCGAATGCGAATCAGCCTTCAACGGACTCAAGACGTACCTCCACTCAGTACCTCTCTTGACAACACTCGCCGCTGGTGACCCGCTCATCCTATATCTGGCAATTTCCGATAGGGCCGTCAGTGCCATACTGTTAAAAGATGAGGAGGGGGAGTAACGACCAGTGTATTATGTGAGCAAGGCAATGGTTGATGCTGAAACACGCTACCTTCCGCTGGAAAAACTCATCCTAGCCCTAGTCATAGCGGCAAGAAAACTGATGCATTACTTCTAGGGATATAGCATTGGGGTGTTAACAGATTATCCCCTCCGATCAGTACTACGGTGTGCAGACGCATCGGGACGTGTTTCAAAATGGGCTCTTGAACTCGGCCAATACGACATTCAATTTTTACCAAAAACTGCAATCAAGGGGCAGGTGTTGGCCGACTTTGTTGCCGAATTCACCGGCGAGCTTGCCAACCTCAAACCTAATGAAGTTCGACCAAAGGCTGAAGTTCTACCAAAGCCGAACTGGAGAATTTATGTCGGGGATATTTGGCAATTATACTATGATGGATCATCTAACCAAAGGGGCAGTGGCGCCGAAGTTGTAATCATGTCTCCAGACAGCGTAGTAATTGAGCAGGCCATCAAGCTTGGCTTCGAAGCATCAAATAACGAAGCCGAATACGAAGCCCTTCTAGCCAGTCTACGGAATGCGCACCTTCTTGGCGCACGGCGTCTGCTTGTGTTTTGTGATTCAAAGTTGGCAATCAATCAGCTAAAGGGGGGAGTACGCGGCAAGAAACGACCATATGGCGGCCTACATGAAAACGGCCAATTCCTTGCTGGCAAAATTTGGCCATCATGAACTAAACCAAATAACATACGACTAGAACACACACGCAAATGCCTTGGCATGCCTAGCCTCCGCCATCAATTCTGAGATTAAATGGACCATCAAAGTAGGCTTCGTCCCGGAGCCGAGTATTGGCCCTTCGGAGGAAATCCACGTCAATGTTATAGAATCCGCACCAAGCTGGATGGACGCCATTGCTGCATTCCTCTCTTTTGAACAACTCCCAGAGGACAAAAAAGAAGCACACAAGCTGCGAAATAAAGCCCTGCAATACTATTTGGATCCGCAAGGAGGGCTTTACAAAAAGTCCCTCTCTGGTCCATATTTGGAATGCGTGCACCCCGACAAAGTGGAGGAGCTTCTGACAGAGATACATGAGGGCAGTTGCGGTATCCATTCTGGCGGACGCTCCCTGGCCCATCGAGCTATAACGCAGGGGTATTATTGGCCGACAATGAGAGCTGACGCGGAGAGCTATGTAAAAAAGTGTGAACAGTGCCAAAAGTTCTCCCCATTAACCCATCTGCCTGCCAAAGAGTTGAACTCTATCACTAGCCCCTGGCCGTTTGCACAGTGGGGACTTGATATCGTAGGGCCATTGCCCAGGGCCCCAGGGAACAAGCGATTCTTAATCGTCGTTACAGACTACTTCACAAAATGTGTTGAAACGGAGGCCCTAACACATATACGAGATGCCGACATTAAACGCTTTGTATGGAGAAACATCATAACACGATTCGACATTCCGAGAGCTCTCATCTTAGACAATGGCACCCAGTTCGATTGTGGCGTATACCGAGAGTTATGCAGCAAATATGGCATTCGGCCTTACTTCTCGACACCGGCCTACCCCCAAAGCAATGGTCAAGCCGAAGCCTCTAACAAATCCATCTTGGACAGCATCAAAAAGAGGCTGGAAAAAGATAAAGGCAAATGGGTCGAAGAATTGCCGAGTGTATTGTGGGCCCATCGTACTACGCCGAGGAGATCCACTTGAGAAACGCCGTTTGCTCTATGCTTTGGAACCCAGGCAATCTTACCCCTGGAAATCGGCCTCCCAACTCTGAAATCGCAAGTTTTTGACATAGGCCAAAACGACATGATGCTTGCCCTAGATCTGATTCTAATCGAAGAACGAAGAGACCACGCCCTGGCATCCATGGCACGCTATCAGTAGCAGCTCGCCAAGTCGTATAATCAGCGAGTTCAGTTGCGCCAATACACGCCAGGAGAGCTTGTCCTAAAGAAGGTACTTCCAGCTGACCGGAGACCGGCCGATGGAAAATTGGGTCCAAACTGGGACGGCCCCTATCAAATTGAATCCATCGCAGGAACAGGGGCATATCGGCTCTCAGACATGTCAGAAAGAAGCTTGCCAAGGCCTTGGAATTCTACACATTTACGTAAATTCTATCATTTACCCGACTTGTGGGCTTGGTACTTGTATATGTTCCACCTTTGCAATACAAAGTTTCTCGTTTTCTCATGCTCGCTCCCAAGCCTTGATTAATAAGGGCCGATTAAGCCTTCCAAGGCCAAAACAAAGACTTTGGATTTGGAACGCCCTTCGTGGATATCACGATTGGCCAAAATAAATCCTCCGGATTCGGAGCCCCCCTTTCGGTGCATAACACCTTAAGGCTAATTAAGACTCAAGATTCGGAGCGCCCTTCGTGAATATCACGATTGGCCAAAATAAAGCCTCCGGATTCGGAGCCCCCTTTCGGTGCATGACACTTTAAGGCTGATTAAGACTTTGGATTCGGAGCGCCCTTTGTGGATGTCACGATTGGCCAAAATAAAGCCTCCGGATTCGGAGCCCCCTTTCGGTGCATGATATCTTAAGGCTGATTAAGACTCCAGATTCGGAGCGCCCTTTGTGGATGTCACGATTGGCCAAAATAAAGCTTCCGGATTAGGAGCCCCCCCCCTTTTTCGGTGCATGACACCTTAAGGCTGATTAAGACTCCGGATTCGAAGCGCCCTTTGTGGATGTCACGATTGGCCAAAATAAAGCTTCCGGATTAGGAGCCCCCCCCCCCTTTTTCGGTGCATGACACCTTAAGGCTGATTAAGACTCCGCATTCGGAGCACCGTTCGTGGATATCACGATTGGCCTTTCTGAGAAGTGTATTCGGACCACTTGATTGGCTGAACAAATATTCACTAAGAATCGTTCTTAATTCAGGCCGGTCAATGCATGTCTAAACATTTATGCCACGCAACACAAAACTTGCAAGAAAGTTGAAATAATATGATTAATTAAGCACATAACATTTCAAAACCAAATAGAAATGTTGAAAATACAAGAAATTCTATTTATTTGGCCCGAAGTCTATTCATTCAGCACCCTCATCGTCGCACTCCTCAATTTTGAAATCGGGATAAGGAAAGTGGTGGCGATGATATAGGGGCGAGGCCGAATCAATTCCTACGGCTTCTAGAGATTCCTCGGTTTGAAGGGCCTTGATCCAACCGTGCTTGAATCCACGATTTTCACATCGACAGACCTCCACGGCAAGGTCCTGTTTGGTTTTCTCTATCCCGACCTTCAGGCCGTCCTGAAACCCCTTTTCATAACCCGAGGTCCATTGGGTTACTCTCTCCGCAGCAACCAATTTAGGTTGACCGACCGCAACTGATGCACTCGCTCGAACATTCTTCAGCTCCCAAAGCTCACGCTCAGTCTTTTCCGCGCGAATCTCCAGACTGCGATTCCTTTCGTCCTTTTTCTCACTCTCATGACACGCTTCCCACAGACGCATCCCGACTTAGTAAGCAGTATATAGTCCTTTCACGGCCCCATGAATGTCGTCTTGAAATACTTCGAAGTCTTGACGTCCGACCATCGATTATTGGACCTCTGGCGGGAATATCTGTCGAGCAAACTCTACTGCCACATTTGGGTCTTTAATGATAGAATCCGCCTCCATCATTGGTCTATTCCTCACAGAAACCGCAAAACTCAACGGTCATGGCGTCGCATCAGGCTCGATTCTCGGTCGTGGGAGCGACGAATTTCCCCGTTGTTGCCTGTCCTTTCGAGGCGATCTGCTTCGATGACTAAGGGGCTGCTGTGTTTCCCGAACCTTGGACGTTCTTCTCCCCGTACGCATAGGCTGACTACTACGACTCATTGCGGCGTCTGATCCAGTCAATCTTCGTCCCTCCCAAGTTGCCTGAATGGAAATAAGTAGGGCCTCTGGCGTACACCTGCTCCAGTTATCCTTCAATGTTTGTAGCCCTCCCGAGGCAACGTCAGTAATCCCAAACGTCAACAGTCATATGACAATTGTCCAGCCCACGAGTTAAGCCCATTCGGCTTCCCAAGCTCGCGCCCTGGCTAAGGCAAGGGCAGATTTATGAATCTGGTCAGCCATGTTCTTTAGCGAAAGCGCCGATTAGTCTGTGCCTCAGCCAGCCCGCGAGTTAGGCCCACTCGGCTTCCCAAGCTCGCGCCCTGGCTAACCCAAGGGCAGATTTGTGAATCTGGTCGGCCGAGTTTCAAGCGCAAGTGCCGATTAGTCTGTGTCTCAGCCAGCCTACGAGTTAGGCCCACTTGGCTTCCCAAGCTCGCGCCCTGGCTAAGGCAAGGGCAGATTTATGAATCTGGTCGGCCATGTTCTTAAGCAAAAATGCCGATCAATCTGTGCCTTAGCCAGCCCGCGAGTTAGGCCCATTCGGCTTCCCAAGCTCGCGCCTTGGCTAAGACAAGGGCAGATTTATGAATCTGGTCGGCCGAGTTTTCAAGCACAAGTGCCGAGTAGTCTATGCCTCAGCCAGCCCATGAGTTAGGCCCACTTGGCTTCCCAAGCTCGCGCCCTGGCTAAGGCAAGGGCAGATTTATGAATTTGGTCGGCCGTGTTCTTAAGCGAAAGCGCCGATCAACCTGTGCCTCAGCCAGCCCGCGAGTTAGGCCTACTCGGCTTCCCCAGCTCGCGCCCTGGCTAAGGCAAGGGTAGATTTACTTTACTAATCCGGTCGGCCAAATACCTAAGCTAAGCAGTCGATCTAATCATAACCCAAAGCATTATCATTCATTAGCATTTTTCTTAGCCAGTTGAGCACAACTCATGAATTTTTTTTTATATATACTCAACTTACGAAACAAAAAGCTACAAGCCTAATTTTATATATACTCATGAAAAGTTACTCATGAAATTTTTCATATATACTTAAGTCACTAAACAAAAAGACTTACTCATGACTGCAGCAACAGATGAAAAATACTAAATAAAAAACTATAAAAATACATTCAACATCCTAAAAACTGTCAGTCGGCCGGATCAGCCATCGGAATCAGACTCCAATGGCTCAACATCTACTTGCTCATATGGTATTGGCATAATCAACGAAGCGTTAGCAACAGCAAGAGCTTTGTGCCAGCCATGTTTGAACCCCCGATTTTCAAACTTGGGAACTTGGTCAACGTACTCGGCGAGTCCAGCATTCTTCCCGGCCTCGAATACTTTGGAAGACTCCGAGTCGGCTGCTTCCTTCGCCGCCTTCATTTCAGCCAACTCAGCCTCCAGTTTGGAGATCGCCTTCTGGGCCAATCTGAGCGCATCTTCACTCGAGTTTGCCTTTTTCTCGGCATCCAATCTCAATTGATCCGCGCTACGAGCCCTGTCCATCTTGGCGCCGGCCCTAAAGGCTTCCTTGTTTGCCCGCAAAGCCTCGACCTCGGCCCTTCTCCTCTGGCCTTCAAGTTCCTCGCATAAACGACCAATCTCTTTGACGGCATCGCGATGGCGACGGCCCATATCAGCTATCCATCCGACGGTCTACAAAACAAGAATTTAAAACCATAACTTCAACAATATTTGGATAAAGTGAAGCTAAGTTCGAATGTACCAAAAGTATCGATTGGGCGGCTAGTGCTGTCACATTCAGATCCGTTTCCACCCGGAAAGCCTCCTTGTCAGACGGCAACGACACGGACATAGCCAAGCTGAATGCGACTTCTAGATCTTTAAGCGCCGAAGCATCAGAAGAAACTGACATGTATCTTATCATCGGCTTAATGACAAAAGGAACGATCACGTCCGATCCCTCTAATCGAGGACGTTTGCCACCATGTTCTTCTGAGCCAGGCTCAAACTCAGCAGGGCATTTTTCTGCCTCAACTTCTTGGCCGGTTTGCACGGTCAAAACAGATTCGGCGTTCTGATTTTCCGCCATTTGCACCTCAACAACACGCACGAACTCCGATTCGCTAGCAGGCAGGGAGAATTGAGATTCGGTGGCGGGTGGTACTTCGAACGGAAGGGCCTCAGCTCTTCGCCGCGCGGCCAACCTTTGCGCATTCGCCTTCCTGGCAAGTTTTGTCAGGCTTAACCCGGCCATGTCTTCAGGGTCTGCGGCAGGAATATCCTCCAAGCCGTGAACAACGCCGTCAAGCGAGAGATCCCCTCGGCCCGAAGTGGATGGGAGATCGACCGAATTCAATACCTCGTCAGACTTAGTCTCGGACTGATCTGATTCGATAACATTAGCTACATCCCGCTCCGAATCAGACCCTTTAAAACCAACCTGCCTCAAGTTTTTGAAGTCGGACAAAATAAGAGCGATGAGAGAATCCTCACCCTCCGGAACAGGGATATTTTCTGCCGCCGAGAAGGTCGTATATGTCGGCTCGTAACGAAGCAGAATATTCGCCGACCTCCCTTGTTTCTGAAGACTTCTACGGTCGAAATATTTGAGCGCGACTTCGATATCCGAAAGAACGGCGCCGTCAGTTAAAGACAGAACTTTCTTCAAATCGCTCCCTGCACAAGCCAAGCCGTCACATTTCAAAGAAGAAGCTTTACACCAAAAAAAAAAAAAAAAAAAGAAAAGGCGGGAAGGCAATCAGCCACCTGGCTCGCCCCTCCGTCTAGGAATAGGGTCGATGTGATCCTCTCCTTCGCCAAATTCCCAGTTACCCTGGACAACGACCATAACATCATCAACTCGTTTTCCAGAACTGGAAAGCATAATAATTAGCTGATGGTCAATATCCTTGGCCTTAAGGAAGAAACGTCCGTGCCAACCAGAAGACTTAGCCAAGGCATAACAATGCCGGATGGCTGGAATGCCAAGGTTAATTCTTAGGCAACGGTTGAGCGCTATAACCTCCATTATGATTCTAAAGAAATTTACATTAGGTTGGGAAGGGATTAAACCCCAGTAGCGAAGCACAGCCCTAAGAAATGGGTGAAAGGGGAAATGGACTCTGCCCTTTGCAATTGACAAAAGAGGAAAGACAATCGTGGATTCATCCTCTCTCTCCATATCAAGAGTGCCGTCTGCCACAAGCGACAGACGGACATCGTCAGGAATGGAGAAATGGCGTTTAAAGCCAGCGATTCGATCTGACGATAGGAGGTCTTTTAAATTTTTCGCCATACTCT
Source organism: Camellia lanceoleosa (assembly GCA_025200525.1). Classification (NCBI taxonomy): domain Eukaryota; kingdom Viridiplantae; phylum Streptophyta; class Magnoliopsida; order Ericales; family Theaceae; genus Camellia; species Camellia lanceoleosa. Next base: position 14,002,164 of record CM045771.1, on the reverse strand, counting down.
ACAGTTTATGAGAATATGCCAAGGAAGGAACAATCCAGAAAGAGTCTTCAAAGTAAGGGAGGAAAGAACTTACAAAGGACGAAGGGGATATCAGAAAACAGAGTTGCGGGGACTATCCAAAAGGCAATCCAGCGATGAGCGTCATGAAACACATACTTGAAAGGACGTCAAAATTTTAAATCGCAATAAATAGACACGTGCGTGAAGGGGGAAAGTCGACATGACAACCGAAAGGGGTGTGCTTAGATACCCGCATGACGATGAGATTAAGCGATGAATTTTGGCTCTGACTTTTCGAAACTCAAAACCAAGCACTCCAGCCAACTGTCATCGGTGAAGTGCTTGGGGGGCAATTGTGGGAGCCGAATAAGTAGAAGAGTTAGAAGACCCGTACCCTAATAATTAGATATTATTCGGCTACATATTGCGTAACATGGACACCGAATGCATTAGTAAAGCTGAATAGACGAAGGTCAGTAGCTCCGAATAAATATAAGGTGAATGGGATAAAAGTAGGCTCAGGCCCCGAGGCCCAAAAAGCAAGTATAAATACGAGAGCCACAAATTTAGAAAGGTATGTAAGAATCACTTCACAAAACTTAGAAAACAAACTATCCTGAGTGTCTGAACTAACTTGTCCGTCGGAGTGCTAATCCCAGCACCCCCGACCGGAGTGTGTATCTTTTCAGGTGACTAGCTGAGGATCACTAGCGTCTCCCAGGATCTGAAGAGTATTTCCAATCTACTTCTCCACATTAATTTATGAGTCAAGTTCATGATTTGAAAAACAAGAAGGAGAGAGTTTGAAAATCTTGCATGCATGGAGTTTTGATTTCAAATTTGTTAAATTGATGAAATTTTGAGCAATAGAAGTATGAATGATCATGTATATGAGTTTTCTAAAGTGTTTTCTTGATTTTGAGCAAGTCATGCAAGACCCTTGAGTTTGAATTTGCTTTGGGACCATTTTCATTCAGATTTGAAAATCCAAAATTTGACCTCATCGCTCAAGTAATGAAGTTGTCACTCGAGCGCACATTTATATCATCCAGTACTTTTGCAGAGTTTTGCAGACCACTCGAGCCACTAATAGTTAGCTCAAGCAAACTCAATTAATTCATGCATTTTGCTTGAGTGATCAAGACTTCACTCGAGCCTACTTTGAGACCATCCATCACTTTTGTAGACCATGTAGACCGCTCGATTGACCAAAGGTCTACTCGAGTGAACACCCTGTTTTCAACACATTTTGGAAATTGTATTTTGTTCATATTTTTCTTCTTCATCCCTTTTCGAGCATTCCTAAGCATGAAATAAGCTTCATGGTTGAGTTAATAAACTAGAAACCGACTTAAGCAAATTGAATATAACAGAATGCTTCGATTAAGTTATATGTTTCAATGTGTGTATGTTCATGTGTTATTTGTAGGTTGATCCACGGAGGAGTGTCAACCAATCTAATCACTGTGAGTAATATCTTAGTAAATATATTCTTGTATAATCTATTTTCTAAATGTTCAATTGTGGTAAGCTTTTCTAAGCTTATGATTTCGTGAATATGAATGAGCTTTCCATCCGTCTGAACAATACGATGTCTGTAAATGAAATTGTTTAAGTACAAATGTGTATGATGGACCTAAGGTCGTTCTATATATCTGTTAAGTCTAATATATCTATTATGTGCTAGACCAAAGGGTCATCTCTATAATGTGATTGACCAAATGGTCTTTATATTGTTCTGATACAACTATAATGAATTGGACCCAAGGTTGTCTTGTTAAGCTATGTTATGTTCTATACATATGTCTTCTGTTAATTAGGTGTATCCCAACATCTAAAACCTTTGAAAGGTTCTATGAGTCTCTAAAGGCTATGTTTCTGCTCTAAATCTGTTATAAGTGTGAATGTGAATCCGATCTGAATCTTTATGTTTAATATTGAAACTCACTCATTAAATCATTTACTTTGATGTTATTCATTGGGTTTTAGCTCACCTCCTTCCCTTATATCTATATATATATAGGTGAGCAACAGGATGCGTAGCCCTAGAGGTTGCCTGGAAGATCTCCCGTGTTATTATGAAGTCAACCGAGGAGTGCCTCTTTCTTGAGGCTTTTACTTTTGTTTTCGTTTGGTCTTGTACGACCATGATATGTATATAAGTTTTGGATTTTTGTATGATTTGAATGGTACTTCATGCATAAGTATTTGTGTATGTAACCATGTATGTATATATATATATGTGTTTTACGAAGTAGGTTATTAATGTATAAGTTTTTGTTTATGCCACTTATGCACAGTTCATTCGACAAATTTATTAATCATTTATTTATCTGCTTTCGTTTCAAGCCTCGTATAATTAATTATAGTTTGAGACTTTATTTAAGATCGCATATAATCTCATGATTTCTGGCTGGTTATGATTTGAACCTCTAGAGGTGAGTATCAGAGCACGAGTTAATAACTTATACACTTGTCCAATTGAACATTAAGGTGTCTAAAAAAGACTTAAGGATGCATTCATTTGATACGTATATGCCTGTGTGCATTAAGATTATGTGAAGATGTGAAATTATGAATATGTGAATAAGGGATTATTGTGCCTATGTGTATATATATGCTGTGGGAGCCGAATAATGGCAAAATCAGAAGGTGCGTACCTTAGAAGCGATATTAATTTTGTATCCTCACGAGAATGGGAAAGAATGTAATATATGTCTTTGAATAAGTGTAGATCCTTAGAGCGAATAAGAGAAAGGACAAGGATTAAAAAGTAGGCCACGGCCCGAGGATCAAAAGGAAGTATAAATCTGAACAATGGATTGAGAAATGTATGTAAGAATCACTTCACTTAACTTAGTAAACAAGCTATCCTCAGTGTCTGAACTGACTTGTCCGTCGGAGTGCTAATTCCGACACCCCCGACCGGAGTGTTTGTATCTTTCTAGGTGACTAGCTAAGGATCACTAGCGTCTCCCAGGATCTGAAGAGTATTTCCAAACCACTTCACCACAATTGGCACCGTCTGTGGGAATACTCAAATACATCCATGGCAGACGTGACTGAAGATCCTCCGATAGCCACGGACGAGACCGCACAGAGAGATGACCTCACTCCAGTAAATATGCTCGGAAAGGAAACCATCGCTGCAAGATGCGCCTTGAACTTCGACTCACCAATGACTTCAGCGCAAGAGACAATGCAAGCGATCATAGAACAAGCAAAGTAGAATGAACAAAGGCTGGAGAACATGATTGCTGAAAATGAACGTCTCCGTCAAGATTTGGCCCTAGAAGTAGCAAAATCCAGAGAAGCCATGCGCCAAGATCCCGAACAACCTCCGAGGGCCGGTGGACAACGACCTCGAGCCCGACCAAAGGATACCGATAGCGACTCCAATTCATTACCCATGGAGCTCAACAAGAAGAGACGATCCGAAACTTCCAGCTCCTCCGAAAAGAGTCTACATACAAGGAACAAGCGTAGGAGAAGCAATTCAGACGAAGAGGACCGGCACGATCCTTTTGTCCGATGGATTGTAAGGGCGGCCTTGCCCAAGAAGTTCAAAGCTACGTCATTCACTCTTTACGACGAAAAATCAGACCCCACTGATCATATCCGTCACTACAAGCAGGCCATGACATTGCATGCAGACAACGAAGCCCTCATGTGCCGAATATTCTCCAGCAGCCTGGGGCCATTAACTGTCAGGTGGTATTACAAGCTGGAGCCGACTTCGATCAAAAGCTTCCATCAATTACAAAAATCCCTCAGGGCCAGGTTCATCACCAATGAGGTACAGCCGAAACAGGCCAACTCTCTCTGGGCTATGCAGATCCAGTCAGGAGAAACGCTCAGAGCATATTCGGCGCGCTATTGGGAGTGCTTCAACCTCGTCGACGACGCTTGCAACGACTCCATGGCCATCAACGCCTTCAAAATGGGACTACATCCTGACAGTGCTTTTTGCAGTTCCCTAACCAGAAGACCCCCCAAAACAGTCTGGGCGTTGATGAAGAAAGTTGAAGAGTATTACAAAGTGGAAGATGATGCCTTGAGAATAAAAGCCGGACAAATGTCCAACAAAACGGCCCCCCCTGAAATTGCTCAACCAATAAGTTCTGTGCCACCTTCGAGTCTTGAGCCACGACAACGCGCTAAACGAGGCAAAAGGCGGGACTCTCACCGCTTAAGCGATCAATGCTCCCACCGGATGAATGAACAACTGCAAGTTGACAGCAGGCGCTCGAGGCGTGCCGACAAAAAGTACATAGAGTTGTCAGAACCAATCGCTGCAATAATTACCAAAGTCCAACACCTTCCATTCTTCAAGTGGCCGTCAAAGATGGTGGGGCCACCCAACACGCGAATAAGGGATAGGCGGTGCGAGTATCACAAAGATCACGACCATGAAACTGAGAGTTGTTACGCATTAAAGGATCACCTGGAAGAACTTGTGCAAGATGGCCGAATGCAACAATACGTGAGAAAGGGAAAGCCAATCAAGGCACTAGCCTTGAGGCAGAACTCACCTCCACTTGGCGTGATCCATATAATCTACAGTCAGCCTGCATCCCCAACTGTGCACACAATTCAATCGCATCCAATCCCCCAAAAGCAACGTATTCCGACCGAATGGCCCAGAGAAGCTCTGACAATTACTTTCAATGACTCCGATCTTAGTGGCACAACAGCCTCCCACATCGATTCGTTGGTCATCAAATTACGTGTAAATCGGTTCACCATTGAATGCATTCTCATATACCCAGGGAGTACTTCAGAGGTTATGTATTACAAAACTTTCATCAAACTCGGTTTCAACGAGTCAGATCTGTCTCCGGCGCCCCACCCATTGTTTGGCTTTAATACGAATCCTGAGTACCCGTTAGGGAAGGTCATACTACCTGTTCGAGTGGGCTCCAGAACGGTCAAAGTAGAATTCCTGGTCGTAAAGCTCTCTTCGCCATACAATGTCATCATGGGGCGAACCTGGTTACATATTATGAAGGCCGTTCCAAGCACTTATCATCAGCTTGTGTGCTTCCCGACAGCCCATGGCATTGAAGAAATTTGTGGCTTCCCGCAATCGGCACAAGCAGAGATTTTATGAAAACCCTATTACTGACCCGACTTCTGGGCTTTGATACTTGTATATATATCACTTCTGCACTGCAAACCATTTTTCTTCGTCGCTCAATTCATTTCTCAAACCCCATCGTAGCGCTCGTCATGTCGACGATTCGGAGCCCCCTTTGGTGCATGACACCTTAGGGCCGATTAAGCCTCCGAATTCGAAGCCCCCTTTGGTGCATGACACCTTAGGGCCGATTAAGCCTCTGGATTCGAAGCCCCCTTTGGTGCATGACACCTTAGGGCTGATTAAGTCTCCGGATTCGGAGCCCCCTTTGGTGCATGACACCTTAGGGCCGATTACGCCTCCGGATTCGGAGCCCCCTTTGGTGCATGACACCTTAGGGCCGATTAAGCTCCCGGATTCAAAGCGCCCTTCATGGATATCACGATTGGCCACATTAAGTCTCCAGATTCGGAGCCCCCTTTGGTGCATGACACTAAGGGCCGATTAAGTCTCCGGATTTGGAGCCCCCTTTGGTGCATGAAACCTTAGGGCCGATTAAGACTCCGGATTCGGAGCGCCCATTGTGGATATCACGATTGGCCACATTAAGTCTCCGGATTCGGAGCCCCCTTTGGTGCATGACACCTTAGGGCCGATTAAGCCTCCGGATTCGGAGCGTCATTTTGTGCATGACACCTTAGGGCCGATTAAGCCTCCGGATTCGGAGCCCCCTTAGGTGCATGACACCTTAGGGCCGATTAAGCCTCTGGATTCGGAGCCCCCTTTGGTGCATGACACCTTAGGGCCGATTAAGCCTCCAGATTCGGAGCGCCCTTCGTGGATATCATGATTGGCCAGATTAAGTCTCCGGATTCGGTGCCCCTTTTGGTGTATGACACCTTAGAGCCGATTAAGACTCCGGATTTGAAGCGCCCTTCGTGGATATCACGATTGGCCACATTAAGTCTCCGGATTCGGAGCCCTCTTTGGTGCATGACACCTTAGGGCCGATTAAGCCTCCAGATTCAAAGCGCTCTTTGGTGCATGACACCTTAGGGCCAATTAAGTCTCCAGATTCGGAGCCTCCTTTGGTGCATGACACCATAGGGCCGATTAAGTCTCCGGATTCGGAGCCCCCTTTGGTGCATGACACCTTACTGCCGATTAAGCCTCTGGATTCGGAGCCCCCTTTAGTGTATGACACCTTAGGGCCGATTAAGACTCCGGATTCGGAGCGCCCTTCGTGGATATCACGATTGGCCACATTAAATCTCCAGATTCGAAGCGCCCTTTGGTGCATGACACCTTCAGGCCGATTAAACCTCCAGATTCGGAGCCTCCTTAGGTGCGTGACACCTTAGGGCCGATTAAGCTTTCGGATTCGGAGCCCCCTTTAGAGCATGACACCTTAGGGCCGATTAAGACTCCGGATTCGGAGCGCCCTTCGTGGATATCACAATTGGCCACATTAAGTCTCCAGATTTGAAGCCCCTTTTCGTGCATGACACCTTAAGGCCGATTAAGCCTCCAGATTCGGAGCGCCCTTCATGGATATGACGATTGGCCATGTTAAGTCTCTGGATTCGGAGCCCCCTTTGGTGCATGACACCTTAGGGCCGATTAAGTTTCCGGATTCGAAGCCCCCTTTGGTGCATGACACCTTAGGGCCGATTAAGACTCTGGATTTGGAGCGCCCTTTGTGGATATCACGATTGGCCACATTAACTCTCCGGATTCGGAGCCCCCTTTGGTGTATGACACCTTAGAGCCGATTAAGACTCCGGATTCGGAGTGCCCTTCGTGGATATCATGATTAGCCACATTAAGTCTCCGGATTCGGAGCCTCCTTTGGTGCATGACACCTTAGGGCCGATTAAGTCTCTAGATTCGGAGCCCTCTTTGGTGCATGACACCTTAGTGCCGGTTAAGACTCTGGATTCGGAGTGCCCTTCGTGGATATCACGATTGGCCACATTAAGTCTCTGGATTCGGAGCCCCCTTGGTGCATGACACCTTAGGGCCGATTAAGTCTCCGGATTCGGAGCGCCCTTCGGCACGAACAAAATAATGCAAAACAAAACACGCCAACATCCAAAATAAGGTGCTTAACTAAGCATATAAAAAATTCAGAACAAGACGCAAATGTTTGAAATAAAACTTTTTATTTGATCAAACAGTTGTTTCATCAACGAAACTCGCATTTGAGCATTACAATACCCATTTTCAACCTCAAAAGCTAAAATGGGGAAAAGACGCATTGGTAAAGCGGCAGCGCCGAATCAACTCCCGTCACCCGGAAGTCCTCTACGGTTTGCAATGCCTTGAGCCAACTGTGCCCAAGCCCATGACTTGTGCATTGCCAAACTTCCCCTGATACCATTGACAATGTCAAGGCAAAGATCCAAGACATGGAAGGATAAACCCAACGGTCGTTGCCTTTCCTTTCGGGGTGATCTGCTTCGACGACTTGAAAACTCATGCCAACTTTTGGACGCCCTACCTCCCATACGGATGGGTCCTTTGCCACCCTCCATTGCAACACCATGCTCGGTTGAACTCCGAGCCTCTCTAACTAACATCCCCACTTATCTCACCTCACATAATAAGTGATTGTTTATCTGCGTGAAGCGCCCAATCCTTTTATTTTTAATACTGGCAACGATCTCGAGGCCCCAATCTCGAGGAAATTTCATTAACGCTAAACTACATGAGACAAACGTCGGTTGACATTCGCCACGGCCTAGTTATCCAAATAACTTTTTGAAGCACATGCACTGGCCAAAAATCTAGGCCCCGAGCCGAGTCAAATTTGCCGCAGCCACTCTACTCACCGGTTTTCGGCTTCCTCAAGTTACAATGGCCTCATTCAGGAATAAATGGCTATCACGTATGGGTCGACCCTGCCTATAAACCGGCGTATCACTGGACACTTAACAGATACTCAAACCAATCAACGTTTATACATTCATTCAAACATGTATACAATAAAATGAAACACGTACATGCCGAATACGAACTACAACAAAATATTTATAATAGAACGTTTTTATTCAATCAAACAAACAATAAATTACATAGTTTTGAATGTGATCTGCGTTTCAACCTTACAATAGGTATACTTAAACGGCATCACCCTTATCCTCACTCCTCTCGATTTCCAAAGCGGAAAACGGAAAATGTTTACTGTGGTAGAGTGGCGATGCCGAATCAATGCCTGACGCTCGAAGAGCTTCCGCGGCTTAAGATACCTTGATCCAACCGTACCTAAATCCACGATTTTCACATCAGCAAACTTCTTTGGCAAGTTTCTCCTTGGTCTTTTCGATTCCAACTTTTCGGCCTTCATGAAAATCTTTTTCATAGGCCCTCCCCTTCGCGGTCTCCATTGCGAACATACTCGCCGTCTCACGATCGGTGAGCGCGGTACTGATGAGTTGACTGGTAACCCTTTCTTCCACGATTGGGTTTCCCTCCCCGGCAGGTTGTGCCTAAGTCGCCTTGGTCTTCCTTAACTCACGCTCAGCCGCCTCCATGCGAGCCTCCAAACTTCGAATACGTTCCTCCTTCTTCTCTATTTCTCGGCGGGCAGCGCGCAGCCGCATGTCGATTTCATAGGCAGTGTAAAGCCCCTTCACCGCCTCGTGAATGCCTTCATGAAATACTTCGTAGTCCTGTCGACCTACCATCGATTGCTGAACCTCAGGAGGAAAAATTTGTCGAGCAAACTCGACCGCTACATTTGGGTCTCGAACGATCGAATCCGCCTCTGTCATGGGTCTATTCTCCATAAATACTGCAAAGCTTAATGGGCACGGAGTCGCGTTAGATCCCCTCTCGACTCGAGGTTGAGGAGATCTGCCCTGCGACTGCTTGTCCCGCTTGGGTGACCTGCTTCGATGTCGAGGAGACTGACGCCTCTCTCGATCCCTGGAAATCCTACTCCCTGTGCGTGAAGGGTCACCACTTCGATTCATGTCTCCACCCAGCTCAGCTAGCATCCTCGCTTCCCCTCTGCTGTTAAAGAAGAGTCTGTTCGACATTTACACGATACCTTCAAAAGTTGGAGTCAGTTGTTTACTGTGCTCATAAAAGTTATACCTTTAATCATTTATGCTTTACAGAGGCAGCACCCTCGAGGCAATCTCATTAATTGTGAAAACCTCAATCACCCGACACCGACTAGATGGACCCGCCTGGGGCAAGGGCAGATAGATTTACCAATATATTCAGCTCAAGCGATCTAGCCGGCCCATGAATCAACTTCAAACCTCCTGAGTTCGTCTCATCCGGCCCCCGAATGATCATGCACCGCCTGGGGCAAGGGCAGATTAATCAATCTATTCGGATTAAGTGCCCCAGCCGGCCCATGAATCGACTTCAAAACTCCTAAGTTCGTCTCATCCGGCGCTCGAATGATCGTGCACCGCCTGGGGCAAGGGCAGATAGATTTATCAATATATTCGGCTCAAGCGATCAAGCCGGCCCATGAATCAACTTCAAACCTCCTGAGTTCGTCTTATCTGGCGCCTGAATGATCATGCACCGCCTGGGGCAAGGGCAGATTAATCAATCTATTCACATTAAGTGCCTCAGATGGCCCACGAATCAACTTCAAAACTCCTGAGTTCGTCTCATCCGGCACCCGAATGATCATGCACCGCCTGGGGCAAGGGCAGATAGATTTATCAATATATTCGGCTCAAGCGATCCAGTCGGCCCATGAATCGACTTCAAACCACCTGAGTTCATCTCATCTGGAGCCCGAATGATCATGCATTGCCTGGTGCAAGGGCAGATAGATTTATCAATATATTCGGCTCAAGTGCTCCAGCCGGCCCATGAATCGACTTTAAAACTCCTGAGTTTGTCTCATCCGGCGTCCGAATGATCATGCACCGCCTTGGGTAAGGGCAGATTAATCAATCTATTCAGATTAAGTGCCCCAGCCGGCCCATGAATCGGTTCACCAGCGTAATACCCACAAACTATTCGGCATATGAATGACAAGTCAATAATGCCAAGATATTCAATCATAGAAAGCTCAACTGAGTAATCATTTTATCTAAAGTAGTGAAAGGAAAAAATTCTTCACCAACATAACATCACAAACTACGCATAAGTAGTAGTGAAACGACAAGGTAATTTTCATTAATAAAATGAGTGCAGATAGTAACCAATTTATACATGAAAACTACTCGGAACCAACAAAAGTCCTTAAAACAAAAACATACATCAAAAGGGAAAGCATTTCATAAAATTCGAATGACTCCGAGATCAATCCTCGGGGTCAGACTCAAGTGGCTCAACGTCCACCTGCTCATAAGGAATTGGCAAGGCCAATGTAACCCCAGCGGCATCAAGGGCCTTAAGCCACCCATGTCTGAATCCCCGATTCTCAAACTTGGGGACTTTATCTACGTATTCCTCGAAGGCGGCGCCTTTTCCTGCTTCGAATGAGGTAGAACCCTTAGATTCTGCCTTTTCCTTGGTCCCCTTCAACTCTGCTAACTTAGTCTCCACCTTGTTAAGCGCCTCCACGGCTAGCCTAAGCGACTCTTTGCTCGCGTTCGCCCTATCTTCGGCCTCAGAATGGAGATGATTGGCAGTCCGAGCCCTTTCTACTTCGGCTTCGGCTCGCGCAATCTCCATTGCGGCTCTCATCATCTCAAACTCGGCCTTGCTCTTTTGATTGCCCACTTCTAACTGCAAACGGTCAATCCCCTCAAGGGCATCATGTAGGCGACGGCCCAAGTTGCCGATCCTACCGACCGTCTGCAAAACGAGTTGGGATCATTAGATGCCATAGGCAACCAAAATCAAAACAAGTCAAGTTCACCTACCAAAAGGGCTGACTGCGCAGATAGGGCTACAGCCACCAAATCTGGCACGACATTAAAGGATGCCTTATCAGCTGGTAGAGAGACTAAAGCCGCTAGGCTCAAGGCTACCGCTGGGTCGGTAATGATGGATGCATCAGAGGAAATCGGTGTGTCTCTGATCTTTGGCTGAACAATGAAAGGAACAACCACGTCCGACTATTCTAAGCGAGGCCTTTTGTCAGCAGGACTATCTTCCGAACCGACACATCCCTCGGCGTTACGCTTCTTGCCCCACTCTTCCGGAATCAACCGTTCTTCAATGACCGGTTCTTCAACCTCTTTTGCCGTTTCCGCCGCAACAATCTGAGCTGGCTCTTCAATAACAGGTTCGAAAGAGTCAATCAAGGCAGGTCCAGAACGGGCGGCCTCGGCCTTTTTCCGGGCGACCATTCGCTCGGCATTTTTCTTTCGAGCCATCTGCGTGAGGTTTTCCCCAACCATACCTTCAAAAAAATCGCCGGGTAGGTCTCTCAAACTTCCAAAAATATCTCCAGAAGAGAACTTTGCTCGACCTGAAGTGGAAAGCGAGGTAGGTTGACTAAGTCTAGCTGCCTCAAACGCTGAGTGTAGGGCCTCGTCAACCTCTTCGGCCTCCTCAATGAACTCTCTGGCTGGTTCGGCGACTACCTCTACCACCGGCTCCACGTCTTGCCCCGAATCAGAAGCTTCGAGACCAACTTGCTTAAGGCTCCTGAAGCTAGGGAAGATAGGAGCTGCAAGGTGTTGATCGCCGGATGGAATCGGAATGTTGTTAGCGGCCGAAAAAGTAGTATAAGTAGGCTTGTATCGAAGAAGTATGTGGGCCGCTCTCCCTTGCTTCTGTACATTTGGACGGCCGAAGTATCTGAGTGTAGTCACAATCTACGCAAGGACTGCATTATCAGTAGAAACTAGAATCTTCTTCAATTTACTGCCTGCAAAGACAAAGGGTTAGACATGGAGAGAAGGCCGAGTGAAAGAAAAGTTCAATAAACACAAGGAGACACACGGCAACCTGGTTCACCCCTCCGATGCAGGAATAGGGCCTAGCGACCCGCCGCCAAATTCCCGTTCCTGACATTGACTATTACGTCATCCACATGCTTACCAGAACTGGCAAGCATGGTTACCAAATGATGGTCAGTATTCTTGGCCCTAAGAAAGTACCGCCCAAGCCGACCGGAAGATTTGGCTAAAGCATAGTAGTGCCGAATGGCCAGAATGCCAAGATCGATCCTGAGGCACCGGTTCAACTCTGCGATCCCCATTACGATTCAAAAAAAGTACACGTTGGTCTGAGAAAGAATCAAACCCCAATGGCGGAGCACGGCCCTAAGGAATGGATGTAGGGGAAAATGGACCCCACCCTCTGCAATGGATAGGAGAGGAAAGACGATTGAATTTCGATCCTCTCTCTCCATATCCAGAGTATTGTCCGTCACTAGAGATAGATGAACATCGTCGGGGATGGAAAAGTGTCGCCCGAATCCGGAAACACGACCCTTAGAAAGGAGGTCTTTCAAGTGTTTAGCCATTTTCGTAGGAAATCAAGTGTTCACCAAAATTAAAATAACAAGCATAAAGTAGGATTGCAAAGAAAAGAGAAGAAGACTTATGAGGAGCAAGGGGGATGAGGGTAGACGGAGAAGAGTTGCAGAAAATGCGAGTCAGAGAAGGGATACCCGCTGGCGGTCCAAGAGTCTCGAATACTCGACGAAATGTGCACTCAAAAGGACTGAAATTTCAAATCGCAATAAATACAAGACGCACGAATGAGGCGGGAAAGTGTAATGATGACCGAAAAGGTGTGCGCATTCTGACATCTGTATTGGGGTACGCGAAGCCGCCTGACCTATTTTGACTTTTCCAATTCAAGACCAAACACGCCGATTAACTACCGTCAATGGGGAGTTCGGGGGGCAATTGTGGGAGCCGAATAATGGCAAAATCAGAAGGTGCGTACCTTAGAAGACTGATATTAATCGGCTATATCCTACGAGAATGGGAAGCTGAATATAATATATGTGCCGAATAAGTGTAGATCCTTAGAGCCGAATAAGAGAAAGGACAAGGATTAAAAAGTATGCCCTGGCCCCGAGGATCAAAAGGAACAGGTATAAATACAGGAACAATGGATTGAGAAAGGTATGTAAGAATCATTTCACTTAGTAAACAAGCTATCTTGAGTGTCTGAATTGACTTGTCCGTCGGAGTGCTAATTCCGGCACCCCCGACTGGAGTGTTTGTATCTTTTCAGGTGACTAGCTGAGGATCACTAGCGTCTCCCAGAATCCAAAGAGTATTTCCAAACCACTTCTCCACATATGCAAATGTTCTGTGTTTATTATCGTACGAGTTCATATAGATCATGGTGAGAACAAAAGCAGATGAAATAGAAAAATATTTCATAGCTCGACTTGATAGAATGGAAAAAATGATACAAGATATGGCTGAAACTTTAAGGCAACAACAACAACCACCACCACCACCGCCACCACTAATGCCTGTACCACCTCCAATACAAGGTAATCAAGTGGATGACTGAACTATTGCTCTGACAAAGGAATCCAAAAAGATGAAACTGTCACAGTTCTGTGGAGGATTAGATCCTTTGAAAGCTAAGGCGTGGGTACTTGGCATTGAAAAATTATTTGAGGTATTTTCGTGCTCTAAAGAACAAAAAGTTCTGTTAGCCGCCTTTACTTTGAAGAGTAAAGAGTGTGGATTGTAGATGTTAGTTTGAGATGAGAATCAGGGAATTAATTGGGCACGATTTCTTGAGATCTTCTATGAGAAGTATTTGCCGCAATGCATCTGAGATTGAAAAGTATCTTAAGCAAGGCAACTAAACAATAGCCAAATTTGAAGTGCAATTCGCTGAGTTGGACAGGTTTGCACCCCATATGGTCAACACCAACTATAAGAAGGAAAGAAAGTTTGAAGGAGGGCTCCAAAATACAATTCAAGAAAGGGTAAATGTTCTGAAGTTGCCTCGGTTATATGGATATGCTAGATCGAGCTTTGATGACTTGGACCAATATGGTTGTTCATAACCGACCATCTTAATGGAGAGGAAAGAGGCAAGGTCCTTATTCAAATAAGGGATCAACATCATTTAAGAAGAAAAAATTGGGAACATCAAGTACTTCCAATTCTACTCGGGATTCAGCATCAACCTGTACTGAATGTGGAAAGAAACATCGGGAAGTATGTCACTGTAACAACCCCGATCTCTAATTAGCTAATAATCCTTAATTAAGAATGCCTAATAATTAATTAAGAAGAAATTCTGAGTTAATTGCATGTGTTTTGTGTTAATTGTGCTTATATCTTTCTGCTGTAGGAATATATGTCGGTAATTCAATTTGAATCTGTGAATTGAAGGCCTTATCGGCCATCGAGCATGAAATTGGTTATGCCAACATGTGACTTAGAATTTTCAGGAATTTCTGGTAACTTTAGTTGAAATTTGATTCGGAATCAAATAATTAGAATAAATTGAATTAGATTAACCAACTTAAAGTATACTTAATTAATCCTACTAATTCAACCTATAAAAGCCAAGACAAGCCTAGAAACACTCTTATATACACACTTTCTTCATCTTTTGACAAACAAAAATGTGGAGAGAGAGAGAGAGAGAGAGAGAGAGAGAGAGAGAGAGAGAGAGAATTGAGATCAAGTATGAGAATTGGAGGAAATTTGGAGGAATTAGCTTGGGAATTCAAAGAATTGACCCTCTAGACTTTAATTGAAGAATTAAGGTAAGAATTCAACCCATAAGCTAAGAGTATGAATTCAAGTGAGTTTGGTGGTTTAATACAAGAATGAGGTTAGGATTGAAGAATTTAAGCTCAATCCATGCATGCATGTACACATCATGGCATTTTGAAGTTGTTTTTAAAGAATTCACATATGCTTGTGCCCATCTTAGCTTTGTTTTGACCATTCATCATGTTTTACATCATTTTACCTCCATTGATCATGTTTTGGAAGAAAGGAAAGCATGTAAATTCTTGCATGTGTTATATCTCAAGTTTCAAGTTTGGTTTTGCATAATTGACTTACTTTTGGGCTTCGATTTTGAGAAATGATCTTTAATTCATGAGATTGTATAGGTTTACTAATGTTTTTCTCAAGTTTTGGCCCAAAAGAATGTGTTTTCATACATTGGAATTGAATTTTGAACTTGAAGATGAAATCTGAAAATTCCAGAATTAGGTCATATCGCTCGAGCATCCAAAACTTCACTCGAGCATAAAATAGGAGCTCTCAGAAGTTTTTCAGAGTTTAGGGGTTGGCTCAAGTGGCAAAAGTTGTGCTCGAGTGACCACTCTTTAATTTCAACCTTGGCTCGAGCGACCAAAAGTTGGCTTGAGTGTAAAATGAGAGATCCAAGTACTTTTACAGACTTTACATACGTTACAGACCGCTCGAACAACAGAAGTTGCGCTTGAGCAAAATGTTCTATTTTCAAAAATTTGGCTAAGTATTTCAAATTGCATTTTTGCATCCTCATTGCATCTAAGGCATTCCTAGGCCATGTGTAAGATACAATAATGAGGATAAAAGTTAGAAACACACGCTAAGGAAGAAGAATGATAAGTCAAACACCTTTGAGATGTGTATCTAATGTGTATCTGTCATGTGTTTGTGTAGGCCGTGTGTTATTGTCCGCCTAATCTGTCTATTCTGTCCACATGATCTATTCTGCTATTGGAGGTATCTGTGAGTAACAACTCTATAAAGCTATATTTGACTATAATTATTTTCTGAATGAAATAATATAAGCTCTATTTTCTGAAATGATATTTCTGTATAGATGAATGATTGTCTAATTTCTGAAATGTATTTGTGGCATCCTTAGTTTATGTGGCCCTCGCTTAGGGAAAACAATACCATGGCTTATGTTCATGTGGCCCTCACCCGGGGGAAACAATACCATGGGTAATATGCATGTGGCCTTTCCCAGGGGTAACAATACTGTGGCCTATGTTCATATGACTCTCGCTTGGGAGTAACAATACCATGTCTATATGCACACAAAGATGTTGACCTTTATGGTCGTTGGTACCGACTATGCATGTGGGTCTTTATGACCAATCTGATCTATTAACTAATGGATGTACCACATATAACTGTTTATGAAATCTGTATAAGTATGCGAATATGAATATGTTTCTGATCTGAATTCTGATTTCTGGATCTGTGATGGACATCATTCATAAACCCCTTTACTTTGTTGTTATTCACTAGGCTCTAGCTCATTATATTATTTATGTATGTAGGTGATCAGGCATAAGACCAGGCCTAAGTTGCTAGCCTGGAGTACTGTTTTTTCAAGCCAATCACTGTGCCTTCCTAAGTGCTTTTAAGTTTTGTGAAATCAATACCAACTCTATTCTCTTTTGTTTGTTTGACAAGTTTCTGTATATTTTATAAATAAGGCTATGTCCCATTTTGTCTTATCTGTGTATGGGTGACGCAAGACTGATGTAATTATGATGTCACACATATATATATAAATCAAGTTTAAATTTTTTGTCTTATATACGTCTGCACAACTCTATGGACATTGTATTTTGATATCTGCTTTTTCTAACCGCTTTAATTTTGTTAATCTATTTTAGAGGCCTTCGGTAATCCCAAGATTAAAGAGATCTTTTATGAGAAATATTTCCCTCAGTGCTTCCGAGACAAAAAAGTGTCAGAGTTTGAAGAACTCAAGCAAGGCAACATGTCTGTTGCTGAGTATGAAGCTAAGTTCACTGAATTAGCTTGATTTGCTCCTCACGTGGTAGACAGGGATTACAAGAAAGCCTAGAAATTTGAAGAAGGCCTTAACCTAGATGTGTTTGATTGAGTCGGCGTGTTAAATTTGAAGGAGGCCTTAACCACGCTTAAGACTTGGGCGCCTCAGGTTGATCACTAGATGATGAAAGTTATGCTGTATAAACGTTCAATTTCTTCAGTAAGAAGAGCTTCTAAATCCCAACATTATACCTTTTTTTTTTTACCAAAACTATTTTAGACCTTAAAACCCTATTTTTCCAAATATTTCTACGACGTTTCGAGGATCGCATTTCATTGAAAATATTACACTTTTCGGTAAACCGAGCAAGGACAAAGTGGACATAAATGTAAGAGAGGTGAACTCTTTGAAAAATCTTTGAAAACTTTTTATTTAGAGGTTTGGAGTTGAAAAAAATTGGAAGAGAGAGAAGAAAACTAGTTGGGGAAGAAGTTGGACATCAATCCGTTAGGATAGAAATAAGCAGTCTTCACTAAAATAGGCATATCTTTTTGTACACTTAGACTTTAGTTGTGAGGCCACCACCATGGGAAAGTGGACTTTTGGGGCTCAATTTAGATTCAACAATCTCCTAAACCCGAGTCTGGATGAGGGAGATGTGGCCGTTTGAAATTAGGCACCAATATGGTTAAGATAGAAATAAGTAGCCTTCACAAAAATAGGCATATCTCTTTGTACACTTGGAATTTAGATATGAGGCTGCCACCAATGGAAACTAGACTCATGGGGCTTCAATTTAGACTAAAAAATGACCTAAAACAAGTCTAGATGAGGGAGCTATGCCCGTTTGAAGTCGGGCTTAGAAGTAGATTTTTGTGACCTGCCGTCCACTTGTGTAAAACAGAGATATTTGTTGCCAGCTATCCCGCAAAAGCTCCAGCTATTCCTATACAGATATTTCCGACCTAAGAGGCTATTTTTCTATATATACCTGGCCAACCCTCTTGGTTTTAGGTTAGAAAAAATTTCAAAAGGACCAAAACTTGAAATTCTCTCTCCATCTCTATCTTGTAACACACATACCTTACCCAAACACTTCCTAAACCAATAATGGAGCTCTCCTTGCAGAGATTATTGAGTCCAAATTTCAGCCTTTGAGAGTGAGAACTTGTGGGTTTGTCAACAAAAGAGTTTCCTTGCTTCAAGAGGTATAATTTTGAGCATCTGTACACTACTTGTTTTCTACCTTTTCTTGCTGATTTTGAATTGTTTTTACACTGTTTTTAGGGGCTGAAAAATTAGGAACCCTGACTCGTGCCTAAGGCCACGTGTCCGTCATCACCAAAGTTGCCTCGGCTCGAGAACTTGGGTACGAGTCAGGGTTTCCTAAATTTTCCAAAACAAAATATTTAGGTAGCGACTCTGAAATATGGCAAAGCAGTCCATGTTTGGCACTTTTTGATTAAAATTGATTTTCCAAAACAATTTGCCGGATTTGGACTCTTCGGTGATTTATCAGTCTTACATTGCACTTTGTGAGATTAGATTCAGAACCGTGACATGAGTCTGAACTGTAATAGCTAGAACTATAATTTGCGCCCTCGTGCACGGAGGGGAGTTCCGGGCTATCTACAGTTTCTGGCGACTCTGCTGGGGATTTAGAGAACTTGACTCAAACTCATGATATGTTGTTTTGTTTACACTTATGTGCTTCTTTGCATTGCATTTACATTGGTGCGCCTAGGACACCGTGTTTGCCATATGCTATTTCTTAACAGTTTGTCGAAGGCTTGCTTGGAAAAGCGTGCCATAAGGCTGACCGGTTGTGGGCTCTGCCACGACAGGAACACAAACCTCGGTTTTCACCGAGGCACCCTTTTTGACCATTCAACCTAGTGCATATCGGAATCCATAGTGACCATTCCAAACTAGGACAGGTTGCTTACCCGATTGTAGGTTGTTTGAAACTGCTGTAGTGAAACCCTAACTCCTGACAAGATAAGACAGGGAAACCCTACCCCTCCATAGGGGTGTTTTGGCTCTCACTTGCTTGGTATGTGCTGTTAGAGTGCGTCTCTACAGGTTATATGTATCAGTTGCAAGTCTGAGTATCTGCCTGAGGGTATCAGTTTACAAGCAGAATTTTGGGACAAAATTCAGTAAAGAGTACAGCCATTCAGCTATGCTCTAATCTGTTCTGGTAAATTTGGGCTGAGATGCTGCCTGTTTTCCCTTTTGCTAGGGTAGTCCTGGAACCATAGCTTCAGAAGGCTCCAATATCCCCCGAGTACACCGAACTTGTATTGATAGACTTTGTTAGGTCAGAGATTTAGTTCAAGGGCAACCAGTGTTCCTTCGCCAAGGCAAGGTAAAGAAGGGCTAGACAGGGCTCATTGGTTCATCTAATCCAACAGTCACTAGTCACATCAACTTTGTTCAAACTCAGCAGACCCTGATGGCATGGAGTTTAGAAGAAGTTGTGGCCGTGATAGCAGCATTAAACCAGGGAATCGCCATGCAGGGTGAGATCGATGCCGAGATACAACGCCCATCTGGGACACCTACCACCCATCCAGTCTCGGAGCCCCAATCATCTCAAACCTGTGAACCCACTACTTCTGAGCTGATGAGAATGAATGAAGATCTTCAGAGAACAATGGCAGATTTAACTTTTGGAGTTTTGGCTCCGTCATCACCCACATCACATGCCAAAAGTTTCACGCCAAAAGGCTCCCCAATCTTGGGACGAGTTGCATTGGAAGAAGGCCAATCGCTTGGCAAAGTAGAGGCCAATGGTAAGAACAAGGTTAGGGCGGGCATTGGTCCCCATGAACACCTTCAGTGGGCTGTTGAGGCTTTGAAAGCCGAGGGGTTGAACAAACAGCAAGTGATTGCAGTTATTGCGAAGACTGTGGATGATACTTTCACCACTCAAGTTGGGGGCAGTTTGAATCAAGGGGCAAGCTAGGAGAAGGGCCGTCATACCAGGAACGTTCCTTTCATCTCTAATCCTACACTCGGAAGAGATCAGCAGACCCAATCAGCGCCTACCAATCCCTTTGTCGGTGTATCCAGCAAAAATCCACAAACCTCGAAGTACCAACCTCGAGGTCGAAGGCTCTTCCATGCCCTCTATATGCCTTTTCCAAAGCTCTCCAAATCATCGCTGGACAAGGCCATCTCAAACCTCTTGAGCCTCGGCCTCTCCCGAATCCCCTTCCGGCAATGCATGATGCTGCCAAATACTGTGCTTTCCATCAACAAACCGATCATGACACTAACCTTCGTTTTCGTCTTCGCCACGAAATACAAGATCTGATTGACAGCGGGGTCATCGCTGCACTAGGTCCTGCAAAGTCTATCGGCACTAGATCGATGAACTTGGGGGATAATGTCATGTGATCGGAGGGATGAACCACCTGCAGTTGGCACCCAGTTTACTCCGGATGTGGCGTATGGCACGCACTGTTTTGAGTGTTTGCGAATGCTGTTTATTTTACTTTCTGACTTGAGTATTGAGTCAGTTTTGTCGTGTTGTTTTGAGTCAATCTTTTTGTACTGAGTCAGTCGAGTCAGTCTTGTTGTATCGAGTCAGTCTTGTTGTGTCGGAGTCGGGTGATTTCGGGGGTGTTATGTCGGACATCACTTGCTTGTTTTGTGTTTGTCTTTTCGCTTTCCTTTGAGTCTATTTCTGTCTTGGAGCCAATTATGCCAATAGTTTTGAATGAAGTAGTAGTGATTTTCACTCTTTTGCGTCTGTTTTTGCCTTTGCGCCAGTTGTACTAGAAGTTCTGAATAAGATGGCAGTATTTGACTAAAAAACTGTGTCTTTTCTGTGCCTTGAAGTCATTGCATTGATCTAAGTTTTTCAAAACTTTTCAAACACTGTGGTGAAAACAAAGAGGAAGGAATTCCTCGGGATTTGCAAAATTTTGATCAATTGAGAGAAAGAGAGGCGTGCTAAGCCCTTAATGAATGAGATCATGTTTGTTAATGTGAGTACAGAGAAGGGTCCTGGCTTGATCTGGATTGGTTCTACATTGTCTTTAACGCGAGCGATTAGTCGCTTTCTTAAAAGATTTCAAAAAAATGTTTTGCGTGGTCCTGTGAAGACTTGTGTGGAATCGCTCTTGAGATTGTACGGCCTAGGATCGCGCTCAGCCTCGAGACTCGACCCCTTTTGCTTTCAAACCTTGAACTTGGATTCAGAATGTTCAATGGTCAACCACAAAGTGAGGCTTGTATAGCCAGATTAAAGGATCGACCTTTACTCGAGAACTTGGGTACGAGTGGGGAAAGTCATGCAATGAGCACCCCCGCTCGCCCGATTAAAGGATCGGCCTTTACTAACATGATATGTTGTTTTTGAAAACACATGTGTTCTTATTCCAATTTATTAGCTAGCCTTACTATGTGATGCGCACAGCACACAAGTATAAACTAAATCACTGAATTTGGAACAGAACATCTAATGTTTGTTTTTCGAAAATAGTTTGAAGTTGCTACTCACAAGTAGGCTAAGACGCAGATTTGCCACCCTCGAGTGGGCTTAGAAAACAACATGATTTTGCCACCCTCAAGTGGGGTTAAAACGCACATTTTGATGAATTGTTCCAATTCAAGCAATGAAGCCTTCATCCACAGGCATTCAAGCAGTTTATATCACTTAAGCGGTTAGCCTCATGGCAAGCATGCTATCATGGCAGTCACTTACACACATGCAAGGATGCTAAAGCGTAAAAGCTTACCTAGTACTCCAAGCCAAAACAAAAGCTATGTTAGAAATCAATGCATGATCCTAGCTATGTCAACAATGCCTAATGCAACACATGCAAAAATGCAACTAAGATAGACTCGGCTATTCTAAGATGTCATGTGAATCTGACTTGATAACATGTATTCAAATTGGTATTGAAATACAATGCAGTTAGTATGATGCATCGAGCCCGGTGCATACAAAACAGATGAATGATGCACGAATGCAAGCATAAGGATGCTAATTGAAACATGCCCTAAACTAACCATCAAAAGCTTATAAGTAAAAGGGAAAAAGAAATGGGGTTGGAAGACATGCATCACACACACGCACACTTATTACAACAATGTGTCCTCTCGACGAAGGGTCCGAATAATAAGCTAACTAGCTAATCTAAGCTAATTAAACTAATTATTACAAAACGAATTGAATAACTAGCTATAACTAATTATTACATCACTTTAACTAATTAACAAATTAATTAAATTACATGAACATGGTAATTAACAAATTAGCATTAAACTACGCTACTCAACTCTACTTTGGAAAGTTGAACAATGCATGCACTTGGTTCCTCGCTCGGAAATCCATCGCTATGCCCTAACTTGCCTCTGTTTGCATTTGGTCTCAGAACACTGTACAAACTTCAAGGTAGCTTCTACTCCATCATAGGGACCTGCAGGAGGGTGGCCGACCAGTTGTTGGTGGTGTAGACCACCTGTAGACTACTTACCTTTGCTGTAGACCAGAAAAAGTGGTCAGCCAGCCACTTTTACTGGTCAGCCGACCACTTATTCTGCTACACTTCCACTTTGCTGCAACAGAGAATAAGAAAGGGCACGACAGTGTATTTGCAAGGTATGTGTGCATAACCATCCTCCCTATCATTTCTTAAGTTCAAGAAAGTGCGGTTCTCGACTCTCGGGCCACCAACCAAGCATCGCAGCGATGGCCGATAAGCCAAGATTGCACATTTCAATGTAAATGAATGCACAAATAACACATAAGAGCCTTAACTTCTATCATGCATGATAAGGAGGGTCGGCGACTGAGAATTGAGACACGTTTCATCACTTCAAGTATGGAACGTTCCTTGTTTCTCATGTTTGGATCAACGCCTGATCCAAACACAATGCAATGCATGCAATATGCTCAACCTATCAATGCTAATGGCTTGCAAACAATGCTAATGCAACATGAGCATACAAACACGATGCAATGTAACATGATCAACTTATCTATGCTAATGGCATGCGAACAATGCTAATGCAACAACATGAAAACAACATGTTATATGGACTTAAACCGAATATGGACAGACCTCAATCATGCCCAAAACAGTGGCCAAAACACTCTTAAAAGATGGCATAAAAGGCTAGAAAATGCATGCTCATGCATTGGCCCATCAACTAAGCATAAGAGCACAACTCTCAAACATGATCAAGAAGTGACAAACATGGAAGTGTGACAACACTATATGCTCTGAAATCAAGTATGAAATGATGCCAAACCACTCAATCAACACAAGTATAGCATGCAAGAGGGCCTAAGGCACAAGGCCACCAAGAGGGACTACACAAGAGGCATGCAATACATGGCACAAATGACTGAACCAGCCATGGACAAAGGTCAATTAGGTCAAAACAAAGACCAAAACATGCTGAGATAGGAGCTCACAAGTCTAGACATGCATGCATACAAGCTAGGCCACAAACAAGGCAATAATGCACGACCCTTAGAGGCACTCAAAGGGTGAAAGAAATGAGAACACGGCAATGCTAAATGCTCTGAAATAACATGTGAAATGATGCCAAATCATGCACATGTCACAAATGAAGCATGCTAGGAGGCTCAAAGCTTGAATCTAGCATAGGCACTTGCACTATAGCTATGCAATACATGAAGCATACGGCCAAGGCAACCCAAAACAGTCCTAGAGCATGCCAAAATGATGCTAAAACATCGATGGAGCAAAGCCAAAACAAGCTAGCATGAAGGGCATGAAGCATGAATTATGCAAGGCCAATGAGGAGGATTACACTACACCTACCAAAACTAAGCATGAGATGACTTCACCAACAAAAATCAGAGTTATGGCATGTCAAAATAACACCAAAAATGGACTAATACCAAGTCAACACATGCTAGAATAATAAGCTCACTCATTAGGCATGCACGGCTGGCAAAAGAGGACTTACACTACAAGTGCAAGAAGCAAATGAGGGATGCTCTAAACAACCAAAAATGGTAGCCCAAAAGCCTAGGCAAGATGGCATACACATGAGCTCATATTTAAGGCATGAAGCATAAACCCTCCAAAGCATTGAATGAGTGACGCATGTGAGTGTATGGCCATGAAACATGCTCTGAAATCATGTATGAAATGATGCTAAATCATGCAAATAGCCCAAGCAATGCATGCTAGTGACTTGGAAACTCAAGGCTAGTGAGCTAAAATGCACTATGGCTATACAAAGCAAAGCATGCATGACCAAAACAACATAAATCAGACCTCAAGCATGGTAAAACATGAACAAAAGCTTCTTTGAGTAAAGCCAAAAGCATGCTAGAATAATGATCCAAAGCATGATGCATGTTAGGCTAGTGAATGGAAATGCACTACAAGTGTAGAATGCATGCATGAGGTAACCAAACCAAGCCAAAACAGAGCTAAGGCATGCTAAAACAACACCCAAAACATGCTAAGATAGAGCCAAAATGGGCTAGCAAGACATGCTAAAACATGAGGCATACAAGGCTAGCAACCAAGATACAACGAGAGGGGATGACCCTCTCCTATTTGGGACCTCAAAACACCCTTTCCACCACTGAAATTCCTCTGAGTTTTAGTGGTGAGAAGGTCAAAAAGAGGTGGTGCCAGTAGCTTAAAAGGATGGTACAAAACAAAGCCAAACAAGGCACAAGAGGGGGTAGACCACCCCCAACACTAAAGAGGTCTCAAACCAACATCTTAAAAAACTTAAAATTAGAGCTTTTTGCAGTAGAAAGTTAGGCCTAAATTAGTATGCAAGTAGGGCCAAAAGCTTAATCAAAAACAAAGGTTTAAAGGGTTAGAAACTCACCCTTGTAGAACCACTTCAAAGTTGCAACACCAGCAACCTTTTTGAGCTAAAACCAATCCAAAAACTCCAAAACCAACCTCAAAGTGCCTCAGCTCCAAGAGTATGGTGTTTCACTATGTGTTTCTGTGCAAAAATGTGAAGAAATTACACTTTCAAGCACAAATATGGAACAAAAGAGAAATATAGAGATAGAGATATATCTATATCTCTCAGCCACTTTTTTTGAACCTGGAGAAGGGAGAGAGGGCCTCCTTTTTATAGAAAAACAAGCCTCCAGCTTGTTGTACAAACTTGAAGATAGATGCAATCCCTCCATACACGTGTATGGAGGATGGTTTTTGTGCTCACCAGCTGGCACAGCTGGCAAGAAAATATCTTCAAAAAGATGCAGAAAAGCTACTGACCAGTTGAAGTGGTTGGCCAACTATTTACACTGGTCGGCCGACCAGCACAAGTGGTCTGCCAGAAAGAAAAGTGGTCGGCCAGGGGGGAGAGGTGGTTTGCACAAGGAAAGCAAGGTGGTGGCATGGTGGCCTACCACTTTTGGTGGTCCAAAGACCACCAAGACCAGTTGGCCGACCAGAAAACTAGCTGGCAGGGAAGAAAAGTGGTTTTCAGGGAGAGAAACTAGTCTCCTACCCTCATTCCACCCTCCAAGAAAGGAAAACAAGGTTTGTGCCAAAAACAAGCCAAAGAGGTTGCAAGACAAGAGTTCGGGGGTCGAGGCGTGCAGCCGGAAGCCTCGAAAACTAGTCTACGGGCACCAAAAGTGGCCTATAAGCGAAAAGTGGTCTACAACCACAAAAAATTGGTCTCCAAGACCTTTGTGTCCCTCTAGACCAAGGCAACAAGGCAGGGTTCAATAACCAGGCCCAAAGGAGAACGGTAAGCGGTCCCGAGACAAGGCACGCGGCTGAAGGCTCTGAAAATCGAAAACTAGTCTACAGGAGGGAAAAGTGGTCTACAGACCTCTCTCTCTTCCCCCCCCCCCCCCAAGCAAGGGAAAACAAGGTTTGGTTCAAAACCAAACCAAAAGGGAAGCGAGAAAAGGCGCTCGGCCGAAGTCTCTGGAAATCGGAAACTAGCCTACAAGAGGGAAAAGTGGTCTACAGACCTCTCTCTCCCTCCAGGCAAGGTCAACAAGGCTTGGTCCACAAACCGAGCCAAAACATAAAGAGTTCAGAGGCCCGGAGGCAAGGCACTCAGCCAAAAACTCTGGAAACTCGAAACGAGCACAAACATGCACAATCATCTAGCACTCAAACAATGACGTCTGAGTCTTAAGGTTGGTCAAAAATGGGGTGTCTACAGTAACCCACCAAAATCTTACAGAACTTTTTGTGGAATTTGTTGCAAGGTGGAGAGCAAAGGCAGCGCCAATGACAGATTGTCCTTTTGAGAGGGACCAAGTACGGATAGTGGTGCAGAACCTTGAGCCTGATATGTTACAAAAGTTAATAGTCACTCCACTATTCACTTTCAAAAATTTGCATGAATTAGGGGTTTAGATTGAGAGTGCATTTAATAGAGGGATTATTTCTAGAGCAAGCAAACCAACAAGGAGGGTGTTTTCCGGGAGCACTATTCCCAAACCCACTGAAATCAATACTGTCGCCACTGTCGACCCTTTTGCCAATACCAATCCACAAACAGCTAGCCCATCTCGAGCTCAAGGTAGAACTTTCACGCCTCTTCATATGAGCCTAACCAGCACATTAAAAATCCCGATGGAAAGAGGGTATCTCAAACCCCTTGATCCCCAACCACTTCATGACCCACTCCCTACTAGACATAACCCCATCAGATATTGTGTGTATCATCAGTAATGTGGTCATGGCCTCGATCGTTGCTATCGCCTTCATTATGAGGTTCAGAATCTCATCGACAACCAGATGATAGCTCCACCTCAAGAACCCAATGTTACCACCAGCCTACTTCCCATCCATGACCAAGTAACTTATCCTCACCTTAACCTCATCCATGCACTGCCACCTCCCTTCAACCCCAGTATATACATCACTTTGGCCCATTTACCCAAGCTTGAGGTGTTCATTCTAGAAAGCATTGATTTGTGCATGATGGATACACCCACTCTGGTTCGGACACACCAAAAGCGCCAAATGGTTGAACCCACTACGGTTGAGATGTTGGGAATGATTGAAGACCTTCAATGAACGCTAGCAGATTTAACATTTAGGGTTTCTATCTTGTCAAAAACCTCCCCAATCTTAGGGTGAGCTGTAGTTGAAAAGGGCCAACCCGAAGCTATCTCAAGTTTGGGTGGTGACAGATCAACAACAAATGGGCCTCGCTTCAATATAGCCACCCAATCCTTTGGCCAAGCAGAAACAAGTTGCAAGAACAAGGCTGGGAGAAGTATTGATCCCTATGCACAACTTCGGTGGGCTATTAAGACTTTGAAGGTCAAAGGGTTGAACAAGCTGTAAGTGCTTGAAGTTGTTGTAAAGACTGTGGATGACACTTTTGTCGATTAGGAAGAGAGCATTTTAAATCAGGCGGCAAACAATGAAAATGGCTGCTTTACCAGAAACACCCATCCTAATTCTAGTCCCAGGCCCATGAATACCCAACCAACACTCGCCAACCCATTTGCTAGTACTTCCAAAACTAGAGCTCCCTGCTCCCAAAAACGAACCTTTGCCCAACTCCATATGAGCCTAACTTGTCCATTGAAGGTACTAACAGAGAAACGGTATCTTAAACTACTCAATCCTTAACCTCTCCCTAATCCTTTCCCACCTAAATATGACTTTACCCAATATTGCATATTCCATCAACAATGTGGTCACCATACTAACCGTTGCTTTCGCCTTCACCATGAAATTCAAGACTTGATTGAAAATAAAGTCATCACCCCACCTAAAAATCCCAAAGTTGTCAATAACCCTCTCCCTGACCACAATAGATTGCCACTCCATAACATAAAACCCATACACAGCTTACCACCAACCAACCATTACCCTAGCCAACACATCATGCTTGCCAATGAGCCCAAACCCATTGTGTTCATTCCTGAATCTTTTGATTTGGATCTAAGCAAAAAGAACAAAATCTTGGAAGAGATGAAAAGTTTACTCGATCTTGGCGAGTTCAAGCTTGATAATGCAGTGGGCTCTCTACAGATGGCAAGACTAGTGGTTGGAATGATGAACCTCAGTCTCAGCTAGGGGAATTGTTGAAAAGCACTTGGAAAGGACCTTCTAAACTAGGGGCATGGTGTGAAAAAACAATTGTTTCAGTCAAGAAGATGTGTGGGGATAACGTAATTGTGAGGTTCAATCTGTGAGACCCGATTTGAAAGTCAGAAATCAATCCTTCTGGGTGGATGTTACTATTGCTAAATTGAAGCCAGGTTTGGACCTTCCCGTGGGCTACTTGAAGTTTTTTTTTTACATTCTCCAGATGGACTTGGAGAAAGAAAACCCCATTTTGTCTCAAAAATTCTTATTTTATTTTAAGTTGTGTCTTGTAAGTAGTTGTTGTGAGTTTGGTTTTCTTTGTCATTTCTTTCGTTGTTGGGTCAGTTGAGTCTTTTCCTTTGAGTTGCTCTCATGTACCCTCAGGTCTTTATCTTTATAAGAAAGTGAGAGTCAAGTTTTGATCATTTTGTTGTGTCTACAGGAATGCATGTGTGACCTTTTAAAAAATAGAAAAAGCTTTGAATTTGGTTTTCGAATAAGTTTCTGTTAATAAGCTCGAGCGTTGAGAAGGATCCCCCGAATGGTTTGAGTGAATTCTGACTTATCAACGAAAAGTCGTTCATGACTTTAGAGTTTTAAGCTATTTCTTTTTCAGACTTGCAAAGATAGGTTTAGAATTGTGCACAGTATTTTACATTGTTCTAGGGATTCTCTTTGCCGTTAGGCGCTCATTGTTGGCAAGAACAAGGTGACTTTCAAATCTGCAAGTACAAGGTGGTTTTCAGACCTCATAATCTTAGAATTGCTCCCCTGGTGTTTTCATTATTTCAAAGAGAAATGGATAAAAGAAACCAAAAAGAAAGAGAGAGAAAGGAAGAAAAGAAGAAAAAAAGAGAAAGAAAAAAAAAAGAAAAAAGAAAAGAAAAGAGAAAAAAGAAAAAGGAGTCAACCATCAAGCTAGGGGTATCCATTGGAATGAAATTCAATCAACCATGTGGAAAGGAACTTTCCTCTGAATTTAAGGAATCCAATGCGAGGAGGTACCACAGTGCAAGAAGAGCCAACTTTGCAAATGGAACAAAAGAAAGAACAAAGACATGCATAAAAGAATGGAGAACAAGCTCAAATCAAGGCAAAGTCAGTTCCAATGTTAGGGAAAGGATGACTATTGATCAAATTCACCACAAGTGTTGTAACGCTATCCTTGAGAGGCTCGCTAAGCCGAAAACCTAAAAGGGTGACCTAGGCAAACGTTAGAGCATGAAAAATGAGAAATCAAAAAAATATAGCTCGCAAGGTCGAAAATCCTGAAGGGGTGACTTTTCTAAAAGTTAGAGCGCAAAAGGAGAGTGTTAACACCCGAGTGAACCTTAGCCATGAAATACGTTGACCTGATTCCCATTCTTGGGATATATAGGCAACTTTATCCTAAAGTTCGATCTTAACCATATCTATCTCATCCATCTCAACCTGATCATCTTGCCTAATTCACGTTGTCAACTTCACATCAATCCATGAGCTACACCAACTGTTGTGCATATCATATACTTGCATTGGGTAAGAAGGAACTAGCTTCAATTAACAAGTGGAGCAATTTTCAATACTTGAACTTATTAGTAGAATCTCTAACGTAAGCAAAAAAGGGAATCGAAATTGAGTTTTAAAGGAAGCATAAGTAATACTAGGGCCACTATGAATGATCAGTTACCTTGAGTCCTTTTCTACTTTTGGGTTAGTTGTGAGTTCTGTTGTGTCACGCCAGGTGTTTGTCTTGGTCTGTGCTCTTCATCAAGTCACCATAGCATGTATGTCACTAAAAAGCGCTCTTTATCGAGTCACCATAGCGTGTCTGTCGCTCAAAGTTCAACAAAGTGGAATGGCCAAAATTCCATACACGAATGTTCACTGCAAACTCGAAAACAAGTCCATGTGTCAAATTCATAAATGAGCTAAGAGTGCCCATACAAGGGGCATCACATTCGTGATCATTGCAAAGTATATATGAGGGATCTGTCACTGCTTCGGAGGGGACTAGATTAAGTTCTCAATATGTCAAAAGAGAAGCATGAGTCTGATTGGTTAGCAACTGTTCCAGGATCTGATGATCCCCATTATATGTGCCTGCATAATGTTAGAAAGGTGGCTAGTGGCTGGACACTAGGGGCAATTTTCAGTATATCTGATTGGGCCATCCATCAAACAAAGGGCATGAACCCAACCGGTGGCCAATGACTAGACACTAGGGGTAATTTTTAGTGCATCTGATTGGGTCATCAATTGAACGAGGAGCATGAACCCAACATTTCTCTCCATCCGCTCAGAGCCATTTGTCGGGCACTTTTCCTGGGTTAGGGTGAGCTCAACCTCATGATGATGCTGATATGATTCAGCTTTTGAAAGTTGTCTCTGACCATTTCAAAAATCTCTCAGGATTGCCATCTTCCCTCTGATTAATACATGTGCTTTGGATTATGCATGCATGTTCATACACTCTGGCTGTTTTGAACTATGTGATTGGTTGCTCTTACTCTTGACTTTGTTTTGTACTTAACAGAGTTTCGTTGAGTTACCTTTCGCAGTGTTTTTCAATTACATTTCAACAAGTTGTGGCAAGATGCCCTACACTCATTTCATAAGGTACATGATGTACTACTCTATGTACTTCTCATTTCCCTCTATATACCATACGTATTCACTATTTTGTGCACCTTGCATAACACTGTCTTGTGCACCCATATCACACTATTTTGTGCATCTTACATCGCACTGTTTTGTGCATTCGTACATCTGTCCCTTGTATCTCACTGTTTTGTGCACCTTGAGTTCGTACTATTTTGTGTACCCTTGCATCGCACTATTTTTTGCATTTTACCCTCTATCGCACTGTTTTATGCACCTATGTCGCACTATTTTGTGCATTTACCCTATATCACACTGTCTTGTGTAGCTTTGTATCACACTGTTTTGTGCATTCACATTGTATCGCACTGTTTTGTGCATTCACCGTGTGTTGCACTGTTTTGTGCACCTTGCATAGCATTGTTTTGTGCATTCACCTTGCATCACACTGTCTTGTGCACCCACATCATACTGTCTTCTGCATTCACCCTATATAGCACTATTTTGTGCATTCATTCACCCTCACTCACACTGTCTTGTGCGCCTCACTTGCACTGTCTTGTGCACTCATTGGGTCTAGGAGACCTTAAATCCTCTAAAGGTGCAATTCCTTTGGTGTTTGTCGTTCCTGAATGGCTTCAGGCGGTCTGGTATAGCCACCTGACTATGTTTGTAGTGAGTTCCTAAGAGATCAATTAAGACAGTGGAAACTAGAGTTCGAATGGCTAAGGCCTAGAATGCGAAGGTTTAGAATTTCCAAGACTAAAGTCTTGTTTAAATACCCATGGGTGTATCCTTGGCTTGAAATTTATATGGCACCCCCATAGGTTGAGGTAGCTTGTATGCGCCTCAATTCTAGATACTAAACCAACCTAGTTTGTCACCCTGCATCGCACTGTTTTGTGCATTCACCGTGTGTTGCACTGTTTTGTGCACCTTGCATAGCACTATTTTGTGCATTCACCTTGCATCATACTATCTTGTGCACCCACATCGTACTGTCTTGTGCATTCACCCTGCATAGCACTATTTTGTGCATTCATTCACCCTCACTCACACTGTCATGTACACCTCACCTGCACTGTCTTGTGCACTTATTGGGTCTAGGAGACCTTAAATCCTCTAGAGGTGCAATTCCTTTGGTGTTTGTCGTGCTCAAATCTCTTCAGGCGGTTTGGTATAGCCACCTGACTATGTTTGTAGTGAGTTCCTAGGAGATCAATTAAGACGGTGGAAACTAGAGTTCGAATGGCTAAGGGTTAGAATGCAAAGGTTTAGAATTTCCAAGTCTAAAGTTTGTTTTAAATACCCATGGGTGTATCCTTGGCTTGAAATCTATATGGCACCCCCATAGGTTGAGGTAGCTTGTATGCGCGTCAATTTTGGATACTAAACCAACCTAGTCTGTCACCTTGTTGGACAAGAGGGAAAGTTGCGAACATTGCTAGGGAGAAAAGTAGTACCTATGTTTTGGAAGCACAAGATAAAGGAAGAAGCCTTAAAGCCAAGAAGATAAGGAAGATCCCCAACAGCATAAGGGGTGTCATTGTCGATTGCCCCTGTAAGGTACTTCTAAGGCGCCACTTCCCAACTGCTACATCATAGTTATTATCGATTTTATCATATTTATTATCTTTATTGCATTGCATATAACATCTATCACATTCATCTACTCCACTATCCATTACACCCATTACATCATACCATTTTAATGCATGCACCCTTTCCATGTTAAGCTTAGTCTGGCATGAGCTTATACATTTCCCTCATTGAAACATGGTTCTGTCATGTGTAAGTGCCCATGCTGCATTGAGGCCAGTATTAAGGGTGTCAACACCTTGTCCATGTAAGACGTGGTCTGTTTTGTGTCCATGCCTTTTCTAGGTAAGACGTGGTTCGGCCTGCGCCCTTTATTCACTGCATCCATTGCATTGTACTTTGTTTTGTTGCATTCAGCATTTAGGATCATCATCTTTCCCTAGTAGCTCATTTCTCACTTATATCGTACCACCCAATTACTTGTACTCTTTCTCTTTCTGCGAAAAACATAGTTCTGCATGTGCCCGTATCCCTTTCACATTGAAACATGGTTCTATTATGTGTAAGCATCCATGCTGTGTTGAGGCCAGTATTGAGGATGTAGGCACTTAGCCTGTGTTTGGCATCGTTTGGTTATGCCCACTTCTTTTCTATATAAAACGTAATTCGATTTTGCATCTCAATCCCTTTATGATATTTGTGTGGTAAGCATTGCTTGTGGTTTGATTATATTATTGCATTGCACATATCATTTGTATTATTGAATTACATTGTGTTTCATTTTGCATCCTGCCTCTGAACTATGCTGGTTTGATTCCTTGCAACGGGATACGTTAGTAACCCTCAAGTTCAACCAACTGCATCTGCATTTTGTTTGTTTGCCCAAGTCTTACGACCTTGTCAAAATGGGTCGTATTCGAGCTTTGACGTTCACTCACGTCATTTCAAGACTTCGAGCTTTGTCAAAGAGGGGCAACTGTAGACACCCCATTTTTGACCACCTTTAAGACTTGGGCGCCTCAGGTTGATCACTTGATGATGAAAGTTATGCTGGA
Organism: Camellia lanceoleosa; assembly: GCA_025200525.1. Taxonomy (NCBI): domain Eukaryota; kingdom Viridiplantae; phylum Streptophyta; class Magnoliopsida; order Ericales; family Theaceae; genus Camellia; species Camellia lanceoleosa. The sequence goes on along the minus strand of CM045771.1, from coordinate 13,969,264 downwards.
CAAACGTTCGATTTCTTCAGCAAGAGTAGCTTCTAAATCCCAACCTTACACCCTTTTTTTGACCAAAACTATTTTAGACCTTAAAATCCTCTTTTTCCAAAATATTTTTTCAAATATTTCTATGATGTTTCGAGGCTCGCATTTCATTGAAAATATTGCACTTTTCGGTAAACCAACCAAGGACAAAGTGGACATAAATGGAAAAGAGGTGACCTCTTTGAAAAATCTTTAAAAAAATTTTATTAAGAGGTTTGGAGTTAAAGAAAATTGGAGGAGAGGGAAGAAAACTAGTTGGGGAAGAAGTTGGGCATCAATCTGTTATGATAGAAATGAGTAGCCTTCACTAAAATAGGCATATCTTTTTGTACACTCAAACTTTAGTTGTAAGGCCACCACCATGGGAAATTGGACTTCTGGTGCATCAATTTAGACTTAAGAATCTCCTAAAGCCGAGTCCGGATGAAGGAGATATGGCCGTTTGAAGTTAGGCATCAATCCAATTAAGATAGAAATGAGCAACCTTCACAAAAATAGGTATATCTCTTTGTACACTTAAAATTTAGATGTGAGGCTTCCACCATTGGAAATTAGATTTCTGGGGCTTCAATTTAGACTCAAGAATAACCTAAAATCGAGCCCAGATGAGAGAGATATACCCGTTTGAAATTGGGCCTGGAAGTAGATTTTTGTGGCCTGCCAGCCACTTGTGTAAAATGCAGATATTTGTTGCCAGCTGTCCCCGAAAAGCTCCAGCTATTCCTATATAGTTATTTTTGACCTGGGAAGCTATTTTTCTATATATACTTGGCCAACCCTCTGGGTTTTAGGTTAGAAAAAATTTCAAAAGGACCAAAACTTGAAATTCTCCCTCTATCTCTAGCTTGCAACACACATACCTTACCAAAAGGCTTCCTAAACCAATATTGGTGCTCTCCTTGCTGAGATTATTGAGTCCAAATTTCAGCCCTTGAGAGTGAGAACTTGTGGGTTTGTTAACAAAATAGTTGCCTGGAATAATTTTGAGTATCTTTACACTACATGTTTTCAATCTTTTCTTTCTGATTTTGAACTATTTGTACACTGTTTTTAGGGGCTGAAATTTGTGGTTTAAAGCTACTAAAGGTGGAGGGGTTAACCACACTTCTTTGAACCTTGTTCTCTAAGCTTTTTCCCTTGTGTTTCTCATTATTTCCTCAACTTTTTTTGACCTTCTAACCACTGAATTTCAGAGTTTTTTAGAGGCAAAAGATATTGTTTTGAAGTCCCAAAAATGAAGGAGTTAGCCATCCCACCGTATGCTTGTTTGCTAGCTTAATTGCTCCATTATTTTAGCTCATTCTTTTATCTTTTTTTTACATCAATTCCAACACTATTTTAGTCTAATTTAGGACTATTTTGAGGTGTTTATTTCATTTAAGTTTTGTATAGTATGCTTGTAGTGTAATGGTCCTCATAGGCTTGGTGGTTTAGGCCTTAGCCACCAACCTATTTGAGTTGATAGCATTTATTTCTTACTTGCCATACTTGTGATCACCTCTAATCATCTTTGCAACCTCCCTCTTTTCTTGGCATTTTTGTTTTGAGAGTTATTTCAAATCGATTTCTTGTTCAAGCTTGAGATAGAGATTGTTGTGCTTAATGGTTTAATCTCTTCGAAGGTTCATTACCAACGGCATGACATCTCTCACATGACCAAAATAACCCTTTGTTTGACACTTCTTTCCATTAGAGGACTTAATTTGCATTTTTGGACTAATGAATTAATGAATGGAAAGGTAATTAAAAGAGATAATTACAATTAGGATAAAATGGACCAAGATAATAAATAATTTGGTGTTCAATCAGATGTTAATTGAACACATGAATACTTGAGTCATTTCATACTTGTTGGTGATGAAATGGTTCAAGTTTCCAAGGTCAACCACTTTCCTTGATCAAATCATGATAGGGAGGAGGCTTGCGAGTCTTTTATTATGCATTTATCGAAATTGTATCCATTGGTTCATAAGTCATTACGCAATGAATTTGCGCTAATTGATGGCTTGCGAATCAAGCCTACCACTCCTTTGAGCTGTTTGATGATAAGCAGGGCTAGGACGGACAAACATCCCTTGAGAATGCTTTATTTGTTCTCTGTTGCAGCAGGAAAGAACCAACATTAGTAGGCAGCAGGCCGCTGTTAGTGGCCATCCGGCCACTACTTCTGGGTTGCCGCCCACTTTTTCCAACAAGGCAGTGTATTGTTTTCTATAGAACAGAGTAGAAATTGAGGTGAAAAATCAGTGCAATCTCCTGACTGTGCAACAGAGTCATTTCGGTAGTAAAACGGTGTCTTTTTCGGGTAGAAATCCGCATCCATGCATGAACCGTCCCTCGATTCTCAAGATCCATTAAAATGATGTTATAATATTAGTATGTTGTACTGAGAGTAGCGGACTTGTTACTAATTAGTTAAATTAGCTAGAATAGCTAGTTAGTTTTGTGTTGTACTTAATTAATTAGCTAAAGTAGTTAGTTGATTTGTGATTTTGTAATAATTAGCTAGCATAGTTAATTTGTTTCATTTGGGTTATAATGGATTAGTTAATTCATAGTAATTAGCTAGTTCGTTTATCCAGATCCTCTTGCGTGAGGGTAAAATATGTAATAATGTGTTTGTCTTCCAACCGAACGTCTTTCTCCATTTTATTTATCTGCTTATGATGGATAGAACAGAACATCATGTTTCATTTAACATTTCCCATGTTTCCATCCACTTGTCTTGCATGCATCGAGGCTCGATTCATCATTCTAACAAGCATTGTTGTTTATTACTTCGTTGAATACGTGTTTAACTGCATGCTATCAAATTGATTCACATAGTATATTAGTAGCCAAGCCTATTAATTACATCTTGTATGTGTTGCATTAGGCATATTTTGCATTAGTTAGGACCATGCATTTTTCTAACTATTTTCTCTCTTTTGGCTCGACTCAGGAATTTGGGTAAGCATTTATTGCTTTAGCATATCGCATGAGTTTGATTGTTGCCATGTCTAACATGCTTTCCATGAGGCTAAATGCTTAAGTGATAAAATTGTTTGAATGCCTGTGGATGAAGGCTAATTGCTTGAATTGGGATAATTTGATGAATGTATGTATGAGATCACTTTTTCAAGTGGTACGTATTCAAAACACTTTTCAAACAAACATGAAATCAAATGTTCCAATTTTTGCAAATTAGTCTATACTTGTGTGCAACACGTAGTAAGTTAGCCTGATAATTGGAACAAGAGCATATAATGTAAATAAGAATCACATCATGAGTAGTAGAGGTCGATCTTTTCATCGGACAAGTGGGGTGCTCAATTCATGACCTTCCCCTCTCGTACCTAAGTTCCCAACCCGAGACAACTTTGGTGATAAGAGATAAGTGGCCTTCGGCACGAGTCTCGAGTTTTCTAAATTTCTCAAAAAATATTTAGGTGGCGACTCTATATCTGGCAAAGCAGTCCATTTTTGGCATTGTAGACCTCCCGAAACTGTCTCTACGCGCCACCTTTTCGAAGAGCGCGCGAATTGGGTTCTAGTTACTACAGTTCGGACTCTTGTCACGGTTCTGAATCTAATCTCACAAAGTGCAATGTAAGACTGATAAATCACCAAAGAGTCCAAATCCGGTAATTGGTTTTGAAAAATCAATTTTGAATCAAAAAGCGCCAAACATGAACTGCTTTACCAGATTTCAGAGTCGCCAGCTAAATATTTTGTTTTGGGAAATTTACGAAACCTTGACTTGTGCCAAAGGCCACGTGTCCATCATTACCAAAGTTGCCTTAGCTCGGGAACTTGGGTACGAGAGGGGAAGGTCCTAAAATGAGCACCCCCGCTCACCCGATCAAAAGATCGGCCTTTACTAAACATGATATGTTGTTTTTGTAAACACATGTGTTCTTATTCCGATTATTAATCTATCATTACTACGTGATGCGCACAGCATACAAGTATAGACTAAATCACTCAATTTGGAAAAAAACATCTCATGTTTGTTTTTCAAAAAATGGTTTGGAATTGCTACCCTCAAGTAGGCTAAAGCGCAGATTTACCACCCTCAAGTAGGCTTAAAACATGATGATTTGTCACTTCACAAAGTGGGCTTAAAACTCACATTTTCATGAATTGTTCCAATTCAAGCGATCCAGCCTTCATCCACAGGCATTCATGCAGTTTAGCAAGTAAGCAAATAGCCTCATGGCAAGCATGCTAGATATGGCAACACTTACACTCATGCAAGATGCTAAAGTGTAAACACTTACAGTGTACTCTAAGCCAAAACAAGAAACTAGTTAGAAATATGCATGATCCTAACTATGTTAAAATGCCTAATGCAATACATGCAATAATACAACTAAATAGACTCGGCAATCTAGGATGGCATATGAATGCGACAATTTGATACATGTATTCAAACAAGTATTGAAATACGATGCAGTTTGAATGATGTGCTAAGCCCGATGCATGTAATACAAATGAATGATGCAAACATGCATAGCATAAGGTATGCTAATTGAAAATTATCCCTAATCTAACCATTGAAATCGGGTAAATAAAATGGAGAAAGGAAGTGGGGTTGGAAGACATGCACACACACACGCACCCTTATTACAACATTGTGCCTTCTCGACGGAGAGTCCGAATGAAAGAGAGCTAACTAGCTACGCTAATTAAGTTAACTATTACAAATCATAACTAATTAACTAACTACTCTAGTTAATTAATCAGAACACAATTGAATAACTAGCTAATCTAAGCTAATTAGTTACAAACCAAATTAATTAATTAAACACTTAACTAATTAGTTACAGAACCAACGAATTAACCAACTAAGCAAAACAGTTAAAAAGGCCTCGGGACGAGGGATGCATGCATGCTTGACCGGTTTCCTCCCGAAAATCCATCGCCTTACCACTGGTTGCCTCTATTTGCATTCATCTTAAGTTCTGAACACCGAACCAATCTTTAGGTTGTTTCTGCTCCAAAACCAGAACAACTTTGGACCACTTCTGAGCCTAAGAATTGTCGGCTACTGCCTGAGGACTATCGACCACTTAAGGAGGTTGTAGACCACTTAAAGTGGCTGGTTGACCACTTCCTATGGCCGGTCGACCACTTGCTCTGGCCGGTCGGCCACTTGCTTCTATACACTCCAATTTTGCTGCAAACAAAGTACAAAAGGGGCAAAGCAAGGTATTTGTAGGGTTAGTGTGTACAACCACCCTCCTTATCATTTCTCAAGCTCAAAGGAGTATGGTACTTAGCTCTCGAGCCACCAACCGAGCATCGCAATGCACGATGGCCAAGAAGCCAAGTTTTCACAAGTCAATGAATGCACAAATAACACGCAAGACTCAAGGGGCCTCCACCCTATCATGCACAATCAAGGGGGACGGCGACCAAGAAATGAGGCACGTTTCATCACTTTAAGTATGAATTGCCCCTCGTTTCTCGTGTTTGGATTAACGTCCGATCCAAACACATGCAATGCAACTCAAACATGTTATCTTGGCATGTTTTACTTTGATTCATTTTCTTTACTCATTTTAGATTACTAATAAGTCCTTTAATCGGTTAAGTCCAAAAGTGAGAAGTCCTCTAATTGGAAAGACGGACCAAGCCACAAGCTTCTTGAGCATGAAAGAAGCATCATGCCGGTTGTTAGTAGAAACCTTCGAGAGAAGGCTAAAACCATTAGGCATGAATGCCTCAATTTCGTGCTCAAACCAACAAAGGGCTTAAGACCTCTTTCAAAGTGATACAACAAATGAAAGATGGCATGCAATGCTATACATTTTAGCACTAAAATGGGATGACAAATGATTCTAAAACATGCTAACAACTCATGCAATGCATGCTAAAAGCCAAGAACACTGAGACTAGCGAAGGACATAACACTAGAGGCATGCAATACAATGCACAAACAACCAAACTAGCCCAAAACAGAGCTATGATAGGCCAAACCAATGGCTAAAATGAACCAAGAAGATAGCACGAAGAGCAAGAAAATGGTGGTCATGCATTGGCTCATAAACGAGGCATAAGGCTCAACTCTCACACATAATTAAAGAGAGAAATATATGAGTGTATGATGGAAGTATATGCTCTGAAATACCATGCCAAATGATGCCATATCATACAAACATCACAAATGAGGCATGCTAGGGGTCCCCAAAATACAAGACTAGCAAGGCATTTGCACTATAGCTATACAGAACATGACATGCATGACCAAAACCACTTGGAACAGAGTTTAAACATGCTAAATCAAGGCCAAAAGCATGCTGAAATATATCTAAAACAAGCTAGAACAATGGGCCAAAACACTAAGTATGTGAGGCTAGTGAGTGGTATTACACTACAAGTACCAAAACCAAGCAAGAGGTGACCCCACCAACCAAAATCAGAGTTATAACATGGAAAAATAAGACCAAAAACATGCTGAGATGGTAGCCCAAAAGCTTAGACAAGCATGCATACAAATTGGCCCGTGATTAAGGCATAAGGCACAACTCTCCAAAAGCATTGAAAGAGTGAAACATGTGAGAGTATAACTACACTATGTACACTAAAATCATGTGATAAATGAGGCCTAAGCATGCAAGCAACTCAAGTAGAGCACGCTAGAGATTTTGAAACTCAAAGCTAGTCAAGGGCCTTTACACTACAACCATGCACAACAAGTCTCACATGGCCAAGACCACTTAAAACAGAGCTTAAGCATGTTAAAACATGGGTAAAATCATGTTGGAATGGAGCCAAAACATGCTAGAATTATAGGCGAAGACATGAAGCATGTTAGGCTAACAAGTAGGATTACACTACAAGTGTATGAAGCATGCAAAAGGTGACCAAACCAGTCACAAACAGAGTTAAAGCATGTCCAAAAATTCATAAAATCATGCTCAAACTAAGCTTCAAGAAGGGAGAAATATATGCTCATTTGCTAGGCCTCCAACATATGCAAACAAGGTACAAAGGGGGGGGACCACCCCCACCTATTTTGGGTCCCAAAACACACTTTTCACCACTAAAATTCCTCTAGAATTTAGTGGTGAAAAGGCCAAACAAAGGTGATCTCAAAGGCTTCAAAAGATAGCTCAAAGCAAAGCAAAATAAGCCACAAAAGGGGGTAGACCATCCCTAACTCAAACAAGGCCTTAGACAACCATTTTTATCACTTAAAAAAAAAAGTTTTTGTAGTTGCAAGTTAGGCCTAAAACATCATGCAAGGATGGCCAAATAAGCAATGAAAGTAAAGCTTTAAAGAGGATATGGGACTCACCCTTGAAGCACAGCAATAACAGCAACTTCTTTGAGCCAAAAACAACTTTATGAGGCCCTAACAAGCCTTATGGGATCTCAGCTCCAAGATCAAGATGTTAGGCTAAGAGGGTTGTGTGCAAATATGCCAAGGACACTCACTTTCAAGTACTATAGAGCATAATATAGAGAGAGTGAAAGAATTCTAAAGAGAGAAAGCCAAATTTTGCTTCTCAAAATTCTGAACCCTTGAGAAGGGGAAGGCACCTCCCCTTTTATAGAAATGCAAGACAAAGCTTGCTCAAATCTCTCTCTACACGTGTAGGGAGGATGCATTCTGTGTCTCATAGCTGGCACAGCTAGCACCAAAAATATCTAAAAAGGCAGAAAAATGGCCGCAGGCCACTTCAAGTGGCCTACAAGAGGAGAAAGTGGCCTACAACTGCAAAAAGTGGCCAACAGGCCCTCCCCTCCCTCCAGGCAAGGGGTAACAAGGTATGGTCCAAAAACCAACCAAAAAGAAGAGAGCTAAGAAGCCCCAAGGCAAGACACTTAGCCGAAAGCTCCGAAAACTAGCCTACCGGCCACAGCAAGTGGCCTACAAGAGGGAAAAGTAGCATACAGTTACAAAAAGTGGCCTACGTGCCTCTTTCTCCCTCCAGGCAAAAGCACCAAGGCATAGTCCAAAAACCAACCAAAAAGAAGAGAGCTAAGAGGCCCCAAGACAAGGCACTTAGCCAAAAGCTTCGGAAACTCAAAACGAGCACAAACATGCGTAATCACCGAGTGCACAAATGATGACATCAAAGTCTTGAGGTTGGTCAAAAATGGGGTGTCTACAGGTATTTTGATTCAAAATCGATTTCCCAAATGATTTGCCGGATTTGGACTCTGTTGTGTTTATTTATTTCACATTGCACTTGTAAAAACAGATTGAAAACCATGGGAGTCTGAATTATAGGGTTAGTCGTATCCGAAAGGACCATGAAAAGTCGAGCTACAATAGCTGAAGATGCCAACCGTCCTATGGCAAGCTTAGCCAGATCTGTTTTTATACTGCGAACAAATACAAGAACCAATACCGAAAAAGAAACCTTAAGGCAAGGAAGAGTGTTTGCACTTGTGCCAAGAGATGTTCAGAACACCGAATCTGTGGTGTTAGGTATGCTCTCTATCTGTGACCAAAATGCATACGTGTTGATAGATTATGGATCTACACATTTGTTTGTGTCGCATGTTTTTTCTCATAAATTGACTAGACCTCTAGAGCAAATGAACTATGTGTTATTTGTAGCTACACCATTTGGGGGTTCTATGATATGTGTTTATGTGTATCCTGTGTGTGACATTATGATTGGTGATGTGTTGTTATATATTGACTTGATGCTTGTGGCTATTGATCATTTTGATTGCATACTGGGGATGGATTGGTTGACGAAATACTATGATACTATTGATTGCGTTGCTAAATCTGTTATATTTTGACCACCTGGTTTGCTTGTGTTTGCGTTTTGTGGAAGTGGTGTGGTACCTCCTCTGTATTTGATTTATGCTATGAAAGCCATCAAATTGTTTAGAAATGGATGTATGGGTTACCTGTGTTGTGTCTTGACTGTGACTCCAGATAGTACTAACATAGAAAATATTCCAATAGTTAATGATCTCCCTGATTTTTTTCCTAATGAATTACCTGGGGACTTAATTGAGAGAGAGAGATTGAATTCACTATTGAAGTAGTACCTAGAACCCAGCCAATTTCTAGACCCCATATAGAATGTCTACAACTAAATTGAAAGAACTGAAAGTCTAACTTCCAGAACTATTAGACAAGAAATTTATTCGCCCAAGCACTTCACCTTGGGGTGCTCCATTGTTAAAAAGAAAGATGGAACTTTGAGACTATGTACAGACTACTGTGAATTCAACAAAGTAACCGTGAAAAACAAATACCCACTGTCTAGAATAGATGATTTGTTTGACCAACTTCACGGGGCACAAGTGTTCTCTAAGATTGATCTTAGATCCGAGTATCACCAATTAAAGGTTAAAGTCCAGGACGCTGAGAAAACAGCCTTTCGAACTAGATATGGGCACTATAAGTTTTTGGTAATGCCGTTTAGGCTAACAAATGCACCTACTGCCTTTATGGATCTAATAAACAGAATCTTTAAACCGTTTCTTGATGTATTTGTTATTGTATTCATAGATGATATCTTGATTTATTCCAAAAGCAAGATTGAACTTGAAAATCATTTAAGATTTATGCTACAAACTTTGAGAGAAAAGAAATTATATGCAAAGTTGTCCAAATGTGAATTTTGGCTTGACAGTGTGACTTTTCTGCGACATGTGATTAACAAGGATGGCATATTTATTGACTCGCAAAAAATTGAGGCCATTGTAAATTGGCCAAGACCAACTATAGTGACAGAAGTTAGAAGTTTTCTGGGTCTTGCTAACTATTACTGTAGATTTGTGAAAGACTTTTCCAAACTTGCCATGCCATTGACTCAGTTGACACAAAAAAATACACCATTTGATTGGAATGATTAGAAGGAGTTAGCTTTCCAAGAATTGAAGACCAGATTAGTAACTGCACCAATTTTGACTTTGCCTAATGGTACTGATGGGTTCCAAATCTACAGTGATGCTTCATAGAAAGGCTTGGGATGTGTGCTAATGCAAAATAGTAAGGTAATTACGTATCCTTCTTGGCAACTCCGCCCACATGAGAAGAATTATCTGACCTATGACCTTGAACTTATAGCTGTGGTTTTTGCTTTAAAAATCTGGTGCAATTGTTTGTATGGAGTGACTTGTGAAGTGTATACAGACCATAAAAGTCTGAAATATTTCTTTACTTAGAAAGAACTGAATATGAGACAGAGGAGATGGCTCAAACTGATAAAAGATTATGATTTGCAAATTTTGTATCATTTAGGAAAGGAAAATATAGTTGCAGATGCTTTGAGCCGAAAATCCATTGGGACTTTAGCATGTTTGTTTACCGGTTAGAAAGAATTAATGTATGAGCTGGAAATAAATGAAATTGAGATTGTTTTGCCTGAGCATGGTGGAATTTTAGCTACCATTTCTGTATAGCCAGCCATAATTGAAGAAATTAAAGGAAAACAGTTAGAAGATGAATTTCTGAAGAAGATTGTTGATGAGATTGATTCAAAACTGAGGCCTAGATTTGTGTTTGAAGGTAATGTCCTGAAATTTCAAGGAAGACTTTGTGTACCGAATTGTTCAGAGTTGGGAAAGTGTGTTATGACCGAATCACACAAGTCTAAATTTACTATGCATTTGAAGAACAAAAAAATGTACAGGGATTCAAAAATAAAATTTTTGGTGGTCTGGTGTGAAGAAGTGTATTGCTAACAATGTAGCCAAGTGTTTGCAATGCCAACAAGTCAAAGCTGAATATTAAAGACCCACTAGACTACTTCAGTCGCTTCTAATATCGGAATGGAAATGGTAGCATATCACAATGGACTTCATTGTCGGTCTACCTCTCTCTTTTAGAGGTATGGATTTTATCTAGGTCATTGTTGATCATTTGACTACGTTTGCTCACTTTTTACCTGTTAAAACCTTTAATAGTGTAGATAAATTGGCTAATATTTATGTGAATGAGATTGTGAGACTACACGGAGTGCCAGTGTCTATTGTGTCTGACAGAGACTCAAAGTTCACTTCAAGATTCTGGCAGAGTTTTTGCAATAAGCCTTGGGAACCGAATTGAGACTAAGTAGTGCTTATCACCCACAGACAGATGGCTAATCAAAACGGACCATTCAAACCTTAGAACATATGCTAAGAATATGTGTGTTAGATTTCTAAGAAAATCGGGATACTTACTTGCCATTGGCCGAATTTGTGTACAACAATAGCTACCACTCAAGTATTGGGATGGCTCCTTATGAAGCTTTGTACTGAGAAAATGCCAATCTCCGATTTGTTGGGCTGAAGTAGGTGATAGACCGTTGTTTGGACTGGAACTTATGTAAGAGACAACTAAAAAAGTAAAACTGATCCAACAAAGATTGAAAACCACATAGAGTCATCAAAAGAGTTATGTTGATGTCAGAAGAAGAGACAGAGAATATGAAGTCAGTGACCATATGTTCATTAAAGTAACTCCAATGAAAGGTCAAACACGATTTGGAGTTAAAGGCAAATTGGCACCACGTTACATTAGCTTGTATGAGATTATTGAGAAAATTAATCCAGTAACGTATCAAGTGGCCTTGCCTCAAGTTGTGGGAAATATGCACAATGTTTTCCACATTTCTATGCTTCAAGACTATTTGCGAGATCCACTTCATGTCATTGAACCGACCCATGTACTTATGAAAGATGATTTTATTTATGAATAACAACCAATACAGATTGTTAACTACCAAATCAAAAGATTGAGAAATAAAGAAATTATGTTGGTGAAAGTTGATTGACAAAATCATAGAGGGACATATGCAACATGGGAAATGGAAGAAGATATGATGAAAAGATATTCGGATTTGTTCCCTCTAGACCCGACATTCTTTCAAAATGAAGGTAATTTGAGTTTGGAGGACCAAAGTCTTTAAGGAGGGAAAGAGTATAAAAACCCCGATATGTAATTAGCTAATAATCCTTAATTAAGAATGCCTAATGATTAATTAAGAAGAAATTCTGAGTTAATTGCATGTGTTTTGTGTTAATGTGCTTATATCTGTCTACTGTAGGAATATATGCCGGTAATTCTGTTTGAATCTGTGAATTGAAGGCTTTATCGACCATTAAACACGAAATTGGTTAGGCCAGCATGTAACTTAGAATTTTCAGGAATTTTTGGTAACTTTAGTTGAAATTTGATTCAGAATCAAATAATTAGAATAAATTGAATTACATTAACCAACTTAAAGTATACTTAATTAATCCGACTAATTGCACCTATATAAGCCAAGACAAGCCTAGAAACACTCTTATATACACACTTTCTTCATCTTTTTGACAAACAAAAACATGGAGAGAGAGAGAGAGAGAGAGAGAGAGAGAGAAGGACACAATTGAGATCAAAAAAGTGAATTGGAGGAAATTTGGAGGAATTAGCTTGGGAATTCAAAGAATTGACCCTCTAGACTTTAATTGAAGAATTGAGGTAAGAATTCAACGAATAAGCTAAGAGTATGAGTCAATAAGAGTATGAATTCAAATGAGTTTGGTGGTTTAATACAAGAATGAAGTTAGGATTGAAGAACTAAAGCTCAACCCATGCATGCATGTACATATCATGGCATTTTGAAGTTGTTTTTAAAGAATTCACACATATATGTGCCAATCTTAGCTTTGTTTTGAGCATTCATCATGTTTTACATCATTTTATCTTAATTGATCACGTTTTGGAAGAAAGGATAGCATGTAAATTCTTGCATGTGTTATATCTCAAATTTCAAGTTTGGTTTTGCATAATTGACTTACTTTTGGGCTTTGATTTAGTGAAATGATCTTTAATTCATGAGATTTTACAAGTTTACTAATGTTTTCTCAAGTTTTGGCCCAAAAGAATGTGTTTTCATGGATTGGAATTGAATTTTGAACTTGAAGATGAAATCTGGAAATTCTAAAATTTGGTTGTACCATTCGAGCGACCAAAGCTTCGCTCGAGCGTAAAATACGAGCTCTCAGAAGTTTTGCAGAGTTTAGGGGTTGGCTTGAGCAACAAAAGTTGCACTCGAGCAACCACCATTTATTTTCAGCCTTGGCTTGAGCGACCAAAAGTTGGCTCGAATGTAAAATAAGAGCTCCCAGTACTTTTATAGACTTTACAAACCGCTTAAGCGAACTGCCCTGTTTTTAAAAATTTGGCTAAGTATTTCAAAGTGCATTTTTGCATCCTCATTCCATCTAAGGCTTTCCTAGGCAATGTTTGAATTATAATAATGAGGATAAGAGTTAGAACCACACACTGAGGAAGAAGAATAATAAGTTAAACACCTTTGAGATGTGTCTCCAATGTGTATTTGTCATGCATTTGTGTAGGTTACATGTTATCTCCCACCTAATCAGTGTGTTCTGTCCACATGATCTGTTCTGCTACTGAAGCTATCTGTAAGTAAAAACTCTGTAAAGCTACATTTGACTATAAGTATTTTTTGAATGAAATGATATGATAAGCTCTATTTTTTGAAATGATATTTTCTGTATAGATGAATGATTGTCCTATTTCCAAAATGTATTTGTGGCATCCTTAGTTCATGTAGCCATCACCTCGGGGAAAACAATACCGTGGCTTATGTTTATGTGGCCCTCGCCCATGGAAAATAATACCGTGACCAATATGCACGTGGCCTTGTCCGGGGGTAACCATAACGTGGCCTATGTTCACGTGTCCTTTGCCTAGGGGTAACAGTACCATGGCTATATGTACTCAAAGATGTTGACCTTTATGGTCGTCGATACCGGCTATGCATGTGGGTTTTTATGAGCAATCTGATCTGTTAGCTAATGGATGTACCAAATATAATTGTTTGTGAAATCTGTATATGTGAATATGAATCTATTTTTGATCTAAATTCTATTTTTTGGATCTCTGATGGACATTATTCATAAACCCCTTTACCTTCTTGTTATTCTCTAGGCTCCAGCTCACTGTATTATTTATGTATGTATGTGATCAGGTGCAGGACCAGGTCTAAGTTGCTAGCCTGGAGTATTGTTTTGTCAAGCCAACCATTGTGCCTCCTGAGGAGGTTCCCAATTGCTTTAAATTTTGTGAAATCAATGCCAACTCTATTCTCTTTTATTTGTTAGACAAGTTTCTGTATATTTTATAAATAAGGCTAAGTCCCATTTTGTCTTATGTGTATGGGTGACGTAAGACTGATGTAATTATGACGTCACATATATATATATATATGTAAATCAAGTTTAAATTTTATGTCTCATATACGTCTGCACAACTTTATGGACATTGTATTTTGATAGCTGCTTCCGCCAGCCCTTTAATTTTGGTAATTTGTTTCAGAGTCCTTCAGTAATCCCAAGTTACTAGCCGGTTACGATGCTAAACCTATAGGGGCGGGTTTGGGTCGTGACAGTTACCGTACATCAAGGGCTTGTTTTAGGTGTGGTAAAACAGGTCATATGGTAAGAAATTGTCCTCAAGTTGACTCAAGTGGTGGAAGACCGACTACTAGTTTAACCGATTCAATTCCAATGTCAAGAAATGTTGTAAGACCTACTGCTACAAGAGATACACTCAAGCAAGGGAGAGTTTTTGCACTCGTCCTAGGGGATACTTAGAATACTGAGGCCGTTGTCTCAGGTACTCTTTCTATTTGCAATCAAGGCGCATATGTGTTAATTGATTCAGATTCGACACATTCCTTTATTTCTACACTATTTGCTCATAAATTGAATAGACCTATGGGATCATTGGATTATGTGTTATGTGTATATGCACTATCAGGGGGATCTATTTTGTCTACATCCATATATCCTGCTTGTGAAATTCTTGTTGGAAATGCTACGTTGTATGGGGATTTAATGCCTCTTGATATGAATCATTTTGATGTGATATTGGGTATGGACTGGTTATCTAAAAACTGTGCTACTATTGATTGTGTATCTAAACGAGTTTTGTTTCAACCTCCAGGGACAAAATGAGTTTTTTTTTTTTTTTTTAGCGTAATGGCATAGTCCCTCCACCCTATTTGATTTTAGTAATGAAAGCATGGAAATTACTTAAAAAGGGATGTCAGGGTTATTTATGTAGTGTTTTGAGTGTTTAGCCAACATATGCCATTCTAGACAACATTCCGATAGTCAAAGAATTTTCAGATGTTTTTCTAAAAAAGTTGCCAAGAAATTGATTAACAGAGAGATTGAATTTAGCATTGAAGTTATGTCAGACACTCAACCTATCTTGAAGACTTTGTATCGAATGTTAATAGTAGAAATGAAGGAGTTGAAAGTTCAGTTGCAAGAATTGCTTGACAAGGGTTTTATTTGGCCTAGCACATCACCGCAGGGTGCATCGGTTCTATTTGTTAAAAAGAATGATAGAACACTTCGATTGTGCATTGATTATCAGAAATTGAATAAGGTAACAATTAAGAATAAATATCATTTTCCTCAAATTGATAATTTATTTGACCAATTATAGGGGGCACAAGTGTTTTTGAAAATTAATTTGAGATCTGGCTACCATCAATTAAAGGTGAAAGCTGAGGATATTGAGAAAACTGCATTTCAAATAAGGTATAGACACTATGAATTTTTAGTTATGCCATTTAGAGTTACAAATGCACCTGCAGCTTTTATGGACCTAATGAACCAAAATTTCAAATCTCACTTTGACAAGTTTATAGTTGTGTTTATCGATGATATCCTGATTTACTTGAAAAGCAGAGAAGAACATGAACAACATCTGAGAACAATCCTTCAAACACTTAGAGAAAAGAAATAGCATGCAAAATTGAAAAAATGTGAATTTTGGTTAGATGACGTTGTATTTTTAGGGCATGTTATTTCAATGGATTCGCAAAAGATTGAGGCAATTGTAAATTGGCCTACACTGACTAATGTAACAGAAGTCCAGAGATGTATGGGATTGGTAGGGTATTACAGAAGATTTTTGAAAGACTTCTCAAAAATAGTTGTACCGCTCACTCAACTTACCTAGAAAGGAGAGCCATTTGAATGGACAGGTCAAAGAGAGTCTGCATTTCAAGAATTGAAAACAAGGTTAACTACAACATCGATCTTGACATTGCCATCAAGTACGGAGGGCTTTGTAACTTATAATGACGTTTCATATAAAGGTTGGGTGCTTATGCAGAGTGGAAAGGTGATTACTTATGCATCTCGACAACTAAAACCACATGAAAAGAACTACCCGACTCATGACTTGGAGTTAGCCGCTGTTGTGTTTGCTTTGAAGATTTGGCGCCACTACCTCTATGTAGTAGCATGTGAAGTTAACACCAACCACAAAAGTCTGAAATACTTCTTCACCCAAAAAGAATTGAACATGAGTCAGAGGAGATGTTTGGAATTGATTAAAGACTATGACCTCTATATTCAATCTCATTTGGGTAAAGCCAATATCATAGCCGATGAACTTAGTAGGAAGTCAACAAAAAATTTGGCATGTTTGCTTACAAAGCAAAAGAAATTGTTGAAAGACTTAGAAAGATCTGAGATAGAAGTGGTATTTCATGAACAAGGAAGAATGTTGGCCGCAATTTCAATGCAACCTACAATTATTGAAGACATCAAGCAAAAGCAAATGGAGGATGAATTTTTGAAGAAAGTATATGATATGATAGAATTAACTCCAAGACCAGGGTTTGTTGTTGAGAATCAAGTATTGAAATTTCAAGGAAGATTGTGTGTTTCTAATGTTTCCGATGTTAAACGAAGAATCATGGAAGAAGCTTATAAGTCCAAGTTTACTATGCATCCGGGTAACACTAAGATGTATCAAGATTTGAAGCAAACTTTTGGTGGCCTAACATGAAGAGAGAGATTGTTGATTTTGTGTCCAAGTGTCTACAATGTCAACAAGTTAAAGTTGAATACCAGAGACCTGCAAGATTGCTTCAACCTCTCCTTATTCCAAAATGTAAATAGGGGCACATAACCAAAGATTTTATTATTGGACTACCTCGAACACCTAGAGGTATGAATTCTATTTGGGTTATTACGAATAGGTTAACTAAGTTTGTTCATTTTCTTCCTGTGAGATCTTTCTATAATGCTGATAGATTTGCCACCATATATATCAATGAGATTATTCGTTTTCATGGAGATCTGGTATCTATTGTTTCATATAGGGATCCTAAGTTTGTCTCCAAATTTTGGCAAATTCTTCAGAAAGCAATGAAAACGGAATTG
Source organism: Camellia lanceoleosa (assembly GCA_025200525.1). Classification (NCBI taxonomy): domain Eukaryota; kingdom Viridiplantae; phylum Streptophyta; class Magnoliopsida; order Ericales; family Theaceae; genus Camellia; species Camellia lanceoleosa. The sequence continues at coordinate 13,952,083 of CM045771.1, read as the reverse complement.
AGATTTAGTACCGCCTTTCACCCGCAAACCAATAGACAGTCTGAAAGAACCATTCAAACCTTGGAAGATATGCTTTGGATGTGTGCTCTAGATTTTCAGAGAAGTTGGGAAACCTATTTATCGTTAGCTGAATTTGCATATAATAATAATTTCCACACTAGCATTGGTATGGAACTGTATGAAGCTTGTACGGACGAAAATTTAGATCTCCAATTTGTTGGACAAAAGTTAGGGATAGAATTTTGCTTGGACCTGAAATTGTGCAAACAACTACTGAAAAGATAAAGATCATTCAACAAAGAATTAAAACTGCACAAAACTGTCAGAAGAGTTATAGGGATCAGATAAGAAGAGCTTTGGATTATGAAGTAGGTGATCATGTGTTCATTAGTGTGACTCCAATGAAATGCCAAATTAGATTTGGAAAGAAAGGCAAGTTGTCACCTCACTATATAGGACCATTTCAGATTTAGAAAAACTGGGTCCAGTTGCATATCCAGATAGCTTTATTGCCGGGAACAAAGCAAATACACAATGTATTTCTTGTGACAATGCTATAAGGTTATTTTTTAGATCCGTTTCATGTAATTGATTATCACCGAATAGCCCTTGATAATGATTTGGAATATAAGAAATCACCAATTCAAATTATTAACCGAAAGTTAAGCAATTGAGGAATAGATCAATCGCTATGATGAAAGTGGAATGGGAAGAACGTTATAGTAAGGAAGCTACATGGGAAAATGAGGAAGAAATGCAACAAAGATACTAGCATCTATTTTCAACAAGAGGTAACATAAGTTTGGAGGACCAAACTTTCTAAGAGAGGAAGATTATGATAACCACACCATGCATATCATAATTACATCTATTTAATTATATGGAATTTGAATTTGAATTGTGTGCTTTGCGTTTAATTTTTATGTATCTATCTGATCTATGAAGTATCTGTTAAAAATTCTATTCTAAATCAGAAATTGAAGTCTAAATAATTTTAGAAATTGAAAATTGACGAGTTTAATTAGTTTGATATAATATTTACTGCCTTTTGGAAAGTTTAATTAAAATTTGATTCAATTTAATAAAATTACATTTTGTTTAATTAGTTTTATGTCTTAATTAATTAGCCTAATGTTTAATTAACACTTTAAACTAATCCAACATATATATATATAATCCATAAGAAGAGAATGAACTCATTTTTGTATCACTTGTGCTAGAGAAGAACTGAGAGAGAGAGAGAGAGAGAGAGAGAGAATTCTAGAGAGAGAAAGGCTTGATTTTGTAGAATTGAAAGGAGAAGCTTGAGATTTTGCAAGAATTCATCAAGTTAAAGACTCCAGGTATGAAATTGAAGCCTAGTTCATATAGATAATCCATCTATCTAATGTATTCATGAAATATTTGAGATCAATTGCATGTAATTTGAAAGAATTTGCTTAAAGATGATGAGAATTGAGTTAGACATACATGCATGCATAATTATGTCATGCTTTATCATTTTCACCATGAATTGTATAATCTTTGTTGAATTTGGGAGTTGAATTACGAATGCATCATTGATTTCTAAAGTTTTGAAGGTTTTACTTTATGAATTTATGAGTCAAGTTTGAGATTTAAAAAATAAGAAGGAGAGAGTTTGAAAATCTTGCATGCAAGGAGTTTTGACTTCAAATTTGTTAAATTGATGAAATTTTGAGCAATAAAAGTATGAATGATCATGTATATGAATTTTCTAAATTGTTTTCTTGACTTTGAACAAGTCATGCAAGACCCTTGAGTTTGAATTTCCGTTTGGACCATTTTTCATTCAGTTTTGAAAATCCAAAATTGGACCTCATCACTCGGGCGATAAAGTTGTCACTTGAGAACACATTTATATCATCCAATACTTTTGCAGAGTTTTATAAACCGCTTGAGCCACCAATAATTAGCTCGATCAAACTCAATTAATTCATGCATTCCATTTGGGCAATCAAGACTTCGCTCAAGCCAACTTTGAGACCATCTAGTACTTTTGCAGACCATGTTGACCGCTTGAGCGACCAAAGGTCCGCTCGAGTGAACACCCTATTTTTAGCACATTATGGAAATTGCATTATGTTCATATTTTTCGTCTTCATCCTTTTTGAGCATTCCTAAGCATGAAATAAGCTTCATGAATGAGTTAATAAACTAGAAACTGACTTAAGAAAATTGAATATAAAAGAATGCTTCGATTAAGTTATGTCTTTCAATGTGTATATGTTCATGTGTTATGTGTAGGTTGATCCACGGAAGAGTGTCAACCAATCTGATCGCTGTGAGTAATATCTTAGTAAATATATTTTCACATAATCTATTTTCTAAATGTGTAATTTTGGTAAGCATTTCTGAACTTATGATTTCATGAATATGAATGAGCTTTCCATCCGTCTTAACAATACGATGTCTATGAATGAAATTGAGGAAATACAATTGTATATGATGGACCCATGGTCATTTTGTATATCTATTAAGTTTGATATATCTATTATGTGCTAGACCAAAGGATCAGCTTATTGTAAATCTATAATGTGATTGACCAAATGGTCATTGTATTGCTCTGATACGGCTGTAATGAATTGGACCCAAGGTCAATCTATTAAGTTATGTTTTGTTATGTTATGTGCATCTATCTTTTGTTAATTGGGTGTATCCTAATGTCTGAAACCTTTAAAAGGTTCTATGAATTTCTGAAAGCTATGTTTTTGCTCTAAATCCGTTATAAGTGTGAATGTGAATCCGATCTAAATCTTTATGTTTAATATTGAAACTCATTCATTAAATCCTTTACTTTGATGATACTCATTGGGCTTTATCTCACCCCCTTGCCTTATATATATCTGGGTGAGTAGCAGCATGTCCAGCCCTAGAGTTTTCCTGAAAGATCTTTCGTTTTTTGTGAAGTCAATCGAGGAATGTATATAACCATGTATGTATATATATGTGTTTTACAAAGTGGGTTATTAATGTATAAGTTTTTGTTTATGTCATTTATGCACAACTCATTGGATAAATTTATTAATCATTTATTTATCTACTTTCACTTCAGGACCTGTATAATTAATTATATTTTGATATTCTATCTAAGGTCGTAGATAATCTCATAATTACTGGCCGATTACGATCTAAACCTCTAGGGGCAGGTTCGAGTCATGACAAGCAGGATTGTTATAATTTGATATTCTGACACTATAACAGTGTTATAATTTAGAAATAACATGCCAATATAGCAATTGTGCACTGGAGATGCTCTAAGGTGTTAAAGTGAAATTGTAGATATTTTTGAAAAATAATTATGATTGTTTGGATAAATTACATTTTTTGTTCCTACAATTCAGATTAAGGGCTTGTTTGGGAATAAACTATATTAGCCAAAAAGTCAATTTTTTCTCTTACTTTTTTTTACTAGTCATTTCATTAAAAACTATTTAAAGATTCAATTCTCAAACGAACCCTACATCTCACTTTAATCTCTTATTTTTTCAATTATATTTTTGGTCAAGTTACAACTGGCCCTTCTAATATTTTAATGTCAAATTATTTGACAAAAATTGCCATGTGACCATTATATAGACATTTTTTAGAATAAAAGTGTGTAATTTTCTTTCATTTTATATTTCAATGTATTTTTCACAATATTTTCTCCCTTTGTAGTATTTCTAAACTCATCACCACCAACCACCACAACCTTAAAGGGTTGGCTATTATAATTAAATAAAAGGAAATTAATGTGACATAATTACACAAATACAAAGTATAATTTACCCTTATTTTTTGTCTAGTTACTAATATACATAGGGCAAATTATACCTGTAATTCCTATATTTTGCTACTTATGTCATTTTAGTCCATACAATTTTAATTGACTCAATTTTGACCCTTAATTTTAGATTTTGCATCAATTTAGTTCAATTGATAATGTCGGTGGGGTTTTTGATAAAAAAATTTCATTGAATTGGTTGAGGTTAAGTTATTAAATTGGTTGAGTTAACAATTTTGCAATTAAAAGTATGACACATGCCACTTATATGACCATTTTGTCATGACCCAAACCTGGCCCTAGAGTTTGGGCCGTGATCGGCCAACAATCCCAGATTATATGTTATGACCCAAACCCGCCCATATAAGTTTAGTGTATTAACCGGCCAGTAATCCGTTATTACCAAAAGCTTGCTTAATAGTAATATCGTAACGGGGCTGGCAAAAGCCAATAAATAAGAAAATAAAACATCCAATGAGTTGTGAAGACTTAAATGAAACAAAATGAACTTTTATATAGACATATATGTACATTAGTACAAATCAAGCTGTAACTCAAAACATAAACAAAATGAGGGATTTCAATCCCATCATCAAAAGATACATAAAAGTCAAGGCAAACATTCACATCATTAGAGCCAGCCTCAAAATGGTGGATCCCGAACCACTCAAAAGCTTTTACACTTGACCGGTAACAACCTCATGATGAGGCACAAAAGTTGGCTTGACAAAACAGAGGCTAGGTCGACACCACTACGTCCCCTTTTGAACTTGATCACCTACATACATATATAAAAGCATGAGCAAGAGCCCACTCAATAACTACAATGTAAAGAGGTTATGAATGATGTCCTACTGTAATCCAAATTGGTTAATTATAGTAGTAAACAGAAAATCAAAATCATTTGCTTAGCAAATCCATATTTCATACAAAAAGCATAGCAGTCATATGTGGTACATCCAATAATAGAACAGTACAGATGGCCATGAAGATCGAACAATCAAAATTGATGGACGTGCCATCAATATAGTAAACAAAAGTTCCAAGAGATGGAATTGAGAGAGATCTTTGTAACAATAACAGTAAACATATGCTAAGGATGCCAAGAATACAATTCAGAAAAACAAGACAATCATTCATTTAAATAGAAAGCATCATTTCAGAGACAGAGTATAGTATAAATCAGAAAATACTTCTAATTGAACATATCTTTACAAGGTTGTTACTCACTGTTGGCTCCTTGGAACGCGTGGGTAGGACACGGCGTTTGATCTATACAGACACATTCAAGCACAATGGTTCAACATACAGTCCTCTCATGCAATCACTTCAAACCTACTACTTGTTATTTAATCATTAATCTTTCTTTTCATTAATTTCCCTTGTATTCATGAGATGCAAATGCACATGAAAACCATGCAACCAGAGACCTGGAAGTAAGAGAAAACATAAAGGAAATCAAAACTGAGCTGGCCTTACTGACCACACGTGCGGTGGCCTCGACCGCTGCTGAAAATGGACCTTTCCCTTTTGCAAAACCCAACTCAAATTTTATGAAAAACAAGGCCACAAGCCCACAAAACACCATCAATTCCATAGTTCTAATTTCAAACAAAATCATAACTTTAAACAAAATTCAAATTCCCATTTAAAGATCAAAAATCTAGAATTAAAGGGCAAAATTAACAACTATGCAAATGTTAACTTCCAAACTCAAAATCCACGGAGTTTCATCCTCCATCTTCAAGAATCATGCAAGAAACAAGTGATTGAATATGAAAAATGCCATGTATGACAAGATTTTAAGCTATTTCCTACAATTCTTCTGTTTAGGGTTTATAACTTCAACATGCACCACCCAACTTCTTAATTCAACTCAATTTCTACAATCTCAAGTGTAACTTAACTCAATCTCATGGATTTAGAGAAGAATTCTTACATTTAATGGTTGATTTGGTGATGTTGCTCAAATCCGCTCTCTTTTTCTCCTTGCTCTAGGGTTCTCTTATTCTCTCTAGAACTCTCTCTCTATATATATATATCTCAATACCTCTATACACTCTCTTATTTCCTTCCTTCCCTTTTATTTACCTTAATGGAGTAGTAAATATGAGTTTCTATTAATTACTCCAAATTAATACATTAATTCCAAATTGAGATTAATAATTTAAGGTCACTCAATTAATTCCTATTTCATCTCTTACCACTTCAAAATACACTAAATTTAACAATACTATTGTGAATCACCCCCTAATTGTATATTCCAAATATTTAATTGTAGCCCTATAATTTAACGATTCAGACAGGTTCATTTCACATTCTACCATATCTGTTGACTATAATCATATTCAAATAACACATGGAAATTACTGAACAAATAAGCACATAATTAAGGCAATTCACATAATTAGCAGTTAATTAGGAAGGTGGTTGTTACAGTCTCTCCCCCTTAGGATGTTTGGTCTTCCAAACTTAATTACCTTCTTCCAGGAAGAGTATAGGGTCTAATGGAAAAAAACTTAGGGTATATTTTCTTCATATCTTCTTCTCTTTTCCAAGTCGCATAAATTCCACCGTCATTTTGCCAATCCACTTTCACTAACAGAATCTCCTTATTTCTTAACTTCTTGATCCGACGGTTAACAATCCAAATAGGTTGTTCCTTATGAGTGTAATCTTCCCTCAAAGGCATGTAGGTAGGCTCAAGGACATGAAGCGGATTCCGAAGGTATTCCCATAACATGGAAATATGAAATACATTGTGCATGTGGTCCATATCAAGAGGAAAAGCTACCCGATACGCTAGAGGATTAATCTTCTCAATGATCTCATATGACCCAATATACTGAGGTGCCAACCTACCCTTAGCTCCAAAAATGAGTTTGCCCTTTCATTAGGGTGACTTTGATAAAAACATGGTTGCCCACTTCATATTCTCTATCCTGTCTATGAACATCCGCGCAATTTTTCTGTCGACTTTGTGCTATTTTCAACCGTTGATGAATTAGCTTTACTTTTTCCATTGTTTCTTGCACAATTTCGGGTCCCAACAAAGGTCTATCTCTAACCTCAGCCCAACAAATCAGTGGTCGACATTTTCTGCCATTTAAAGCCTCATATGGTACCATGCTAATACTTCAATGAAAGCTATTATTGTATGCAAATTTGGCTAAGGGCAAATGAGTTTCCCAATTTCCTTAGAAATCTAATACACAAATGTGTAACATATCTGATTGGCCATCTGTCTATAGATGATATGCATTGCTCAATCTCAATTCAGTCCCCAATGCCTTTTGCAAACTCTACCAAAACCTCGAAGTGAACTTTGGATCCCTATCAAAAACAATTGAAATAGGCACTCCATACAATCTCACAATTTCATTGATATATAATGTAGCCAACTTATCCGCATTATAAATTGTTTTGATGGGTAAGAAACGAGCAGATTTTGTTAAACAATCAACAAATACCCAAATCGAGTCCATATCTCTATTGGAGCGAGGTAGTCCAATGACGAAGTCCGTTGTAATATGCTCCAATTTCCACTCCGGTATCGCTAATGGTTGGAGTAATCCCACGGGTCGTTGATGTTTAGCTTTGACTTGTTGGCATTGTAAACACTTAGACCCAAACTTAGCAATTTCTCTTTTCATTCTCGGCCACCAGAAATTTTGCTTCAAGTCTTGATACATTTTGGTATTCCCCATATGGATGGCAAATTTTGAGCGATGTGCTTCTTGCATAATTTGTTTCTTCAATTCAACGTCATTCGGTACACAAAGCCTCCTTTGGAATTTCATCACATCATTTTCAAAAATGAAACACGGTCTCAGTTTGGAGTCCCTTTCATCTACAACTTTCTTCAAAAAATCATCTTGTAACTATTTTTCTTTGATCTTTTCAAGGATTGCTGGTTGTGCAAAGATGGCAGCTAAAACCCCACCTTGTTTACACAAAACAAGATCAATTTCAAAATTTTCCAAATCTTGTAGCAATGTCCTTGGTCCGGTAAGGTAAACAAGCCAAGTTCCCAATAGATTTCCGGCTAAGTGCATCAGCAATGGTATTGGCCTTCCCTGGATGGTATAGAATTTGCAAATTGTAATGTTTTATCAATTCTAGCCATCTTCATTGTCTCATATTCAGCTCTTTCTGGGTATATAAATATTTTAAACTTTTATGATTCATATACATTTCACACATTGCCCCATATAGTTAGTGGAGCCAACTCTTCAATGCAAATACAACTGTTGCGAGTTCCAAATCTGGGTCGGGTAGTTCTTTTCATGTGGTCTCAATTGTCGAGAAGCGTATGCTATTACCTTGCCATTTTGCATTAACACACATCCCAAACCTTTATAAGACTCATCACTGAAAATAGTGAAACCATCTGTACCAGAGGGTAAGGTGAGAATTGGCGTAGTTACAAGTCGAGTCTTCAATTCTTCAAAAGTTGACTCTCACTGCTCAGTTTATTCAAATAGAACCCCTTTCTGTGTCAACTGAGTAAGTGGCAAGGAGATTTTAGAAAAATCCTTTACAAATCTACGATAGTATCCAGCCATGCCCAAGAAACTGTAGACTTCCGTAACATTGGTCGGTCTAGGCCAATTTACAACTGCCTCTACCTTTTGTGGATCACCTGAAATGCCATCTTTAGTTATCACATGCCCCAAAAACATAACACTATCAAGCTAAAACTCACACTTAGACAGTTTACCATACAATTTGTTCTCCCTCAAGGTTTGCAAAACAAGTCAAAAGTGGTGTTCATGTTCCTCTTCAGTTTTGGAATAAATCAAAATGTCATTGATAAAAACAACAACAAATTTATCGAGGAAGGGTTTGAAGATTCTATTAATTAAATCCATAAAAGCAACTGGTGCATTTGTAACTCTGAAAGGCATAACTAGAAATTCGTAATGTCCATACCTAGTTCGGAAGGCAGTCTTTTCCACATTTTTAGCCTTGACTTTCAATTGATCATAGCTAGATTTAATATCAATTGTAGAAACTACTTGTGCTCCTTGCAATTGGTCAAATAAATCTCAATGCGTAGCAACGAATACTTGATTTTACTGTCACTTTGTTAAATTCATGGTTGGCAATGCAAAGTCTTAGGGAACCATCCTTCTTTTTCACAAATAGGACTGGAGCGCCCCACGGTGAAGTACTAGGCCTGATAAACTTCTTGTCCAGCAACTCTTGTAAATAAATCTTCAGCTCTTTTAGTTCTGTAGTTGACATAGGGTACGGGGTTTTGGAAATTGGTTATGTACCCAGTATGACCACAGTGGTAAACTCAATTTCCCTGTCAATCAGATTCCTGAGCAAATCATCTGGAAAAACATCTGGAAACTCTCTGACTATAGGAAAGCTATCTACTCTAGCTTTATCAACAGTAGGCGCAGTCAATACACTATATAAATATCCCCTACAGCCTTTGCTAATTAACTTGCACGCTTCCATGGCTAATATCAAATACGGGGGAGGTATAACACCAACTCCATTAAATACAAATTCAGGCAACTCAGGTAGTCGAAACACAACTTGCTTAGTTACACAGTCAATGGTGGCATGGTATTTTGTTAACCAATCCATTCCCAGAATTATATCAAAATGATCCATATGCAGAGGCAATAAATCAACATATAAAGTCATATCCCCAACAACGATTTCACATGCAAGGTACATATAAGCACAAGTTATGGACCCCCTAGTCGGTGAAGACACAACTAATACATAATTCATCAGTTCCAAGGGTCTAGTTAATTTTTGAGAAAAAGTAAATGATACAAAAGAATTTGTAGGCCCCGAGTCAATCAAAACACAAGCATTTTGGGCAAAATAAGGAGTATACCTAACATTATTGTCTCTATATTCTGCACATCCCCCGGTACTAGCGTGCAAACCCGGCCTTGCCTCAAGGTTTCTTTTCCTGTAGTAGCTTTTGCATTGGCCTTCGGTGTTAAGGCTGATGCTGCCGAACTTGCCATAGGTCAATTGGTGCCTTGGGATACAAGAGGACAGTCTTTGATCATGTGGCCCGTTTTGCCACACTAGAAACATGCACCAGAAATCCTATAGCAAACACCCTTATGTCTTTTACCACACTCGGGGCAAAATGGTGTGTTATTCTCTTGGCTAGAACTATTCGATGACCCCTGTAGACCCGACTTTCTTCGCGTGCCCCCCTTTCGGAGAGGCGCGAATTGGTCTTACTACAGTTCGGACTCTTATCACGGTTCTAAATCTAATCTCACAAAATGTAATGTGAGACTGATAAACACCGAAGAGTCCAACCCAGCAAGTCATTTTGGAAAATCAGATTTTAAATCAAATATTGCCAAAATTGGACTGCTTTGCCAGATTACAGAGTCGCCACCTAAATATTTTATTTTTGGGAAATTTAGGAAACCTTGACTTATGCCAAAGGCCACGTGTTCGTCATCACCAAAGTTGTCTCGGCTCGAAAACTTGGGTACGAGAGGGGAAGGTCCTGAAATGAGCACCCCCGCTCGCCCAATCAAAGGATCAGCCTCTACTAAGCATGATATATTGTTTCATTAACCTCATGTGTTCTTATTCTGATTATTAATCTAACTTTACTATGTGACGCACACATACAAGTATGGACTCAATCACGAGAATTGGAACAAATCAACTCATGTTTGTTTTCAAAAATGGTTTGAAAGTGCTACTCGCAAGTAGGCTAAAGCACGGATTTGCCACCCTCAAGTGGGCTTAAAAAAACATGATGATTTGCCACTTCGCAAAGTGGGCTTAAAACTCACAATTATCGAGTTGTTCCAATTCAGGCAATCAAGCCTTCACCCACAGGCATTCATGCAGTTAATCACTTAAGCAAATAGCCTCATGGCAAACATGCGATCATGGCAACACTCACACTCATGCAAGTATGCTAAAGCATAAACACTTACAGTGTACTCCAAGCCAAAACAAAAGCTAGTTAGAAATATGCGTGATCCTAACTATGCAAGATATCTAATGCAACACATGCAAAATGCAACTAAATAGGCTCGGCTATCTAAGATGGCATATGAATGCAACAATTGATACATGTATTCAAATAAGTATTGAAATACGATGTAGTTTGAATGATGCGCCGAGTCCGGTGCATACAAGACAAATGAATGATGCAAACATGCAAGCATAAGGTATGCTAATTGAAACGTGCCCTAAAACTAACCATCGAAAATGGTTAAATAAAAGGGAGAAAGACGTGGGGTTCGAAGACATGCACACACGCACGCACACTTATTACAACAATACGCCCTCGCGAAGGAGGGTCCGAATAAAAGCTAAGCTACACTAAGCTAAGCTAGTTAAACTAATCTAATTAAACTAATTAGACTAATTATTACAAAACCAAATTGAATAACTAATAAACTACTTACTAATTATTACAACACTTTAACTAATTAACAAATTAATTAATTACAAATTCATGCTAACTAACAAGTAAAGCTTTAAACAATGCTGCCTCAGCTCTGCTCTAGGAAGTTGAACATGCATGCATTCGGTTTCTCGCTCCGAAAAGCCCACCGGTTTGCTCTTGAGAGGCTCTGTTTGCAGGGTGTCTCCAAGAAATTTCTGCTTCACCTTACCAAACCAATGCTGAGGAATGCACCAATGGCCTACCGGCCATGAGAGCTTGTTGCCGGCCACCTGCCAGCCAAAGATGTGTACTGCTGGCCAAGAATGGAGCAGTGCCGGCCACTGGTGTGCTGCATCACCATTCTCTTGAAGCACAACACACTTTTAGGTAACAAAACCAAGCAAATGACCTTCAAGAGCTCCAAGAAGGCTCCAAGAGAGCTTCAAGAAACCTCATCCCAAAGATGAACCACTCTTGTTAAGGGTTGATAGGTTAAAGATTGATGTCTACAAGCTTCTAAGCACAAAAGCTTTAGGAAGAGAGAAATCTAGAGAGAGGATTGTAGAGAGAGAGGCTCCCAAACTTCTTCCTAAATTGTTCTGACCTCCAAAACCATACAGAAGGCTCTCTATATGTAGAAGAATGAGGCTCCAGGTCGAAAACATCCCAAAAGGGACAATTGGAACAAAAATATCTACAAAAAATTGACTTTTTGCATCAATGGCCAGCACATGTATATTGTTGGCCAGCAAGAATCACCCTTGGATGGAAGGGGGCCGGCATAGGCCATTCATGGCCGGCACATGCCCAGAAAATCCCATTCATGGCCAGAAACTTTCGCCTCTGGTTGGCCAAAAAAAATCTACTTTTGGGGTCCAACTTCAAATCGGAATATATCCTTCATCTGAACTCCTTTGCAGGTCATTCTTGGCCTAAATTGAAGCCCTTGAAGTCTTATTTCCAATGGAGAAAGCCTCACATCCAAATTCCAATTGTGAAAAAAGATATGCCTCTTTTAGTGAAGACTGCTTAGTTTCGATCCTACCCGGATTCATGCTTAACTGCTTCTCCAACTTGCTTTATTCTCTCCTCTCTCATTTTCTTTAACTCCAAACCCCTAAATAAGGTGTTTTGAAAGATTTTTCAAAGAGTTCACCTCTCTTTCATTCATTTCCACTTTGTCCTTGCTCAGCTTACCAAAAAAGCACAACATTTAACAAAATGCGAGCATCGGAACATCGTAGGAACTCTTTCAAAAAATATTTTTTAAGGTTGAAAATCTTTAGTCAAAATCTTTTTGGTGCAAAAAGGGGTGTGAAGTTGGGATTTGAAGCTCCTCTTGCCGAAGAAATCAAACATTTGCACTACACACCTTTCATCACCAAGCAAACAATCAGTGGCGCCCAAGTCTTAAAGGCGGTCAAAAATGGGGTGTCTACAACCCCGTATTCTGTTTCTTGTTCAGTGAATTGTTTGAGTTGTTTTGGCCCTTCTTAAAGTTAAACTCTTGTCTTTTTCCCTCCCTCTCGGTCACCGATGTCTTGGCCTGTTTTAATGTCGCAATATTTGCCTCAACCATCAGAGCTCTATCAAGAACATCAACATACTTTATCAGTTTAAGAACATTCACCAGATCTAGCACTTCAACATTCAGTCCACCCTCAAATTTTCTGGCTATCTTATAATCAGTATCTACCACATGCTGTGCATATCAAGCAAGCTCTGTGAATTTAGACTCGTATTTAGCGACAGACATAGTACCTTGCTTTAACTAGTCAAATTCCATTACTTTGGGGTCTCTCACACATTGTGGGAAATATTTCTCATAAAATGCCTATTTGAATTGAGCCCAAGTCATGAAATTATTATGACCACGAATGAGCATCCACTACCTTCTCACTTCCTCTTGCAAGGTAAAAGTTGCCAATAAAACCTTTTGCACTTCAAAGCATGGAAAAACCTCAAACAACTTCTCAATCTCTAAGATCCATGCTTCGGCTTTCAATAGTTCAAGGCCTCCGTGGAATGTTGGTAGCTTCATTTTATTAAATTTCCGTGTCAGGGCAATAATGTCATCATTGTTATGTGGTTCAACTAGGATTGGTGGTGAAGGAGAATGTGAAAACGGTTATCTCAGTTGTTGTCTAAAAGATTCTGTCAATAGTTCCACCATTCTTTCCAACTGATTAATTCTTGCATCTAAAGTTTCAGATTCATCTATATGTCATGTGTTCTTCATTGGTCTATATGTAAACAGGGTAATAATAAACATAGGAATTACAGTTCTTACAATTACATTCACATTAGAGATGCACATTTACACTATATTACAACTGCACATCACAAGTCCACACACACCCAGACATGTTTATGTAATGCCTTAATTTCTTTTCTAGGACATCCTATAGCTCAGTTGGACGTGTGTGTGTAGTATAACTCGTGCTCTGATACCACTTTATCATGATCTAAACCCGCCCCTATAAGTTTAGTGTCGTAACTGGCCAGTAAACTGTGATTACCAAAGGCTTGCTTAACAGTAATATAGGAATGGGGTTGGCGAAAGCCAATAAATAAGAAAATATAATGTCCAATGAGCTGTGAAGACTTAAATAAAACAAAATGAACTTTTATATAGACATATGTATACATCACTCCACATCAAGTTGTGACTCAAAACATAAACAAAATGAGGGATTTCAACCCCATCATCAAAAGATACACAAAAGTCAAGGCAAACATTCACATCATTAGAGCTAGTCTCAAAAGGGTGAATTGCCTTAATTATGTGCTTATATGTTCAGTAATTGCCATGTGTTATTTGAATTTGATTATAGCCAACAGATATTGTAGAATGTGAAATGAACTATCTGAATTGTTAAATTATAAGGTTAAAATTAAATATTTGGAATAGGCATTTAAAGCCTGATTCATAGTAGTATGGATAAACTTAGTGTATTTTGAAGTAGTAAGAGATGAAATAGGAATCAATTGAGTGACCTTAAATTATTAATATCAATTTGGAATTAATGTATTAATTTGGAGTAATTAGTAGAAACTCATATTTGCTACTCATCAAGGTAAATAAAGGGAAGGAAGGAAATAAGAGAGTGTGTAGAGTCATTGAGAGAGAAAGAGTTCTCGAGAGAATAAGAGAACCCTGGAGCAAGGAGAGGAAGACAGGGGATTTGACCAACATCACGAATTCAACCATTGAAGGTAAGAATTCTTCTCTAAATCCTTGAGATTGAGTTAAGGAGTTGAGATTGTAGAAATTGAGTTGAATTAAGGAGTTGAGTGGTGTATGTTGAAGTTACAAACCCTAAAGAGAGGGATTGTAGGAAATAGCTTAAAATCTTGTCATACATGGCATTTTTCATAATCAATCACTTGTTTCTTGCATGACTCTTGAAGATAGAGGATGAAACTCCATGGATTTTGAGTTTGGAAGTTAACATTTGCATAGTTGTTGATTTCGCCCTTTAATTCTAGATTTTTTATCTTTAAATGGGAATTTGAATTTTGTTTAAAGTTATGATTTTGTTTGAACGTAAAACTATGGAATTGATGGTGTTTTTGTGGGTTTATGGCCTTGTTTTTCATAAAATTTGAGTTGGGTTTTGCAAAAGGGAAAGATCCATTTTCAGTAGATTTTTTAACCGATTTTGCACCCAGACCGCTCAAGCGGCTTGGGCCACTGCTTGAGTAGCCGGCCCTTCCCTGCTTAAGTTTGCATTCTGCTCGCTAGAGCAGCCAAGGCCACCGTATGAGTGTCCATGGCCACATCACGTACAGTCAGCAGGACCGTTTCAGTTTTGATTTCCTTTTTGTTTTCTCTGACTTCCGGGTCTCCGGTTACATAGTTTTCAAGTGTTTTTCATGTGCATTTGCATCGCATGAATACAAGGGAAATTAATGAAAGGAAATATTAGTGATTAAGTAACAAGTAGTAGGTTTGTAGTGATTGCATGAGAGGACTATATGTTGAACCATTGTGCTTGAATATGTCTGTGTAGGTCAAATGCCACATCCTACCCATGTGTTCCAAGGAGCCAACAATGAGTAATAACCTTGTAAAGATATGTTCAATTATAAGTATTTTCTGACTTATACTATACTCTGTTTCTGAAATGATGCTTTCTGTTTAAATAAATGATTGTCCTATTTTTCTGAACAGTATTCATGGCATCCTTAGCATCTATTTACTGTTATTGTTACAAAGATCTCTCACAGTTCCATCTCTTGGAACTTCTGTTTACTATATTGACGGCATGTCCATCAATTCTGATTGTTCAGTCATCATGACCGTCTGCACTGTTCTACTATTGGATGTACCACATATGACTGCTATGCCTTTTGTATGAAATATGGATCTGCTAAGCAAATGATTCTGATTTTCTGTTTACTGCTATAATTAACTGATTTGGATTATGGTAAGACATCATTCATAACCTTTTTACAATGTTGTTATTCACTAGGCACTCGCTCATATTTTTATATATGTATGTGTAGACCCGGCTTTCTTTTCGCGCCCCCCTTTCGGAGAGGCACGAATTGGTCTTGCTACAGTTTGAACTCCTGTCACGGTTTTGAATCTAATCTCACAAAGTGCAACGTGAGACTGATAAACACCAAAGAGTCCAAATCTGGCAATTGGTTTTGAAAATTCAATTTTGAATGAAAAAGTGCCAAACATGGACTGCTTTGCCAGATTACAGAGTCGCCACCTAAATATTTTATTTTTGAGAAATTTAGGAAACCCTGACTTGTGCCAAAGGCCACGTGTCCGTCATCACCAAAGTTGCCTCGGCTCGGGAACTTGGGTACGAGAGGGGAAGGTCCTGAAATGAGCACCCCCGCTCGCCAGATCAAAGATCGGCCTCTACTAAGCATGATATGTAGTTTTATAAACACATGTGTTCTTGTTTTGATTATTAGCTAACTTTACTATGTGGCGCACACATACAAGTATAGACTCAATCACGAGAATTGGAACAAAACAACTCATGTTTGCTTTCGAAAATGATTTGAAAGTGCTACTCGCAAGTAGGCTAAAGCGCGGATTTGCCACCCTCAAAGTGGACTTAAAACATGATTTTGCCACTTCGCAAAGTGGGCTTAAAACTCACAATCATCGAGTTGTTCTAATTCAGGCAATCAAGCCTTCACCCACAGGCATTCAAGCAGTTAAGCATTTAAGCAAATAGCCTCATAGTAAGCATGTTATCATGGCAACACTCACACTCATGCAAGTATGCTAAAGCGAAAACACTTATAGTGTACTCCAAGCCAAAACAAAAACTGGTTAGAAATCATGCATGATCCTAACTATGCTAGATGCCTAATGCAACACATGCAATATGCATCTAATAGGCTCGGCTATCTAAAATGGCATATGAATGCAACAATTCGATACACGTATTGAAATAGATATTGAAATATGATGCAGTCTGAATGATGCGCCAAGCCTCGTGCATGCAAGACAAATGAATGATGCAAACATGCAAAGCATAAGGCATGCTAATCAAAACGTGCCCTAAACTAACCATCCAAAACGGTTAAGTAAAAAGGAGAAAGAAGTGGGGTTGGAAGGCATGCACACACGCATGCACACTTATTACCACATTGCGCCTTCTCGAAGGAGGGTCCAAATAAATAAGCTAAGCTAAGCTAACTAATCTAATTAAACTAATTAGACTAATTATTACAACACAACAAAGAAATAGCTAAGCTAAACTACTTAATTATTACAACACTTAACTCATTAACAACTAGTTAATTAAATTTCAATACAAATGCTAACTAAACATGTAAAGCATTAAACCACACTGCCTCAGCTCTGCTTTGGAATTCAGAAAGTTGAACATGCATGCATTCGGTTTCTCGCCCCGAAAAGCCCACCGGTTTGCTCTTGAGAGGCTCTGTTTGTAGGGTTGCTCCAAGAACTTTCTGTCCTGCCTTACCAATTCCGTGCTGAGGAATGCACCAGTGGCCTACTAGCCATGAGAAGCTACTGCCGGCCACTTGTCGGTCAAAGAGAGGCACTGCCGGCCAAGGATAAAGCCTTGCCGGCCATTGATGAAGCACTGCCGGCCACTGGTTTGCTGAATCACCATTCTACAACAAAGATCAAACAGAGAAAAATGGAGGGTCTCCCAAGGGTATGTTTTTACTGCATTCTCTCCTTATCATCTCAAAACATCAAAGGAGAGGAGCTATTGGATCTAAGACCACCAATCAAGCATTTTCAATGCATGATAGCGAAGGAACCAACTTGTACACATTCAATAAATGTACAAAAACAAGACTCAATACCACTACCTTATCATAGATGAGCAAAGGCAATGGAGACAAAGGAGATTGGCTCATTTCATCACTTTGAGTATGAAATGGACCAATCTACCTTGTGTTCAATATAACGTCCAATTGAACACAATGCAATGCAAAAAACATGCTTATCTTGGCCATGTTTTACTTGGTTCAACTCTTGTTTACACATTTTCAGTTACCAAGCCATTCCTTAATTGGTTTGTCCAAATGTGAAAGCCCTCTAATAAGGGAGAGGTCAATCAAAAGAAGACTTAAGACATGAGAGAGACCATGCCTTTGACTAGGAGAAACCCTCAAAAGAGAGTTAAAGCCATTTAAGCATAAGCCTCAATCCCAAGCTTAAACACAACTTTAGGACCAACCAACCCTCAAAACAAATCAAAAGTGAAGAAATGGGGGACATGGCAGATATTTCAGTGCTAATATGGCATGAAAAACAAGACTCTAACATGCAAACAACTTATGTACAACATGTTAGAAGACTTAAGCATTAAAACTAGTGAAGAACTTTACACTAGAACAATACAATATCAAACTCAAATGGCCAAACCAGCCCTAGACAGACCTCAAACATGCCAAAATAGTGGCCAAAATGTGCTTAGATGATAGCATGAAAAGCAAGAAAATCACGCTCATGTATTGGCTCATAAACAAGGCACAAAGCACACCTCTCAAAAGTGATGAAAGAGTGGAATATGTGAGAGTGTGACAAGGCTACATGCACTGAAATCATGTGTGAAATGATGCTATGACATGCAAACAACTCAAGCATAGCATGTTAAAGACCTTGAACCTCAAAGCTAGTCAAGGCCATTTACACTATAGCTATACAAAGCAAGCCTTATATGATCAAGACCACTCAAAACAAAGTTAAAGCATGCCAAAACATGAGCAAAAACATGTTGAGATGGAGCTAACACAAGCTAAAATGATAGGCTAACTCATTAAGCATGTTAGGCTAGTAAGCATGATTACACTACAAGTGTGAGAAGTAAACAAGAGATGCTCCAACCAGCCAAAAACAGAGTTATAACATGTTAAAATAAGGCCAAAAACATGCTTGAACTAGACTACAAAAAGGTAGAAAAGCATGCTCAAATGCTAGGCCATTTACACATGCAAACAAGATATGAGGATGGGGGACCACCCCCTCCTATTTTGGTCCTCAAAACCAACTTTCTACCACTAAAATTCCTTTGGAATTCAGTGGTTAAAAGGCCAAGAAAATATTGTTTCAAAAACTTTGAAAGATGGCTTAAAAGGCTTTACAAGCCAAAGAGCTAAGGAGGGGAACCACCCCTTAACCAAACAAGGCTTAAACCAAAATTTAAAAACCTTAAAAATAGAGGTTTTTATAGTTGAAAACTAACTCAAAAATAGTTTGCAAAGGTGGAAAAACAAGTGTGCAAAACAAGCTTAAACGGTGAGTCTTATACCTCTTGAAGGGAAGACAACACTTAAGCAACAAAACCAAGCCAAATGACCTTCAAGAACTCCAAGGAAGCTCCAATAGAGCTTCAAGAAACCTCACCCCAAAGTTGAACCACTTTCATCAAGGATGAATAAGCTAAAGTTTGATGTATGCAAGCCTTTAAGCACAAATGCTCGAGAGAGAGAGAAATCTAGAGAGAAATTTTAGAGAGAAAGGCTCCCAAACCTTTTGATAAATTGTTCTAACCCTTAAAATCATAGAGAAGCCTCTCTATATATATAGAAGAATGCATGCCTTGGTCGAAAATATCCCAAAAGGGACAACTGAAACAGCTGGAAGTAAAATATCTACAGAAAACTGCCTTTTTGCATCAATAGCCAGCACTGGATCACTGATGGCTAGCACTACATCATTGTTGGCCGGCATGGAACACTCTTGGATGGCAAGGGGGCGTCATAGGCCATTCATGGCCGGCACATGGCCAAAAAATCCCATTTATGGCCAGCATTCTCCACCTTTGGTTGGCCAGAAAAATCTACTTTTTGGGCCCGACTTCAAATAGGAATATCTCCTTCATCTGGACTCCTTTGCAAGTCCTTCTTGAGCCTAAATTGAATCCCTTGAAGTCTTCTTTCCAATGGTGGCAGCCTCACATCAAAATTCCAACTGTACAAAAAGTTATGCCTATTTGAGTGAAAACTGCTCAGTTTCGATCCTACCCGGATTCATGATAAACTTCTCCTCTACTAGTTTTCTTCTCTCCTGTCCCATCTTCTTCAACCCCAAACCCCTAAATAAGGTGTTTTGAAAGATTTTTCAGAGATTTCACCTCTCTTTCATGCATTTCCACTTTGTCCTTGCTCGATTTACCAAAAAACGCAATATTTAACAAAATGCGAGCATCGGAACATCATAGGAACTCTTTCAAAAATATTTTGAAAGAGAGGGTTTTAAGATCTAAAAATCATTTTAGTCAAAAATCTTTGGTCCAAAAATGGGGTGTACAGTTAGGATTTGAAGCTTCTTTTGCCGAACAAATCGAACCTTTACACTGCACACCTTTTATCACCAAGTAAGCAACCAGTAGCACCCAAGTCTTAAGGGCGGTCAAAAATGGGGTGTCTACAGTATGTAGGTGATCAAGTGAAAGAGGGGACGTAGTGGAGTCGACCTAGCCTCCATTTTGTCAAGCCAACTTTTGTGCCTCACCATGAGGCTCCTACCGGTCAAGTGTAAAAGCTTTTGGGTGGTTTGGGATCCACCCTTTTGAGACTGGCTCTAATGATGTGAATGTTTGCCTTAGCATTTGGCGTATCTTTTGATGTTAGAGTTGAAATCCCTCATTTTGTTCATGTTTAGAGTCACAACTTGATGTGGACTGATATACATATATGTCTATATAAAAGTTCATTTTGTTTCATTTAAGTCTTCATAGCTCATTGGACGTTATATTTTCTTATTTATTGGCTTCCGACAGTCTCATTATTGTATTACTGTTAAGTAGGCCTTTGGTAATCACGGATTACTGGCCAGCTACGACACTAAACTTATAAGGGCGGGTTTGGGTCATGACATTATCGACCTTAAAGACAAAACTGATAATTAATAATAATAAATGGGCACTGTAGAAGCACTATTAAAACATAACTGTGTCCATCGAGCGATGCATATATGCAAATTTCATGACATTTAAAAACTTTAGCGCTCTTACATAGATATAATCATATAGATACATCACCACATCGCTAACATTCATACAAACATCCATACACAACAAGATTCCAAATAACAAAAGAAAAACAAAACTAAAGGTTAACACAACTTGGTTCCTCTTGAGTCCAAGTATGCCCCATCGCGGAGGCACTTCAAAGGGGCTGCACAAAAGGGGGACTCCCGAGGTTGCTCTAGACTTAACGCTCCATTTGCTCACTGACATATATATAGGGGAAAGGGATGAGCTAAAACCCAGTGAGTAATATCAGTATAAAGAGGTTAAATGAATGATGTCTATCACAAGACAAAATCATATCATATGAATTTCGAAGCAAATCTTAATTAAGTACTTGTCGTATCAAAGTTCAAAAATCATACTCATATATGGTACATCCAATAGTCAAAGCAAAGGGCCCGAAAGCATAACAAAGGGACCACATCGAAGAGACCATCTAGGTCAAGCAAAGGGACCACTTGGATCAACATTAGAGATCTCTATGCTCATATACCAAAGGGCCTTGGTATTGTTTCCCTAGGCAAGGGCCTTATCAAGCAAAGGGCAACGGTATTGTTTCCCCCAAGTGAGGACTTCACTAAAAGATGCCGCAACTACTTTTGAAAAGTGATAATCATTCATTCTTATCAAAATAACATTTCAAAATAACATTCTTGCAATAATTCAAAAATACATTTCAACGTATCTTTACAAAGATATTACTCACAGTGGGCTGGCACAGGTATTGGACCTCAGTTGACCACCTACACGAAACACATAACAGAGATACATATTGAAGCGTATGTTCGTAACAAATAGCGTACCTTAATTCGATTCTCTTATGTGTGTTTCTAGCTTGTTCCATTGCTAAGGATGCCTAAATGATGCTTAAGAATGCCTAAAAGGGCATGAGGATGCAAATATGCACTTATAAGTGTTTGCCAAAAATTGCTAAAAACAGGGTCCTCACTCGAGTGCACCTTTGGTCGCTCGAGCGGTGTGGCCTGACTACAAAAGTACTAGATGGTGTCAAAGTAGGGTCGATGTTTGCTTGAGCCAAGTGCAATGCAGAGTAAAATTTGCTCAAGCCAATTGCAAAAGTTTACAAAAATATTAAAGAGCATGCAAAGTGTGCTCGAGCGACGACTTCACCGCTTGCGCGAAGTGAACGAATTATGGAATTTGAAGTACAAAAATGCAACTCCCAAGTTCCTAGCTTGCATGGTTGTACCAAATTCATGAAAACTCATAGAAAAACATGTATATATACAAATTTTGAAACAATGAGCATAAAAACACCACGAATTGCCAAGTTTGAAACTAAATTCTTCATGCATGTATGAATTTGTTTCCAACTCTTTTCAACACCTTCATATGAAATTAAACTCTTAGAAAGATGAAATTCCTTTGATGCATACAAAATTCAACTCTTAATTTGACAAGAACACTAGAATTCAAGCTCAAAATGCTCAACTGTAAAGGAATTACGCATGCATCTCCAATTTCAACCCATATTCACTAAATTCATGGTGATCCTAGCTTATTCTTCACAAATTCATGCGAATAGTCCTACAACTTGGTGAATTCAATTTTCTACATGAATTATGTACAAGAATTATGGGTGAGATTCTTACCTAAATATTGAATTGAAGTTGTTGCTAGCTTAATCACTTTAATCCCATCCAAATTCCCTACAATTAATCTCTACTCTCTCTACAAGTGTTGTTTCTCTTTCCCTCTCTAAAATTTCAGCTCAACGTTGTAAAACAAATGAGTTCATAAGATTATATCTCATATTTATAGGTTTGATTAAGTTAGGCTAATTAAGTGAGATTAAGGTTAATTAATCAAGCTTAGTTCTAATTAATTCTAATCATCTCTAATTGATTTATTCTAATTATTTTGATCCAAATCAAATGTTGATAAAACTCACCATATGGTTCTAAATATTCCAACTAAACTATTGAACTAATCAATTTCGGTTTTTGAATCTGTTTGGGCTAACAATTTCAAATTCTAAGACTACACTCTAAACAAATAGATATGCATCAATTAATCACATAATCATGCAAAGATACATGTCGGGGTCGTCACAATCTCTCCACCTTAGGAAGTTTGTTCCTCCAAACTTGAGTTACCTCCATTCGGAAAAAACTCTAGATAACGTTGTCTTATTTCATTCTCATTTTCCCACGTAGTTTTCTTTCCATAGTGTTCTTTCCATTCAAGTTTCACAATAGAAATTGATTTGTTCCTCAATTGCTTGACTTGCCAATCAATAATCAGAATTGGCTTTTCTTCATAGATCATGTCTTCATCAAGCACTATATGGCGATAATCCATGCAATGGAAAGGATATCTAAGATAACCACGGAGCATTTACACGTGAAACACATTATGCATCTGTTCTATTCTCGGCGCTAAAGCTCTTCGATAAGCAACGAGGCCAAGGCTTTCCAGAATTTGGAACGGTCTAATGTAACGTGGAGTCAACTTCTCATTTCTGCCAAACCTTGTTTGCCCTTTCATTGGTGTTACTTTGATGAACACATGATCTCCCACTTCGTATTCTGAATCCCTCATTCTCTAATCCACATAGCTTTTTTGTCAGCTCTGAGCAGTCTTAAGTCTTTTTTGAATGATCTTTATCTTCTCGGTAGTTTCTTCCACAAGTTCGGACCCATATAAAGACCTTTCACCAACCTCAGTCCAACAAACCAAAGACCTATACTTCCTCCTGTACAACGCCTCATATGGTGCCACGTCGATACTATCATGGAAACTGTCATTATAAGAAACACATTGTATGCACACATATACATATACACATACACATTTACAAAAGTTATCTCATTCTGATATTCAAATGCAAATCAATGCAATCGTTAAGTCTTTTCTAGACACCTTATTGCTCAATGGACAAGTGAGTAAGATATAACTCATGCTCTGATACCAAACTATCACAGTCTGAACTCGCTCCTAGAGGTTTAGGGCATGACCGACCTGTAATCCCAGATTACCCAGCCTCAAAGAAAAAATTGATATTTAATAATAGTAAATGGGGCACTGTGGAACCAATATTAAAACATAATTGTGCCCATCAAGTGGTGCATATATGCAAATTTCTTAACATTTAAACACTTTAGCATTCTTACATAGATACAAGCATATAGATACATCACCACACAGCAAGTTTCCAAATAACAAAAGAAAAACAAAACTAATGGTTGACACGGCTTGGCTCCTCTTGAGTCCAAGCATGTCCCATCGGGGAGGCACTCCAAAGTGGCTGCACAAGATGGGGAATTCTGAGGTTGCTCTAGACTTGACGCTCTATTTGTTCACCTACATATATATAAGGGAAGGGGGTCAGCTGAAATCCAGTGAGTAATATCAGTATAAAGAGATTAAACGAATGATGTCTATCATAATACAAAATCATATCATATGAATGTTGAAGCAAAGCATAATTAAGTACTTGTTGTATCGAATTTCACAAATCATACTCATATGTTGTACATCCAATGTTGCAAAGCAAAAGGCTTAAAGGCATGACAAAAGGACCACATGGGTCTAACAAAGGAACCATATAGGTCAAGCAAAGGGACCACTTGGGTCAACATCAGAGATTTTTGTACTCATATAATAAAGGGCCTTGGTATTGTTCCCCCCAAGCAAAGGCCTTATCAAACAAAGGGCCTCGATATTGTTTCCCCCGGGCGAGGCCTTCACTAAAGGATGCCACAATTACTTTTCAAAAGAGACAATCATCCATTCTTATCAAAACAACATTTCAAAATAACATTCTTGTAGTAATTCAAAAATACATTTTTAACATCTCTTTACAAAGATACAACTCACAGTGGGCTGGCTCCAATATTAGACCTTGGTTGACCACCTACACAAAACATATAACAAAGATACATATTGAAGCATATGTTCATAACAAATAGTGTATCTTAATTCAATTCTCTTACATATGTTTCGAGCTTTTTCCATGGCTAAGGATGTCTAAATGATGCTTAAGAATGCCTAAAAGGGCATAAGGATGCAATATCTACTTATGAGTGTTTGCCAAAAATTGCTAAAAGCAAGGTCTTCGCTCGATCGCACCTTTAGTCGCTCGAGTGATGTGGCCTGACTGCAAAAGTACTGGATGGTGTCCAAGTAGGCTTGATGTTCACTCGAGCCAAGTGCAATGCAATGTCAAGTTTGCTCGAGCGCACACTTGGTCGCTTAAGCCAACTACAAAAGTTTGCCAAAATACTAAGAGAATGCAACGTGCACTCGAGCAACGACTTCACCGCTCAAGCGAAGTGGACAAATTCTGGAATTTCCATAACATAATTTGAAGTTCAAAAATGCAACTCTTAAGTTCCAAGCTTGCATGGTTGTACCAAATTCATGAAAACTCATAGAAAAACATGTATATATAAATAATTTGAAATCATGAGCTAAAAACACCATGAATTGCCAAATTTGAAACTAAATTCTTCATGCATATAAGAATTTGTTTCTAACACTTTTCAAAACCATCAAATATGAAATTAAACTATTAGAAACTTGAAATTCTTTTCATGCATGCAAAATTCAACTCTTAATTTGACAAGAACGCTAGAATTCAAGGTCAAAATGCTCAAATGTCATGGAATTATGCATGCATGTCCAATTTCAACCCATATTCACTAAATTCATCATGATCCTAGCTTATTCTTGACAAATTCATGCAAATAGTCCTACAACTTTGTGAATTCAATTTTCTACATGAGTTATCTACAAGAATTATGGGTGATATTCCGACCTAAAGATTGAAATGAAGTTGTTACTAGCTTAATCCCTTCAATCCCCTCCAAATTCTCTACAATTCATCTCTACTTTCTCTACAAGTGTTGTTTCTCTTTCCTTCTCTCAAATTTCAGCTCAAAGTTGTAAAACAAATGAGTTCATAAGCTTATATCTCATATTTATAGGTTTGATTAAGTTAGGCTAATAAAGTGAGATTAAGGTTAATTAATCAAGCATAGTTCTAATTAATTCTAATCATCTCTAGTTGATTTATTCTAATTATTTTGATCCGAATCAAATTTTAATTAAACTTGCCATATGATTGTAAATATTCCAACTAATCTATTGAACTACTCAATTTCGATTTCTAAATCCGTTTGGGCTAACAATTTTGCATTCTAAGTTTGCGTTCTAACAAATATCTCATAAACAAATAGATATGCATTAATTAAACACATAATCATGCAAATATGCTCAATGAAATAATATATAAAATTAATATGCATGTCGGGGTCACTACAGTCTCTCCCCATTAGGAAGTTTGGTCCTCCAAACTATAGTTACCTCCATTCAGAAACAACTTTGGATAGCATTGTCTCATTTCATCCTCCTTTTCCTCTATAGCTTCCTTTCCATAGTGTTCTTTCCATTCAACTTTCACCATAGAAATTGATTTGTTCCTCAATTGCTTGACTTGTCGATCAATAATCTAAATTGGGCTTTCTTCATAGATCATGTCATCATCAAGTGCTATTCGGAGATAATCTATGACAAGGAATGGATCTCTAAGATAACTGTGGAGCATTGACATATGAAACACATTATGCGTATGTTCCATTCCCAGTACTAAAACTATTCGGTAAGCAACGGGGCCAAGGCTTTCCAGAATTTGGAACGGTTCAATGTAACGTGGAGTCAACTTCCCATTTCTGCCAAACCTTGTTTGCCCTTTCATTGGTGTTACTTTGATGAACACATGATCTCCCACTTCGTATTTTGAATCCCTCATTCTCTAATCCGTATAGCTTTTATGTCGGCTCTAAGCAGTCTTAAGTCTTTTTTGAATGATCTTTGTCTTCTCGGTAGTTTCTTCCACAAGTTCAGACCCATATAAAGACCTATCACCAACCTCAGTCCAACAAACCGGAGACCTACACTTTCTCTTAAACAACGCCTCATATGGTGCCATGCCGATACTAGCGTGGGAACTATTATTATAACAAACACATTATATGCACACATAAACATATACACATTTACAAAAGTTATCTCATACTGATGTTCAAATGCAAATAAATGCAATCCTTATGTCTTTTCTAGACACCTTATTGCTCAATGGACAAGTGAGTGAGATATAACTCGTGCTCTGATACCAAATTGTCATGACCTGAACCCACCCCTAGAGGTTTAGGACATGACCTGCCAGTAATCCAAAATTACTCGGCCTCAAAGACAAAACTAATAATTAATAATAGTAAACGGGGCACTGCGGAACCAATATTAAAACATAACTATGTCCATCGTGTGGTCCATATATGAAATTTCATGACATTTAAAAACTTTAGTGTTCTTACACAGATACAAGCATATAGATACATCACCACATCCTTAACATTCATACAAACATCCATACACAACAAGTTTCCAAATGACACAAGAAAAACAAAACTAAAGGTTGACACAACTTGGCTCCTTTTGAGTCCAAGCACGCACCATCGCAGGGGCACTCCAAAGTAGCTGCCCAAAAGGGGGTCTCCCAATGTTGCACTGGACTTGACGCTCCATTTTCTCACCTACATATATATAGGGAAACGGAGTGAGTTAAAACCCAGTGAGTAATATCAGTATAAAGAGATTAACTGAATCATGTCTATCATAATACAAAATCATATCATATGAATTTCAAAGCAAAGCATAACTAAGTAGTTGTCGTATCGAAGTTCACAAATCATACTCACATGTGGTACATCCAAAAGTGCAAAGCAAAGGGCCCAAAGGCATAACAAAGGGACCACATGGGTCTAACAATGGAACCATATAGCTCAAGCAAATGGACCACTTGGGTCAACATCAGAGATCTCTATACCCATATAATGAAAGGCCTTGGTATTATTACTCCTAGGTAAGGGCCTTATCAAACAAAGGGCCACAATATTTTTTTCCCCAGGCAAGGCCTTCACTAAAAGTTGCTATAATTACTTTTCAAAAGAGACAATTATTCATTCTTATCAAAATAGCATTTCAAACTAACATTCTTGCAATAATTCAAAAATACACTCGAACATATCTCTACAAAGATACTACTCGTAGTGGGCCTAGTATTGGACCTTGGTTGACCACTACCACAAAGCGCATAACAGAGATACATATTGAAGCGTATGTTCGTAACATATAGCGTATCGTAATTCAAGTCTCTTAAATGTGTTTTCAAGCTTATTCCATGGCTAAGGATGTCTAAATGATGCTTAAGAATGCCTCAAAGGGAATGAGGATGCAAATATGCACTTATCAGTGTTTGCCAAAAAGTGCTGAAAACGGAGTCTTTGCTCGAGCACACCTTTGGTCACTCGAGCAATGTGGCT